>CM029277.1:3173189-3773189 GCA_016920895.1 Vaccinium myrtillus | reverse complement strand
CTTTGATCGGAACTCTTTCGAGCTTTGATCTGTGACTTTAGGGGTCACGATTTGCAAGTTGCATGTTTTTGCAACTGGGTAATTCTGTGACTTGGGGCATCCTTCAACGTTCAACTACTTATTTAGGGCTTGCTTTGATCAATGATTTGGGTTCTAGACTAGAGCTTGGGTTTATGATATGGTTTTGATTTGCGTTCTCCGGCTTCAATCTTCGATATAAATTGAGATTTTTGTTGGGGATACTCATTTCTGTCAATTAACACAACTTTGTGGTTATAGCAGAGTGGTGGGTATGATGTCAGGTGTTAGGGAGGTTTCATTCTTCAAAAAGGGAGAAGGAATCCTTCAATAAGCAGGAAACTATGATGGAAAGAAAGGAGGTAAGGCGTTTAATGGGCTTGGTTGAAGAAAACAAAAGACATGAAAGCGCATAATTTGTCTTATTGGAAGAGCTGACGGCAGAGTTCAAAGACAAATTTATACTGATCAATTCTGCAGTTGCTAAGGAAAGGCGGGAGGAGAGATATGGGAATCACAGAGGAAAAAGCCGCTGAAGCATAAAAAACCACAATCTTTTGCAGTGCATGTTTTTGGATAGCTTCAAGCTTTGGGATTTTGCTTTGCAAGTTTTCTTCTTGTTTCCTTCTCCTTTGTTTGTACTCCTAGGAACGCTTTCTATTGAAATTTTTTCCTGTGGGATTAAATATTAATGTTGGTTTCCTAAACCTAAAACACCCTATCAACAGTTGTGTATACTTCTTGCCTCTGCCAACCGAGTATTAAAGAGTCACTTGCACTTAGCTATCGTATCATAACTTTGTGCAGCAATTAAATACAATGGATTCATATCACCATGTTCAGACCTCAATATATGCAATATCCTGCAGCTGCAAGCCCATCGACAGTAAAACAGAAGCTTGGAGGTGTGATAAGGTAATTGGAAGCTTCTCCTGAAAATAGCACTGAGCAAGGAGTGGAACCAGATCCATGACCTGCCCGTTCAATGAAAATCAACTTTGATTCATTCAAATATCTGCTAATGCCGTCTCTAAGTGAGATTCAGACAGCGAAAGCAAGATACACAAAAATACAAAACCATGTTTCAAAAGACCAAACAAAAATTTTCAGACCATGTTTTAGTCTGCGAGTCATTGCACTACTGCATTACTATAACTATGCAAAATAGTAGCGTTAACTAAGTAAACAAAAACAAAATTACAAAAGGGTAGAACAATCATCAGGTGGACTAGAGCATATAACTAGGGCACAACAGTATAAGTGTGGGAAACAGAACCAAGGAGAGCAAGGAAAGATGATCCTACCACTGGGCCGGCTGGTATGTTCTAGCTTCCATTTACCACCAAAATGGATATCAATATTTTAACAATTGGAAAGAGAATATAAATAAAGATCTTTTGACAACAATATCAGACAGTGAGACAGAACATAGTAAAAGATCAGTTGTTAGAGGATTCTACCAGAAGCATATTTAACACCATATAACCGAAAGAGTACTTTTTTTTAAAAGAACTGATCTCATGATCTCCAGTATAGTAGTTACGATTTTAGACCCAAGAAACAGTTTCTCTTGGCATAGTCATAGCTTTTGAGAATTCCTGACACTTTTCAGTCTGTAATAGAACACCTGGATTTTCAAGGAAACTTGTGCAACTAATGGACCATCAAAGTACCAAGCACTAGTCATAGCTAAATAGAATGGGCAGTGGTGGCCGAACACCCTAAAGTTCTTCTTTAGTAGTAATACTATTTCAGGCTTTATTTGAACACACAGTCCTATATTATGAACACCCATCAATCCAGCTAACTCATAACTGAACACATAAAACATTAGGCCAAAAAAGGTACACTCTTAATGACAAACTTGTTTGATCAGACTAATATTCACACTAATATAAGAATTACTAAGTAGTATACATTACTGGTAATAATAATACGGTGGAAATAATTATTGATCCCCCTTTAAAAATTCCTGGCCGCCACTATCAATTATTGATCCCCCTTTAAAAATTCCTGGCCGCCACTATCAATAGGGACTAATAACAAATGTAGTAACCATAGGCTAGGACGCATCATCAGGGACCACTTGCAAATTATAAGTTGAAACATCATGCACCTATTGAGACCAAATCCAAAAACTACTCGGGGTAAAATTTCAAACCACTCCATAATCTTTACGATAACCAGTCCAGTTGCAAATTATAAACTGAAACATCATGCACCTATAGAGACCAAATCCAAAAACTACTCGGGGTAAAAGCTCAAACCTCTCCATAATCTTTACGATAACCAGTGTAAGCTTCCAGCCGCTTCAAATCATCTGCAGAAATCAATAACTTCACCAGCATTGTGCTGTCTTCTGATGATGATACTGAAGGTTCACCTTTAGAGAAGTTAATCTCTGGGTCCAATATGCTACATGAGAGAAGAGAGATACATGAGTGGGTTCACATGCAACACGAGAAAACAGAAGCTCGGCAGAATTTACCTCATGACAAGCTTGTAATCTAATTCCCTAAAGCGCACGGTCAAACTTCTCACAAACCGCCTTTTAAAACCTGTGAAAGATCAGAGAAGTTAAAATCTACCATTTTTTAAACCAGGTAAGGAAGCAGTCTACCAACCCAAAAACAGAGAGAGGAAAGAATGAAAAGGACAATTAAGTGATTAACCATGTTTGTTATCCATGAGAAAGGACTTACGCTGATAAAATGAAGTTAGAAAACCCACTGGACCAGTTCCAGTGTTTTCAATGTCAGCAGTGTTTAATGGCTTAAGGACAATGCAGCTGTGCTCCCCAGTCACATTATTCTGAAGAATTAGAAATGGTCATTCAACTAAAAAGTAAAGGTTCTAAGAATCTGAGCCAACTAATAAAGGACTCGGAATAATTTACAGGATGGTCACAGATGTAGAAAGGATAAAACTTCTGTTTCTTCCAGAATCGGAACAGATCAGCACTAAGCCCGAAAGAAGCACCAACATATTGTATACTTTCAGGCAAACGTTCACGAAGATGAACAAGCAGAGGGGGTAGATTCTTCCTTGGAGTTATCGTTTCCTCTAGCAAGGAAACCTGCAAGTTTGGGCGTACAAGACCAAGAGAATTCTGTTCAGAAGAAAATATAACACCAAACCAAGAGAAAACATCCACAACTAGACGAATCAGTGCATCTACTTCAACATAACATACACACCCCCAGAGAATGCAATTCTCTGGTAACTTACAAGAAATTCATAAAAATGGAAAATCAATGACCCCTCAGCAAAATAAATACACACATTACACTAACAGGGGAACAAGGAAAGAAAGGAAATGAATGTGTCAAACCCTATAAGCTACCCTCTCCTCCCAAGTGCCAAAATTTAAGTATTCAGCAAAAGACAAACCTCTTTGGCAGCTTCTCCCACATTGACCTGGACACTTACACCGTCGGCCTTCTTAATGTCTAATTCAGTAACATCAGTTAACTGGCCTTCATAGTACCTGAAAACAAAGAAGAAGCAAATCTTCAATGAATATAATAATCAATAAACCAAGGCAATTAAAAAATAATGTGATCAAGAAGAAACTTGCAATCAAATGAGAACAAGACGACAGGGTTACCACAACTTACTACCATAAGCATCCAAACACTAAATAGGTTATTTCCCTTCAAACAGTAAAGGGCTGCTAATAATTACTGAGAACAATGCACTTCTCGTCAATCTTTAGGAAGCCAGAAGTTTGGTAATAAAGATCCCTTATAGTGAGTTTTGAGTAATTTGAAGAATTGCAACAATAAAACTCTTGTTCCAAAGGTGCATTAACAAGCTCTCCACTTTTCGTTGGGCCCATTCAGAAGGACTCTGAAATAAGATGCACTTTCTGTTCTCGATCGAAAGTGGTGCAAACCAAAACAAAGGATGGATTTAATTAAGAGATGGAGGATCTCAATATTCTTTATCAATATATCAAAAACTACCTAATGAGGACCCAAGACACCTATTTATAGACCCACTACCACTAAAGACACAAAATGACACTATTAACCCAGAAGTTACTGCATCAAGACTCTCCCTCTAAAGAAAACAACTTGTCCTCAAGTTGGACTACTAACATAAGACACTAAAATAAAGACAACGTAAAGTTTTATTGTGCAGATTCAAAGTAGACATGTTGCTGCGTTCCTTGATCAATGCGTCACCCTCAACACAACCAATCTTCAATATGAGCTTCTTTTTGTATACATCCACCGCGTCCATACTTATGTGCCAAGAAACCACCCATTTGCCATGTCTCTTGTGTAGAATCACATCATAAAAATAGGCCATCACACTTGTATCCATCGCACCACGCCAAGAACCATCTAACATGATGTGCAAAAAGTCGAACTTCACCTCATAGCCAAGGCTTGCTCGAGTGAAAACCATGCCCAAAGGATCTTCAATCACCAAGTAGTCCACACTCTCTTTCGGCAACTTTGGAACTTGTCCGGGCATCATGAAATCATAAACTTGAACATCTTGCACCAAAGACAATTCAAGAGGCATCTTGTAGAAGCGACTATCAAGCTTTGACTCTACAAAATCCTCTAAAACAAGCGGGACATCAAAAGCAACCTTTTCGGTGTTTGGTATCACACCAACTCCGTTCTCTTTTTCTCGTGCTTCCTTGTTTTCTTGCCTTGCTATAGGAAAGCTTTCCTTGATCATATCAACAAATCTCTCCTCTTCAATGCCAACACTAAACTCTTCATCATAAGTAGGATCATCTTCAAATTCTCCACTAGCCTCAAAGACGGAATCATCTTCAAACTCTTCATGTGGGAACTTATCAAGTTTACGAAGAACATCATCATCAATATCCTTACACTTGCTAGGATACTCATCATACAATCAATATCCTTACACTTGCTAGGATACTCATCATACAATCAATATCCTTACACTTAATATCCTTACACTTGCTAGGATACTCATCATACAATCAATATCCTTACACTTGCTAGGATACTCATCATACAAGGGAATTCCTTCCAAATCACCTCCAAAGCCTTCATTTGGAGACTCATCAAAGATTGACAAGTCTTCAAACTCCTTTTCAATCCCAAAGATAACATCATCTTTAAGAACACTTTCAAGTTCTTCACTTGGATATTCATCAAAAATAGGAAATCCATTGAAATGACCGAGTTCTTGCACCTCTTCAAACACATCCGGAGTGAGGTTCATCTCCCCCTTAAACTTGTCCGGATTGACGGGTCCATAAGATTCTTCAAGGCCATCACCAATGTTCTCCTCCTTGTAGTCAATGCTAAACTTAGCTTGACTATGAGAATCATAAATACCTTCGTGAGGTAGTAAACGATGCACCTTCTTAATCAAGGTAGCAAGTCATATTTTCAACAACAATAACTGAACCTTATCATTCAAGGTAGCAATTTGTATACTCAACCCTTCAATCTCATTCCTAAAATGATTTTGGTTGTCAAAGTTATCAATTCCATCATCATTATTCACCATGAATGTTCTACCACTACCTCCTCTTATACCTTTACCTCTATAAGCCATTAGAACACCCACAATCAACTTCAGAACACCCACAATCAACTTCCACAATCAATTCAACCCCAAACAAGTAACACCCAATCAATTGGGACCCCAAACTTCAACAAATCACCAACAATCACCAATAACTACTCCAAATATTGACCAAATCGAAACAAATCGCAACAAACTTCGATAAATAACACAAACCCAGTGAAATATGACCTCAATACACTGCTTCGAGTGCTGAATAGTGGTTTTCGAGTGCTGAACAGTGGTTTTGGAGTGTTCAAACACTGATTTCGAAGCTGACCCAGGGCTGTCAAGTGTCTTAAACTCCAATCGACTTCTATTCGAACTCCAATCGAGTGGTTTCGAAGCCCCTATCACTTGATTCGAGCACCACAACAGGGTTTCAAAGGCCTGAAGTGCAATTTCGAGCACCAAATTGTTGCTACAGTGGTCGAAATGTTCCAACGTAGGTCGAACAGCCTTCGTTTAGCCTCGCAGTGTTCGATTAGGGTCGTACAGCATTCGAATAGGGTCGTACGGTCGCCGACAACACTCGAAATGGGTTTACAGCAGTGTTTCGAAGGGTTTAAGGGTCGATTGATGCTCGATTTGGGTTTCAAACGAGTCAACTGGTTCGATTTGGGTAAGAACAGGTTTGATTAAGGTCTGATTGAAGTCGAAATGGTCGTATAGGGGTTTGAAATGGGTCGGAAGTGGGTTTACAGCCTTTGAAATGGCTAGATCTGAAGAAAACGAACTGAAAAGGGTTGATTTGGGATTTTCCGGCAAGATTCTGGGGCCGTTTCCTGGCGAGGGTTAGGTTTCAGACTAGTTTCCGGCGAGATGAAGGGTCAGGATGGAGCTAGGAGCTCTGATACCAAATGGCGCAAACCAAAACAAAGGATGGATTTAATTAAGAGATAGAGGATCCCAAATTGGGATACTAGGAGCAAAAGCTCTCAATATTCTTTATCAATATATCAAAAACTACCTAACGAGGACCCAAGACACCTATTTATAGACCCACTACCACTAAAGACACAAAATGACACTATTAACCCAAAAGTTACTGCATCACAAAGACCCGTTACAAATGGAAAGAAGATGAAAATAGAATTTTAATGGCAGTTCAGAGTCTTCAGACGGTAGTGACTCTCACTTGGGACACAAGTCAAATAATAATTTGAGGATGTCCTAGATCTACAATGCTATGTATTCTCATACAAGTCTCCAACTGCTACCCTGGGCACATGTCCTCGTTTCAGCATCTCGTGAACTCACTCGGGGTGTACTTATTCAAATGGTTTTGTTCATCTAGACCCAACTGAATACAGTCAAAAAGTGAACCACTATTTTTAACCCTTTTCATAAGGATATACTATCATTCTCTAAAAACTATTACTTTGTTGACCATAAATAGACTTAACTCTCAGAATTCCGAACAATGTGTTCACTTCTTAAATACCGTGTTTGCTTTTGTTACAATCCACAAGGTTGTCTGCAGGAAAGTACTACCAACTTATTCAATAAACCTCATACTGAACTTTGAATTTCCAAAAGCACCCAAAAAAAAAGAAATAGCAATTAGCAATAGGATGACAGATCACATTTTTCAATTTTTTAAATTGTCCAAACATACGATGCAATGACAATTGTCAGATTGAATTTGATAAGGTATTCTAACAATTAAATAAAATAATTAGCAATAGGATGACAGATTAACGCACGTCAGGTATCCGAAGTCACCGCGATACTCTGCGAACTATTGTGATGTAATTTCATAGTTTAAGGCATCATAATTAAATACTCAACCAGTAATATCGCAATATCCAGCACAATCATGCATCTAATTAATTTTTCACAAGAAACAGTTCACCTAAATTGAAGTTTTCAAATTAAAAAGATGATGAAAACTCCACAGATACTCGATACAACTCAAGGAGCTTGGCGAAATGAATTTAGAGGAAGGAGTCAAAAAGTATCCACAAACCTTGTGAGTTGATCCAAAGCAGCTGAGCCATATCCATGCTACAAACATAAAAAGTGAAGTCATTATTGTATTGTTGAGAATCTTGAGATGCTTCTCAAAATTATAGGAAGCGCAAGGACGGAAAGATACCCCCAATGCATATGGGTGCACGGCTATTCTTACAATACGTGCACCAGAGAGGGAGGGGAAATCAGTATCCTCAAACACTTCACTAATTTTCCATGGTAGTAGATCTCCCGCAGGTTGACGCCGAATACGCAAGCTTTGCAGTGCGGAATCCCGAGAAATCTGTCCCTCCAGGCTGACCTAATTTGGTTGAAGATTAAGTAATATACAATTCAACAGAACACACCGTATCAAATTATAACAAATCAATGGCATAAAGAGTATGGGATTATGTGATATCTTAATTCCAAAGAGCCAACCATATCATATAGTTGATCCAATTTTTATTTTGCAAAGAAAAAGCTAGTCATTGTATATGCAACAAACTGGAAAACATGAGAACACATTCGATGGAGGGGAGGAGGAGAAGAAAATCACTAGATTTATGCTAAATTTGGTGTATTCCAATAAAAGAGTGAACTTATGCTACAACCAGAAATCAAAACACTTTTGCTGCAGGATTTTCTATGCAAACCATGATATCAAGTTGTCAACTTCATTTAGGAGAAAATAAATGAAGAAAGGAAAAATAATGTTTACGTAACCAGAGAAATTAAACATAAAAAACTCTTTAAAAACAGTGTATCGAGATACTCACTTGAATTACACAAAGGATATCAGGTAGAGTGTTTTTAGATTCATCAACAGGACCTGCATAGAATTTGTCTGTGAATACCTTTTATCTGGGTAAATTTGTCAGAAATACTGTTGGCTAGAAGAAAGTATACTCGCATTGGGGATAGGATACAGAAGAAAATATACCCAGTAACACAAATAGGTGGTGTGCTGGAGCATCAGCCATCAATTGTAAGTCATTTGGAGAATTTTTGTAGTGAGAAGCAACAAAAAGAGCAACCATCCGCTATAAAATTAGTAAAAAGGGAAGAAAAAAAGAAGTTAAAGGACAAAAATAGAAGTTGGTAATAATGAAAGACAATAGTATTAGCTTGTTATAAGTTTCACTAAAGGTTTTAGGTACCTGCAGTAATACTTCACTTTCTTTGTGGAAGGAGAACAGAGTATCTCTATCAACGTAATACAAATTGCATTCACGGGGATGAGGGAACCTAATAGCTCAACAGAGAAAACACTTCAAACACAGGAGGAACAACCATCTTTTATGTGATGTTAACCAGACCGATGCTAACCTGCTGATTGGAGGGGCCGAATTCGTAATATCCAAGCAAAGTAAGCTGTTAAGCCAAGACTCTATGGGATCCCCACAAGAATATCTGATGGACTCCCGAAGTTCCAATTTCTGAAAACTCCCTAATGTAAAAAGAAGGTTAGAGCAGATGACTGCATGGTTTCCACAGTAAAAAGAAGACGAAATGAAGAGTATTCAATCATTGATCTCGTGTCTTTATGCCACATAGTAAAGGAAAGGCACATTGTTGCAAAATAATAACTAGTAAGAGAACAGATCTTAAAGAAGGGAACAGTTTATGAACGTATTAAATGTTTGCTGCCGATAAAAAAACGTATTAAATGTTTGCTGATCTAATCTTATGTAGCAGAGAAGAAGAATAGCAAAGCAGTAATTAGAAAAAGAACTTCATTATTCTACCATATCCACTTTACTATATAGTATGAAGCACAGACATGCCCAAATGGGTACCGTTCTATGACAGACACTGATAGGCGTCCAACACACCTCTTTATTATTGTTATTTATCTGGAGTCTGGACAGTCAAGGAGATGCCTTGGACCTACTTGTCCACTTCCCAAACACTGTGCGACACGTTTGGGGTGTTTTTAAAGTTCTGAAAAACTACTTCGGTGGCCAAATATAACCACACAAATCAAGGGGGCACTAAATTGGACCCAACCTGGCAACCAACCTCCACCTGCTCCAGTGATGGACATCCAAGCTTAGGTTGGATGCCTAAGAAGCCTAGGAATGATTCCTAGTCTTTTCATCACTATCTTCGTCTTTCTCTCTGTACTTTACCAGCACTATGCCCTATGAGCTAGCCCTTGAAATGTCTTCATGCACCATTCACGGGTTGAGAACAGCCCAAAAGCCTTTTGCTCGATGCATAAGTTAGACCATGTAGAAACATTTGGCTACAATCTCAAGATTCCTTTACAAAAACTGTATTTCTCGTCCAATGTTGACATGGGTGATTTGATTTCGACATTTTACAACATTTTCCATTGTTCATCCCTGTCTACTGCTACGATGTTGGAGAAATCTAATAAACTCCCCAAAACAATGTAAGCAACTTAATATCATCTGGACTCTACACTCCTAAAACCAGATGAGTCAATAAACTCTTCCATCACCTAAAAGTGGCTCTTTCATGAAAAAATAAATAAAAAGAACTTAATGAGCCTTTTCTATTAGGATGGCTTCAAGCTTTCGGCAATGAGTAAGTCTCATATCAAAGATTTATGAACAGATGAATGCCTTACAAGTAGAGGGAAATTAATTCATACCATTTTGGCTTTCATTAGTGCCAGAAATCTGACTTTGCTTTTCTAAAT
This sequence comes from Vaccinium myrtillus, assembly GCA_016920895.1. NCBI lineage: Eukaryota > Viridiplantae > Streptophyta > Magnoliopsida > Ericales > Ericaceae > Vaccinium > Vaccinium myrtillus. Next base: position 3,762,988 of record CM029277.1, on the reverse strand, counting down.
GACTAAGAAGCTTCAGCGACAAAGAACGGCCAGTGCCTTCGTATCTGTATAAAGAAAGCACAAGAAAGTGGTTCAAAAATATTTCACAACAATTAGGGGTGCAAACGGGCCAAGCCAAGCCAAGCGTTATAGAGCTCGAGCTCAGCTCGTATAGTAAACGAGCCAAAATACAAACTCGACCTTGGCTCATTCGTAAATGAGCCGAGCCAGGTAAATTACTTAACAAGCCGAGCCTATATAAGCGAGCTGAGCCGAGCTTTACCAAGCTCGTTTACTAAACGAGCGTAAAACTCAAGCTCGAACTCGGCTCGATTACTAAACGAGCCGAGCCGAGCCGAGCCACGAGCAGCTCGGTTCGTTTGCAACCCTACCTAAACTACCATCAAAACATTGAAAAGCAACCAATAAGGTTATTGTAATTAGATACACTTCCAAGAAAAGAAAACAAATGAAGCATATATGCATTAAACTAATGTTGTTTATAGAGCAAACAAGAAATCATTAGTGAGAGATCACACACACACCAACACACGATAGGAAGCGCAACATACCCATTCACTGTTGACGACAGAAAAACCATGTAAGGCCCGAGCAAGGACCGCACTATCAGTAGGGGAATGGCAGCTGCTTCATCAATAACCAAAAGCTCAACTTGGGAGAGTTTTAAATAGTCACGGGGCTCTATATACTGTTTCAATTGCACAATCAAATCAATTATACAAAAAATGACAGAGATAACAATAATTTGAATGTCAATCAACATATGCAGCCCCCCAAGCTCAAAAAAAAGAAAAGAAATTAACTACGATACGAAGAACAGATTTCCACACTCTGCGTCTGCTTGTTTCCCCGCAAAAGAGAAACCCGTAAGGAAAATCGTATCCAAGTTATGTTGCCATCCGGATAACCCATTGACCATAGTACAAGTATTCAACTTTCACGCATGTTCAATATGTTTTGATAGTAGTCCAGAAGAAACAAACAATGGGCATGGCATACCCAGTAAATCGGACGATTCGGCCTCCATGTACAGGTGCATTGTATTTGTAGCAACTCAAATATTTGACGTTAACCATTATAAAGACAAATAAAAAGTCAGCACAGATAGTGAATACGGGTAGACTCAAGGAAAGCATGCAGTGTTCGTAGCAAGGGGAAGAGGGGACACAACAACTAGGTCTGTGGTGGCTTTGATGGTGGACATCCTAAGGCAAGTGCCGTAGTTCACAGTGAGTAAAGGTTTCCTTAACAATTGCAAACATCCATTCTTGTGGTTTAGGGAGGGAAAGAGGAGAGATTCTGAAATGAAAAATAAACGGATTGAACATTAACTGGAATGGCATCCTCTAATCTAGGGGTGAGCAACATGACCCGGAACCCGACCCGACCCGAAGGGTATCGGTCGGTTTCGAAGTATAGTTCGGTTCGGGTTGAAATTTAAGTATAGTTCGGTTCGGGTTGAAATTTAAGTGAATTTCGGGTTTCGGGTCGGGTGTCGGGTTATAACATATTGAAACCGATGAACCCGACCCGACAATTTTGAATGCTTTAGCCGTGTTCAACTTTTTCCATGGGATAACATGTATACTTTGTGTTTCTTAAAAGATGGGATTCTTAGCTGTACTCCTAGGAGGTTAGGACGGCAGAGTGTAGACTGACTCTTCAGTCTATTGGGAACCCACCCTTTTAAATATATATATAATATAATGACCCCCAAAAGTCTAAAGACAAACCCTACTGTGTTTATATATAATTATATATACACTACATCATCTTTTACTATATCTTTGTTACTTTCTTCCCAACTCAAAACAAAACCAGTTGTTCTATCTCTCCCTCTCTCTACCCTCTCGTCGTTCCCATTCCTCTGTCAATGAATTTCTATTCAATCCCCTCTCTCTCCTCTCTCGTTCACATCTTCTCTGTCCTATATCTCTCTCTCTCTCTCCTCTCGTCTTAAGTCTTAACCAGTAAGTGTAACCAGGGTCGCCGTCGCCTGTGTCGTTTAGCCGTTGCCGTCAGCCATAGTGGTCGCTGTCTCGCGGTCCACCACGACCAGCCCTCCCTCTCTCTCTCTCTGATAACAACGATGACCGAAACCGACGCAACCGATCCGACCCGACCGAAACCCGACACAACCCGATCCAATCGGTTTAGAGGCTAGTTCGGTTCGGTCCCGGGTTCCATTTTTGGCAACCCGGTCAAAACTGACCCGACCCGAACCGACCCGTGCTCACCCCTACTCTAATCTAAGTGCCAAATGCAATTTTTGTTGATATTGTAATCTAGTCTAGACAACATAAAACCAGAACGTCCTTGTCCATGGATTAAAATAGCTGCCACCACTAATCCAAATAAAAGTGTTGATCCTTTCTTCCATTTCATAACTTAGAGAAAATTGATAGAATATGATAGCAAACTAAGCACATCGAAACGTCTGTAGGGGCATGTTTGTGGCAGGTGCTTTCAACAAGTGCTGCCAAAAAGATGCCAACATGTCAAATTGTGTCCAACTATGCCCCATTTATTTATCAAATTCATTTCGCATGTGGTGCAATTTGAAAGGTAAATATCTCCCGATTAAGTTTTGGGGAATAAAAAATTGACAACCAAAAAATAATAATATAAATGACAAATTGCATAATCCGTCAAAAATCAATTTACCTGAACTGTTTGTCTATGCTGCTTGTATATATTTATCTGCGTTACTGCTTTGCGGCACTCAGGATTACTACTTCTTAGCAAATCATAATCAAAATGCTCCTGGAAGGAGGAAAGACAGAGAAAAAGGAATTGCATAGTACTAAGAAGAACGAATTTAATTCAAACAAATCAACTAAATTGGAAATAAATTGGAATCGAGGATTCAGATCACTGAAGGCATAGAGCATAGGACATAAAGCAAAAGACAAATAAAATTCCCAAACAGAAAGCGAATGACGCAATTTTCAATTCCCGAAACATTGTACACCCTTGTACACACAAAAGAGGTTTCGTACATATAGTCCTTCCCCAGATCTTTCAGTGCCATGAAAATGCTTATATGCAACAAGATCTACCTAAGATTAATTCATCTGTGCTCACTTGGTTTTCAACCCACATTCCATCACCAGGATCACATGCACCACTTACCAACAAAATCTGAGTCCTGGAAAACAACATCCTATAAAAAGTTTTGTCTTAATGACAGAGTCACTGACTTCTTGAGCTAGTCTTTCAAGACACCTGATAGAAACCAGAATCTCTGGATAAAAGTGGGATAACAAGAGCCCTAACAAGTTTGGAAGTTAATTTCAGAGGAATAACACATAGCCTAAGGACCATCATATTCTTCATAAACCTCCAATTAATTCTACCAGATGGGTCCCCTTCGGAACTAAACTTCCACTAAGGTTGGGATAGCTGGACTTCACGAAAAAAATACACTTCTAAGAAGCTGAATCCATGTCAAGCACCATATCACCCATGCGATTTGGCACTATTACATGCATGACCATGTTTAAATCTGTAAGAAATACCGTATATGGATTTTCTAAGCATAATTTTCTTTGATCAGTAAGACATCAATCTATCACTCCCTCCGTCCCATTTTCATAGTCCCACTTGAGGATTCCAACTTTTTAAGAGGACACAATGATTACATCAAAAAAAGTGTTCAATTTTCCATTTTTGCCGTCTCAAAAGATGATTTGATTGATATAAGTAGTAGTACTTTACTTTAAACAAGAGGGTAATAATGTAACTTTATCAAGTTCCTATTGCTTATTTTGGAAAGTGGACATGCATTTTGGGATGTCCAAAAAAGGAATACTGGACTATGAAAATGGGACGGAGGGAGTATATAACAAACACAAATTTTTGGATACCAATGCATACTATCATTCTACTCTTGTTCTGTCTCTTTAAATTGCAACCTTTCTTCAGTCAAAAACTAACTGGTGCATGCTTTATTTAACAGCACCCATATTACCTTTATTTTTCTTCCATTTCACCTACAATATGAAGCAATGGGAAGAAGGGGGCAAGGGAATCAAACACATCAGAGTGTGCGCCAAACATAACAATAGCTTATTATGCTATGACAACAACTGAGATCTCTAACAAACGCAACATACTTGAAATGTTCAACGAAATAAAGAATAAAGAGGATAAATATATGACGTTCCGGCTTCCGCTGAAGTAGAGGAGGGCCCATAGAAAGCGCTTAGGGAGCATAGACTTCTACGACCAAATAAAAAGAAAACAAGAAAAAAGATAAACAGCAGAGAAGGTCTCAACACCCCCATCATAAGCCAAAACATCCACATCCACAGGTAAAATCTTTAAAAAAATGCAATCTTCACAGAAGGAATCCTTTCAACCTCTGACGCCAATTTCAATTTATCACCATCAGCCTTACTGACCACCCTGGCAAATTTGACGTTCATAAGCTTCTTCTTGAACTTCCACTTACACTCTCTCAAAGCATAACAGGATTTTTAGGGATGATCCCCACCATGAAGACGGTTCTCCAACTTTTAAGAAGACATCTTTGCTTAATTGCTCACAGAAAAATGCCCAACAGTATCCTTCTAAATGCATTGCCCTCAAAAGACCTGTTGTCCTATGTCTGCCGCAATTAGTGGCAAAGTGAACCTCTTGAGATCCCTCTCCTTTAATGTCTCAATTTTTTTGATGTCACTGGCTCAGTTATCTCAATGGTTTTACAATCATCACTTTTGAGGTTAGTCCAACGATATGCAATGACGTTCTCCTAACGTATGGAATGAGTTGATGAAACCTTTTCCAGCCCCCTCCATTCAGGCTTGTCTGAATAGTCAAATCTCAAAACCACAATATGGCATTTCAGTTTCATATTTAAGCTAGATGATTGAATTGCAATCCAAACAGTGACACATTGCTTAACTAGTTCCATTTCACATTGATCAGTATTCCCCATAGCAACAAAAAAAATGGTTTCGTGGAACATTTGCTCTTGCAATCAACAGAGTCAAAATTCCACCACTAAAGAACGCATAGGAATTAGGATATTATTTTGCAAAATTAGTAAATGGGCTTTTGTTGAAGTCCGGTTATCAATGAATTACATAGTTCTTTTTTGTTTCAAGAATTGATCACCCTTTTACCTGCTAACCTTATCTTCAGCAAATGAAAAACAAGGTATCCATAAGAAACCATGCACTCACAAGTCACACACCTAGAGCACACACAAATTAGATACAAGAACAAATAAGAAGTCAATGCGCACAACACATTGCATGAATTTCAAAAAAAGAAAAAAAGAAAAAGAAGTAATCAAACAGATAGACCAATTTATCTAAGAAACAAAATGTTAACATCAATACAGCCTAAATGCAGTTGCGATATGATAATACCCACAACATGCTCATCACTCCATTTGTCATTCATTACGTAAGGAAAGACTAACCTTGTATTTCAGCGCCTGTAATCCCCTACAAACAAACTCAAACAGGGACTTCAAATTTTCGGGTGTAGGAGCAGTTACAAAGATATTTGAGTACCTACATACAGTCATGAGCTCTTCAGAGAAGAAAATAATGAGAGGATAATGAAATATATAGCTAATCATATAGCTTTTTCATCCTGTGTGTAACGCACCCAGCAGCAATAGCTCCTGCAATTCCTAAACCAAGAGCCGCTGATTTCCCTCGCCCACGTGCTGCAGTAAGTGCAGTAGTGCTCTGGACTTTCTTGTCCAAGATAGCATGCAGAAATGTAGAAACTGCTTTACCCTATTTGACAAGAACAAGCAGATAAGTATGGGCACTCCAATAAATTTGCCCCTATCATGACTATAAACATGGATATCTACCTGATCAAAGGTTGTACACATCCCAACCAATGGACCAACAGGGAAATCATCAAGAAGCTGCACCTTTAAACTCAATAAGTCTTGCTCTGCTCCTGGGAGAGACTCCTGGTTCTTCATCGAATAGAAGTAGAGAAACAATAAAGAAAGGAAACTCGATTCACATGGTACAACCCAAGGAAAAGAATTAAAGTAACCTATACTGCAAATTTGATACCAGCCAGGATACCTTCTTAAAGTAATCTTCGTAATTTTACACAACACATGACATTATGCACTGACATATACTCACTCCAAACATACTGAAGAGTGCAAAAGGCTTTGAAAATTGGTGTCAAGTCCTCAAACTACTCTTGAATATCTTTACGGCGATTCAAAAGAATGCAGCATAGCATGTAAGCAAAAATCATAAGAGTTTTGTGACCACTAAAAGCGGACTTCGATTAGTTGAAGTTGCCTATAATTTCGGTAAGTCTAAATAATGTAAATGTAGACAGACTAAGAAGCACGAATGCGGACACTAATATGCAAGACATGGATACATTCATGTGGCATTATAATAAGAATTAAGACATAAACTGAAGGGACACGACAATTAGTAAATGTTTTTCTATATGTAGGTGAAACAATAAAAGATACTGAATTTTTACATTACGTCTTCATTCATCATTTACATATTACCATAACAGTTTATTCTTAGGTCAAATGTTTTTTCTGTGTTTTGGTAACAGAAAAAAATCATTTTGATAGTCTACAAATTTGAAAAACAAGTGCAAACATTGTAGGTCAACAAAAATCTTCGTAACAATTTGAATGTTTAAAATTAACAAAATTAAAGGGCATATAGATAGGTATCATTAAAACTGTCCTTCTTGAATCACAGATCACAAATCAATTTCTTCAATACTTTTACTGTAACTCTTTTGTGTCCGGGTCAAGGAGTTGGGAGACGTGGCCCCAAATGTCCGAAGCTTGTCTGGTCTCAAAATAAACTTAATAGGACATGCTTAGACAAGTATAGTAGGTGTCTCACAAGATAGTGTTTGCTACATGTTAAGCCCCAACACACCATGACCACCCCCTTAGAAGTTATAAGTGTGGTGCTTGTTATTGAATAGATTGTTAAGTAAATTTCTAGATAGGATATGTAACAAAACAAAAGGACAATACCACTATTAAATTAAATGACAACCGTATACTGGGATCTCCATCTTCACAGTTTTCAGGGCATATTGTATACTTCCATCACAAAAAGCAATAAGTTTCAAAGAAATTACATAATTGCAAAATAAAAGTCCAGGTTTTAGCATAAAAGCTTGCCTCGGTAGTGGAAGACACAGTTGTCAACCTCATATGTGATGAGATTGGTAGAATGTTAAGCTCATCATCCATAACCAAGCATGCTTTGCATGATGCAAGAGAAAGCAAAAACCGCTCATTGAAACGAGAAACTATCTCGGAATGTGATTCTGTTCTAAACCTTTCATGAACATCCTGCAAAACAGCATATAATAACGTAAAATGAGTATAGCATGAAGGACCATGTCGTGGTCCATGCAACAAAAGGCCAATCATTTCACATTTGTGACCATGTTGCAAGCTTGATGGACCAACCACTTAAAGTGTGGTCGACCAAGGCAGCATCACCGCCGACCAAACATATACAAATCATACGACAAGGACGGGGTTAGTAACTAACCATAACCATGGTACATAGGCTAGTTAGAGAAGTAAGTGAACGAAGAAGCAACACCACCAAACCACCACCTTCCACTGTCTCAATGGTTCTTGCAAGGATATTAGGTGTCAAAGCCTCAAAGTCCTGAATCCATTAAAAAAAAAAAAACTCTCTATAGCACGACAAATATGAAGTTAAATTGATACGTGTTGATACACAACTACACAAGTATTATGGTTAAGAAGAGACCGAACCTGTAAGATGCACATGCCATATGTGTTTCCAAGTATTCTTTCGGATTCTTTGTACAAGCAATAAGATATGGCCCCACTTTCAAGAAAAAGAGAAAACGGATCAACCTTTTCAGGATCTAGAAGACCCCTTTGCATTAACTTCTTGACCTGCTTTGTGCGTTTCCTCTTGTGGCTGACAATGAAGTAGCAGAACTAGAACATTTCAATCAAAATGATAAAGAACAGGCATTAACATGACAAGGACAAGAAGAAATATGTTCAAAAGAGAGGAAATGCAAAACATAATCATTTGCATGCACACGCAGAGAATCCGAATAGAACCAGGCTACCAGCCTTAACCCCAATTCTTGAACCCAAAGTATGAACCGCAGCCTAAGCTTTAAACAACAAAAGTCTTATTGGTCTCAGCCCATCAAATAGACTGTCTTAAAACCGTTGAAGGAAGCTGCTTTCAACACCAGCTTGGGGTTCCTTTGACAGTACACAACTCCGACCTATAAAGCAGTCTTACCATATTTGCCAAAAATAAAGCCGCAATTCAAAGCTTCTCCTGTCATGCACTTGTCAAAAGATCATCCTCAATGCTGTCTAAGATCCATTTCTAAATCGAAGCAGGCTCCAATATACGATTAAGTACTCGATAGATCTTATAGAGATGTTAAATTACAACAAAGAAGATGACATTGATTTAAGTAACATATAGCCACTTGACACCCTCGATACTGGTATAGTAGCATATCAACTATAGAGCCAAAGAACACAATGAATGGTCAGACGCAAGTTTGTGGGAAGACAACTGAGTAAAAATAACACTCAGAATTATGAGAATCCAAGGGATCAACAAGCAAATCAGACAGAAAATCCTTTCAGCACAAGCAGCAAGGGCTGCCCAAGCTTCTCAGATACATGTTTGATGTAGTTGCAATGTGTCAAAGTAACTACCTTTACGCCAACAATTGATAGGAATAAACCATTTTCAGCAGAGTTTCAGGAGAGAAGGAAAAGACCCATGAGTCCATGACCAACATGTCAGATAAGGACACGGAATCTTAGAAGAATTCACCCCAGCTCGAAAGGATGGGAAGTCAACACCACTGAGGGAGACTGTTTGAGAATTAGTTCTACGTGTATTACCCCGACCCAAGAAACCCCTTGTCTTATGGAAATTTTAGGCCCTTGCAGTTAAGAGAAGTTGCAATTTTAATGTAAATTGATGGGCTTAAAGGACTCTCACGCTCCTTCCCTCTTATTTCAACTTCTAACCTCCATCTTCATTCCGCCTCTCCTACATGAGAGGCCCACAAGCAACCACAGCACCCTCCCTCAATTCTTTTCTCTACTCCTCCAATATTTTTTTCTTCCTCCATCTTCTTGTCTTTTCTCACTATTCTCCTTTTCCGTCTTATATCTAACAAATACACCTAAAAATATCATGGACTACAATGAGCCAATGATTGCTATCACAAGCTGCAATCATAGAAGTCACTACTTGAATTTTCCTTTTGGATACCTAATGTCCTATTAAAGCTCAAAACGTATTTGATGGTTGAATATTCTCATCAACCTAGCGATATTCTTCTCCATACAGCTATGTTTAAAACCAATTTTCATTTGGTATGCATTTTGCTTGTGAAAAGATACACAACAAACTATAAAATTTACATTTAACTATCTTAAGTAGTTTATGTACCTGCTCAGTTCGAGTTTCTCCTTATAACACCATAAGACAGTTGGGCGAGATTTAACAACTGCCTTACCCAACATGTAGTGGAGATTGACAATCTGCAGGGCACACATTATTATCAAAACTCATAAAGCCAAAACCAGTAAATGAATAAAGAAAAACAATAGCCACATCCAAGTAAGAATTGAACCTGATCCCGTGATTTGTCACCAATAATGACAAACATGGACCGATTCCTTGTCTTTACTCCATTTTCAATCAACGTCCTGATGCGGTCATCAACCTTCTTCCTCATGCTGTCCCAGAAAATAAGATGGATAAAAAAACACTATACGAAATACGAATTCCCACTTGTTAAAATCTAAGCAAGTTAAGCACAGATCCATCTCTTTAACAATACAACCTCCATAGGATATCCAGTTGGTTCCAAACACAAAAGCAAAGACGACCTAAAATATTTCCACCTTAACGAGACATTCAACAGTTAACTAATACAGACAACTAAATCGCTGTGATAACCCCATATACACAAGCATTACTTTTTTCATGGCATCTCATTAATTGGAAATGCCGAAGGACGTATGTGACCAATCCTATCCCACCACATAGCAGTAAAAAATTCATCCACCTTTCCCAACATAATCTTCCTTATCCCACCACGAAACATTGATCAGAGGCCAGGCTTACAATTTAAACCCTTTTACCATCACCCCATCACCACTACAGACCAAAGCGTATATCCAACAAGAAGTAACTCAGGGGCTCAAAAAAAACAAATAACTCCGTGGAATGATTCATAGCAAATTTTAGATAAACATCAAAGCATCAACACAAATTGTAATCCAGTAGCATTCATCACAAGCATAGCATTACTTCTCGTTTCCTTCGCATCACAAAAATTTTCTAAGAGCAAGACTCCATTTGTCCAATACAGAAATATAGCAGAGCATTACCACAGTGCTATAAGCATGCTTAACGAATAACGAGATAAAAAAACATTGCTACATTGCAGATTATAGACTAAGAATCTGACAAAACAGTGTTTTACTAATTCAAAGTGCCCCTATAAGCACGGCCGGGCCTTGGCAGTGGCCTAGAGAGCCACCGCTTCGGCCTCCAAAAATTGCTACAAGGAATAGAAAGTAACGACACACACACACACACACACACACACAGAGGAACCTGCTTGCACAGTCGCCTGAGCCGCCGATACTGAGTTTTGTTGGGTTCTTTTTTTTTTCCTTTTTGAACGGCAGTTTTGTTGAATTTGGCAATATGGTTTTTGGGCTGCAAATATATAGGTAGGGTTGGAGAAGGGGGAATTTACCGGCCGCTCCAAATTTTGGCTAATTAACCGATTTACGGTTTTTTTTTAACTTTATTAAAAAAAAAACGCGTGTTTTTTAACTTAATTCCCGGACTACGTGAAGTCGGGGTTAGCAACCACGTTTTCTTGAAAACGTGTTTGCAAAACACGCTTTCTCGGTTGGTTAAGCCGGATTAACCCAAAAATTAAGTTGATCGTAATCCGGTTTGAAAGCGTGGTTAGCAAACCCACCTTCTAAAAGCGGGTTTGCCAAACCCACCTTCTAAAAGCGGGTTTAGTAAACCCGCCTTCTAAAAGCGTGGTTAGCAAACACGCCTTTAGAAGGTGGGTTTGGTAACAACGCCTTCATGTGGTCTTTTTTCGAACCTAACCAAAATTGGTTTTTTTTTATTTTATCACAAATTAAATTAAAAATGGTTGTGGACATCAAAAATACTAATGACACTTTGATTAAATCCCTCATATTCCCTAAACAAAAAAAAAAAAAAAAAAAAACCACCAGTCAACACACTAGATTATTTTTCTATGAACTCTTTCAAAATAACCCACCAGTCAACTTCCACTTCCGTTGTTTTCCTGTTGGTATTTGCTCTAATTTTATCAATCAACAAAAGCAAATACAAAAAGGGTATGGGTCACGAATTTCAAACTGTAAAGAAATTTGTTGGGCTCCAGTAGGCCACATGAATTTTGGGTGCCTTTCGTTTAGTACTTTATTGCATTGCACGTGTCCGGGACTAGCATATATACATATATATTGCACTCCAGGTGGGACCTTAAAGAATTCCTACGTTGACATAGCATATATACATATATTATATTTCCCTAAAACGATGCAATACACAGCAAAACAACAAACTTTCGGCTTTGGCTTTCAATAAACACACATCAGTGCGTGATAGAGAGAGAGAGAGAGACGAAGTGAGACAGAGAGAGACGAAGTGAGAGAGAGAGAGCCGAGAGAGAGAGAGAGAGAGAGGGGTAACTTTTCTGGGTTTTGTTTTTTTGAAAGAAAATCACAGTGGAGGATGTGTCGAAGAAGATATGGATCTTAGATTGCTGGGGTTACAGGTGCTGCAAGGGAAGCTTTGGAAGAACACAAATATGGCAGTTGAAATTCTCAATCACATCAATCGGTATGAGTAGAGAGAGGACAAACCTGTAGATCTGAACGAAGGCTTCACAGGGAGATCACGGAGACGACCGCCGGAGTTTCGACCGGCGGTGGTGACGCGGACGGAGCGCCGGACTGAGCCGTGCGGGGGATGGAGGGCCGGAATGGTTCTCAAAGAGGAAAGGGAGGAGCTGTGAACTCCTGGAAAAAACACAAGTGGTAAAAAAAGCGCTAGGGCTTTTTTTACCTTATAAGGAATGAGCGTGCTAAACACGACTGATAAAGGCGTGTTTGCTAACCACGCTTTTCCGCTAGGGCTTTTTTTACCTTATAAGGAATGAGCGTGCTAAACACGACTGATAAAGGCGTGTTTGCTAACCACGCTTTTAGAAGGCGTGTTTGCTAACCACGCTTTTAGAAGGCGGGTTTGCTAACAACGCTTTCAAACCGGATTACGATTAACTTATTTTTGGGTTAATCCTGCTTAACCAACCGAGAAAGCGTGTTTGGAAACCACGTTTTCAAGAAAACGTGTTTGCTAACAACGACTTCACGTAGTCCGGGAATTACGTTAAAAAACACGCGTTTTTTTTAATAAAGTTAAAAAACACGCGTTTTTTTTAATAAAGTTAAAAAAAAACGTAAATCGGTTAATTAGCCCCAAATTTTCCCGCAGATGCTCAGCCCGCTCCAAACTTTTCCGGAAGAAAGTGTCAGCAAATGCTATAGCCCATCTCTCTCTCTATCTCTCTACCCACCCCACCTAAAAACTAAAGTATACTCAATGAAAAATGCCTAAACCTAAACCTAAATCCTAGGTTACCTATGAAAGTGTCTAAAATCCTAAGGTACCTTATGAAAGTGCCTAAAGCCTTAAACCACTAAAAAAACCTATAATAGAAAAGTGCACTCTAAACCTAAACACTAGGGTACCCTATGAAAATGTCAAAACTAAACCCTAGAGTACCCAATGAAAGTGCCTAAAATCCTATGGTACCCTATGAAAGTGCCTAAACCACTAAAAACTTTATAATAGGAAAGTGCACCCTAAGTGCCTAAGTCCCAAAAAAAAGTGATTGACCTTAATGGTAATTAAAAAAGAATGATTGGAGTTAGTGGTAATAAATATTTATTTTTTGTACCGGCCCGTAATAAAACCTTGGAAGGGATGGGAAAAGCCTATCACATTTTTCGTATTTAATTTCGATATTCTATTCTTTTATAGGAGTAACTTATTTTTCCTATTTCTTATCTTATTATGTATAGTAGGAGAGTAAATTAGCCATAAATATAGTAAAATAGTTTTGATCTAGTAGAAAGATGCCTTCAAAATACTTTCTCTCCTCTTTTAGCAGATATCCATTCACTTTTTTCAGGCTTTTAGCCATAAATGGAAAAAAATCACTCTCTCTCCTCTTTCTCTATCCCAAACCTAGCCCCCCCACCCCCCGGTTTTCTTTCACATGTGCATTTTTTTTTTTTTTAAGAAAACAAATCCTATTCTACTACTACTCCCTCCGTCCGGATTTGTTGGTCCGTTTTGGGGATTCCAACTTTTTTTCCATTACATTTTGAGTTTGTTAATTTCCTATTTTAACCTCAATCCCTCCATTTAATACTCCCTCCTTTCTAATTTGATAATCCACTACGAAACTATGTGCAATTTTCAAACGAAAAAATAATGTAGTTACAAATTTATTTATTTTTTATCAATATGGATCTTGTTTGATAGATCTCGTTCAGAACTTTAATACGGTGCAAAAAAAATTCAAAAATGTAAACACATTATTTTTAAAAAAAATAGTTTTTGAATTGTTATTTTAAGTTTTAGAAAATGGGCAAAAAAATAAAATTTTCATACTTTATCCTTTGACTTTTGAAAATGGACAAACATTTTAGGATTTGAAAAAGTATGTTTGTGGACTAACAAATCCGGACGGAGGGAGTACTAATTTAGGAGAAAGGGAAGAAGTTGGTGGGGTTTGAACCTTCACCTAATGCGAGAGGCATAAGGTGTTCATTACTTGGTTTTCACTCAATTGGCCACATATTTTAAGCGGAATAACACTCTCATAGTCACTCTAAATTTTAAAATGTTCATTTTAAAACAAAACAAAAAATATAATGTTTCGGGAGTTGAATAGTTAGAACAATTTTTTATGATACTTAATTAAATTCTGAACTCTATTTTTAATATACGGCTAAGTTTTCCGTTTGATTTTAACAACTGAGTTGCTAAAATCGTAGTTGATTTTAGCAAATTAGTTTACTGAGTGCTAAAATCATGGTCTCTTTTAGCTAAAATCAACCATGATTTTAGCACCTGGCAAACTCATTTGCTAAAATTATGGTTGATTTTAGCAACCAGTTGCTAAAATCAAACAAAAAACTCAACCTAATCAATATTCAAAATTTCATTTTTGTTGAATTTTTTTCTCCCCTTACTTCGCCCCTCCCGAATAGAAATCCTGGCTCCGCCACTGCCCCGGGATCCCGTTCCCTCGTCGGTCGCAACCTCCATCACCATCATGGCGTCCACCGCCCCACCTCCACTGTAACCACCTCCACCGCCACCGCAAAGAAACCCGTTGATTCATATTTCGCCGACAACGATCTATCTAACTTCAAAAAGGACGACGGCGAAGAAGAAGACAGGGATCGTTCAACAAAAAAGGACGATGGCGGCGACCAAGATGGTGAGTAGTAAATGGACGGCAACGATTTAGTAAACATTGTGAATGATGATGGCCTACCCGAACTCCGGTCTCTCCGGCATGATTGGGCACATTGTAGTAGACGATCCCCAACTCCACATCTACTTTCTGATTAATGAGATTTTTCACTAACTTTTCATTTTGTTTGGTTGAGAGTTTTGAGAAAAATATTTTGAGAAATATTTTTGAGATAGTGTTTGGATGGGTTTTTTGGAACAAATAATAATTAGAGAGAGGTGTAATAATTGAAGAGAGATAGAGAGAGAAATGAGAATAATGATTGGAGAGAGGGGTATGAGTAGAGATGAGAGATAGGGAAAAAATCTTTTTGAAAAATTTCTTAGAAATGTGAAGTTAACAAAGTGTTTATGTTTTGGATTTCACTAACTTTCTCATCGCGACTACACATCTACTTTCAGATTAGTGAGATTTCCACATCTACTTTCAGAAGTTTGGTATGTTTTTATGTATTTTATGATGATTAGTAAGGTTTCACTAAATTTTAAATTTTGGGGACGCGGGGCGGAGATGAAATTCGCCGGAGGTGGGGTAGAGGTCGGTCGGAGGTAGGAGATGGAAAAATAGTTGATTTTTGTTATTAGTGACAGTTCATTAATTTTGCTTGTCCTCGTGTTTTATTTGATTTATGGCTAAGCCTTCCAAATGTTGTCATATTCTAGATATCTTTATGAATTTAATCCTAGTTGAAGGGTATTTTTTTTATTCTATTTTTGGAGGGGATAATAATAGTATTATTTTTCTCCCTCCTAATCTTCTTTAATCGTAAGTGGTGGCTAGCTCATGCGGTAGAACTCTTTGATGCCACACACTGCATCTTAGGATCAAGTCTCATTTCTCCCACCCGATGTAATAGATTACGAATGACAAAAAAAAAATATCTTTAGTCTTTTTTTTCCTAACTATCAGAAGTAAGTTTTAAAATGGATATATATCCTAAAATATTAAATCTATCAACAATTATTGAATTTATTATTTTGATGCTAACTTTGTGATTAATATATGAGTACAGAAATTTATGAAAAACTAAAGGAATTTTTTTTAAAGTTAGTATGAAAACATAACAAGTATCAGAGGATGGTGGATATGTAAATTTTAAAAACATATACGTCATGAAAAAAATAATGCATCAATTATGTGTACGTTCATAAATTATGAAAAACTATTTACTAAAAAGAGACCATGCAATATAAAAAATATATAAAATGAATTATATCTCCGAGGAACTATAATAAATTCAATACCCTAACTTGAAACACCGTAGTGATTTTATTCTATTTTTTTGGGAGAGCAATTTTGTTCACCCTCAACAAAGTTATGATTATTCCGTGTTTTACTTTGCTGATCGAAACCATTCAATTTTTCTAGATTCATAAGAGACCACAACGAAATTCAGCTCAATCGAATATTGATAAGTGTTTCGTCTTGGAGTTTACTAGAATTCTTGACTGAAAATATACACTTCCATATCAAATTCTTACCAATTTGAGATTACGTTGATTTTTTGTGTGATCTTCTAACAAATGAATTTGGACAATGTGAACGGTTTGGATATCGTAGTGAGACACTGAATGAGCGTGGTACCCTCGCAAGGGTGAACAAAACTGAACAAAATTGCTCTCTTTTTTTGGTATCAATTTTGTGTTTCTTTTTTTCTTGCCGAGCAAAAAATCTTTTAAGTTTATTAACAAAATTTTCGGTGTACACCCTGTTTTACTGCTACTCCATTTCTTTAGGGTGATTCTATTAACAACCCCTCATTTTCTCCATGTAGCCCACAAAAAACTCCTTCATTTCCATTACTGTGTAAAAGACCAAAATGCCCCCAAACTGCGGTTTTTTTTCCGACATTCATACCCCGAAATATGTAAACTTTTTCAACATATCGATGTTGAAACTTTTCACTTAACCAAAATTATGCAAGACAAAGTTCAGTAATAAATTTTCGACTTAAGTTACTTTTTTCATCATCATAATATCGAATTCTACGCATTACATCAACATTTGCATTCCGAAAACGATACCTGAGAAATTCACATGTTTGATTTCACAAATTTCAACATTAATAAACTGAAAATATGGTTATATTTCGACATGTTATTGTCGAAAACAATAATATTTTATCCACATGTATTTAGTTTGACATTCGAAAGTTGAATAGAGACATAAATTTTGACACGAGGATGTCGAAAAAAGACAAGGTCCAATTTTTAAAAATTCGACCTTCAATATAAATCAACATATGGTTGTCGAAAATGGATGTGTATTTCGACATTGAAAGTATGAAAAATGGTTAAGGGTAATTTGGGTAGTTTAGGTGTATTTTGTGGGTTGTATGGAGTAAATTGGTTTGAGGGAATTTTAGGTGTGGGTTAGATGAAGAAAATGGGTTACATGGAGAAAATGTGGAGTTGTTAATAGAATCACCCTTTCTTTATTGCACCAATCCGTTTCAAATATACCTACACGATCAAAACAAACTATAATATTTGTGACAAACACTCACCCACACACTAAGTATATATCACACTGCTAGATATGGAAGGGAACTATTGGTACTGGAAGTATCTTTTCTCATGAAATTCCCAAGTATACATGAACATATCATATCATTCAACTTCAAAGACATATATGGTCACGAAAGACATGCAACTCAACGGTACATGAAAGCCGCGAAGAAAACAGAGTTTTAAGTTCGCCAATTCAAAATCAAGTACGGGACACTAAGAAATGTTAGTTTCCAACATCTTCCGAATTTGATCGTTGCTCCGTCGTGCCTCCCTCAGTCATCGGCAACCTACATGGCAAAAACAAGTTTTAGTAAGAAAAGTCGTAGTTAGAAGATCAAATTACAAAAGTTCAGTACAAGAAAAGAAAATCGAGTCACTGTACCCATACGGGGGCACCCGAGTCAGGTCGAGTGACACTAGTGACTTATCCACCTTTGCACTTACCATCCAGTTTGTATTCGAAGTGTCAAAATCTAACCATAAATATGGACAATTTCTTCATAACGAAACTGTGTGTGGGATAATTTCACCCAATGATTCCACTCTTTTCCAAAAGTGATTTTACAGCTGCACAACTTTAGCTTGTTAATTCCTTTTTTCTCATCTTAGTTGGTGTTTGCAATGGTAAATGCAATGCGGGAATGGAAAAGGACAGGTTACCTCTGGTGATAGGGTGTTGAAATAGTCCATAACTGCGTTGAAGACTCGACTAAAACATAAAAGAGTTTCAGCATCCCCCAAATGCATTGTTTCCTGTATATCAGGAGCAGAAATTACTGAATCAATAGGTAGAGCCGGCCTTTGTGCAGAATAAATAAGCCATCAAAGCCATGGTTTCAAGGTATGTCTATAAATATACATATTGTTCCGTCTATTTAGCATCTCGGGTAAAACTCAAAACAAAACAATTCATTTTCTCTAACCTTGACGTCGCCAAATGCATGACCCTGCAGACCCATAAGCAGCAAAACAGATTCCTCATTTTCGGCCAACATGATTGGAAGAGCTCCTCCAAAATAAGATTGAGCAATGCCCGGTATCAAGTCACTGACAAACTACAAAGGAAAACAGACCAGAATTTGCTCTCAGACACTTAACACATACCAACACAGGTACTGCAATGGACAAGCCATGGTAGTCTTGGAGGTTCAACCAGGTATAAGTTTTAGTAGCCAGCCATGACTAGATACTGCATGCAGCAGTAGCGATTTTTTTTTTGTCTTTAATTAAACTTGTGCACTATAATGCAAGCAGAAGCTAGACTTATTAGAAAACGAAATTGCAAGTATAAAAGCCAAAATCGTATCACCAATATGGGAGATAATCTCATAAAAATTGGACTGTTTTGGCATAGTGATAATCTCATAAAAATTGGACTGTTTTGGCATAGTGATCTATTTTTCCCTTTCAAAAAAAAAAGAAAAGAAGAACAGACTGTATTTTTATCTCATTCCTTGTCGTAATCTGGGCACTGGTTCTGTCCAATATCACAACATCCCTTTTGGTCCAGTTTTGTGGGGCCACCCATTCTGGGCCCACAACAATGATTGAAATTCTTCATTTTGTAGAACTTGTCAAGTTATTCAAGTTCAAGAAAAATCAAGTTGATTGAATATCGATCGATAACTTATTGAAACCATTTATCTTGAAACAAATGGGTATCATTCGGTGTGCTCATTGCATTTTTTTCAAGATAATTTCCAGATTAATGTGTTACAATAACTCATTAATCGGTATCTATTGAACATGATTTTCCTTATACATTGAGAACTTGACGAGCTTTAAAAAAGGGTGAGTCTATTTACAACCTTTTTTGGCTCAATACAGCACTTGCAAAATAAATACCAAAAGCTTCCTCGCGAAAAGACCATTTAGCCCCTCAAATTACTTCATACTACCCCACTAGACACAAACCTTTTTGCTACATACCAACCCACTCCACTTTTTCCCAACCTATCTTCTTCTTCCTTTCTCCTCCATCGTATTCCTCCTCCCCTAGTCGAAAAAAATCCCTCCCCCTCCTCCAGTCGAAAACAACCTAGCCATTAACCCCCATTGTCCTCCTTTGCCCCTCATGTCTCATCTCTCTCAATGGAAAATCTTGGTGAATCAATTGAAGGATCTTCTCCCTCACTAGACTTGGAAGAAGAGCTCCGAAAAGTAATGGAGCAACTTACAACTCCAAGTCCACCAATGGATGCGCAAATACAGACCAAGAGTAACCCGGACATGAAGATTTTCGAGCAAAAAACGACCCAAGAGTAACCCATTGCTTTTTCGATTTCTCAGTCGCTGTTCGTTCGAAACGGTACCACAGTCCCGAAAATCCCAATACATTTCGGTAGTTAATACCCGAAATTTACTTATAAAACCGGGAGTTTATATCCGAACCTTTCCAATCCAGATCCAGAGAGCAGAAATTGGTGATGGTAGTTAATATCCGCAATATTGGCCATAATTCAGTAGTTTGTATCCGAATTATGTACTTAGTTTCGGGAGTTAATATCCAAAATGTGTCAAAACCAAAGAGCAGACATTGTTAGCGGTAGTTAATATCCGATATGTTGGCCATAATTCGCAGTTTGTATCCGCGTTATGTGTTTAATTTCGGGAGTAAATATCCGAAATGTGCCAAAACCAAACGAGTAAAACAGCGACGATTTCTTCGACTGGTTCGACGGAGAGGGCGATGGCTGAGGTCAGAGAGGCTGGAGAGAAAGAGAAAGAGAAAGAGAGAGAGATCGGTCGGAGGGGTGGTCGCCGGGCTGTCACCGATAAGTGGGTCGCTTGGTGAGGAGAAGAGTCGATTGTGGTGATGGTTTGTATCGAGTTATGTGAGGAGGGAAGAGAAAGAGTAAAGGGTTTTGAGTGGGAGTGGGTTTTGAGTGTTGAAATTTGGCAAAAATTAAGAAGGGGCAATTTTGGAAATGTGCCAAGTTATATGAAGCAAATATATAAATTTGTCACCTCACCATGGTTGTATTTACCAAACGGGCTGTATTGAGCCAAAAAAGGTTGTAAATAGACTCACCCTTAAAAAATCAAAGATTCCGACCAGTATAGTGAGCCCGGGATAGGCCCACAAATACTGAAGTTGATAAGCTTTTAGTGTTTCAAAAATTCCAAGTACTCGATCTCAGCTCTTGGACAATTTGATTATAGCTCGTTCCATATTAACTCATCTTTTACACAAACCAAGTTTTAATGTGTTTTTGAATTTAGTCAACATTTTAGAACTGGCTAAAACATTTCAATGTTCGTCCCTTCGACTAGTTCAATAATGAGTTTCCGAAGATTTTATCTACATTTTATCAAAAATTGATAAAATGCCTTTGATTTTATTTAAATGAGTTGATAAAAAGATTTTTGCATTAAAAAATCTAAGATTTTATCAACTCAATTTCCGAATGGATAAAATCAAAGGCTTGATTTTATCAGATTTTGATAAAATCCATTCGGAAACTCACCCTAAATTTAAGGCTTGTTTTGGCTAAAAAACAAGCCTGGCTTATTTTTTTATTCAAAATTTTATCGCATTTGTTAGTTTCGTGTTAATCTTTTGAGGATTATTGATTCTTCTCCAAGAAAGAAACCAGAAAAATAAAAAAAAAATGGATCCAAACTCAAATTTATTTGAATAAAGCAAAAAAAAAAATGTAGCTTTTTGGCTGATTTTTGTCCTTATTCAACAAAATTTAAGTTTAGATCATAATTTCTTACTTTTCTGTTTTCTTTCATCGAAAAGAATCAATAATCCATAAAAAAATTACTCAAAACTAATAAATGCGAGAAAAATTGAATGAAGACACTTATTTCAAAACAGGCTTATTACTCCATATTCCAATAACCATATCCTCACAGTAATTGTATAGGGTATTAACAGCAGGAGCATAATATCGTGATAAAACTCATTAACCTTGAATATATTTTCAAAACTCATTAACCTTTAAAATCAAGTTTACGCAATTTATTCCCACAACTTGATAAGTCTATAGTGTTTAAAAAATTCTAACTACTCGAGCTCAGCTCTCGGACAATTTATTATAGCTCGTTCCATATTAATTCATCTTCTACACAAACCAAGTTTAAATGTGTTTTTTAATTTAATTAAATTTTAAAACAAGCTAGTAAAACATTTCGACTATTTTAATAAATTTACTCCATATTCCAAAAACCATATCATTATACAATAATTTTATAAGGTAATAGCAGCAGGAGCATAATGTCGTGATGTAAGAATAATTAAAGGTTTGAATTTCCCTCCCACCATAAATAGGCTTTGGAACCCCTTTCCTACTTTTGAATCATGGAATCCAGGAAAAAAGACAGAACAAACAAGGCAAGTGCCCAAACAAAACCCAACAAAAAAAAGCAGAGCATCAAATCAAAGGAAAAATCTAATAGTACTATACCCAATTCGCATGCACAAACGCACAAACACTCGTGAGTGAGCGAGCTTCGTATACACTGCACCCGTTAGTGTATGCAGGCTCTACCCATCTAAGTGAGTGCATGTACGTCGATTTGTACGTGCAAATGTGTGTTTGGTCCTAGAATATTGGGTACATGCAAGAAAAAAACAAACGAGATAACGATATGTCCCTATCTTTTTTTGTTTTACACTGCAAAATTGCTCTTGGGGATGAGCTCAATCACCCTTCGCCTTTTGGGGTTCCATCGCGAGCCCGCAACAACAATAATTCGAATGGTTTTATCTCATACATGCCTTGCAAGAAATATGCGAATAAAAATCAATTTGTATAATCCCTTTTTCTTTTTCTTTTTTTTTTGTTACCATAAGCAAGAAAGAGGTCAATTTGGTAGGACATTAGTAGGCTTGTGAGCAAATCCTGGTTTATGTAACAAAGTGAACACTTTTAAGTACAAAATAAATTTTCCCACCATTTTTAGTAATGAAATATGACGTGTGCCTAGGTGCTTGTGATGCCTGGTCGAATTAGATTTTCTACAAGACTCGATAGGGTCTACAAAGATGAACAATTTGGACTCTTCGACCCGTCTCGATTAAATTTACACGGGATTTGGGTCCCAAACGGCCGATCCGAGCCGTCCATTCACCTGCACTGAATTCCGAGGGAGCCCACGCGGAAATCACCCCCACGGATGCCCAAGTGCTCGATCCAAAATCACCCCATTTCACTCAAAGGATTGAATTCCAGGGAGCCCCGCGCGGAGATCACCTCAATCGGAGCTACCGAATTTGAATCAAGCTCGATCCAAAATCACCCCATTTCGAGTGGGGTTCAAAGGAAGGATCTTTGGGACCCCTGGCGGGGTCCCTGCGCGCCGTCAACGCCCGTTGGTACCTCTCGATTTACGAATTTGAATCAAGCTCGAAATAGGACCCAATATAGCAACCGATAAATCCAGGGGTACCGACGGCGCCGGAGACCCCCTTGTGGGTCCCCAACGGTTGATCTGATCCGTCCATTCGTTCCAGAATTAAATTTCGAGTGGGTTTGCGTGGGAATCATCTCAATCGGACGCTCCTAAGTGCTCGATCCAAAATCACTCCATTTCGTTCAAAATTTTTGGAATGAATGAACGGCTCGGATCGATTGTTTGGGACCCACTATGGGGTCCCCGACGCCGTCGATACCCCGTCGGTACTGTTTGGTCTGTACCAGTAGAAGGGTCCTATAAGGGTCCTATAGGCTAGAGCAACTTGCGAAGACGTGGGGTATGAAGGGGATCTCACCCGGATCCAATATGAGGTAGTTGTGTTTGTCTTTTTCAAAACACCAACAATGTTTAAAGGAAAAATTATATTGCGCCTCGTTCTGCTAAACTCTTTGCACTTTTTGATTTTTGTCTTTCTACCGTTGGTCTTGATCATCAAAGAATAACTAAACCTTTTTCCTTTTTGTTTGAATTAAAAAAAAAATCACATGCATTTGTTAATTTTGCATCATACTTTTCACGTTTCATGATTCGCGCGTCTCAACGAGAGGAATAAAAAAAAATACAAAAGTATGACCAAAACTCAAATAAAGACCAAATAAAAAGTGTAAAAAGTCACGAAAATAAATTACAGTGGAAGGAGGCATGAAAGGAAAGCAGAGAAAGGAGGCTAGGCATGAAAGGAAAGTAGAGAGAGGTGAAACAAGACAAATAGATTCAACAAAAAGAGAAGTCATCTTTGGAAAGTAAAAACTTCCTTAACTTTTTTCCACCCTCCTAGTCTTTTCCTTAAAACCACCCCACTATTATGGTAGTGTTTCATTTTTAACCCCCTCATTACCCATCAAAAGTTACAACCCATAAGTATCTCATATCTCTCTCTCTCTCTCTCTCTCTCTCTCTCTCTCTCTCTTTGTGGCCAATGAGACTTCTCAAAATGGTGCTGTTGATGACCGATGGAGAGAGTGTCTCTTGGGAAGTTGAGTAGCTGCAGCTAAATGTAACTGAGACAAGAAAACAAAACAAAAAAGACTTGAAGTGAATCAACCCTTAAATATAGAGGACCAAGTGGATAAAAAGTTTCAAACAGTACTACTCCCTGTCTCCCTCCATACGCTAAAGTTGATCCTCTACAGAATTACGTACATTTTTCAATTTAAAAATAATATATCTATTAAAATAATTTTTCAATTTTTTTTTTGCACTGTTTCAAAAGATTTTATTGAAAACTATCAAACAAGATCTATATTACAAAAAAAATATTTCGGATAAGTACATTATTTTTAAGCTTGAAAATTACATGTAATTTCGTAGAGGACTAACTTTACTGGACGGAAGGAGTATAATACCACCGATACCTAAGAAAAAGATCAGCAAGTAATTAATACTCCAGTGGCGGCTCCAGAAATTTTGGACAGGGTGTTCAACATTTAACTTAACTCTCATAGCTCTACTAACTAGTATATATACAATTTTTTATATATTAGTGAGAATAATGGGGCCAAATGATATCAAAATACAGTACTTAAGATGTCACAAAGTTTCTTGGTGAATTCTATGTTATTGAGTCAACTAAAATTAAATCGGGGGATAAATACACTAATATTTATTGTAGAAATTTGTGTGCCGAATAGATTCGCACAAATATTTATTTATTTTTTTTTACAATAGAGAGCCGATTGTTGCTCATAGTGAAGTCATAGTATATCAATCTAATAAATACTTTTTTTCTTGATTTTCCTAATTTTGGTCGTAAAGAGAGTGCACTTTGTTTTAAACTGGTGTATTAAAGATTCTATTGTGAATTACCAGAATTTGTGTATTTCATAATATAAATGTTTAAACAAAACCCCCTATATATATATTTATTTATCACATGTAATACTATAAAATAGAAAAGGCTTTAGAGTGTGTATATTGACTAGCTATGGGAAGACTTTAGACTTTAGTTGGTTATTTACATAAAATTAATTTGTGGCAGACTTGTTGAGCTAGGTGTTCAATATTTTTGAGTAAGGTGTTCAAATATTTGTGATTAGGGTGTTCAACAATGGCTATACTAAACTAAAAATAAAATTTTTACATGTATTTCTAAACAAAAATTTTCCTTGAGGGTGTTCAAGTGACCACCCAACCCCAAGGGTGGAGCCGCCTCTGTTAAATACTCCATCCATCCCAAAATACTCGACCTTCGAGTGACCGGTTTATTTTGGAGTTCTTGTACATTCTCTGTGGGTTATTTTGTGCCATTGCCGGATCATGTCATATTCGGATCATGACATCGACCCCTAACAAGTGTCCTGTTGTGTCCACTTTCGTTCTTTGAATGGAATTTTGTATGGAGGTTTTACAAAAATAAGTGTAGGATAATTATGTTCGTATAGCAACATTGCTCTCGCCTAGCATTGTGCTTAATATTTACCTGTTGTTGCTCTCTTTTCAGCCTAGCATTCTCTTCCATCAAATGTGCCACTTCTAGCTCCAACTCATTTGTATAAGCCTGCAAAAATTTCAAAAAAAAATGCACAAGAGTTGAATCACATAATCATTCATTGGGATCATTCAACTCGTTCTCAGTCTTGGATTTACGCTCTTGTTCTTGCAAATTTTAGTAGTTTAAGATCTTTCGTGAGACAAGAGTTCTTTATTTGGTTTAAGGCACTTGGTTTAAGGCACTCAGACGGACACAAGGGCATGTTAGTCCGGGTGACAGGCTACGGAAGTTTCAAAATATTCTTGTTAAATATAATAATAGTAGTAAAAAATTACAACTGCCCGCGTAATAAATTTTTGTTATAGTATTCGCCCAACCCACGCTAAAATCTTGCGTCCGTCCTTGCGCTCAGCCACGCGCATTAGCCGTTATGTGACTAAGCATGAGAAAGAGAGAAAAAGAGAGATCCATTCCTGTTTTCTAGCCCTCGACCGAGCCGCCGACTCTCTGTTCTTAATCATCCGCTTATTTCGCCGGTCGCCCGGACTACTGATTTCCGATTCCGCCAACCTCGAACAAGACGAAGCCAAACCATAAAACGGGTCGACATTCAGTGATTCAGACCCATTTGGGAAACTGGGTTGGGCTTGGAAAAACGGGTCTGGTCGAAAAGGAAAACCAAACGGGTGACCGGGGCAGGAATTCAAGCTCAGGGCGGTGGCTGGAGGAGGAGGCAGCGGAGACTCCGGCGACGTGTAGCCGGCGCCAACGTGGGTGGTGGTGGTTGTTTGCGGGTTAGTGCTGGTTAAGGGTCGGGTGAGGAATTCTTGGAAGTTGAAGTTGCCGATGCGGGTCGGGTCGGGTCGGAGTGAGGCGAGGTTCATGTCCTCCCATTCGTCTTCCATGGTTTTTGGCACTTGTTAGAGAGAGTGAGTGAGCGTGTGGGTGAGATGATATGGTTTTGTAACAATAAGGTACTGGAGAGAGTGAGGGTGCTATTTGTAAACCTCAAAATTTGCTGTAGGTTGGATAAAAGTAGATAAATATGGCGGAAATACAAGGGGTAAAAACCCCTTTTGTTACAGACAGCGTCGGGATCCCTCATGGTTCTCAAACGATCAATCCGAACCGTTCATCCATTTCAAAATCAAATTTCGAGTGATTTTTGAACGAAATGGGGTGATTTTGAATCGAGCTCATTTGACCGTTTGATTGCATCGATTCTCACTCAGGCCCACTCGGAATTTGATTTTGAGATGGATGAACGGTTCGGATTGACTATTTGGGATCCACAAGAGGGTCTCGACGCCGTCTGTGCATCGTCGATAGCCTCCGGTCTGTACGTATAGAACGTTTGTATATGGCGAGTTCATGCTAAATTGTTCGTCTTCACAATTATGTCAAAATACCAGTATGGGTTAAAATATCAAGGTTGTAATTTTTCGTCTAATTATTGTATATTTTTATTGTCAAAAGAGAATAAGTTATTTCCGCCGGCGGTGGAAATAAATGTTTCCTCTAAATCAATCACAGCGGTCCGTGTGATTGTGTACTACACAATTACACAAACCGCTGTTATTTAAAAAATCAAGACAAGTCATTCTCTCAGTACATCACTTTAAAACCCGTCCAATTTATTTAAAAAACTCTCTTAGTGGAACACCGGTCCCCCTGCTTTGGTTTAAAAGCTAAAAACTGAATTATTGGATTATTCGTTTTGTCTTTATTCAATTTTTTTTTGCATTTATTAGTTTTGCGTCAAGATTTTGTAGTTTCTGGATTCCTCTCGTCGAGACGAATCCAAAGAGTATAAAGTTGTGGTCAAAAGTAATAGTTTTTTGAATAAAGCCGAAAATAAACCAAAATAAACCAGTTTATTGGTTTAATTTTGGCTTTATTGAAAAAAAATTGAGTTTTGACCATAATTTTATACTTGTTAGATTCGTCTTGTCGAGAGAAATCCATAAACCTCAAAATCTTGACGCAAAACTAACAAATGCAATTTTTTTTTAATAAAGACAAAACGAATAATCCAATAACCCAGTTTTTGACTTTTAAGCCAAAGCAGCTACGCGGCGACAAAAGCTGTTTTGTGAGCAGTAGATAGATTTCAGTAGGGAAAAGGTTTACTGACAGTTACATTACATATGATCCCAATAGTTTTTCTTTTCTTGTTACAAATACTAAAAACCCAACAGATTAATAGCTCTCTCCTACGATAAAAAAATAAAAAATAAAATCCATGTATGGAGCAGCACCATATTCTCACAAATACTATTCAAAACCTAAAGAGTAGAAAGGAAAAACAAATATCCCTTTCCACTCTTTTGCTGTTACTGAAAAAAAATACAAATTGGAAGGAGACGAAATGGTCACAAATTAAGTACTTTATTTTATTTTATTTTGGCTAAAATCCAAACCAAACCAAACCAAACCGATTACCTCTAGAGACTAAATCGAACCACTGGATTGGTAGTTTCGGGGTGGTTTATAAAAAAAAAAATTCACCCCTAATTTAGACAAGGTAAAAACTAACTCATGCACACGAAGCTAGTGTGGCTGGTGAGGAGAAACCCATTTTTTTGGGTCCGCTCCATTTCCAAGTGGATTTCTCCTCATTCCCATATCAGTTTGGTGTGTATTTGATGTGTATAAAAGGTGTACCCATAACACTTACCGATAGATAATAGCGTGAAATGGTCCAAACTTGACTTTAGTTGGACAAGTCTATGTTCAAGTCCGACAACAAGGGGCTAAACATATTCCAAATATCACTCATTGATGTTGGGATCCCAGCTTCAGTCTCGATATAGTTGTAATGGAATCCCCTCCGGATAGTTGTAAAGAAACCTGTCTTGATGTCACGTGCCTCAGGCGTGATCCCTTGAACATATGCCGTGTTTGGGATGACTATAAATTCAGGGAGACCAATAATGGGACTTTAAAAAAGGTAGACGTGCAACAATAATATGCATGCGGTTCCATTTTCACACAAAACAAACCCAAAATTGGTTTGAATTGTACACTGACTTTTTATAGTCTAGAGAGAGGAATGTACATATTTGTCATAACAAAAGTGTTTCCCATTGTTTTGAAACATCGTTAAAGGAGAGGGAGAGGGAGGGGATGGTTTTGTCACACACACACACTAGAGAGAGACTCCTTGAACTATACCATGTTTGGATTTATTACTTGAAAATAGGGACACCTATAATTGTTTGCTCTTTATTAAATAAACGTACGTGCAACAATAATATGCAACTTCCATGCCCACGAACAAACCCACAATTTGATTTGAAGTGGACTATATATTTCCCGAGAATTACGACAATACACACCCGTGAAACGTATGTACCATACGCACTTATTGTATAGTCCATATTGTGCAGTGGTGGCTCCAGGAATTCTAACAAGGGTGTTCAGAAATTCTACTATGGTCCTCTAGAAATCATAACTGCATATATAAAAAATCTACTAATATCAACAATGCCACCAAAAAATAACAAAATATTTAGCACCTATTGTATAGACCATATTGTGGACAGAGGGGATGCGCAGCGTGCTGTGCGGCACCCGGCGCGGCCAAACCGGTGTCGGTCCGATGATCGGAGACGTCCATCATGTAGGCCTCGTCGAGCACTACAAGTGTACCAAAAATCAACTCGATTTGATATCGTTAAGAGTGTGATCGGAACACATAAAACTTGAAAAAAAATGGAACATATATGACTTGAAACATTGGATGAAAACTATCCATTTTTTTCAAGTTATTTTTCTTTCGATGACACTCTTAACGATATCCTATCGAGTTGATTTTTGGTACACTTGTAGTACTCGACGAGCTCTACGCAATAGACGTCTCTGATCATCGAACCGAGACCGGCGCGGCCGCGCACGCGCGCTGCGCAGCACCTCCCCTCTGTCCCCATATTGTGCAGTGGTGGCTCCAAGAATTCTAACGAGGGTGTTCAGAAATTCTACTACGGTCCTCTAGAAATCATAACTGCATATAAAAAAAATCTACTAATATCAACAATGCCACCAAAAAATAACAAAATATTTAGCATATTTGAGCATACTTGCCCTCGACGACTTTTCATATTTTGATTCTCTCCATTTTTCGTATTTTTATTTTTTTTTTTTTGGAGAGGTGAGAGTCCAAAGAATAAAGATAGACGTTCTAGATCCGTCCCCTGCCCCTTTTTATAAATTACAGATCTTTTTTTTTTTGATTAATTATAAATCAGTCCCTGAATTGTGGGTTGGGCTAAGTTTGGACCAAAATTTGAATGAGTCATTGAGATTGGGCGTTCAAATATTTTGAGTAGAGTGTTCAAACATTTTGGGTAGGGTGTTAAAAATGACAAAAAACTCAAAAAGAAAAAAAAATTACATGTATTTATCAAAAAAATTACTAAAATTCAGGGTGTTCGGGTGACCAGCCTAGGCTCCACTTGGAGCCGCCTCTGATATTGTGCCACTTTATTGGCAATCGTAACATTTTTTTGTGTTTCGTAACATTTTCTATGATTCATAATAATTTTGCGCGTCTCGTAATTTTTATTAAGCGATTCGTAACTTTTATAGGAGTGCATACGATACATATCCAAATAAGGGGGTGTATTGTATCCCTTCCCTTTGACCTTTCACTTATCGAGGAGTCAGGAATGTATGTATAAATTTGTGTAACAAAAAGTGTACTTCCCACTTTCGTTTTTCCCTTTGGTTTTCTTCTTGACAAAAGGACGATATTGATCAGATCAATAAGGATAAAGATATGGGTACAGAGCATTGGGTACAGAAAAAGTACCGATCGCATTCGGGGACCTACTTTTGGGTCCTACACGAGTGATCCGAACATTCATTGTTCTTAAAACATTTTTCCGAGGGGCCACACCAAATTTCAGCTCAATTTTGGTTGGAACGGTGGGACTTTGGTTGGAGCACTTCCAACCGTCCGATTGAGCTGAAATTTGGTGGGGCCCCTCGGAAAAATGTTCTAAGAATAATGAACGGTTCGGATCACTCGTTTGGGACCCAAAAGTGGGTCCCTGAACACGATCTGTGCGTTTTCTGTGTGTTTTTTTTCTGTACGTCCAGCACTGTCCGATCAATAACATGGGACCTTGCCACGTGTACATAAAAAAATGTACAAAAAACGTACAAAGGGCTCTTGAGAACTCACTTTTGGATTCCACACGAGTGATCCGAACCATTCATTATTCTTACAACATTTTTCCAGGGGCTCCACAAAATTTCAGCTCAATCGAACGGTTAGAAGTGTTTGAAACGGTGGGACTTTGGTTCAAGCACTTCTAACCGTCCGATTGAGCTGAAATTTTGTGGGGCCCCTCGGAAAAATATTACTCCCTCCGTTCCATAATATTGGTCCCCTACGAAACTACGTGCAATTTTCAAACTAAAAAATAACGCATCTATAAAATAATTTTTGAATTTTTTTTGCACCGTTTAAAAGTTCACAATGAGATCTATCAAACAAGATCCATATTGCTGAACAAATTATGTTCATAAGTACATTATTTTTTAGTTTGAAAATTGCACGTAGTTTCGTAGGGGACCAATATTATGGAACAGAGGGAGTATAAGAATAATGAACGGTTTGGATCACTCGTGTGAGACCCAAAAGTGGATCCCCGAGAGCCCTCTGTATGTTTTCTGTACATTCCTTCTGTACCCGTAGGCTTTTCCAATAACATGGGCCTCTAACATGCTAGTGGAGTAGTGGTACGTCGTCATCATCTTTAAAAAAATGCTACTCCTTCCGTCCCCAAAATATACAGTAGTTTTTTGTTCCATTCTAAGTTCTAACCAGATAAAAAATCAACTATATAATTTAATCGGCAATACTTTATAAATTGTAAGAAATATTACATTAAAAAATAGTACGAATTCTCAAAATGGACTATATATTTGAAACGGAGAGAGTAATAAAAACCCATTTAGTTGTGAACAACGAAGAAAGGAGATTTAAAACAAAAAATCAGCTTGTTTTTCCATAAAACAAACCCAGATTATTTGGGGAAGTAGAATAACCATTGGTCCATTTGTCGAACCAAGAACTGGACACCCCGGCCCGACCCTATGCATCTTCTGTACACATCTACTACTGCACCAAGTACTGTGGAGATAGAAAGTGATGGATTCCAGCTATGAAAGATAGATTTCTTAGAGAGGAGAGAGAGAGAGAGAGAGACAGAGACAGAGTACGATGATGTTTTCTGCAAAGGGAAAGCATGCCGCCACAAAGATAAATCGATCGTGTCCGAGTTGTGTCCCAATGCACAGTCCGCACAACAGCTGCAAAAGCTTGTCCAATTTAGTTTGAACGGCTTGATTAGGGTCCGATTTTTTAATTTAGATAGCAAGAAAGTATTTTCTTGTGAATATCTGAGAAGGAACTAGTTGAGGTACAAAAGATGAAGCAGACTCCGTTTATTTTCGGGAAAAAAAAAAATGGATTCTTGCGCAATCTCACTCGATCTCCAAAAAAATAATAATTGCACGTTCCAGGGCACGTTTTAAAATTTTCAAAATATTTACATCAACTTTTATGCACTTTTCAAATATTACAACACACTTTAAACCTTAATATAAATCAATTGGGTTTTTTTTTTTTTAGCATTTTCCAATTATTAATTAAGTATGTAGAAACAAAGCATATCCTTTCCGGACCCGGCTGGGGTACAAAGGGTTTGGTACAAAAAATGTACCGAGCCCTCTCGGGGACCCACTTTTGGGTCCCACACGAGTGATCCAAACCGTTCATTGTTATTAGAACATTTTTCCGAGGGCCCCCACAAAAAATCAGCTCAATCGGACGGTTAGAAATGCTTGAACCAAAGTCCCACCGTTTTAAACAAAAAAATGTTGTTTGAAACGGTGGGACTTTGGTTCAAGCACTTCTAACCGTCCGATTGAGCTGATTTTTTGTGGAGCCCCTCGGAAAGATTTTCTAAGAACAACGAACAGTTCGGATCACTCGTGTGGGACCCAAAAGTGGGTCCCCTAGAGGGATCGGTACATTTTATGTACCAACCCCTATGTACCCGTAGGATTATCCTTTCCTTTTATTCCTGGGACCATAATGTGTTGTTCGTGGAAGGAACCCACTTGGGTCCACCCAACGAAACATAACAGTTCCAATAGTTGTGTAGCTTCATTTTGAGATATGAGACCTTAGAGCAACTCCAACACAACTAGCTACTCTAAATTTTGGGAGTGGAAGTGACATATTGGGGAGAAATTTTGTAATTTATGTCATCTTTTCCTCAAAAAAGAGTACATTTTGGAGGGACCCATCCACCTTTTTGTCACATCCACTCTCTGAGAGCCAAAAAATAAGAGTAGAGAGTGGATGTGACAAAAAGGTAGATGGGTCCCACGAAATATTACTATTTTATGAGGAAAAGAGGACAAAAATTACAAAATTTCCCCCCAATATGTCACTTCTACCCGAAAATTTGGAGTAGCTAGTTGTGTTGGAGTTGCTCTTATAAGGAAATTGGAGTAAGATCAATAATTTTAGAAGTACTTTAACGAACTAAACCAACATTGCAAGCGGAGTGGCTGTTTCATACCCAACGCATTTGATAGGAGTTCAAACTTTACTAACTACAGCTAATATTATTGACTTCTACATGGAAAAGAAAAGTAAATATGGGGGAAAAAGTCATGTTTTATGTTTAGCTCTGGTCCGACCAAATATCATTGAACCCTTCTATCTGCACCGACAAAAATGCACCGACCACGTACCGACGGCGTTGGGGACGCCGTTGAATGAAATGAGGTGATTTTGGATCGAGCTCATACAACCGTCCGATTGCCTCGATTCCCACGCGGGCCCACTCAGAATTCGATTTTGAGAAGGATGAACGGCTCTGATCGACCGGTTGGGACTCACAACGGCGTCCCCGATGCCGTCGGTACGTGGTCGGTGCAGAAGAAATTATCGAATATCATTCATTCTATGGCAAAAAACATCTTAAAATATAGTACTCCATTTAGGCATAGGCTCTTGGGTAATTTCGTTTTCAATTCTCAAAAAGATTTGCTGTAGTTTATTACTAGTATTCACTTCTTGTCTTCGGCTCATTTTTGTTTTCGATTCGATATATTTTGATCGGTCCTATTATATGATAATCATAAGTCGATTACGAAGATTGAACGTTACTGAGATTATGTAAATAGAAAAACTATACGCACAAATCGTTTTGTGGGGCCCTTAGGGTCTCACATAGGAGTAAAAAATATGAACTATTCATTGATTTTAAAATATACTATTGAGTATTGACCTCTCAATTTTCGATGACTCATCAATAAATTAAGACTTTTTTCCCTAGTCCGACGTTTACTGGACGGGGATTGCATTAAGTGTGGACTGGATAAAGATTTTTTTAGTGGAGGAGACATTTTTCAATATCACATAATATCGGATAATCCTACGCGTACAGATTTTTGGAACTAGAAAATGTACCGATCTGCTTGGAGGACCCATTTTTGGGTCCCACACGAGCGATCCGAACCGTTCATTATTCTTAAAAACAATTTCCGAAGGCCCCCACAAAATTTCAGCTCAATCGGACGGTTAAAAGTGTGTAAACCGAAGTCCCACCGTTTCAATCAAAAAAATTTCAGCTCAATCGGACGGTTCGGATCACTCGTGTGGGACCCAAAAGTGGATTCCCGAGAGCGCTTTGTACATTTTCTGTACAATAAATTTTGTACCCGTAGGTTTACCCCTTATCTATCTCCGCAATCAATGATCCGAATTTTAAATAAACTCTCCCAGTGAAGATTAACTCTTCCCTGAAAGAGCTCTTCCGGGGAAGAGTTTATTTAAAATCCGGACCATCTAACATATTTTTAGACTTCCGAGATGCGCGTCAAGTATCGGCACGTGGTATCTGCTCGGTAGTGAAAATTTTCTCAAGGTGGAGAATAGTATAAAGTTTAATTTTAAAAAGTTTTTTGATAGTACTACTAACTGTTTTAACGAGGACAGAACAGAGAGGGAAGGAAGAGAGGATTCACCAAACATGCTACTTTATCTGCGAAAGGTACACACGGTGATGGAGACTCGTCGAAGTCACCCACCTTCTCTATCTTTGAATCTCTCAGATATTATATATGTGTATCTAACTGAATGATGTTTTTGTCTGTTTGCTGGTTTTCCAAAATATACTGTGAGAAACAAAAATTGAAAGAGGCACTGCTACTCTACCAATCCGGGGATTCCGTAGTGCGCCTCCGCACTGCGAAATTATAGGACGACAAACATTACGTCGTTTTGTGTATGCAAAGAGAATATCACTACTTAATCCCTCAAAACTACATCATTTTAACCTAGTTTTATTTGTTGAATTCCAAATAAGTGGGTGTTTATTTTCTTCAAAATCAGATTTGGTTTTTGATTTCTTCTATACGTGAACATAACAGTCACTTATTTTAGATTGGAGTTGGTTTGTTTTTTTATTTTTGGAGTAGAAGTTTTTTTCCCCTTAAAACGTGGTTCTCAAAACAAAAAGTCTACAATTAAACACATTTTTAAACTTCTTAATTTTTGGGTTTCCTTCGGTTTTGTAAAACTAATGCCCGTTCGAAATGAGAAGGGGTTACAGTGTATAAGAATAAGAGTCAAGATGTGTAAATTGCCAATTGTGTTTAGAAATTCTAAATTATGTCACTTGTTATATTTATGAGGCTTCTCACAAAAACACACCTACAATAGTACTAATGATGTCCGTGCCAAAAGACACTTTGTAAAAACTTATTTCTACAAAATAGATGAATTTTATAAGCTAATATTGTCCTGTACAAATTTAAAGTCACAAAGAATTTTCTAGATTTTTAAAAGGCTAAAAAAAAATAAAAATATTAATGGTAAACTTGACATAATCCCAAGAGAGAGAACATGATGTGATTCTAAACCTTTCACACCCAAAACGATATAATTTTGACCGCCCTACAACCCCGTAATGCGGAGGTGCACTACGAAATCCCCGAATCCCCTACTTTAGGATTACTTACTTAGATTTCCAATTCCAATGATTTTCCTTTCTAACCGTACGTTTCCAAGGACAAATTTTAAATCGAAGTAGGTTTTGAATCTTTTGATGAGAATGCCTTCCAACAATATAGACAAAGAACTGCAGAATCTCTCTCCACAGCAGTAAACTCCCATCACCAAGATCCAAAGGTTTAAACCAGTTCCACTTATACAATACCTGTATTCATGTGTTTTTTACTAACTCAAGGGTCTGGTACGTGCATCTCGACTAATTTTGTGAGTTTAATTTCATCTCCCACTTACGGAAAGTCTCAAGTCTAATCAAAGCGAGAGCGAAGCTTCGTCTGAATTGGCTCCAAGAGAGTTATAGAATCTGATAAATTTTGAGCCTGAGATATTAGGAAGGAACAAATCCTGAGCTGAAGCACCAAACAAGTTATAAACCAAATAAGAAGGGAAGCAGTCCATTATGCATTTATGATATACTTAGGGCAATATGTGTCCCGGGTTTCTTCCCAATTCTTTCGTGCAGATGATTCCCAGCTTAGCTATGGGTTTACGACCCGGGCTTGGCCAGTCCCAACATCAAACAGTAGCGACCACTCGCATTCGCACCCGCACCAAACCTCCACATAGTACCCTAGGTGACGCGTATAGTTGGCCACTACCACAGAGAGTCGGGGACACGAGTGTACCAGTCTAGACGGACGAAAAACTAGGGGGAAATCCAACATCTAAAAGTGATCAGTGTTTCGACAAGACATCATACAAGCTCACTATGAGAACAAAACCTGTTGGGAATGGCGTTTCAACGAGGTTCCCACACTACAGATGAAAGGTCTTATAAGTGGCATACACATAAATATAGTTTTTGATATCATTCAAACAGGATATCATCATGCAAGCAACAGCAGCAAAACAATAAAGCACGGGCAGCACCATCGAACTGTCCACCAATGATTCTTCGACTTTAAGACCACAAGGCACAAAACCACAACTCTCGTCACCCCATTTCATGTGCTTACCTCCAAACATGGGGGAGGTAGTCTAACCACCACGACACCCGATTGAAACTAACAGCCGAGGGGAAGTAGGATCAAAATTCAAAATTCCCAGTAAAGAAACACCAGATTGCAATGCATAACCATGAAATGAAGAAAAGAACGAGGGAAATCAGCATATTGATGCTACTACCTTATATAGTCATAAAAACAGCTCTTGTTTTTCCCCTCCTATGGTTCCTCTCTCTTATTTTCTCGTAAGATTTCCCCATTTTTAGGTCTCCTTTCTTAATCTGGGTTGTCTATTCTCCATGAGACACTAAAGTTCCATCACGCCATGGCAAGGCCAAGATTGTTATCAGGAAAGAAAAAAAAAACTAAAGAACCAAAAAACCTTTCGGAAAATATTCACTGCCATTGAGTACATCCGTCCAACCATATCGCACAAAACCCTTCAGGACATAAGTTGTGCAATAGCACATTTCTCAATGGCTCGAACTTCTAGCTGAAATTAGAAAGCTCAGAACCAGCTTGAATCGGGGCTTGGCGTGTCCCCTCCCCAGTGGATAGTTGGAATGGGCTATTCAAGTCCCCGGAATATGATCTACTTAGGAATGTCCCGGCTGGAGCTTGCTTGTTTGACTTCTCCACCAGTGACACGCTCTGGATGTTGGTTGAAAGCATGTCATGAGTCTCAAGACTGGAACGTTCCATTGATCGAGGACTTGACACATTATGGAACTCAATGGAAGGAGGCATGATCCATCTCTTCCAATCATTTCGCTTTCTAACTTTACCATTCTGAAAAAGCAACATGAATGGAGTAAGAAGAGAATATAAGAACAAACAAGGAGAAACAAATTCGGCTTAAAAACTTGCTTCTCGCCATCTGACAAGTGAAGGACGATCAATAAAGATAAAATTAAAATCAAAAGCCTCATGTAAAGTAATTTCCAAAAGCAGGTTCTGTCAATAACTGGCAAGGAAGCACAAAACTTAGAAAAATAATACTCGAATTGCCTAACTCTGAGTAAAAGGTCCTCGGATGCATTTGAATATACCTGCACTTCCACAACATCCGAAGTGCGCAAGGCATCCAATATAAGCGGTATATCCTTTGTCAAAACCGTTACCTGCAAAAACAACCCGAGGGATGAACATGTCAGCAATAGAAATAATAGGCTGTCAGGAAACCAGCTTCAAAGAACAAATTGCTCTAGAAACCACTTTAAGTTGAATGTTTGCAAAGTCGGCAACAAAAATTATACGCAGAGAGAAAACACTGATGCTGACTGTTGAGAGACCAGAGGACAAAATCGATATACACGGGATTAAGAACAGGAAAACCAAACAAGCAGAGTGAAGATTAGCCTCCTCTCCAAGCAAATTTTCAGTGCCGAGTGGTACCCGCGCGCGCGATCTGGGCCATCCATTTCGGTTTCGGACAGTCCGGATTATGGAGAGAGAAACAGGAGACAGGAAGGGGAGAGAGAGGGTTTCGATCTGGGTTGTCCAATACAATTTTCGACAGCCCAGATGCAATGTTTTGGTACCACGTAGGCTCGGACACGTGGTACCCAAAAAAATTTCCTCCTCTCCATGCTTGAGTCAAGTCTCAATATCTGATATAGTGATATCTAACAATCTGACGAGTAAACAAACACAAATTGATTTACCCTGTTCGCACCATTTGGTCTCCCAAGTATTCTGAGAAACTTACGAGCAAAATGAGATTAATATGTGCCACTTATAGGCAAATCACTAGCCAATATGATGCCAAATGTTAGAATACTTTGCAGACAACTGTTCCAGATTAATGGAAGGTTGCATTTAGAATGCCACTCTAGGAAAGATATGCTATCTGAATTTTGAGCAACCTACATTGTCAACCACAAGGCTCGCACAAATATATCCAGTCAAAGGCAGTAAATGATAAGTAGGCAGAAAACACCATGAGCACCTAGGAGGAAGGAACGGGGAATGGATTACTACAAATATCTAATATTCTAATCGAACTTGTCAAATGTGTACAATGGCTTTAAGAAAAAGTGCAGAACCCTCAACCAATGCTGTGACGAATAAATATACATCATTTACTCTATGGGTTCAACCGACTCAGACAATTTTCCTGAAAATTTTAAATAAAAAGATAAGTTTGGACCCTTCTAAATTAGGTGCTAAAATTATCATAATTTTAGAATTATAAATCCACATGATCTCATCAGTCAGCTTCAGTGAGACTGAAGCATCTACAAAAATTGGGATATTAAACACCTACAAAATCATCGAAATGTTAAAAACAATAATAAATTATTGTCTTTCCTTTTTCATACCATTTTATTTCTTTTGTTTTTTATTTCTGGGCCACAACCAGTTCACCAAACCTTATTCACTGTTAGGTCTATTTTCTATGGCAACCTCCTTAGCAGGCAGTCTGTTGTTTACAGATCCAAAAGAAGCTGCAAGCATGAAAATTGGAGCTGGTATATAAGGATTGATATACTCAGCCAGGGAGGGAGGCAAGGAAATGGACAATCAACCTCCAAAATCCAAATGACGGACAATCCAGAGACAGATATCTATCCAAAAAATCTACCACTCCTGACGACAATGGTTGTCTTTTATTGTGCCTCTTCTCCCTAAAGATAGCCATGAAGGTGCTGATGGCAACTAAGGAGATGAAAATATGAAAACCAACATGCCCTTGATGAGAACTGAAAAGAAAATTTGGCCAAGAAAATTAAATTCAAGGCCTAAAGTGGTCTTGCTATATGCAAAGAGCAATTGATTATAGTGGATGCAACAGAGAGGAATCCCCATCTGAGTTAAAAACCGTCTCGATACTAAATAGACATAGAAAAAGCAACAGAGATGATATGAAAGAGGCATCCCAAAGTAAGTAGTAAGTACATAACCAATGATATTAAGGCACAAACGAATGAACGAATATTCAAGATTACCCAAATGGAAAAAAAATTACTGTAATTCAATTGAAAATATTATAATACAATTGAAAAACAGGGAAAGGCATAACAAATTTCACTGTTTTTCAAATTACTGAATTTATAAGCCCATATTTATGAAAAATACTCCCTGTATGAGTAAATAGTGAAATGACAGGACCAAATCAATTAGAAAATGTCCCTGAGTTTAGCATGCAGATTGTGAGGGGCTTAAAAAAACAATCAGCTTCTGTACTATTATGCCGCGAGAGCAGTACCAAATCGAGTATGTTCTACTATAATAATAGTCAGAAACAACATAAGAATAAATAAAATCATGCCTAGAGAAGGCAAATACTGTAATAAGTTCATTTTCATGTGATCCATCGGATGGCAACTGCAAAAAAAAATCCTATAGATTAGTTGAAAAGCGTATTGACCTATGAGCATCTATTGTGTCTAAAATGAAAATCCTCACAGAAGAATGTGCTCAAAATGTCTAGACTAAAACCTACAGATAACAGATATGCATGCAAACTTCACCGAAATAAGTCGAACATGAATTCTTCAACACAGAGATGGTGAAAGACTTGTAATCCAGCATATCAACTTGCTGGAACACTAGATATACATAAGACCATAAAATATGAAGTTCCCTGTTTTCTACATAATCTGCATTGAGCGGCATAAAACATCCAAGATAAGATGACATTCATAATAAGGCCAATACCCCACCAATCAAGAAGGTAAGATAAGCCTAACTACATAACACAAAAGTTATTTCTTTCAATAAGGAACGGA
Organism: Vaccinium myrtillus; assembly: GCA_016920895.1. Taxonomy (NCBI): domain Eukaryota; kingdom Viridiplantae; phylum Streptophyta; class Magnoliopsida; order Ericales; family Ericaceae; genus Vaccinium; species Vaccinium myrtillus. The sequence goes on along the minus strand of CM029277.1, from coordinate 3,723,233 downwards.
GAATCCATATCTAAGAATACACACAATACCATATCTGTATCTATAGGAGAATAAAACAGATTGGAAAAGGGGATAGAAGAGGAAAAACAAAACAATAATGATAATGAAGCTTGTGAATAGAGCAAATAAATGCAAGGCAAGGCCCAAAATAAGATTGCTATAGAGCATGACATATACACACAGATTTTCAACAATATTGTCACTCTTAATGCATCACCCACCAAGGAAATAAAATTTGGAAAACGGTTGCCTGGGGCCCAAGTAGATGATAACAAATACATCTCTAGAAACTATGAATATTGAAAAGAACAATATCGTAGGTTGCATTAAGGAACACAAGATGGAAAAAATGGACACCTGAATTACCTTTAACAAACAAGGACACTGAATGCAACGGAAGTCATATCATGGATGAAAAAGAAAGAGCAGAAAATCATTCAATAATGTCCAAAACTCACTTTTTTGAAGCCAGCTATTAGTTTGATGGGAACCCATCCATCTTCATCCATGTTCTGCCGCAAGTATGTATCGCTAATTAAATTGTCATTGCTGCAACAAATGAAGAAAACAAGCGCACTGCCCACTAAGTCCCAATAATAACCAAAGGCAACCAACTAGGTATAACTAATTATACGAAACAAGCCAACGATTATATAACTTACCTGAAATAATAATTTATCTGAGTCACAATCTTAGCATGCAATAGAGGATCTGAGGGAGGGAAAAACATGGCAGGAGGTGGTATTGGCGTAACAATAGGTATGCCTCTGAGGGAGTCTGGAGGTGGAGGTGGAGCTGGAACATAATACATTGGTGCAACGTCTGCAGACAGATAGAAAAGTTAAAGAGAACCCAAACACCAAATCATGAAAAACCAAAAACATCTCACCAGTGTAAATCATAGGGTTGCCAAAAGGTCGAACAGGCATTAGTGGAGGAGCAAGAAAAGGGGTAGAACCATGCGGCGGGTGTGGCATAAAGCCCCTTGGAACAACTCTTGGCGACTGCATGTGACCATCTCTGCTGTTAAAACTTCTATGAGAATTCCTATCATGATTCACACGGTCCCTGCCCCCATGATTCTGATTGTAAGAACCATCACTCCGAGGATTGGGAGTGCCATTGCCCCTCCTATATGAATTCCGCTGTTGTGAGTGATCATTCCCACTACGGGATTGTGACCCAAATCCTCCCCTATGCCCACTTCCCTTCTGCAAATGGTCTCTTGAAGACGTCTCTGGAACAGATGACCCAGGTAATCCACCAACATCAGAATGTACTTCCTCTACTTGACCCAGAGGTGCCACCGGCTCGTGGAAGCCACCATTAGCTGTTACACCTGAAGTCCCACCACCGTGCTTCATTGATTTTTGGCGTGTGGTTGCTACCTGAGTAGGACCTAAACTAGCGTTTGTATCATTTGTGACAACCTGTTTCTGTGAAGAAGATGTGATTCCAGCCCCCTATAAGGCAGACACGCATATATACAAACAAAAGGGAATGAAATGTACGCAGATGAGGATCTTAACTACATCGATAACCAATAATTCCATACTAAACTGCAATAACAAAATCAACATCATCAAGAACCACATATTAAGAATAATATTCTACTAGTTCTACCGATAATGATTAAAAGAGAAGAATGAAATTGGGACCACTTCAATAGTGTCCCCTAGAGCTTTGGACAAGAAAGGGTTAGGGTCTACCGCTACTGCTGTTGGCAGCCCAATGTAACATGGTGAATTCAATCAGCTCAGTATATTTGATGTTTGCAAGAGTTTGTGTAGCTCAGTATATTTGATGTTTGCAAGAGTTTGTGTAGCTCAGTATATTTGATGTTTGCAAGAGTTTGTGTCGAAGTTGAAGCACATATAGTAATTAACTTGGGCTATGGAAATCCTTATGAGACAGAGCAGGCTCCTTGGAAGCCACAAGCTTGTGAAGGGTGAAAGATTTTTGGCCATACTAACAGCGCATGTGCCAATAAGCTGGAACCCAAGTCTTGGCAAATCAAGACTGGAAAGTCAAAGCAAGAAAAGAGGAGACGATAAAGTGCCCAATGAGAGAGAGAGAGAGAGAGAGAGCAGCCCTGTTGAGGTAGTTCGTCCTACATCTTCAAATTTTTTTAATGAGCTTTGTACATTACAATCATACAAAGCATTTTTCATGTGAGTTGAATGATTCAAATGTCGAAGTGGAGTGTAATGGAACTCCTTGTGTTCGTATGGAAGGCAAGAAGGGGCTGTCATCTCTAGTGAAAAAGTTTCTGGGCTTTCTCCTCCTAAGGAAGTTAGAGGAGCACGAAGAAGACTCTTCACGCGCCGGGTCTAAAACATCATTCTTTGGCTTGTGAGTTTAATAGAAGGTACTAGTTTCACTTTTATGCTTGACCAACTCTTGGGTTGTGAGTCATTAGGCTTAGTTATTTCCCGTGGTAAGGACAACAAGAAGCTTCTAAAGAATTGAAATCCTTAAGAGCTAACCTGTTACCCATAGAAGGCAGTGTATTATCTTCAGTGCTTGACCCCCTCTAATGCAGTGAGTCTTCAGGCTTAGCTTTTAATGTTTCTTTCTATAGAAGCCTAGAAGGTATTTTTGTTCCGTCGTTTCTTTAGTCTATAGAAGGTAGTAGTCCCCCCTCGTCTAGTCTGCCCACTGGTGCGTGTACCGAGCCTCATTACATCTCTTATTTTCTTATTTACCAGAAATTTTAGTAAACAACAATAGTAGCATGGTTCATATGGACTTCATTGCCTAAGTCACATAATCTACTATTCGCTCCTGCTCTCAGTCCTTCCTCGTACTCAAGCTCTCAACCCCCCACGAACTTCAGTAGTTTTATGTGTTCTCGTACTCCAGCTCGCGTATTGTGTGACTAAGTTCATTACGCAAAAAAAAAGAAAAAAGAAGGATAATAATAATAAAGCAAAATAAACTGTAATAGAGAATAAGTGAAATTCAGACCGATCCCTCATATGAAGATTTCAAGGAATCAGAGGAAGACGGTTTGGGAGAAGCCTTAGACGTCGACTCAGAGAGTGCGGGCCAAGAAACGGCCCCCATCACTGCTCCTCCAACCTCAACAGTTGCATTCGAAGGCTTGTTCCACACCGGCTTCTTACCCCCATTACCACTTTCCGCACCACCAGCATTATCATAGCTCTCCGCCCGACCCTCAGTCACCGCATCATCGACCGCCAAAAACGACGTCGTAGAGGAATCCTCCGCCACCGCTGCCGCCTCCTTCGAAGGCGACGAATTAGAAGTAGAATGCCTAGTTAGTCCGTGAGCGGAAGGCGAAGAAGGAGAAACAGCGTAGGAGGAGGAGACGATCGAGTCGGATTCCGATTCGGGGTTCCGAACCTGTGACCAAGGAGACGACGGAACACCACGCGCCGCCGCGCCGCGCTTCGATTGAGGGCTATTGAGGGCGGTGGAGGAGTCGAGAGCATAGTGTTGATTAGCAGCCGCGGCCATTAGAGTTAGGGCTTTCGATAACTAGGGTTGGGAATGGGAAGCGGCGCCGCGAGTTAATCACGAGTTCTATCGAACGCTGTTTTGAGTTTTCTTGAGTCGACGAGTCGATCGACTGGTTAAACAAAAAACACGAGAATCAAAACATCACAAGGGATCAAAAATTTGGGAGAGGAATTCGAAGGAGATTTAGTCGGTAATGGAGAGATTCGAGTTGCAGAGATTTTTCTGGTGATGGGAGTGAGAGAATTTCGAACGCGGTCGAGACGACGACGAGACTGCTGAGCTACAATGAGCCTTCTCTCCCCTCTCTCTCTCTCTCTCTCTCTCTCTCGCCTCTTCTCTCTCCTATTCCTTGCTTCTTTCCTTTGTTTTCCCACGGGAGGGTCCGGGGTTTGAGAATTTACGGTGGTACCCCTTTATATTTTGGGTATGATCTGACTGTGTTAGCTAGGGGCGTATGGTTTAACCGTAGGATGAGACATGAAGAGTCCAAAACCGGTTGGGAATTGGCTTTCCTAGGAGCATTTGAGAATCGGAGTTGTTCATTTTGTAAAACTCGATGAGTACATCATCGAGATTGAAGAAATAATCTAATTAAACATTAATATGTACATGAATAGATTAATTTTGCACGAGTCAAGACTTTACGGTGTTACCCCGTTATATTTGGGAATAATCTGATGGTGTTAGTTTTTTTTTTTTTTTATTCGTCATTCCTAATCTATTACATGGAGAGAGAGAAATGAGATTCGATTCCAGGATGGAGAGTGAGACATTTAAGAACTCCACCGCATGAATTAGCCACCACTTGTTGAAGCACTCATGTTTAAGGCATTCCCTTAAGGACGAGATTAGTTTCCTCTTCTATCTCTGAAAGGGACTCTCGTCCTATTTGTTTTATTGTGAGCCTTTTCAAACGTATTTTAATGACAAGAGTAGTATTTACTTTTCTCATCAACAACGTCATTTAAGATAAAAATCATGTTGATCGGATATCAATTTACATATTGTCAGAGTGCATTTATATTGGGAAAATAAGTAATAATTAAGAAACTGAATCGTAACTTATCATTTGATATATATATATTTCTTAAAACTATATCAAATTGCATTTGATGAATATGATTTGTTGCATGATTAATGTTCAGAACAAGCTCTAAAAAATAGAAAATTTCGATCTAAATGGATTTGAGAAGGACCCACAACAAAATAACAATAATTACATTAATACTGTAATGACATGCTTCTGAAAACATGTCAAACATACGCAAATTCCTAGGAAAAACTTTTTGGTGAAGCACTCATTTTTAAGGGAATGCCAACTAGGAGTTTCCAAATTTCAAAGCCAAATGCTTCTCAAACTTGTAAGTGGTTTTATTTGATAAAATTTTAGAAAACAATAACCATAGACTTAGACCAAGATAATGAATAAATGCATTGTATCGTGTCGTAATGTGTTTGGGTCAAAATTCTCTAAACTAAGGGTGTAACCGGTTCGGATCGGTTTGGTCCAGTTCATGGACGTTTTTTAGTGAACCGGGGGAAACCGGTTCGGGGAAAGGATGGAACTAAAACCGGTTTCTTAGAGTTCGGTTCGGTTCGTCCCGGTTCGGTTCAGAGAGTCTAAACCCTAACCCGACATGTGTTAGATTATCATGTTATCGTGTCATCTCATATTCATGTTTTGTGTCAAATTTAGCCGACCCGAACCCATTGACTTCGTGTCATCGTGTCCTTTGATAAATTCCCACCGCTTTGTGTCATCTAGTGTTCGTGTCAGAATTCTATAACCATAACCAAACCTATTTAGCTTTTTGTGTTATCGCGTCGTTGATATTCGTGTTTCGTGTCAGAAATAGCGAACCCCAACCTGTTAGTGTCTTGTTCGTTTTATGTTCTCGTGTTGTGTCATAAATTTTGACCACTAAATAGGAGTACTATTTCCTAAACAATATAGATAGGGGTACCAACCCCATGGTACCGAAAATTGTACAAATTGGCTTACGGGGTCCACTTTTGGGTACCACGCAAATGATCCGAACCGTACAATAATTTTAAATTTTTTTTCCAAGTATCTCTGTAAAAGATCAACTCAAGTAGATATGCGTAAGTTCTTTATCCAAACTTCAAGGTTTTCATTTTTAGATCATGCGTGTGGGATCTTAAAGTAGGCCCTGCACGCGGATTTGTACAATTTCGGTACCATGGGGATTGGTATCCTAAATCTTGTCTTTAAAAAACAAAGTGCGTTATATCTTCTAAAGCAAGTAAAGGCAAGATTTTCTGAAAAAGACGAATTGTAAAAAATAAATAAAATGGGGTGGTGTTTACTGTTTCGTATGATAGTAATGAGAATATCACAAAAACCTATTCGTGTGAATTTTCATTTTGCCTGAAAAATAGAATTTAAGAAAGAGTCATGCTAACGGGTGCACTTTTGTGGGTCACCGTTGTAAGTTAAAGTACACTGAAATATGTACTTTAAAGAGCAAATTTACTTTTAAATTGTACTTTTTTATACTCTTAACGGGTGCACTACTATGTGCACCCGTTAGCATTTTCCTTTTAAGAAAACGTGAAAAACAAAAACCAACTTTACCCATTTTGGATTTTGATAAATATTACACTAGGTAGTTCCCAGAAATTATTTTATTGTAAATCAACAAGCATCACAAATCTAACTTAGATTACAGTGGTCGAACATTTTCAAAACAAAATCATAAAGTATTGAATTTTTCTCATTTAAAGCATAAGATAAGATTCCCAGAAAATCTGGGTGGTGGTGGTAAAATCAATGAATGGCACCTAGAAAATTCCATGCACATGCATGTGTGTACCCACATGGTCAAAAAAGTCATGCTCAAACAAACCTGGTCCAATCTCTTTCAAAAGTCTTCTATTTCTGGGCTTTTAGGACTTCATTTACAGAATCGTGATGAAATATAAATGCTCAATAGGGTAAAATAGCCTAAACACATTGTCAGTTGCTTGAAATGGTAATAAAAAGCATGTGGAGTATTGACCTAATCCTATATTCAAGCAAATTTGAGAAGTTGGAGTGACTTTAAATTCAGGATTTAATTTGCGTGATTACTAAAGGTTAACTGATTTTTGGATCATGGGTGCTAAGCATCGTGCGTTCCAACAGATTTATACCACTTGTTATACCTCGGGTAAAAGAGTAAAAAAAAATATTTATTTTAGTATGGACAATAATAAACACAACTGCCGTACAATAGATTTCCACAGAAGTCAAACATAACCATAGGGACTGATTTCTTCGATTGTTGATTATAAAGTCCCAAAACTAGTCAAGGTGAATGCAAGGTAGCTCAGAAACCTATTCATAAAACGAAAACGTAACACAATCTTAAAAGAATTACAAAATTTACCGATAGATTTTGGTAAGCATAGGTCGAGTATACAAGAGCCATAAGATTAGCTTCTTAATGCACATTTCAATATTTTTCATAATGTCCTTTATTCCAAAACAACAAGAGTTCTCGTTAATGAATTTGCTAACTAAAAATTCATGCCCCGTGTAACCAATTTGCTATGCTTTAAAGAGTGAAGGCTAATGTTTAGAATTAAAAAAATGGGATCCCAGGATGTGGTGGATAAGAGTGTACAAGCAAAGGTATGTGCAGTAATGGAAAACAATTTGTTGATCTCGTTTTCCACTCTCTCTTTCTTTGATAACTCAGGCGTCCGGGTCAATTTATGAGCATTAACACCTTGAAAGCCAACAACAATAACAAGACCGTGAAGCAGTTCCCTTCTTCTACCTTAAATGCATGTTCAAAGCCCAAATGTCGTCGTAAAACCAGTTCACTAGCACTAGGTCATTAGAGTAGTTTTCATATATGGAAATTGCACCTGGTGATCACTTCAGCATTGGAACTAGAACAAACTGATGGTTCACCCAGGGATGGAGTTAGAGGGGGGCCAGTAGGGGCGGTCGCCCCTGCAAGGAAAACAAAAAACCTCTACTATTACATAGAAAAAACTAATTTTCGTATGAATTATATAGGCTCACCCCTGCAAAGTATTTTGGATAAAACATTCGCCCCTACGTAGTGAAATTCCTGGCTCCGTCCCTGGGTTCACCTATATGTACAATGAAGCATATCCCATCATTCTACATCAAGAAAACACAGCCCAGACTGAAGTTTGAACATGATTTTTTATTTGTCCTAAAACAAATATTTCAGCACTTCAGGTCTTCACACAATTCCACAACATCCCTGTTCAGTGCCACTTATGCGTGTGTGTGTGTGTGTGAGAGAGAGAGAGAGAGAGAGAGAGAGAGAGAGAGAGATTCATGGTATGTGTGAGAGAGAGAGATTCACGGTTCTTGGAAAATGAAATCAGAAAAAAGATTTGAAACTGCAACCGAACTGGCCGTAAGCAATACTCTACAGTGGCAAAAGTAGAACGGGGCAACGGCCAATGGATGAATTCTGCCAAAAGGTTAGCATCCACAGGCTTGGAATGGATTGCTTCCATCCTCATAATGACGATATCCAAACTCATATCATCAGCAATCTCACCGATGGCTGTTGGCTTCTTCCCTTCCCCAAGTTGCTCTAACAATTTGAATCCTTGCAATCCCCCTATTGTATTTCGGAACAGAAAGAGCAATAAGAAATTGATTGAACTTCAACTTCAAAAAAATCAGCGGTGATGAATAAATCTCATTATAACAGTTGGTGTTGTTACCAAAAACAGTATCACGATCCCAACTTCTTCAAGGGTAAAACACCGTGATCCCAGGTTTTCAACTTCAAGTTAACCATATGACAGCAAAGATTATTTATGCAATACCAATTCTTCAAAGCCTTTTACTACCAAACAGAAGTGGCGCATATACCTATTCCAATGTACACTATGTAAGCAAGTAAAGAGCAAACTAAATACACCCTACTTGTCCAATAATAGAGTACACAAAACCTTCAAGCTAGAAGAAGGAAAAAAAAAATACCCTCTGGTTTGTTTTTCTTTTGGGGAATTCTTTCCGATCTTGAGCTCTTGCTCTTTCCTCTGGTCTCCATTCATTTTTGCCATATTTCAATGGCTTGTTTCCCTGCTGGGTAATAGCCATTACAGGCAGCACCAACACTATCAACACAGTATTACAACACTATCATTTTTGGGGAATTCTGTTTGGATTCCGCTAAACTTAATCGCACTGTGCTATATAAACAGCCATATATATGTACATATCAACACAGTATTTGAGAGCGTACACCTACCTTCGAACGGATGCCAGTGTATCAATAACTTTAAATAACAAAAATTTCTACATTCCTTGAATATTGCAAGCAAGAAAAAGCTATATTACAAGAAATGTATCTCGGCCATTAAGTTTCTCTGTTTCTGGCATTGCCAAACGTAGAACAATATGAAGGCAAAATAGAACATACCTACGACAGTAACGTCAGCCCCATACTTCTTTGCCAAAGCAGCAGTAGTAGCTGTAGCCTGTGACACGATTGGAACCACGAAATGAGCGAGGTGCAAACAAAACCAGGAATTGAGTTACTTAGTCAGCAGCAAGAAGTTAAGAACGTAGTTCTAAACCTTGTAACACTGGGCGCAAGACTGGTTAATTAGTCTGTGGCTTATGGCAGGATTTGCTTTGAAACAGCACCAATGACTAGGCCTGATAACTGTGCTGGTATGGTAAATAAACACCTGATCAAAGACATTTAAATATAAGAAACAGAAATCTCAAAAAACAACTGGTAAATTAATTACATTACACGCTATTATGATTGATATTCGATACAGAGAGTTCAGAATATCCAATACAAACCCCTATATTTGATGTTACATAGATTAGAAGTGTCTATTTACATAGAAACCTCATGACCTATTCCATTGTTAAACAAACACAATACTAAGTGTGGGCTGGTGCATCACTTCCTATAGGCTGCACTGGGAATGTCGGTGTCCAACAGGTGTCGGACACAACACACCACCTTAGTCCTCTGGGACTATTTTTATTTTCTCGATTCAACTATCTTCTTTTCTGGCTTTGATTTTGTGTAACTTGTTTCTTGCTTATTAGCAATCAACGACTGCTTCAATAAGAGCTGATCAAGTCTGGACAAATAATATGAAATATCAACTGCAATGAAAAACTCTTACATAATTTGAGCAAAGACAGAAGTCAGGGCTGAGGACAACACTCAACAGTAACTGAGAACAATGTTTATGATTGAGTCATCTAAGAATAAGATTGTTCCTCGTCGTGCAGTACCTCAAAGCATTTGGAAACAGAAAGCAAGCAAGCAAGCAAAATGGTTGATCAATGCAACAACACATATTTTTTGTAATGTAGTCTTGGAAATTAATGCAAAGAGGTGCTAGCATGATCTCATTTTATACTTTGGGTATTGTCATCAGTGGGATGTACGCAATTGTATTCGGTCTGCAGTGTGCTATTTTGAATGAAGTATATGTCTGCTTCACTTCGAGGATTAAAAAGTACTCAAAGTAAACAAAATCCCATTAACAGTTCCATGTGTAGAAAGAAAACCTTTGGGGCAGAATCAAGTATACACTTTGACAGAGATCCTAGTCTGGAAAATGCAAACCAAGGAAACCGCAGAAGACTTTTCAGTTAGAAAAACTCACTTTAGATGGTATTGGAAATAGACTTTTCATGCTTCGTCTTAACGGAAGAACTGCAGAGGGAACCATTAAACTTCAGCTTGCCCAGACACACGTCTGGAAATCCCAAAAGCCAATAAACACAGAAACTGACAATAAGTGCAATAGCAGAATAGGAGAAAACTAAAGCGTAAAAAATTAAAACAAGGGGAGAGAGAGAGAGAGAGATGGAAATGAATTATAAACGAGAGGAGAGACAGAGAAATGATACGTGAAAACAGAGAAATAAATTACCGGTTTCAGGAGTATTCTTGAGCAGAAAAATGAAATATTGACTAATGGAATATGGTCAATCTTGCGCCATTTCGGCACCAACTCCCTTTTTGCAACTTTTCCTTAGAAGGGTGTCTTTTACACAATTACACTCATGATTTGTAAAGAGGTGAGGTGGTGAATGGGAAATCTCACCAGGTTTCTGCAGCTATGGCGCTCCAAATTAGACTGAAGAGATAAAGGTTAACCACCCTCTCCGGAAGAGCTTCTAACTCATTGAAATAGTGAACTGACAACTCTCTCAAGGTAGTAAGGTGATAAAGTTCATCAGGCAAATGCTTGGCCTTTTCCAATCTCCATAATTGTAGAAATCTCAGGGTGGTGACGGAGTACATTTGGCATATATCTGATGTAGCTCTATTTAAAGTAAAAAGAAAAAATTTGTCAATAAAGACAGTGAAAAAAAAATCCTTAAGAAAATTTAAAACGTCTAAATTTCAAGTCAAAGTTAGCTAATTGTATTAAATTCTAGAAAATCTTTTATAAAAGTTTGTTATTTCTATTTTTAAGCATGTCTATAATAGATGTGCCCCGAAAACCAGTAAAATTTCAGTAAGAAATGGACTGAAGACAAAAAAAAAATGAAATCTTTTATCGTTTTTTCATCTCATAAACTCATTTTTTAGAAATAATGAGGTCGTATTGTATGGGAATTTTACTCCTGTAATAAGGATCACTAGGTAGGACAAGACCTACCCTTATAATGATCACACAGGACAGGGCTGACCCTCGAAGTCTGGGGACCAAATTTTGACTATAAATATCAGAAGAACATACATTTCATCTCAAATCCAATACATAGAGTACTATAAGAAATATTATTGTCGAGTCAATGAGCTCTTTTAATTCATGAAAAAAGTTCGAACTTTTTCTTAAAAAATATATTTTTTTTAACATATCGTTTTACTATCCGGACTATCATTTTGGAATGGAAGGAGTAATTACCAAAGGGAGTCCTAAACCCAGTCTCTACAATAGGCAACAAGAAGTTCAACCGCAGCAGTCTGCGACAAATACAAACAATGAGTTGCTCTCGTATTTTTTCAGTATTATTTACTTCTTGTAATTTTTAACTCTTCGACATAAATTTTGGAACTAATCATTCGTCCCGCTGAGAGGAATAAGAAAAGTACAAATATATGGACTGAAATAGGGAAGAAAAAAAAAACCGATATGAAAGAAAAATATACTTGATTGGTATTTTTTTCGTTCTTAGTGAACTTATCTTCTTCTTCTTCTTTTTATTGGCCAATCCAAAACTTTTAGCGGGAATCTAACAAAATTTCAGAAAAGAACAAATTCATACCCCAATAAAAATTTAGGAAGAACATAACCTATATTTTCAGATGTGGGGAAATAAAATTGATAGGAATAAACCAAAAAACGGTTCCCACTATATCAACAGTATTGATACGTACCATATTACTAGTACAGAAACAAGTATTTTAACCCGTACCGTATCCGGTATTTAGAACCTTGTCGTGGATATGATTTTTTACTTTTATTGCAAACGAAGCATTTATGGAATTCAAACAACTCTGAAAGTTCCTCAGACCAGTGTGTGTTAGCATCCAAAGACAATACAATAGGTGCAGTAGCAGGCTTCGAAAATTAACACACACACAGATGGAAATAAATTATAGTAGACGAGAGAGAGAGAGAGAGAGAGAGAGAGAGAGAGAGAGAGAGAGAGAGAGAGAGAGAGAGAGAGAGAGAGAGAGAGATGATGGACATTGGGGGAATCAGAGAAATAAATTACCGTTTTCAGGAATATTCTTGGGGTACAATTGAAAAATTGACGAATGGAATGTGGTCAATCCTGCGCCATTCTTTTCCAACTCCCTTTTTGCAACTTTTCCTTAGAAGGGGACAGTCTTCAACAGTCAAGATTTGTAAAGAGGTGAGGCGGCGTTCAGGAAATCTCATCAGCTTCCTGCAACTATAGAGCTCCAAAGACTGAAGAGATGAAAGGTCAACCAGCCACTCCGGAAGAGCTTCTAACCCATTGAAATGGTGAATTGACAACTTCCTCAAGGTAGTAACGTGCTGAAGTTCATCGGGTAGATGCTTGACCTTTTCCCACCCCCATAGATGTAGAGATGTAAGGGTGATGGAAGACATTGCGGAGGGCCAGGGAAAATAATCAAGATTCTCTGAGAAGGGACCTATCTCCAGTCTTAGAAGGCTTCTAGGGCAGAGAAGCTCCTTCTTCCAAGAATGCTCCAAGCTTCCAAGGCTGGTTGCACAATTTCGTATGGTCAAACTCTGAAGGGATGCGAGGCTGCTCAATTTATATGGATTTGCCATTACCAACTTTGGGCAACTGTCCACTTTTAATGTCACAAGGGTTTGTTGTAGCAGAACCTCGGGCAAAAATGTCAAATTTTCGCACCGGTGAATTGAAAGCCGCCGAAGAGAAAGAGATGTCAAGCCATTGAATCCATCTCTTTCGTCAGCAATAGACATCAGATTGGAGCATTCAATAATTGCTAACTCTTCAAGAGATGGAAGATTCCTTAGGTCTTTTGGCAAATAAGACCACTCATTCAATCCCCTTATTGTCAGTTTTCTTATGGATTCACTGCTATTTTCAAACACATCGGTCAACAAATCACCTATCTTCTCCGACTCCCAATCTGAGGAGGAAATAGTCAAAGAAGGGTGATGCATATTTCCATTTCTCGCACTAGAAATATTTGTGAATGAAATAGACAATTCCTGAAAGGAAAACAAATGACTTGGAATCGTAATCAATTGAGGACAACCCATAATATTTAACTCCTCAAGACAAGGAAAGAACACCGTCGTTCTCGTTCTAGCCGGCGATAACCATTTCACAAGATTCGGCAAGTCATCCAGAGTAAGTTTCCTTAGTTTTGGAAACATTACTACCTCTGATACTCCTTCAGCATTGTAGCCAAAGAATTCAGGGTGAATACAATCCAGATTATGAAATCCAACTATTTCAATAACCTTTAAATCCGGAAGGTGTCCGAGGGGTGGAATCCGTTCGCATCGTTTACAGTACCTTAATTCGACCTTCACCAGATTTTGAAGCACTTGGGCATCTCTACTCATGATCCATGATGGAAATCTTTGTCCTTGAAAACATTCAAGTATTAAACCCAGAACTTTCCCGTGAGGTTGAAGTCCTTCCAGCACATCCTCGTGGTTGTTGGAATTACTGCCAAATTCACCCCAATGAAATCCCAACTCCTGAATGTTTGCCTTTTTAAACATAAAAGCCTTTTCTGCTTCTTCCTTGTCTCTCACGTGCTGGAGATCATAAACATGTAATTTACCTCTCAGCTTGCTTAACTTTCCCAACTCTTCAATTCCATGGCCACTCCCTTCCCTCACAACAAAGAACGGTATCGTCCGCAGAGACGTCAACAGTCCTACATTCGTTGGCATCAATTTCCTAGTTTCTAGTGTATCAGTTATACAGAAATGTCTCAACCTAACCAACTTGTGCAATTCTGCTCGCAGCTCTGTCAAACACCAAGGCAGTTTCAATGTTTCCAAATTATAGAGCTTGGTGAGAGAATTAGTAATTTGTTCTATAGAAGTCTCCGAGAGGTCAAGATACTTCAAATATATGAACTTCTGTATTGAGCAAGGCAACTTTTGCACATCATCTCCAAACAAACCTAGGGCTCGTGTCCAACAGCAATCCTCAAAGTTTTTGGGAAGATATCCCGTAAAAAATACTGTCCTAATTGTTGGTCCATAAGAGTCACTTAGAAATTTTGAGGTTGAATTTTCCCAAAGCTCCAATGAAAAATGTCGAGTCTCCACCTTTGTGAAAGCGTGTCCCTCTGAAACATGCACAGCAAGATCATGTACATGATCATGCAATTTGAAGGTTTCAATATTATTGTACTCATCCTTTTCAACATCTTGGAATAAAGAATTGCGCAACAGAATATCAAAATAGTCATGGCCTACATCTTCCATATCCAAATTAGGTCCTTCAATAGGCCGCAAATATCCTTGAGCCATCCAAAGTTGAATCAACTCGTCTTTTTTTATGTCAGCACCCTTTGGAAAAATAGAACAATAAGCAAAGCACAATTTCAAATGCCATGGTAACCCATCCAAAGTTGAACTTAAATCCTTTAGAATTCTATTTTCATTTGCAAAAGAACTACGTGAGCTATAGGACTTAATCGACACCCAACCATTTTCAAGTGAACTCCACATGTCACTGTCATCCTCGATTGACTCCCATTTTAATTCCCCACGCCTAGAGTATAGTAGGCTTTCTATTGCCTTTATGCCACTGTCATACTCGATTGACTCCCTTTCAAATTCCCTACACCTAGAGTACAGTAGGCTTGCTATTGCCTTTATCGTGAATGGCACACCATTGCACTTCTCCACAATTCTTTTACCAACGTCCGCCAAAGGTTGAGTTAACGTTATTGGAAATACTTCTTTCTTAAACATTTCCCAACTATCAGACGGCAATAGTTGACTCAATTGACGAGTGAGAGTTGGAAGATTTATCATGGCTGATACCACATCCATACAACGGGTAGTTACCACGATTTTGCTTCCCTTGGCGCCACCTATTTCTGACAAAGAATATCCCATGCATTCCCATTTTCCTAAACTTCTGCTCCAAACATCGTCCAATACAAGTAAATATCTTTTCCCATATAGTTTCTCACGCAGGTTTCTAACTATTCCTTGAATGTTAGGTGACTCAGATTTCACTCCAGTTAGGGATTCGACCATCTCATTCAATATCCTCTCAACATTGAAATCGGAAAATCCAGAAACCCACATCATCTCATTACCAAAGTTGTTCACAACTTTCTCATGTTCGTAGACTAGTTGAGCAAGGGTTGTCTTCCCAAGCCCAGCCATTCCTACAATGGCAATGACAGATGGACCATCTTGAATGTCAGGGCCAAGTAACATCTCTACCACTGCATCGACATCCTTCTGCCTTCCCACAACCTCTGAATCACCTACGTACTGTATAGTTGGTCTGAATTTATTAGGTTCAAAAATATCATTAATTATGGTCTGATCTGCCTCTATGTGACGGAGGGCGTGCTGTCCTGTTTTGCGAGGAAAGTCTAAATGCCAATGGATATTCAGATTGAAACGAAATGGCAATCTATTTGAGAGGTTTAAGCAGCTGCGTACCTTGTTCGTCGTAGGGTTTTGAGCCTCGACTGTCATACGAAGAGCTTCATACCAAATCTCATCCAGCATATTCTCAACGGTGCAGATTTGATCCCTGACATCCCAAACCCACTCTATTGTGTCTTTAACCCTGACTAACCCTTTTGATTTTGTTACCTGATTCCGAGCATCGGGTAACATACCTTGGATCATCGTTAGACTTTGGATGATATTTTTGAGGTCTCCCTCGAAACCCATGGCCAAAGCAAAAGGAATCGCATTTGTTGCTAGGAAAATCGACTTGCTTACGACTCCCTCTAGAACACTGAAGTGAAAAGACGCAGACATGTTATGAAAAAAGAAGAGAAATGCTTGGGGGGCAATTATCCAGAGGAGAAAGAAGAGGGAGGATGAGGATCTGCAAGAGAAGGGGTACTTGTGGACGTTGAAGTGAGACGAGCACTAATTTAAACATATGGCGGGGTATAAGGACACTTTTTAAAAAGATCTTGAGAAAAACTTGTGGACGTTGAAGTGAGACGAGCACTAATTTAAACATATGGCGGGGTATAAGGACACTTTTTAAAAGTAAAAGAGTTTTTTCTAGTATCATTATTATTTTTAAAAAGCTCTAGCAGAGAGTTTTCCATGCTTTTTCACTTCTGCCAAAATGCCTATCCCTATCTCGGGTGGAATCCAGCGATGCATATCCAATGAACTTACTGTTTCACTTTTTGGGACCAATTATTAATTTCTTTTAACATCAATTATTCCATGGTTTTTGGTGGAGTGTTAAGACATCACATGGCCTTGTTCTCCAATGGATTTTATCTCGGCCTCCTTTGGCTAAATTTTAAAAACTGATTTTTTGGTTTTTTTTTTATTTTGTCTTTATTCAAAAAAAAAAATTTTTTTGCATTTGTTAGTTTTGCTTCAAGTTTTGTGATTTCTGGATTTATCTCGTCGAGATAAATCAAAAGAGTATAAAATTATGGTCAAAAATAATAGTTTTTTGAATAAAGCAAAAAATAAACCAGTTTTTTGGATGATTTTTCGTCTTTATTCACAAAACTTTAAGTTTGGCTAATAATTTTATACTTTTTAGATTCCTCTCGTCGAGACAAGCCAAGAAACCACAAAAAATAGACCGAAAACTAACAAATGCAATTTTTTTTAATAAAGACAAAACGAAAAAAACCAAAAAACCAATTTTTTCTTTTTAGCCAAAGGAGGCCCTCATAAAATCTAGTTTTGATAAAATCTAACATCCTCAACGGATTTTATCAAAACTAGATTTTATCTCACAAAATCATTTACAAAACACCTTTATCAACCATAGATTGAATCCATCGGAAAAACAATGTGATTTTATAAAACCTCCAAACAAAACTAGATTTTATCTCATAAAATCTATTTAAAAACAAGGCCTTAAGAGTATTTCAAGACCATGAAATAATTACTCGCTTTCTGGGACATTTGAGGCCACAAAAATGCATTCCCACTTCCAAATGGATTGCTAGTAATGGCAGAAGAAACAATTCTAGCAGCTCACACGAGCTAGAAATCATGTGGAGAAGAGACTGAACCTTAAAACACCAAACAAACAGAAACCTCTGTGAGAGATGAAAGTTCAATCGCAGACCAAGTTAATATGAAGAGTTTCTGTACTATTTTTCTTTTTTCTTTTTTTAAAATTTTTCATCCTCATTTTTTGAACTAATCATTAGTCTTGAAAATAGGAATTACACAAGCAGTATAAACATTTTGACCGAGGTTGAAAAACAAATCACATAAGACGATGTCCAGTATTCTTTCCATTTTCAGTGACTAGTCTTTTTGTTTTTGGCTGCAATTTTTTACTTTTTAGATTTCTCTCGTCAAGACGATTGACTCATCCAAAAAGTTTAGCGAATCTAACAGAAATTAAGACGACGAAATTAATATCAAAGTAAAATTTAAATCCAGCTCGCCTACCCTGCAGTCCACTTAGTTCGCGTAATTGTAGCCGTCTAAAAATGTTTTTAATGGTCCAAATTTGCTGAAATATCCTAAGCATATCTTACCTGTCAGATAGTTTCCACAATCTAGACCATTAAATGTCGAAAGGGAAATGCTATCGGGTGGGGTCCGGTGTTGGTGCTGTGAACCGCGCACAACATGCGTGTTGTGCACGATCATCGCCATCCGTTCGGCGATCCAATGGTCCAGATTGAAACTTGCAATGAACGGCTCGGATTCAATCTGGATCATTGGATCGCCGAACGGACGGCGAGGATCGTGCACAGCGCACATGTTGTGCACGGGTGCACAACACCAACTCCGAACCCTATCGGGTGCAATGTTGCACCCGTTAAGGGTATAAAAAAGTACATTTGTGAGCCCCGCTTGTACTTTAAAGTATATCACAAGTATTATTGATACGTACCCTAAAAAGAACAAGTATTTTCGCGTGCACGGCATTCAGTTAATAAGAAGATAGAAAACAAGAAAAAGGAAAATTTGTATTTTGGCAGTACGAGAAGGATTCAAAGTTTCAAAGGAATGAATAAAATTCTTTACCAAAATAAAAATAAACAGGACTATCCATAAATTTTAATCCCTCATCAACACACAGATCTGGGTTCCCTTCCAACTTCATCTTCTCTCCCATTTTTGCTGCAAATTCAACTGAAAATGGAAGTTTACCTCTTAACTTCTTGTTCATCAAATTAATCTCATTTTGAGTATAGGGACCTATTTATATTAGCATTGAGCTAGGGTACACATTGTACTAGCTTGACCTATTCTTGTGGAGGCCGTTGGAGAATATCCTGAGGAGTATATCGGCTACAATGGATAATGCCGTATATGTCGGAGGATGATGAAGCCATTTTGGGCCCCTCTGTGAAAAGGATTTTTCAATGGTTCATCTAACATGTTGGACCGTCCAAAACTGTCATATGAGATTATTGAGTTACTTCTATGGATATTACTTTTGCCAATTTGAGATTTTGTGGCCCTTTGTGACTTTTTGGGTACCTTATATGAGAATTTGTAGCTTTATATATGAGATTTTTAAAACCCAAAGCCGTCATATGAGATATCAATGCAGTTCTATCATCAGCTAGAACCCAAAACCCAGAACCCTGTGACACCGTCATACCGATACATGACCGACGGGCTGCACATTGTTTTCCATGCTTGTACAAGAAAGCAAAGAACAATTGGCTTTCAAAACAGAACCATCTGTCCTACAAAATAATTCTCCAAATTAAATGATTTAAAACGTGGGGGAAACCCTTTTTGGTTCTTGTTTCGACTAAACACGAGGAATATTAAAAATTTATGGTCCACCGGAATACTAACACAAATGAATTCAGAACCTTGTCGTGAACATGATTTTTACCTTTATTGCAAAACAAAAGTTTCGGGAGAGAGTTTTCTACAGTTCTCAGAAAATGACACCAGGAAAAAAAAAATGTTCCGCAAACTGCAACCAACCTGGGCATAGGGAATTGATTAAAAACTGAAACTGGGCATATGGAGTACTCTACAGGGGCAAAAGTAAGACAGGGCAAGGGATGAATTCTGCCAAAAGGTTAGCATCCACGTGCTTGGAATGGATCGCTTCCATGCTCATAACGACTAAATCCAAACTCATATCATCAGCAATCTCACCGATGATGGCTGTTGGCTTGTTCCCTTCCCCAAGCCGCTCTAACAACTTGAATTCCTGAAACCCACCTATACATTTGGGAACCAGCAAGAAAATTAAGAATTGATAGGAATTCGACCATGAAAACTTGACCGGAATGGGGGAAAAATCAGCTTATAAGTTATAACAGGAAAATACCATGATCCCAAGTTTCCTAATTTAAAGATAACCATATGCCTCGAGAAGAATACTCACACGATACAAACAATGAAGGCTCCAGAAATTTTCTTTAGGGTGGTCATAGTTGAGTAACTTAAATTCTATAAATTCTTATTAAAAATCACATATAGCAAATTCAATAATGTGGAACAAAAGGCATTCACTTTTCCATATAGTTTTGTCTTTCTGTATAAACAAATAGTTTTTCATCCTTCAATCGCTTCTCTAAACTGAAAACTCCTCTTAAGAATTTTACACTTGATGGGCAGTAGTCTATCAAGTGTAAAAATTTAACTGAGCTTGGTGTTCAAAATCAATTAAACTTATCTACACATCAATATGACAGCGTACCCCGTACACCCACCTTCGGACAAATGCCATCGTATGCTAGAGAGTTGGCTATCATGCTCGGGCAATGAGTCTTTCTGCTTTTCATCAATAACTGCAGATAACAAAAGGTACTACATTACTTGAGATATAGCAAGGAAAAGCTTCTCGAACAAGATTGATTTCTACCATTAAGCTTATGGAATTGCCAAACTTAGAAAATGAATGGTTATTAGAACATACCTACAACAGTAATATCAGCCCCATACTTCTTTGCCAAAGCAGCAGTAGTTGCTGCAGCCTGTTACAGGATTCAACCATGAAATGAGCAAAGTGCAAACAAAAGCAGGAATTGAGTTACTAAATCAGTAGCAAGAAGTTCTGTATTTAAATTCATCTGACACTATGTGTACGACAGGATTGCAACACTGTACATTAGAATGACTCGGCTGCTCAAAAATAAAGTTTAGAACTTGATAAAATCCATAAGCTTTCCATATTTATGGATATATGTTAGTTTGGCATTGCTTTAATTAATAAACACCATTGATGCACAGCCTCTAGTATAATTACTATAAGGAATGACAGGAGAAGCCGAATATTGTATCCAGGACAAAAAATACTTAATAGGTTCCAAAGGAAAACACACAAATGATAAACTGCATCTCAGCGATTTCCCTCAATACAAGAGTAAGACTGGATGCGTGCATGAAATCTTAGCTGAAGAAACAATTGCATTTAATTAGTGTGCGACTTACGGCAGGATTCACTTTGTAACAGCACAAATGACAAAGGCCTGCCAACCTATCCTGGTTTGGAAATCAAAACCCTGAGCAAGGAATAAGGAACAGAATCTAAAATAACAACTGCATAATTGATCACAATACATGCTGTTATTCTTGATACAAATAGGGCAGTAATACTCAATACAACCACAAATACATTCGATGCTACATGATCACGAGGATCTATATTGTCAGTAAGAAACCTCGCCTATTCCATTGTTCATAAAAATCCAATACTAAATGTGGGCTAGTCCAAACTCCAAATCCTATAGCAAGCACTACCATCACAACACACACCGCCTCAGGTGGCATGTACAAGGTTCTAAAACTCGCTAGGCGCTCCCAGGGCGGTCGGGCACCTTCTAGCTTCCAGGGCCGAGTACTCGGCGCCTAGTCGAGCAATTAGTCGGGATAGTCGGGATAGTGAGTCTAGTCGGGCTAGTCGGCAAGGGTCCTGCTAGCGCCTAGGCGGCGAGTACTCGGCCTTCTAGACCTTCTTTTAGAACACTGGGCATGTACCAATCCATCTATTTAGTAAGGATGGCATACGTTAAGCTCCAACAAGGATGGCAGAACTGGTAATGAGTTTTTTAAACATGTTATCGGAGAGCCAAATAGGTACCAAAGGGAATAATAATCTGAATGACGGTGCAGGCATTGATGCAAAAAAATGTGAGAGGCAAAGCCAGGAAAAAAAGAGGGGATAACCTGTCTAGTTCCCTCAGATAGATATGGATTCCGGTCAGTAATTGGCAGAAGCAGATGCTTGAAATGTGTGAAAGCATCCGCAGCCAAACTGAATTCAGGTTCCTGTGGCTTAGCCTTTGCTGTGGACAGTTAAAGCATACGGTTCAATCCCCAATCATAAGTAAAACAAACATAAAACTATTGGCATCAAGATAATACATCCTACAATATCACATAAATAAAGCAGAATGCAACAAAAGTGTGCATTGTAATTTGGTATGCCATGAAAGCATTAACAAAATCGATTACACACAAATATTCTTATTCTCTTCTATTGGCGGATAAGCATCTTCCTTACTAGATCTGATGTCAGGGTTGATTGTTACTACCACAAGCTAGAGTTTTCCCTTGCCCGACTCCCCATCACAAGATGTTAAAAATAAAATGCATAGTTGCTCATTAAGCTAATGTATGGGCATCCAAACACGAAATGCCAACGTTGGCTTTAAACTATGCTTAACCTACGACGCATCTGTTGACTTGCTCCTCCAAAGTTCTAAGGAGGCTGAAGAAGTGTGTTAGGGGTCCGATCCATAAAGGTTCTCCCCATGCGCGCGTAGGCCCAATCTGTTGGGGGAATATCCACATAGTCCTCAACACATCACTTGGGACGTTCAATGACCAAGTCCACTTAAAAGCTCAAGCCTTCTAAGTGGTGAGATACCCAATTGCATATTAAGGTCCAACCCTTTTTCTATTTATCCGACGTAGGACTCAAATCTTTCACACATGATCCAACAAAGTAACCTTGCAAGAGACCCTTGGCACCCACCAGCCATCTCTTCACAGCTACTTTGGAGGCTGATGGAGAAGGGTCTTGATTGCTTGCTTTGTTTTTTTAATACTTCTCTTTGTGTATATTTACATGTAAATAGTGAGGTGTATTGAGAGTAGAGAACTGTGAGCCAAAACTATTTTAGTGTGAGAGAGGTGAGATTGCTCGACTAGCCTCCATTACAACGGTCAGAGATAGTGTATTTCTCCGTGAAGCAGGCATTCCGGCCAAACGACATCAACTTTAGTGTCTGTGTTGTGTGTGTGACCCATGATCCCCAACATCATTATCTATCTGCTCAACCATCTCAAAACACATATTTGCATATACATATATGTACGATGATTATCTCTTAAAACTTCCAATAACTTACCGTGTTCTAATTGAAACACCCTTTCAATTTGAGTAAATTCAGAGTAAAAGCGAAGATCGAATGTATGCATGTGAGTTTTGTAGCCAACAGTTTTTCCATCCACAATCCTCACGTATTGCCCACTCCGCATTACATTTTATCAAATAATATTCCAACAGATAATTACAGGAGGAAGTACTGATTCACCTAAATAGAGACATACCCATACAAACCAAAAAAGTAGTAGAAGATAATACGGAGGAAAGTCAGTACCTTTGTGTGAAATTCTTCGGAGCTTGGGAATGATAGAGAGTGTTCGAGTTTTGGCCTTGACAGGAGAGAAAGTATAAGAGGAGAAAGCAATGGGAAGCAGCGAGCACGAAGAAGAAGAAGAAATGGGGAAATGGTTATGGATGTTTGAGGATTCAACGGGTACAGCTAGTGAGTACTGAGCCAACGCCATGGAAGAATTGAGAATACACCTCTCTCTCTCTCTCTCTCTCTCTCTCTCTCTCTCTCTCCGCGAGGGAAGGGACCTAATTGGTGAGGGTTGGTTCCAGAAGAGGCAGGAAGGAGATCGAATAAGTTGATTAAAAAATTTGATTACACCTATCCAAACACCTAAAAAAAAAAAAAAAGTTTGATTTTTCGCACCCCTATCTTGCTGTGATATTTCTATACATAAAAATTTGCTTACAAAATAAAAAAAGGGTGTGTAAATCACTCCCAAAAAACAAAGTCACTACTACTATATTGTTAAATGACAAATATAAATTGTTTGGGTGTTATTTTATAATTTTAATTAGTTTGGTTGGTTAGTTTACTTCATGTACATTTGATTGGGTTTGATTCCTAGAGTTAGGCCGCAATGATGTAAATAGTTTGTCTTTAACTGGACCAGAAAAGAAATTAGTGAAAGTGCATAAAAGTTACTAAGAGCCCATATGAATGGTGGGACAAAAAGAGATAAAAAAGAGAACCCTTTCTTACCAAGTGTCATCATTTTTGGTGAGATTGGGTGAGAAAGAGGAAGAGCCAATTAAAATTTCATTTTTGTACTTTTATCTTCAATTCTCACCGAAATATTCAATCTAAATGATTGATTTGACGAGAAACAATAGTTTTTTATTTTATTTTCTCGTGAAATCTTTCCATCTAAAGGGGCTAATTAGTCTGACACCTCTGATTGTGGAACAAGAACAATATGATTATTGAATTAAACTCATTCCAATTTTCAAATGCAAATCAAATGATTTGCAAAAAGTGGTTTGTTCCACACAATATGATTATTGAATTAAACTCATTTCAATTTTCAAATGCAAATCAAATGATTTGCAAAAAGTGGTAAAAATGACATTGCCAACTTTGATACGGAATACAGATAAAAAATAAATAATTTTGTCATTTATTAATTGGATAAACTTAACTTTTTAAATAGAAAATAGTACCCCACTTCCGAATTCCGGCAATAGCAAAACAAATAGCTACCGGTGTCGGTGGAGTGGGGTAAGTTACACCATTGGCCCTTGTAGTTTTAGGAGGAGGGGAGGCTGCTGTGCACATTTTGCACAGCAGCTGCTGTGCGGCACAAAATGGCCCAGTTTTGTGGGCAACCCAATTGTTTTGCCGAATGCGATCTTGGGGGACGCATTTTCGGGTCTCACACAAATAATTCGAACAGTTAAATAATTTTAAAATAATTATTCAAGTGGTCTAGATAAAAATCAAGCCCATTGGATGTTTTTATGTAATTGATCTAATTTATTTGATTTCATTCAGAATTCAGGACTCTATAATTTGAAAGAATCTTCTAGAAAATTTATATAATTTTACGCTAAGTAACCCATTGATCTGAACCATAGGTTTTGTAGGGCTCGTTACGAAGAGCATCTAATAAAAAAATTGTCTTGATCGGACATCGACAGGTATAAAAAAAACACATATTTTTAGTTTTTTTATACCTATCGATGTCCAAACATGACAATTGGATTGCCCACAAAACTGGGCCGTTTTGTGCCGCACAGCAGCTGCTATGCAAAATGTGCACAGCAGCCTCCCCTCCTCCGTAGTTTTACTAGTAAAATTTCACTGCCCTTGTTCGTTTCTCTGTTTAGTTTTAGTTTAAGTTTCGATGACATCATCATTTCCCTCATTTCTCTGGTGATTTTCAGGGTGATTTGTAGGGCTTGATATGTAGTACCCCCGAATCCACACAACCCATAGTTTTACTAAAATTTCACTATGATCTTTTCAGTTTCAACTTCGTCAATTCAAACCTTTTACTTTCTTTTCTTTGTTAACCTAATAACTCTGAAAGAAAAAAGGATAATTTCATTAGTATTTTTCGAGGGAAAAAATTACAGTAGTATTTTTTAAACTAGGAGGCCAAATTAGAACATAGGCACAAACACACAAACCATTGACGTAATTTATTATTTTTCTTTCTAAGACTTAAGTAATAGTGGGAAATCCAAACATATTCTATAATTTTAAACATTTTTATATTGTAGATTCTAAATTTTAGCAAAATTGGACAAATTTGTCTGCGTTTGTTGTGAAATTCTGATTATGTTGTGGTAAAAAATTATTATTTTACATTGTAAAAAGTTGCAAAATAGAAATATTTACAAAGACGTAGAATTCTAAATCTGGTTCGTAAAACACTTCAAATTCAACTCTTCTAGTATCAAATTATAAACTATATATTATTTATTACTTTCAAAATTCTTAGAATATTAAAACATGTTAACCATTTTTTATTTTGCAATCATTAACTATTTTCCAAATTTAAAATTTTAAAATCTGCTCGCAAAATCTTACACAACCACTGAACACGCGAGTCACTCGCATTACTCCGAAACACAATCATAACGGAGTTAAATTGAAACAGAAGCAAAAGAGAGGTTCAAATTAATCAAATCAAAATTCTAGGAATCAAAGTGAAATTACGTTGACATTACAGGAACCAATATTGTCATTTATCCTATAAATACGTGTAATTCACTTTACAGAATTTGTAGCGTCCTCTGGTGAACTTTTTCTACACCACTTCAGCGGCTCATTAACCGTTTTGGGTTTATTTTTTTTAACTTTATTAAGTAAAAGAAAGGGGCCTTTTCTAACTTTAATTCCAAAATACTTGAAAACGTGGTTGCATTTCACGCTTTTATTGTGGTTTAAGACAAATTAAGAGGTGATCATAATATGCCTGAAAAATGTGTTTACAAAACACGCTTTTAAAAAACGTGTTCTCAAACACGCTTTCATAAAGCGTTGTTACCAAACACGTCTTGTCCCTTCACTAAGCCCCAGCCACTCCATCGACTCAACACTTCTACACTTCTCCACCGACTTGATCGCGAACTCGGGAGTTTTGTCCGGATTGTCCAGCTGAGTGGTCGGCGTCCTTGCCGCCCATGGCATTACCGGAGATGAGTTGTGATGAAGTCAACGACGCCGATGATCCATCGCCGGTGATTACATCATCATCATCTGATCACGACATGACCACTACATCTCGCCATTACTTCGGAGATTCAACCGCAAACTCGGATTCCTTTTGCATCACCATCATTGAGGTGAGAATTTGTCCGTTGAAAAGACGTAGCCAAATGTAAAAAAAAAAAAAAAAAGGAGTTTTTTCGCCTCTGTTTATGAGGAACAGATTGGCTGCAAATTTACAGTTTTGAAAGTTTTGGTTTTGGTTTTTTATGTTTATGATTGATGATGGCGGTGTGGCTCAGAGTATGAAAGAAGACTACGGGTTGTTTGTGTGGCCGTGTAGTATTGTTCTGGCTGAGTATGTTTGGCAACAGAGATTACGATTTTCCGGGGTTAGCGTAGTTGAGGTGAGAATAATATGCTTTCACTTCAAAATTATGCAAACGCAAATCTATTATGCTCAGTTTGAGCCACTATTTTACTATCTTTTTTAAATGTTGTTTAGCATAAATAATCATGTGGTGTTCAATGCATTTGTGATATAAATGGCTATATGCCTATATCATATCACTTTTTTCTCTTTGATTGTGTATTGTTTATTGGTTATGTTTACTGAAATCTACAGCTTGGAGCTGGGACTTCGTTACCGGGGTTTGTTGCCGCGAAAGTGGGCTCAGATGTCACCCTAACTGATGATGCCAACAAACCAGAGGTATTGATATTATATCTCAGAAGATCTTGCTAACTTAAACAAAATCTGTTTTCTTATTAAAAACAGTATGTCTGAGAGGATTCTTGGTTAACTTGTTTTGCCTTTACTGCCTAGTGAAATTTACTTTTGACCATGTGGTGTTATATAAGATAGAATCAGATTTCAGTGAACTAATTTACTGTAGAATGCTCAGATTTGAGGACTACTCTTTTTTCACATATTGGGACCCCAGAGAGGTTGGTTGAGAAGATATAGGCCAGATATGGCACTTAACCAGAGATTTTTCTTATATTCTTTTTGAGTGTTGGAATCTAGAAATGAAGTTTTAGCTATGCGTAGCATAATGTGCACTTTGTTTATTCATTTTTGTTAGTAAGTATATGCTTCTCTTAGCCCTTGGTTGAACACAGTTGCAATTTCAGGACGTGTGCTAGAATGTTGTGTTGAACAAATCGGAACGACTCCCTTCATCTTCCTCTACTGGATGAAATGTCAAGATACTGAAGCGGCTTCATGCCTATAGAGCGGTCTTCTTCCTGCTTATTGATTCGCTTTGTTCTTGCATATTGCTGAGAAGAACGATTCCAGCAGCAATTCCTTGTTCGTTTGTTGAGTCTTTAACTTTCAGTAGATACTCCAAATGGTCAGATTGGGTACTTGATGCGCCTTATTGTCAATGAAGGGTCTGAAGGCCAACTTGGATGTCCTATATCTGTACTAATGGGCTGTCTACATTTTTCATCCTGATAGCCACACTAGATATGCCTTCTTTCTCAGTATGGGAGTATTTAACCATGGAGACTAGTTGTGGTGCATCCTTGAAGGTTAGATCCTCAAAAGGATCCAAAGTTTTAGCCACTGTTCCACTACTCTTGTTTGGAGAAGTAGATTGATAGGTTTTAAGTAAATCATTCTAAAATGAATGGCAACTTCTATTTTCACTCCAATATCCTGTGTTGGCTGCAAATTGGGAATTGAGTTTGGGCATTGAGATTTACAGAAGAAACTTCTTGCCTTCTAGTATGCCAGGTTTAGTCAAACAATCAAAAACGTTGGGTGATTAACTTTGAGTTCGGATATCAAGTAGTGTTTGGCTTTAGTCTGTGTCAAATCACTTTTTCTTTTTTCCTGATCTTTTTCTGCTTTCACCTATGTTTATAAAGAATGCCCTTCAAGGCTTCTGAGCAATAGTGGGTGCTTTTTGTTCAACTAACTCCGGAGAGGTGGTTTTTATTTTGGTTTTGATCAAGTTATCTGAAAAGCTTTTGCAGGTGCTGGCTAACATGAGAAGAGTGTCTGATCTAAACAATCTCAGTTGTAATGTAAACTATCACTTCAAATTTCTTTTCATATTTAATTTACATTTGTAGATTACAAGTTTTATGTGACCAGTCAAGTGAATGCGCCTTAATTGTTTCTGGCTTGGCTTGAAGGTAATGGGACTGACATGGGGCTTGTGGGATGCTGATATCTTCAGTATACATCCGAAAATTATCCTTGGTGCTGATGTTTTGTATGACACAAGTGGTGGGATAAATTTTGTTGAGCTACTTTTTGGTTCTTCTTTCACTCTCATAAATTAAAGAAGAGATTTTTATTGTGTATCTGTTAGGCTTTGATGATCTCTTTGCCACTGTGGCATTTCTGCTGCAAAATTCTCCAGGATCTATTTTCATAACAACCTATCACAATAGAAGGTATTGTTCAAGTGCTTCATAAGTCTATATTTTAGTCTGGCTTTTGATTTTATTAGTGCTACTCTCCTACTTTCTCTAGAAAAGTAATTTTCATTTAGTTGTTTTTTTTTGTGCAGCGGGCATCATCTAATTGAGTTCTTGATGGCGAAGTGGGGGTTGAAGTGCGTGAAACTTCTTGATGGCTTCTCGTTTATGCCATCCACTAAAGCATCTGGGCTAAGCGGGAATATTCAATTGGCAGAAATTGTTTTGAATAGTTAACCGTTGAGGTAACTTGTACAGAAAATTAGAAGTTAGAATTCGAGTGGTGACACAGCCTCTCTGATTGTGATCAATTAGTTCAATTCACTTTAGTAGCTTTTCAGTTTTTGATCGATGTTGCTTTCCTTTACCGAGCGAGCCTTCATGTTTCTAGGAAGCCGGTTTTTACATATGAAAATTAAGATTCTGCAATTGTTTTTGATGAATTATTAGACTTACTCGTTGTAGACGTAGTACCCTTGTGCTCTGAGTTATAGAATCTAGTACTAGAACTTATCAATATATTACATACAGTGAGGACATGCTTTATTTCAATCCTTCTAAATTTACCTTGATAGAAAAGAGATGACTATTTTTGCTTGATATGTATTGAATATCTAATAGATAAGTTCATGGGCCCCTTAATTGATCACCCTGCAGTCCTTTCTGACCTCCTGTCCTCCCGTGATGCTGCTCATCTTGATCATCGAATTCACAAAAGCCTTGGAGAAAGCTTCTTGTGAGCTAGCAAACTTGGAAACCAGATCCTTTGTTTTTGGAGAAGCAAGCAAAGCTTGGTCTGAAGAAAACAGACCCTTCTTTTGGAGGATTAGCTTGTAGTATGTGTTGTCGAAAGTTGTCGAAGAAGGATCCATGGTGGTGCCGGCATTCTTGACCTTATTGTGAATGGGGCAAATGCTCTTTAAGCTTGATGCAAAGGATGGCTGCATCGAAGGGTCAACATCGTTTGTGGAGTTGAAGTTGTGGATTCTGTTTTCGAAAGATGAACAATGAGAGAACCCTAGAGTGTGGCCACCTACAGAGGCAAAAACAAAATTGTTGAATCCAAACAAAAATTATAGGTACACACACGGTCTTGGGTGAGAATATCAGGTCTGGGTATATATTTAGGGGCCAGGATTCAGAAACGTTAATATAGAGAATAAGTAGATATAGATATGAATACAGGCATATGTGGCGGATTTTTATGTGGTTTTTTTGTGCATGAACAAGTGAAAGAAGATTACCCAGTAATAATTTATACCAATATTTATGGACCCAGAAGTAATACTTTCTTCTTATACTTCTTCATATTTCTACAAGGATTAACTGAAAATTCAACACGCTCATTCAATTCATATCCTGCACCAGTGTCATGTCCTGTCATGTTGACACGGGTACTTCGCCAAAATGGCAGATTGATGTAACATTGGTACACAGAAACCAACTACAGAATAAATAGTACGCAGGAGTGGTTAGTTATTAACCTGTAGCGAAATTATACAACTCCCTGCATCGGTGGTGCAACTAAAAGCTTCCTTTGCATGAGATTATTATAAATTGATGTTCTTTTAGCGTACTTGGTGTTTGTTTACCTGATAGGGCTACCAGATCTTCCATGGATAGACCTCTTTGGGAGAAGCTTTGTTGAAGCTGAGATATGTTGAAGGTGGGAGCTGGCAATTGTCTTGTTTCACTGGCCATTGATGTTCTTCCATCTTTTCTTCCTTTGGGAACATCCCAAGTGGGACCCCCAGACTGAAATAGAAACATTCCAAGACGTCAGGAGATGGAATTGATTTCTGCTCTAAGGTGATCTATAGTGTTAAAACGAATCGTTTGGGCACATCCCAAGTGTACCAGTGTACCAGACAGATACTATGTAGTACTCGGGTGTCGAATGTCCCAGGTATATCCTACATTTATCGGGGTCCATAATATCGTACAAAATAACTTACCAGCACAACTGCATCTCTTGCACTTAAAGCCAAGATATCAGCACATGAGACTACACCAGGGCACTTTGATTCTAGTTCTTGCTTGGCATCGTCAATGACATAAAATGCATGCAAAGAAACATTAGGCGGCCCGTCTTTTTCTGCACTGTTCTGCCCCACTGAATTTATCAACACAGAAGCATCACAGCCCTTGAGAAACAACAAGAAAAAAGTTTAGTCAATATAAGCGAAGATCTAAGTACGAAAAATTTGAACACTGATATCGTTCCAGTTCCAGCACATACCCTTATGAAACAATCATGGAAATGCATCCTGAGTAGTGCCGCGGGAACTGTTTGGTCTTTCATCATCGCCTTCTTGACAGCATTTGTGACTATGGACTCAGCGTCGGGACATGTCTGGTCGTAGTAGTTCGAACTCAGTCCATTTCCTGTGGAACTGATAGAAAAGATTATCAGTGAGCTTAGCAATGTAACAGTGACATCCATTGTACTAGAATGCTAAATGTTTTAGGAGCTATTCTCTTTACTTTTATGGTTAAGTATGTGTTCATAACGGTAGTATTTATAGACTGATTGCAATGTGTGAGAGAGAGAGAGAGAGAGAGAGAGAGAGAGAGAGAGAGAGAGAGAGAGAGAGAGAGAGAGAGAGAGAGAGAGAGAGAGATTTTGACATGGTGGTTTGGGTGAATTTGGTGAGCATGCACGTTGTTATGGAGTAGAGTTGAAGCATCCCAGTACAGGACCATGCACGTCCAATCACATTGTCACTTTCTGAAGATTCAAGTATATCGATTTCAAGTTCATATATCTATCTACTCTTTTATAGCAGTGTAAGAAGAAATACGAGTACGCTCTTTGCTTGAATTCAAAGTCGCAAAGTCTAAAATGGTTAGATGTGCTCTTAACTCATCTGGTATTACAAATTGGCTTCCTTTAATCCTCGTTGATGGAGAGATGTCGAATCTCGTTTGGTTGTTAACCCACATTTTTCTCTAACCCTCGCTCGTGTATACAATGTTTGGCCAAAAAAAAAAACCCTAAAATGGCTTGTCGTTTTGTTTCGGTGATTCGCATACAAAATCCCCTGTTCCATTTCCTCTCCTTCCTTAGGAATGTATATATGTAACATCAAACCCTTTCTTGAATTGAGTCTCAATGCGGCAAAATAAAAATAAAAAGCTTAGGCCAGTGAAAGTTATTTAGTCGCTAACTTTGAGACCTTGTTATTAGTCGAGGTGCGTGTTGAGTTGTCTGGACATCCAGTTATCAAAACAAATTGTTGAATTTAATAGGAGTTGTTTCAGTAATTGAGTTTGTTGGGATTGACCAAACAATGTCTTTATTTTAATGAGCTTTAGCTTATTATTCAAGTTCCCGAATGATTTGATTGGGTTTGTTAAGTGTAAGTTGGATTTGGGCCCATTTGAGGTATCTTAGCTTTTTGAAAAATAAACCAAAATTTAAAAAAAAAAAAAAAGGAAAAAAAATAAAAATGTGACTGAAAAGAGCTCATCTGTTGACCATAAATTTAAATAAGCTTCTTGTTTTTATCAGCTTCCATAAATACTCCCATGTTTCTTGATAAAAGAAAAAATGAATCCATTTATGGAATATCAATACCAAATTTAAATAAGCTTCTTGTTTTTATCAGCTTCCATAAATACTCCCATGTTTGTTGATAAAAAAAAAAATGAAACCATTTATAGAATGCCAAAAGTGGTTTTTCTGCTTCTTCGTCCCATCACTTTTTTGCCCTTACATTTGTGATGCGGTTAGTGGAAAAATAAGGAAAGATGAGGCTCATATGGGTATTAAGTATTACAGTACTAACATTCGTGAGCACTCAAGAATTTGAGCTTTGTTCTTGGGTCTCCATCTGACATGTCTAAAAAAACAGGTGACCTTACAATCCAAGGCATCCATCAATCAAAAATAACTTTCCAAAGCCATGATGATCAACCAAAGATGCTCCTTTTTTTTTTATTGGCAAAAAGGATTTCATTAATTTTTGAAAAAGGATACAAAGATTAAACGGATCTCGGGCACACTGGCAAAAAACCACCGGAGAACCAAATTCCAAAGGTCAGCAAGAAGTCGACCAGAATACCACAAGCAAAACGAAAACCGCACACCTACTAAAATAACTTAAAACACCTACAACTGGACTCCCACAAAAACCAAAAGAACAAGGAGAAACCCAAGAGAGCAAACCAAAAGAAAAAAAAATCAAAGACCAAGAAAAATAAACCAAAACCCACCAGACCCCGGAATTAAAATTCCAGAGAAAGAGAGACACCTTCCTCGAAATCATCATCTTCCTCTAAAAAATCGCCTTCCTCAAAATCATCTCCGTCATAGTAGAGCTTCAAAGCTCTGAACAGGGTTCAAGTCAAAATGGTCATCTTCTTCACAAACCCTAGAGAAATTAATTCCCTCTGATTGCTTCAAGATCTAGCTATCAAGTCCTCAATTCAATGTTGAAGGATTTACTTTCTTTGATTTTGACTAACATCATAGATAGCAATTCTAAATTTCTAATACATTTTTATAAATCAAGAAATTGATTTTATTCGGTATGGTTTCGTCTTACTCATAAACTAGAAATTTTTATGTTGCAAGTCTCCTTTTGCCTTATAGTATGAGAAACTACGCGAGAGATCATCAACATGAGGATTGTTACAAAAGAGGATTTTGATTCCATCGAGAGATAACCTACACACTTTTAATATGTGATTTTGCAGTGTCTGCCTAGAGATAATAAAAATCGCTTTAAGTTTTACTCTAGCTTTTTTGTGTAATCTTCCACATATATCAGTTTTTCGGGCTCTTGTTGTCTAGCGAATCAATTAAAAGAAAATAGTAATAAATATGATAGATTCTGAACAAGGTGGGCGAGCTTCAGTTTTAAGAAGTGGCCGCAAATGTTATAACACACGGCTGCAAGGTTGGCAAGTGTGGCCTTCTTTCGATTACATGGCCGTAAATCGCAATGTTTGAGTATGTGGCCGCAAGATTGACCCGCTATGTTTGAGTACGTGGCCGTTATGTTAGTAGTCATTTTGTAAGTTAAATTGGACCGTTTCTGCCCACATTACAACTTGGAAAAGCTTCTATGTACATATGATCAAAAACCATTTTTAAAATCCAATCTCACTTCTGACTATAAAAAATAAAAAATAAAAAATCCAATCTCACCGCCCTGGAAATAATTTGTGGGTCATTGGAGATTTATCTAGTCATTTAACTTTAAGATTTTGCCTGTAATGGAAGATGAAGAAGAAAATCTGTTGAATTGAAAAGGAGTTGTTTGGGGTCGGTGGGATTTACCAAACAATGTCTTTTTTTTAGTAACCTTTAGCTTATTTCCTTCAGGGTTCCCAGTGATTTGATTGGGTTTGTTACAGAATAAAGTTGGGCTTGGGGCCCGTTTGTGATATCTAAAAACCCTTGGATTTTCTCTCTTCGAAAAAAGAAAATTGTGAAAAATAAGCTGCTTGTTTTTTATCGGCTTCCATAAATACAAATTTCACTTTGTTCACTTTACATTTCTAAAAAAAATTCCAAAAAGATTTTTCCCCATCTCTCATATCTCCAATCATTAATCATATTTATCTCTCCACTCATACTCTTTTATCCAATCATTATTCTTGTTTCTCTCTCTATCTCTCTCCAATTATTACATCTCTCTATAATTATTACTTTTTTTTTATAACCGAGGAACAACCCTACAATAGGCCACTAATTGGACCCATTAGACGACCCAAACCTCAGAGGGAGCTGGCGCAACCCACACCAGTCACGGCCCCCCGCTTAGCACAGGTACTCACCCTGTGGGGAATCGAACACCTGACCAAAGGGACTTCCCCTAAGTCAGGCACTCGCCCTAACCACTGGGGCAACCTCTGGGTGTGTAATTATTACATTTTTCCAAAAAACCATCCAAACACTATCTCAAAAATATTTCTCAAAATATTCTTCTCAAAACTCTCAACCAAAAAAAAAAAAAAATCTAAATCTAACATCTAACTGCACTGATGTATATCACCGCCCTGAAAATAACTTGTGGGTCTTTGGAGATTTATCTAGTCATTAACTTTAAGATTTTGGAATCAATGGAAGTGCCTGTAATGGAAGATGAAGAAGAATATTTGTTGAATTGAAAAGGAGTTGTTTGAGGTCGGTGGGATTTACCAAACAATGTCTTTATTTTAGTAACCTTTAGCTTATTTTCTTCAAGGTTCCCAGTGATTTGATTGGGTCTGTTACAGAATAAGTTGGGCTTGGGGCCCCTTTGTGATATCTAAAAACCCTTGGATTTTCCCTCTTCGAAAAAAAAAATTGTGAAAAATAAGCTGCTTGTTTTTTTATCAGCTTCCATAAATACAAATTTCACTTTGTTCACTTCACATTTCTAAAAAAAATTCCAAAAAGATTTTTTCCCCATCTCTCATCTCTCTAATTATTAATCATATATCATATTTGTCTCTCCACTCATAGTCTCATACCCTTTTATCCAATCATTATTCTCATTTCTCTTTCTATATCTCCAATTATTACATGTCTTTCTAATTATTACTTTTTCCAAAAACTCATCCAATTACTATTTCAAAAATATTTCTCAAAATATTCTTCTCAAAACTCTCAATCAAACACAACCACTTGGTTTACTAACATCTAACATCTAACATCTAACATCTAACATCTAACATCTAACATCTAACATCTAACTGTACTGATGTATATCACATGGCAAAAAAAAAAAAAAAACAACGCGAATATGTACGTTTATGAAAAAAGAGTTAGAAGTGTTTTTCACTCTCTCTTTTTTTATAACCTCACTCTGTTTTTCTTGACATTTTATGCGCTACTTTACAAGATTACTCTCGTTTGTATACTATTTCACACTTGTACGGATAAGATTGTAAAATCACATTGTAAGAGGACAAAAAAGATAATAATGCATTTGTAAGAAAGGAGAGTTGTGACAGCCTAGGACCCGCCTGGATGCAACGGAGTTCTATGATATAAGAGAATAGATCATGCCTAACTTACACAAGGCCTTTTAAAGCCGTGAGGGCGTCAAAGCTCGTTGGAACTTCACAGTTAAAAGTGGGCGGGGTCGTTACAGTTGGTATTAGAGCACAACCCCGGACTACGGGGTAGGAGCCACCTCTAGAATTTGCAGGAGCCACCTCTTGAATCCCGGAGTGGGAACAAAGTGCTATGCAGAACTAAGTGCTATACCTCCCAGGGGAAGGTCGTTGGGCCAATATGCAACGAGGACGTTGCATCCTAAGGTGGAGAGAATGTGACAGCCTAGGACCCGCCTGGATGCAACGGAGTTCTATGATATAAGAGAATAGATCATCCCTAACTTACACAAGGCCTTTTAAAGCCGTGAGGGCGTCAAAGCTCGTTGGAGCTTCACAGATAAGCGTGCTCACCCTGGAGCAATCCAGGGATGAGTGACCTACTGGGAAGTCCAAAGAGCTTGGGCGGCCAAAGCGGACAATATTGTGCAAGGCAGAGGCGGGTCGTTACAAGAGTGTTAAAATCTAATTACCATAAAAAATAAATACCATGATTGAAGTAATGTGACTTTACGGCTTCTTTGTCCATCACTTCGTGACCCTAACATCGTGGTAGGGATAGTGGCAAACTTTGAAAAGATGAGGCAAGTGTGAGTAGGACCGAACGCTCATGGATATATCCAATGATTGTGTGATTTTTGAATGAATCATTTATCTGCAAATGTAAATAAGATTACAGTGATTTGAACAATCAAAATTATCTAAAGATGCCAGTCTTATATATAGACATTCTTTTATTCCGAAAATATGTATTCTTCAATTTTTGTTCTAGAAGAAGACATCGCAATTCTTTTGAAGAGATTTTCGCACTCCATATGTGTCTTGGCTATGTTTTTATGGTGTTATATTAATTTCCAATACTATTAAATATTTTATATCCATGTTAATAAACTGTGACAATTAGGGCCGTAAACGAACCAAGCTGCTCGCGAACAGCTCGTGGCTCAGCTTGATAATTAATCAAGCCGAGCATGAGCTTGATTTTCAGGCTCGTTTAGTTAACGAGCTTGCAAAAGCTCAGCTCAGTTATATAGGCTCGACTCGTTTAAGAAGGCTCGTTAAGTAAATTATCCTGGCTCGGCTCGTTTATGACAGAGCTGAGCTCGAGTTTGATTTTTCGGCTCATTTACTCAACGAGCCAAGCTCGAACACTACAAAGCTCAGCTCAGCTCGTTTGCACCCTTGACAATCAGTACTTTTTTTCTCTAATATTTTTTCGTGGGTGAAAGGGAAAGAAAACAAACAAATAAATTAGGCCCACACAAAAACAGGCCAGACCCATGGATTCTGATGTTCTTGAGGAGCGATAGGTCCTATCAATCCTGTAGTATGACATTCGATTTCCAATCGATGGTTCAGATTCGCAGGTAAATTCTCACAAATAAATCAAAGTTATCAAACATATCTGAATCATTTACTACCAAGATGGACGGGCTCAAATTGGGGGTCAGCAGTAGACAGCAGAAGAGTCCGCATTCCAAATGGACCTTTAGTAGAGGATCCATCGTAGAAACCCAGCCCAAGCCCACGAATGACCCGAATATGTTTGGTTTTAATCTTACCCGGATCCGAACATTTTCCGACCCATTAAAAAATCCGCTAGGGTTTGTCGTTGCAGGAGAGAAAAAACTACAGATTCGCAAGCAAACAAATAAATAGGTCAGACCCAGGGATTCTGATGTTCTTGAGGAGTGATAGGTCCCGTCAATCTTGTAGTATGACATTCGATTTCCAATCGATGGTTCAGATTCGCAAGTAAATTCTCACAAATAAATCAAAGTTAACAAACATATATATCTGAACCATTTACTACCAAGATGGACGGGCTCAAATGGGGGGACGGCAGAAGAGTCTGCATTCCAAACGGGACCTTTAGTATAGTATCCATCGTAGAGACCCAGCCCAAGCCCACTAATGACCCGAACACTTTTGGTTTTAATCTCACCCGGATCCGAACATTTTCCGACCCATTAAAAAATCCGCTAGGGCTTATCGTTGCAGGAACGATAAGCAGCTACACAGAAAAAACTACAGAGCTCTCCCAACCTTCATCTCCATCAGGTATGTTTCTCCTCTATCCATGTTTCTCGGCAATTTCATATGCATATATACACACACACATATACATACATGTGTGTGCATACCGAATCGTTGATAATCGTGCTAAATCAGATGATTTTTTTTTTTTTTTTTTTGACAATTTCAAACCTAAGTTTGATTGACAATGGGATCCAAGAACAAGCACTCTAAGAACAAGAACACGGAGTCGAAGACTGATGTTGCGCGAGATAAAGGGGGTAGTAAAAATGTGATCACGGACCCTCGTTTTGCCTCGGTACATTCAGACCCCAGGTTTGCAAAGTTCACAAAGCACCAAACGAAGGTTACAATCGACTCTCGCTTCGAACGCGTGTTCACGGACAAGAGCTTTTCTTCGTCCTCTTCGAAAATCGATAAGAGAGGCAAGCCGAAAAAGGACAAGCAGAACCCGCTCAAGCGGTACTATCGGCTTGAAGATGAGGAAGAAGAGAAAGAAAAGAAACGGATAGAAGAAGTGAAGGACCGAGATGTTGAGAGTGATGAGGAAAGTGAGAGTGAGGAGGAGGAATTGATGAAACCGGAATTGAGGAAACCGGGCAAACAATTGTCTGATTTGGAGTTGAAAAACAAATCCGTGGAGGAGGAATCAGAAGATGAGGAGGAAGAGGAGGATGGGGATGAAGATGCAGCGACTGATAACTCATCCACAGATACTACAGATTCGGATGAAGAAAATGAGATTAGTTCAGAGGAGGAGGATTTTATGACGGTAAATGCACTGTCAATATTGATTGTGAAGTTCGACTCTAATTAGTGCTAAAGTTCTCTCCTTTATCTTCGATTAGGAAGAAACTCTGATTTACTTATTTATTTGATGTGGATAGGAGGAAAATGTTCCAGATATCGATAAAGAAACTCACAGACTTGCTGTGGTCAATTTGGATTGGAGTCATGTGACGGTACGTTATCAATTATCTGTCTTGTACGTTAGATTTCGTATCTGTTTTGAAGTGATCTATATATAGGTATATGTATATGCATATTATCAAATCATGTATGTATGTTTGACGTCTGAGAATATTTAATACAATTATGATGATATTACGCCATAGCAGGATAAAGCAGTGCTAACATGATCAAGTAACTCAACTGTGGAATAAGATGACTTCTATTAGCCAAACCAGCACATAACACCAAAAATAGAGAACATAAAAGAACGTGGCATACATGTGTAGTCAATGGCTAATTCTATATGCCTATCAAGTTTATATGGTTACTGAAGAATTTACATATGCAAAAGCTCTCTTTTTTTGTAGTTGTACAAGTATATTGACTTTCAAGTTACGAAAACGATTCATGACTTAGAAACGTTTTACTGGAAGTTAATTTCGCTAGACTATCCTTGCCTTTTTATTTCTTACGTGGTAGTAAGATTTCTTTTTCGGACAGGGGAAATCATATAGGTGATAGTTTTGAATTGGTTAGCGCAGGTTAGAGACACCAATGTTTTTATTTTGTTTTTTCCTCTAGAATTACTCGTTAGTATAAGATTTTTAAGAGAGTAGTTAAACACTTGTCCGAGAAATGACATTCGTTTATGTTCTTTTTACTTGAGTAAAAGCTTCCCATATCTAGGAATCAGGTCTTGGTTTTTTTTTTTTTTTGTCGTTTATGTATATCGTTTCTTTGACATGCAGTAGTTTTTGAGCAGTTTTACAGAACCATTTAATTAGTTAGCTTACTACTGTGTGCTTTAGTTTCTCATTGTCCTTTTATTGGGCAACTAAACTAGCAGTAATTTGAAGAGAAGATCATTCCAAACTTCTGCAGTTAGACATGTTTTTACTTGAAACAAGTGGTGTCTCTAGTTATTTTTTGCTAGATATCATTGCTTCCTCTACTGAAAAAACTGTTTTGCTTTGTAGGCAGTTGATTTGTATGTATTATTAAGCTCATTTCTCCCTAAAGGGGGCCAGATTTTATCTGTTGCGGTCTATCCATCTGAGTTTGGACTTAAGCGTATGGAAGAGGAAGCAGTGCATGGTCCGGTAGGCCTATTTGATGACGACAAAGAGCAGAAAGAAAGTGGTGATGATGATGATGATGATGAAATCGACGTAAAGAAACTGCGTGAATATGAATTAAGTAGGCTAAGGTAAATACTTGATGCTGTTGAATTTTTCATGCATGAGCTTATACACAAATTAATGTTTGCTTTGCTAGCATACTGGGCACATAACTTCATTTAGTTGTTGAGAAAAAGAACTTACTGTCTTATGCTCTTATGATTGTTAATGCTTTGTATTGTTGCTCAAGTGATCTGTGAGATGGGAGATGAGTAGGGAAATTTTAAAACTCATCCTTTCTCGTACCTCGTAGGAAAAGTTTTTTTTTTTAAAAAGTAAATGGGAAGGAAGGTTAACAAAAATCATGCTTCTGCTAACTTTTTTTTTTGCTCTGAACCAAGGAGAGCTTCCAGATTAGGAGGGTTTTCCTTTTTCTTTTTAACTAGGAGAATCTTGGCCTCTTTAGTTGTCTCTTTGTATTTATGTCACGACTACAGCAACACATGCTAAAGAAAGTTTCCTCAATGAAAGGTCCTTTCAACATTATCGGATATGCCTATTTACTAATCGGAGACTTAAGATTTAACTCCTTCTGCTTATTTTTTTTGTCTGATATACATTAAAGGCAATAATCTTATCTAGTTATCTTATAAATTGAGCAACACTCACCATATGATATGTTCATTTGGTTCACCCGTAATATTTTTCAGGTACTATTATGCAGTTGTGGAATGCGATTCAATTGCTACTGCAGATTACCTTTATAAAAGTTGCGATGGAATTGAGTTTGAAAGATCATCAAATAAGCTAGATTTGAGGTTTATTCCGGACTCCATGGAATTTAAACATCCCCCTCGTGATGTCGCAACAGAGGTAATTTTTGCTGCTATTAGATGATCCTTTTTTTGAAGAATTGGACGTAGATATTTTGACCTGAATATCTTTGTTGAGGAATGCAACCTAAGCTTGTTACCTTAATGATTTTCTAATGATCTCATTCTGGTTCTTGCAAAAGATGTAGGACTGATTCCGTACATGATGGCTAGTTGTTCCACAAGCCGACAATCATATATGGAAGCCAATTGGAAATTAGTTATTGCTTTTGTTTCCATGTATCTTAGTTGGTGCTACACCTACTAATAGACGAATGTTTTCATTTATTCTTCTGTTCCTCCTCGTCTCACCACACGTGAACCTTAACATTCTCATTTTGGATACACTCATCTCATTTGTGTGTTCGCTTATTTTTTTTATTTTATCTGAGTGTGTTCTCTTAGTTATCACAGGTTTTTCATATTTTCCTGTTGTGATTAAGGCCAAGTTTATGTCCAAGGGATATAAGACATAGTAGTTGTGGCTGATCAAAGTCCTTTTTCTTCTCTATGTCATGAATGATGATCTAGTTTCTTCATTTCTTGATTAACTTCCCTTTTCTTATGAGTTATGAACATTCTAAATAGCTTCCTCTTTGTAGTCAGTTACGAGTCTCATTATATATGTTCACTTCCATGATCCATCTGTCTTTTTTATGCGGCTCCCCGGCTAAGGTTTATAGAACTCACATTGTTTACTGTTCCCTTAAGATATCCATTTGTCCTGGAAGCAGTTTGAGACTTGTTATTTTGAAGGCAATAATTTGGGAATACCACTAGTTATGTCTTATGCAGCTCTTTTTCTTAGTAATGATGTTTTCTGTTCTTTGGTCTTTACCAGGCTATTGTGCTCTGACTCGGATTAACCTCAAAATTATTTTTTAAATTGTCATTACTACCTTTTGGCTAGGCCCCAGCAAACTATGAAGGCTTAGATTTCCAGACTCGAGCATTACAGCAAAGTAACATTAATCTCACATGGGAAGATGATGAACCACAACGTGCAAAGGCATTGAAGAGGAAGTTTAATGGCGACCAGGTTGGTGTTCTATTTGTTTTTTGTTTGAGTCTCTGTTTTGTATCCCAAATTTCTACACTTTCTACACACTCGTTTCTGGCTGTGCCTAATGTTTTTCAACAATGGTTGTTTAAAACAACCGATGGCTGTTTAAAATAAGGACTAGAATCCTAATTAGCAACAAAAAATGCATGAGAGACTGAAACTTGAAATTGTCACTTTTGTGTGCTGTTAATTTGAAGAGTTTTCATTTATGATTATCTCTCCTCTCATTTTGTTTGTCCATTTCTGGCAGTTGTACCATTAATTGGATCAACGAATTACGGAGTCCGTGAATATTTGGTTGTTTCTTTTCACCAATTAAAAGATCATTATTAGTTCTTGTAGACTGTTGTTTTCAAAATAATATGAAAAGGATGATTTTGGATAATGTAGACAAATTTTTGAGTTGTACTGACTGAAAATGGACAAATAAAATAGGACGGACGGACTATTACCTTTTGTTTTCCTCTTATTCCGGTAATGTTTCCCTATAGCTGTCCGAAATGGAATTTAAAGAATTTCTGGCTTCTGATGAGAGCGAATCTGACGAAGATGAAGATGATGATGCCACGGAAGACAAACCAAAAAAGAAACATCAGAAACAGGATAAGTACCGGGCTCTACTCCAGTCTGGTGAAGATTCTGACAGTGACAATGAAGATGGTCAGGATATGGAGGTCACTTTTAACACCGGATTAGAAGATATTAGCAAGCATGCACTAGAAAAGAAGGATAAGAAATCGGAAACAGTTTGGGAAGCTCAACTCAGGAAGAGAAGAGAGAAAAAGATGGCCCGGAAAAATAGCTCAAAGTATTCAACAGATGATGAGAGTAGTGATAGCGATAGAGAACCAAAAGAAGAGGTGG
Source organism: Vaccinium myrtillus (assembly GCA_016920895.1). Classification (NCBI taxonomy): domain Eukaryota; kingdom Viridiplantae; phylum Streptophyta; class Magnoliopsida; order Ericales; family Ericaceae; genus Vaccinium; species Vaccinium myrtillus. The sequence goes on along the minus strand of CM029277.1, from coordinate 3,681,004 downwards.
ATGATTTTTTTGTCGAAGAACCATCGATTAAAGCTGGCAAAGAGGGTAAAGGTAAAAAAGACAAAAGGGGGAAGAAGAATGAGGAAACAGCAGAGGCAGAAGCTGCAAGCATAGCAGAGCTTGAGTTATTATTGGCCGATGGGAACGCAGGAGACACCGGCTTGAAGGGATATAATTTAAAACCAAAAAAGGTTGAGTCGAATGGTAAGAAGGGAGGAAAGGAAAAAAGGAAAAGGGAAAAAGTAATCCCCGATGAGGGAAAATTACCAAATGTTGATTATGATGATCCAAGGTTTTCAGCTATCTTCACCTCACCTCTCTTTGCTTTGGACCCCACGGATCCCCAATTCAAAAGGTATGTTGTAACTTCTAGTGATGTTGCACTTGAGTTTTCCTTATTAGCTGAACATTCTTTAAATTTCTCTGATCTGGTCACCTATAACGGAGGACAATTTCTTTTGGTTTCCATAAAAACGGCCAATGTGTTTCTGTCCTTGGAGACGGAAATGTTATATTTGTGGGACTGCAAAATTTCAGTGTTTCCACTCACAAATGATGAAACTTATTGTCTTATTGAAATACTTCAGAATTCTGCAAAATATACGGAAACATGTTTCGACTCCTATAAGAATTATTATTCAACAGTGACACATTGATACATTCCCTAATTCTTCAGACATTTCCATTACGATAATCAGGCTACTGTTATGAAATGTTTCTATAACTTGGAAACGTTTCCTTTTCCTGGCTAACGAAATAATATACCGAACCAAATTTTTTATCCTTGGCAGTAGTTATTCTGATTTCTGATCCCTGGAAGAACCAATAAATATTTACCTATGATTGCTGCTTGTTTAGGAGTTCCAACTATTTAGTGCTTATGAACCAAGTTTGGTGTTGCAGGAGTGCAACATATGCTCGGCAGTTAGCACAGAAGCATCAGAAGGATGACCAAGAAGTGCCAGCTCAGTTGCCTTCTGATGACCAAAAGACCGAGAAAAACAAGGACTTGCGATCTGATGAGATGTCCTCACAGAAAGAGAAGTTTGAACTATCTTCGCTTGTTAGGTCAATTAAGATGAAGTCGCAACAAGTTAAAAAACCCACCGATAGTAAGATTTCAGGGAAAACTGAAAAATCGAGATCCAAGGCCAGATGGTAAGACAAGGATTTTACCCATTGGTCGGGGAAGTAGGCTGGAGTTTTGCTAAATTAAAATGTGGAAGACGCGCTTGCTTTGGGTTTGTCATAAACGAAGCAAAGCAACCCAACGACTGTTTAGGGGCTGAGAGAGAGAGAGAGAGAGAGAGAGACCATCACTGTGTTTCTTGTAATGTTGTCAATTTTAGTTTTATTAGTTTATCGGAGGTCTAAAGAGGGTTTTTCCAATTTTGGGACTTTGTTCTGCGGTAGTCAGTCGGAAATCAGTTTGCAGCATTTTAGTTTTGTATTTAGTTTTGGTGGTTTGAGTACGTCGTCTTTTAGTTGATGTATCTGGAAAAAAAATTGAACGCAAGTAATATGATTTCATGTTTTTTTGTTATTGTCTTATGGCTTGAGCTTAATAATCTGGATTTTCAGCTGTTTTCGATAATCTTAATAATCTGGATTTTGAGCTTAATAATCTGGACTTTGTTCTCCTTGTTTCGTTATCTGAATTTTGAGCTGTTTTCGATGTTTGCAGGCCAAGACAGCTTGCGCCGTCTTGAGCGTTTTTCCGTGCATGAGCAAAATGAAACATACTGTTTGATATACTAAGATGCTGTTTATGCAAATTATAATGCAAGCATTGATAGAACATCAATAAAAATACTTATCAATGGATTTGGATCATTTCCGGTCATCAATATGAACTCGACGGGACAATTCAAATATGGATTGTCCACGGCTGCAGTCAATATTTCGGATTTGGACTCTCCCGTCTAGTCCAAGTTTTGGACTGAAGAGAATCCATGAAACTTTTTAACAAAGCTGCAATGATGGGCGTGCGTGTGTGTTTGTGAGAGAGAGAGAGAGAGAGAGAGAGAGTGCATACCCATTTCAACCATCAGATAAAAAGCAAGGAAAGAGCTTCAGAACAAAAAAACAGAGTTATGATCTCTATAACTATTCCAATTTCCAAAATGGATTATTTTTACCTAAACACCCCTAAATATACAAGTCGGAGATGATCAAAAAACCGTGTCAAATCAGGGTTCAAACTAAGGCCAAATATTTGAGAAAATTGGAACCCGCCAATCCCTCGAATAAAATACAAAAACCAAAACAAGATACGAGGGCCTAAAAATGCCTCATGGATAAGAAATGAAAAAAAGAAGGGCCAAAAAGAGAAATAAAGACCATAAATAGTGTGCATGTGAAAGAGTTCAAGTTGGGTAAATCACTTGCAAGAGAAGGGAGAGTAGGACTGGGGATAGGAGAACCATTTCCACCACCTGGTTTGGCTTCTGGCTTCACAGTTGATGTGGGAGGAGCTGCACTGGGGTGCGGTGGTTCTACTGGTACAATGCTGGAGCTTTCGGCATCATAACCTAGGACAACAAACACTCGTTAAAAAGTGCGCGCGAGAGATGGAGAGAAACCATTTCAAAATACAAACCATATTGCTACCCAAGAAAATGCAACCCATATTCAGATAATAAGGATACTCACAATCGGATGGCGTCCAACCCAGAACCATCTTTTCGCGATCAAAAACAATACGGTAGCCGGTCATGAAGTTTTCTGCATTGGGATTAAGGATTAACATCTTTAGGAACAATTTAAGAATGCACATTTATACAGGCTGCAATTGATAATAAGGCCAAGTAAATCTGAAAAATAGCTTGGAAAACCTTCCCCTAATAAAATTCAAGTTCGAATAACCTTAACCGAGTGAAAGACATTATGTTTTCGAGTTGGCACAAGTCATGCATTGGTTTTCATCATCCTATCTACATAGATTTCGAAATCGGGATACGATAGGTTGCCATTTTGCAGCAGCCAGCCTTTTGTATATTCTTATTTGAACATCATCTTGCTACAGTCAACATGATTTTTGACGTGATTAATGTTTTCCATGAGCTTAAAAAGGTCAAATTGGGCCGCTGAAACAGGACCTGTAAGGACTGAAGAGGACCTTAACCCATCTACGTATTACAAATACGTAGATGCATGACACAGCATGCCCAATATTTGTGAAATAAAAGTACTCAAGACAAATCCGTCATTAAGAACGGGACTTCGAAGCAAAATTCAACAGGGCAATAAACATTAAAAATGGAAATTCACCCAAGCAATGTAATACTTAACCAGATCCACTTACGTCCAATGATATCTATGTCTCCACTTTTAACGATAGCCAAGCAGTATAAGTCACCTTCACCCTAAGAACAAGGACAGCATTCAGTATATTCCAACAGGCAGGCTGGGGCAACAAAATGCAAACAAATGGAAGCCTGTGTATTTTGGGGAGAAGAAAAGTGAAAGGCTACCTCGATAGAAATGGTACTATCGGATGAGTAACATGGAATTGTTTTCCACCTTTCATGGTTAAGTTCAGCGACGGAACCTCAAAGCTTGTCTGATTTGCACTGCATGAGGGCAAGAATCAGTATTTGATGGTTTCAAAAGAAGTTTACAACAAGATCACTGTTAAGATTCCGGCCTGTTTGAACTGACCTTAGATCATAGCAATACTCGAACGGGATCCTGCTATCAGATGGATGCCGTTTCTCTTTGGCCTGGGAATTGAACTGCAGGACAGCGCAACTTAGTAAAAGACCTCAGATCATAGATAACATGGTTTCTGTATCCAAACAACTTACACTCTCAGAGACAGCTGAATAAGCTGGATCATTGAAGTATGTGAATGAAGTACCAGTGTCGAAGATTGCACTGAAACTGATATCAGTGATGTTATCTTCCACGCTAACTTGTGTCATGGTAATATTATACATCGGACTGGCAAGAAAGAATCAAAGAAAAATAAGGAAGTCCGTACAAGGGAGTGAATTTTTGTCAGAGACAAACAAGATAGTAGCATATAAGTTCAGATTCGGAGCTTTTCATAACTGTGGACTCGATCACATACTGTGTTTGGTTAAGATTAAATGGCGTCTCTCCTTGCCCGGAGCTGCCTTTATCTCCGAAACTAATTCTCCCAACTCCATCAGGTCCAAAACACATGGCAAAAGAATTTGCAGTAAGCCCTTCCTTTGCTAAAGTGCTAGGAACAGATATGTTAGACATACCAAGCCCAAATAGACCGTTTGGGGCTCCACCGGTCAAAAATGAACCTTCTTGAACCAAGCCACAGCTGCAAGGAAATAACACAGATAGCTAAAGAAGAAATTCTCAAGAACAAGAACAAATTGGTACAAGAAAATATCCTAGAAGCTTTTGGCAACGAAGTAATTCAAGACATTACACACCCAAATGTAATCCGCGCATCAACCACTTTTAATTGACTGTCATCAGTAGTTAAGTGCAAGATATCCTCTACCAAGATCCCAGTAGATGAAGTACCATTAGAAAGATATTGAACTTGATAACCACACGTATTACTTTGGGACAAGCATCGTCGCGTTTGTCCACAATAGGTGCTATTGCAGGAAAGTTTCGTGCTTGTTGATGATTTATTAGGGCTGTAAATGCTCAGGTCAATTTTCTGTTACACACAAAAAGGATACAGACTTAGTCTTCCAGTTAGAAACATCAATTAGGTAGACAAATATAAAATCATTGCATCTCCTTTTTTATGTACCAGTGATTCAATTGGCTTCTAACCAGGAAGGAACTGGGGTAAAATTGAAAGAGTGAAACTACATACTTGTCCAGAGCTTGTCACCAACGCATGAACGCAACGGGTGCAATCGCATGGCAACCAAAACAAGTTACTTCCAGTGTCAAGAGCCACAAGAAACCATAAGCCCGGCGACCCCACAGAAACATTGGCATAATGCAAACTGGAATTCCAAAGCCAAAAATAGAAAACAAAATGTTATGTGTGATAATCCAAACCTCAAATGCTCCCAATTCAGCATCACAATTCAAACATCAGGTGAAAAGGGTATGTGGAAGCTTCATTCTATCAAGTCCCCACTCCTGAATTATAATATTTCCACACTACCCAGCTCCAGTTTTGGTCAACTTGAAGATACTGTAGATTGCAAAGTCCAAAACTAGTGCATGAAAAATATGTACATACAATTTGCTTTTCATTTCCTAATTAATAGATGTTTGGTTTTCTTTTTCAGTTGCAGAGCCAGGATTTGCACTCGTGGGGCTTAGTAAGAAATTTTCCTTTTTCATGAAGTGACATTTGAAAAACTTCAGTTCTTCTAGCTTTATAGAACAATGTTACAAATTGAAGAATTAAATATCGAGAAATTAGTTTTCCGAAGCACCAAAAAAAAAAAATATCGAGAAATTATTGATATCATCTACTAACGAGACTTGGTATCATAATGAAACAGTAAATCACCATATCAGCGGAAAGAAACCTACAAAACTTAGCAGACTAAAAAACTGTAAAGTTGGCCCATAGATTTTCATTATGAAGAAAATTGGATATATATTATAGTTAAAAAAAATGAAAAAAAAATTATTTTCACATGAGATTAAAGAATTTGCTGGGATGGAACCCTGACCCAGAAAGCACTCCAGAATCCACTAAAAAACTGTAAATAATAGGGCAAACTAATTTTTGTTGGGATATTATCTAAAAAGTTCCAAAACTTATTATACAAAAAAATATATTTATTGCTAATTTATTTATTGAGTTTATTGTGGGGGTTATATGGAATTATATACCCTAATGATTATTAGTTTTATTGTCTATTTTATTGGACCGTTACCTAAAATATGTGGGTACTTATGATAGGTAATTGCTTGTAATTATTTGGAGGAGAGTTATATTTTTACATTTATATATAAAGACCTTATATGTGAGAAAATAAGGAGATTATGATACAAGTTGCAAAATTTGAGAGATTCCTCTTCTTATTACTGGCATTTCATATACTTTCATATTTGGGTTCTATGGGCAATTACAACCGGGACGATTCATTACCTCCTGGAGGACTTGAACTCTAGATGAGGATGGCTGCGAGCATTGGGTTGGATCCTAGAGTCATTGGAGTCCGCTAAAACCTTCACGTGGGGAGGCAACAATGACTTTAGGACAGTGACTATACGCCTCACAATCTCGCAGACTAGCTTTTCTATTTTCCTATAATCACTTTGTTTATATTAGTTATTATTCTTATGCTATTTTATTCTAATTCCTAACAATCTAAAGTCTTTTTTTTTTTTTTTTTGCAAGATTATGTGACTGATTTGCCCACCTTAAAAGGTTGCAAGTCAATCTTCGAATATTTAGTCAGAATTGAGCACACGTTTTATATGCAAAACCAATTCTTGTTTCGTGGGGAGGAATTAAAAGGGAAATTAGTTAACACATTAGATTAGTTTGGGATTTTCTTAAAGGAAAAAGAAATGTAATAAAATAGTGTTATAACAATCTATAGTTTTGTCTTTTAGTCAGAATTGAGCATACTTTTATTGTTGGTATTTGTTGAATGGTATCAGGGTATCAAAACTAGTCTTTGCTGCCCCACCCCTCTTTGGTTGACATGTACGTGTCCCCTTCAACCCCACTCTCTAACTCTGTTAACTTGCCGTTTTCTTCATAGAAAATAGAAATGCCCAAAAATAAGCGATATACATAACGAAAATCCTCTTCATCCTCTCCGATCATCTAGGGCACGAAATCTCTATGGATTTTGGAGGGAAAAACTACCAGATGAAGAAACGATTCCCGACCCAACAAGCTCGTAAGGATTTACCCAATCTTTTTGCCCTCTGGTTGTTCCTCACCCATTCCCGATTGCAACGTCGACGCCGAGGTATGTAACCGAACTTCTATTCTATACATATACATATACATACCTACTTCAATAGTTTTCAGGACAGAAGTCAACAAAAGTAGTAGCCATTTTCTGCAACAAATTCATTAGAAGATTTTGTGTTGATTCTTTTCCCATGATTTTGTTGTAGTGGTGTTGTAGGATTTTATCATTGCAGCTTCGGAGATTAGTTTTGACATATAGTGAATTGATACGGATGAATAAAAGTGAGCTCCAACTTATCACAACTGTTTTTTTTTTTTTTTTTTTTCCGATAATCAGATGTCCGGGTCAATTTGTGTATATCTCGATTAATTTTGAGATTCTAGAAATAACGACCGGGTATAACTTCTGTTGTTGCATCAGTTGGATATAATGGACAGAGGTACAGATGCCCGCAATTTTTTGTTGGGATTAAAGGAATTGAAGCTCCTTTTGAGTTTTGATTGTGAAAAAGAATTTTTTTTTGTTACAGCAGTAGTGGGAAACGGCAAAAAGGGAGTAAGTTAACAGAGTTAGGGAGTGGGGTTGAAGGGGACACATGTCAACCAAAGGGGGGTGGGGCAGAAAATCCGGATCCTTGTTTGTGTACATTTTACACGCTTGTAGTTCTAAAGTCATATCTCGTTGTGTATTGTTTTAGAAATATATGAATGGAGTGTGGGGGTAATTTATTTTCATTGGGTAAGGAATTAAACAACATTTGGTAAAGATGATAATTCTCTGTTGGGGCTATACTAATGTTTTGTGAGAGTGTTTTGTGAGAGTGTTTTGTTTGAAAATATTGCAGGTACATATTAGAAAGAAGCTTCGTGATACAACCTTAAGGTCAATCTGTACTTGCCCCGGACTAGTGTTGAGGCTAGCTAGAGACAAAGTAAAATTGTCTTTGGGGCTGGACTAGCGCCGAGGCTAGATCCGAATTTTGTCGAGAGGAATGAGCAAAGTCTGTAGGAAGTCACCTAGGGAGGTAACCCAATCTCTGTGACTGGAGATCCCGTGAAAGAGATTCAATGGGTAATAACAATCCATATTGTGTGACTTGAGATTGTCTGTGTACATTTTACACACTTGTCGTTCTAAGTCATATCTCGTTGTGTATTGTTTTAGAAAAATATGAATGGAGTGTAGGGGTAATTTATTTTCATTGGGTAAGGTATTAAACAACATTTGGTGAAGATGATAATCCTCCGTTGGGGCTATACTAATGTTTTGTGAGAGTGTTTTGTTTGAAAATATCGCACTGGGTTGGATCCTAGAGTAATTGGAGTCCGCTAAAACCTTCGCGTGGAGAGACAACAATGACTTTAGGACAGTGACTGTACACGTCTTACAATCTCGCAGGTTAGCTTTTCTATTTTCCTATAATCACTTTGTTTATATTAATTCTTATTCTTATGATATTTTATTTTAATTCCTAGAAAAAATTCCTAACAATTTTACCAACCAAAAAAAACAGAATTCTTCCTTACAGCGCAAGGATCTCAGCAAGCTTAGCTCACTATCTACCTAAGGGTATTTGCATGCAGTATCCAGTTATAGCTTTTCAATAGAGCTAAGCTACCACTCTTTGTACCTTATTCTATCTATTAAAAACATAATACTAATCAATTAACAACATAATAATCAATCTAAGCTTCACCAAAAAATACCAATTAACTATAAAATTAAGCTTAAGTAGTAAGTACACGAGTCAGAGAAGAGTCATACTATCCCAAAGACCGGATTCGATAAGTATCGTTTCCGCCGAGGAAAGTGAGCGGCGCAGAACCGGCGGCGGCGAGATTCCGTTGGCGATCACGGTGGGCCATGGCGGCATAGAATTCTAAACTCCCCATCTCCGGCAATCCATCGCCGTCCAAAATTCGCTTGACTTGATCGGAATAGCGGTGGTGCATGTCGAATCCGATATTACCTAATCCGTCAGAGCCCTGTGATTCGTAAAGTACTATTGATAGAGTTGTTACTAAGAGCAAGTAAGTATAGGAGTGGTGATAGTAAAACGCCATAGATGATGCTCGATTGATAGAGAAAAAATATAAAAAAAAACTCGTCGGAATTGGTGAAGAAGTTTGAAGGGAATTAGTTGAGTGGAATTCTGCAATCGGGTGGCTTCGTGTATGATATGATATGATGACTGATCAGAAATTTTGATACACAAATAGTATATCCAGAGAGAGAGAGAGAGAGAGAGGTCAATTTATAATTAAATGAATTTTGGAAATGATTGGATCAATAGAGTTGGGACAGGTGAGGTTGGTTGGTTGGACCTATGTCACTTATGAGGAAAAATGGTTGGACCTATGTCACTTATGAGGAAAAATATTGAGTGGTGTGTCGGCGGAGAGGCACTAAGGAGTCCCAATATTCAATGCCTCAACGCACTTGAACTCTGAGTGAAAATATGATGAAAAAGAACATTATGAAAGAACTCTGCGTGAAAGTGTGATGAAAAAGAACATTAGAGAAAGAAGTGGCGGTGCCTAAGGCCACTAAATAATTACTCCACATATAAGACGCGTTTTTTTGGAGAAATTTATTTGTTACTCCTGGAGCATTGTTCAAAGGGCTTTTGATACCACACATTTTGAGTAGAACCCGCCACACAGCTTGTGGACACTGGATCCCATACAAATATGCGGTGGGCTAGGCCCAGTTGCTACCAGAGCGCCTAATAATCTCCCCTCTTTTGCTCCCATAAGAACTTCTTTCTTTCGTAATTTTAGTAAATTAGAATATTTTCGATCCACTTTTTTTCCTTTAATGTTGACTCTCTCATTCAACTCATATGACTTAGAGCATCCTTATCAGGAGCAAAGTTAGAAGCTTAACCAATTTGATCAACCATTTGGTGAGCCTGATTTTGGCTTATTATTATGGGGGTTTGGCTCTCTATTTTAACTTTTGGTAGAGAACCACATAAGGATGCTCTTAGAGATTAAATTCTTTCCATCACCGCCCATTGTTAGCTTTACCGTGCATTTATTGTTATAATCTAATGATTCGTTCATCTTGTATGGTCAACAGACTAGTATATCTACTCACAAAATCAACTTGATTAGGCATCGATACATCTATCTAAGATTGAATTTTGATTTGTTAAATGGACGGTCCATAATTTTAAATTGTTCATTACCATTCATTTTTACAAACCAAATTAAAATTTTGATGCACTTATCAATGTCCGTTCAATTTGATTTGTTTTAAGAATATACTATTCTGCGGAGTGTAAACTCTACAAAATGAACTATTCAAATAAACAATAAATACATAATGAGACTTATAATAATGATGGCGGAAAACACATAGTTTACACCACCAATATTGTAATGTATGGAACCCTATAAAAATTGGACTAATAATACTACAAAAATCGGTGAAAGTTATCCCGTGCATCACGGGGGACTTTATTGTAAAGTACCTGAAATTCTTTCTTCTGGGGAGAACTTGTACCCCACTTGAAAATGGGACTTTGTTGGAAAGCACCTGAAATTCTATCTTCTGGGGAAAACTACTACTTAAGCTTTTCTTCTTTTTTCCGCGATGAAGTGTGTCCCGGTAAATAGGATTAATCTCTCTCTACTCCCATAACCCTTTCCATGGTTTTACGTGAAATGAGGTATCCACAAGGACAAATAGTTGTTGAGGGAATTGACCATACGGCCTTTAACCCTTTTCTTTTCCATGAGTGATAAGTGTCCACAAGGACAAATAGTTGTTGAGGGAATCGATTTTAACCTTTACAATACAAGAAGGAACTGATTAAATCTTTAGAATTGAATCTGCTGCCTATATGGAACTGTTAATTGTCTATTGGAACTGGAATTTATTATTTAAGGAATGTGGATTTCCCCTGTTATATAATGAATGTTTTCAGACTAAATTCAAACTTAAATTTCTATGTGGAATTAACTACGTTTCTACGACCTAATTTAGTAAATAGGCAATTGAAAATATGAATTTCAAGCAAATATCTTCAGTTTATTTTAGTTATTATTACTATATGTGATTTGTGAAGCAATTGGTTGTGTTTGGATGACCAAAATCTTGAGTAGGAATAAGAATATAATTAGCGGGAATCAAATTTCAGAGAATTTTCTTGGGTAGGAATAGAAATATGATTACTGAGAATCGAATTCCTAGGAATTTGATACCTGAAGGAATGACATTTCGGTGTTTGGATTAATTCAGTAATCTTACGCGGAAAATAATTATTTTGGAAATTTATTAAAGTTAATTTTTCTTTTTCTTAATAAATGAGCCATGAATCTGAAATTCCCATGGAGTAAGGAGGATCGATTCCCACTCGATCAGGGGTGTTTGGGAACTGTGATTAGCTTTTGATTTTTGACTTTTTGGTTTTTGGTTTTGGCTTTTTGGTTTTTTGGTTTTTGGCTTTTGGGGAAATCACATTGGGAGGAGTGTTTGGAAGAAATGTGCGAGAATGTGTTTCCCAAACTTTGAAATTAGAAAATTTTTGATTTGGCTTCTAAATGGAAAAATCACATTTTTCTAGTTTAAGGTGTTGCTCCAAACGCAAAAATGGAAATCAATAAGTTGATAAATAGGCATCACATTCTCTAAGAATGTGATTCACGGTTGAATAATCGGGAATCCATCCAAACACCCACCTTGGAAAATGGTTTGACATCATATTTGCATGATTTGGGGTATCCGTAAACCATAACTTTCCATAAACGAAAGGAAAAAGAAGATGAAATTTGGGGTAAAAGGCATAATCACAATGGTTAGGCTATTGGCAAGTTATGCTATTGGCAAGATGTGTTGGAATTTTTTCATAATTCGGGTGAATGAAATCAAGGCATTAAGAGGGTCTCCCCAAATCAATCGTCCATGAATGATAAATCATAATCGAACCACCGAATTTGAAAAATTTGGTGCTATCATATAGCTTTGGATCGACTAAGTTCACGAGTTAGAGATAAGCGGACTCGAACAACTGACATCCGCCGCAGGGTAAACCATTGCCTCTCACGAGTCTCGTCCCCCGACTATGAAAGCATTTTTCCCCTTCCTAATGAACAAAATACTCAATTCAATGATTGTACGCGGACTTTTTTAAGATTTTTGACAACAGCCACAGACCCTCTTTGATTCGTTGCATCCGAAGATTTTCATAGTATTGATGCGGCTGGTAACGCCCAGGAATTGATGCCAAATGTTGGCCTGGCAACTCAAAAGTCCTTTTCCTATTCATATTGGGGCATCTCGTTCCAATTTTGTCCACTATATTTTCGGACACCCTACAACATTCAAGATATTCGTTCTTGTATGAGAGAGACAGACGCCAAGGCAGTTTACGGTTGTGTTCCGTAAATTATGATATAACCAATTTATCCCGTGAGACAATCGTCGGTATCAAATACACGACTCGTTCACTTTTGTACTGTAATTTCAATTTGATGATAGTGGAATTGTTCTCTGAAATTCGCTGTGCTTGTATTATTAGAAAAACGCTCCCGATTCGGGACAAAATATTCACACCATACAATTCTGAGGCTTTGGGTGCATTATTTATCTCACACTATTTACAAAGGACAAACAACTACACAAACTATCATACTTTCAACACTAAACTGCTACAAAAAAACACTCCTTAGAATGGGAGTTTCATGGCAAGAGGTCTCTCATTCCTCCAGCTCTGTTTTCGTCCGAGGGATTCTTAAATTGGAGAGACAGAGGCAAGGCCAAATTTATCGGACAGATTTGTTCGCGCAAAAGGCGAGAAAAGGTCCATCTGATGGGTGAACTGAACGTCGTGAACCAAAGGGTTATCGGTTCTTCCTGGAGGAGAGCCCGAGTAACACGAGGGGGAGCACCCGGTGCATATGGACTCTCGTTCATTAATCGTCTGCATATAACATTCAAGATCAATTGTAAGATTTGTTAAGGAAGGATAAAAAATACAACAATTGCGATATACGATTGGTTGAATCAAACCTTTTCAGCAATCATGTTGAGAATTCCTCGTCCTTCATCGGTATTCTGTTGGCTGATGACAATGAGAATATTATTTAGAAGGGTTTCGAGATGATCTTTGAAAGGAACGAAATTCGAAAGGAATTCACTTCAAAGCATAACACATTTTGACATAGGTACGTAGCCAGACTGCTATGTGCCTTGCACAACACCAGGCTGCTATGCATTCGGTTTGTGTACCGGCTTGAGCTCAAAGACATAATCCGAACCATGTGATTTCTAAACAGAAGCCAGAAACAAGATAGCATCTCATGCAGTGTGTTTTTCAGAACCCCAAAATGGCAAGATGTCACATGATTCTTTACGAGAGAATTACGTTCAAAATTCCATTTGTGTAACATTGCCGAGAATGAAAAACTCTGAAAGACTGTAAGGATGATGCAGATAACTAAACCTGTGTTTGTTACATTTGAGGGGCTTGAGGAATTCAGGCACGGCGGATCCAAGGCGGCGCGGCTTTGGACAAACTGGCCTACCACCAGTAGTAGTACTAGTACTGCTACTGCCTTCAAATCCATATTTGTATGATTCTTGACCTGTATCAACAAGATTGCTTTTCACTGCTAAATGATGCATCTCTCTAGTTAATTATTCAAGTAAAATTCAAAGTCACAAGTGAAAAGGAAAAAAACAAAGTGAATGGTCATAACAAAAATATACCATTTATTACCCCCATTCACATGGCAATTAAGGAATTGAACACTAAAAGTTTAAGTTAATGATCAGCCAAGCAAGAGAGAGAGAGAGAGAGAGAGAGAGAGAGAGAGAGAGAGAGAGAGAGAGAGAGAGAGAGAGAGAAGCCACTATTGGATTGAAGATGGTGACCAAGTGAAGAAGAAATGAAAAGCATTTGCTTGGTTAAACATGGTTATAGGATGAGGATCAACTAAAGACATGGGTAAGTTTTCCTAACTTTTCTCCACTCACACATTGCCTACATTTCATTTTGACCAAGTAACTTCCCATCTTGTGGTTAGATTTTTCTTTTCTTTTTTTCCCTTTTAAGATTTATACTATATTTTGAAATCAGGATGGCAAAGATCATGAGGCATTGGCATGCGATTGAATGGAAGTTAACTTCATGCTCGCAACATGATAGATGTATTTGTGGTTCAAAGTCCAGACCTTGTTAATTTATAGGCCTATGTACAATATAACTTGTTTGTTATTTATTTTTTACAATCATACAGAGCATCATATAATTAAAAGAATAATATGAAACAAGAATAACAAAAATTAAATTAACCGTAGCTCATACGCATCTAATTAATCCTTCCAATAGAAAAATCAACTAACATATTTTTGCTTATGTACTCCCTCCGTCTCATATGCATCAATATTTATTCTTACTTTAGGTAATATGCAATGCATTTTCTTTCTGAAAAAATTTAATTGTGCTTTAATTTCAACATCGGTCTTCATTCTTTACTTTCTGCAATTACTTTTAATCATTTTGTAAGGGTTACTTTTCGTAAAAATCTAGACATTTTTTCAACTTTTCAAGTAAAATTAATATCCCTCATTTTTTCGTCATTATTGGTGTGATTAATATAATGCCCTTTTATGTATGAAAAAGTAAATAGATGAGTAATGACAAGTAAACGGAGCGCGTAATGCAGATGATTAGAAAAGGAAGTGTAGAAATCACTGCCGACAGAAAAAATCTCAAGAGAAAAATCAAAACGGAAAGGAATTGGCAGAATATGAAAAGTAGAATTTCCAACTTGGAAGAGGTTGGCTTGTAACAAATTGACAATGAGTAACAGCCAAAAAAATCACTTCACATTTCTCAGGGGCAAAAGTGAATAGTCTCCAAATTAACAGCCAAAAGAATCACTTCACATTTCTCAGGGGCAAAAGTGAATAGTCTCCAAAATATATATTGTAGAATTACAGCTCAAACCCTTCTTCGGCTCTGTTCTGACGAGTTCGATTCCTTGACAGTTGAGTCGTTGACACCTCTCTCTCTCTCTCCCCCCAATCCGATAGTTCTTCGACATCAAGCAAAACCCTAACCCTAACCGTAACTCGATCAAAACCCAATTCTTTTCCATCCAATCTCAAACTATACAAAAGCCCTAGATTGAAACAACCCATATGTCTATAGACCCAACTCAATCATCCCCAATCATGCCACCTTTACCCTCAATCATCATTAATTACACCCTCTCTCCTCCGCCTTCTTCCGACGACGACTTCGTCGCCGACTGGTACGGCAACATCCAGTACCTCCTCAACATCTCCTTCATCGGCGCCGCCACCTGCCTCCTCATCTTCCTCCTCGTCAAGCTCCGCCTCGACCACCGACGCCTCCCCGGCCCCACCGCACTCTCCCACAAACTCCTCTCCGTCTGGCATGCCGCCACTGGGCGAGACATCGCCCGCCACTGTGGCGCAGACGCAGCCCAATTCCTCATCATCGAGGGCGGCAGCTGCCTCCTCCTCCTATCCGTTGCATTACTCTCCATATCTGTGATTCTCCCTGTCAATTTATATGGAGGGACCGCTTCGATATCCGATGAGTTCACCAAAACCACAGTGAATCACATTACATCAGGTTCGCCTCTACTGTGGATCCACTTCTTGTTTGTTGTTATTGTTGTTGTTTTAGTTCATATTGGTATAAAAGGGATAGAGCAACGGTTGAGGATAACTAGGTTTAGAGATGGGTATGGGAATTCCGGTTATCGGGAAATTCCACTACGATATTTACTATAATGGTGCACGGGGTGCCGAAGACTTTAGGGTTTGATAAGACACCTTTGGTGGAGTATTTTCAACATAGGTATCCCGGGAAAGTTTATAAGGTTATCGTGCCGATGGATTTGTGTGCTTTGGATGATTTAGTTACGGAGTTGGTTGAAGTTAGGGAGGAGATATCGAAATTGGTGACAAAGATTGAGTCGAGGGTTTCGATGGGTGGGATAGAAGGTGGTGGAAATGGAGAAGGGTTTTTAGAGGGAATGCGGAAGAGAGTACTAGCAATGTGGAGGAGTGTGAGGGAGTATTGTGATGTAGTTGTTGGTGGATTGGGGTTTACAGATGATGAAAGGTTAAGGAAATTACAAGAGAGGAGAGCTGATTTGGAGACTGAAATGGCGGCATACAAAGAAGGGCGAGCAAAGGGCGCAGGAGTAGCTTTCGTGGTGTTTAAGGATGTGTACACTGCAAATAAGGCTGTTCAGGATTTCCGGAACGAGAAGAAGAGGCGGATTGGAAAATTCTTTTCGGTCATGGAGTTGCAACTTCAGAGGAACCAATGGAAAGTCGAGCGGGCTCCACTGGCAACGGATATATACTGGAATCATTTGGGCTCTTCAAAACTCTCGCTGAAACTCCGCAGGGTGTTTGTGAATTCTTGCCTGCTGTTGCTGCTTTTGTTTTGCAGTTCTCCTCTTGCTGTGATTAGTGCCATTAAGAGTGCTGGACGGATAATTAACGCAGAAGCAATGGATAATGCTCAAATCTGGTTGGCTTGGGTGCAGAGCTCTAGCTGGCTTGCAACCATAATCTTTCAGTTCCTTCCCAATGTTCTTATATTTGTGAGTATGTATATAGTGATCCCATCGGCGTTGTCTTATGTCTCAAAGTTTGAACGCCATTTCACGGTGTCTGGAGAGCAAAGGGCTGCTCTTTTGAAGATGGTGTGTTTCTTTCTGGTGAATCTCATCCTACTGAGGGCACTGGTTGAATCCTCGCTAGAGAGTGCAATTCTAAGAATGGGTCGATGTTATTTGGACGGAGAAGATTGCAAAAAGATTGAACAGTACATGAGCGCGTCATTCTTGTCAAGATCGTGTCTCTCATCTCTTGCGTTTCTGATCACATGCACTTTCCTGGGTATATCTTTCGATCTTTTGGCTCCAATCCCTTGGATTAAAAATAAACTTCGGAAGTTTCGAAAAAATGACATGCTCCAACTGGTACCGGAACAAAGTGAGGAATACCCAATAGGTAATCAGGATTTAGAAGGTCTGAGGAGACCTTTGATTCCTGAAGAAACATTTGACACTACGGATGTTAATAATGAATTATCGAGTGGCCCCTCTCTCAGCGAGATTGATTTACCAGGACAAGCTCTTTCGGAATATCCTATCAGCAGAACCTCACCTGTGCCAAAGCAAACCTTTGATTTCGCACAATACTATGCGTTCAATCTGACTATATTTGCCCTCACAATGATGTATTCCTCATTTTCTCCTCTCGCAGTTCCTGTGGGCGCAGTTTATTTTGGGTATCGGTACGTGGTCGATAAGTACAACTTTCTGTTTGTATACAGAGTGAGAGGTTTTCCAGCTGGCAACAACGGTAGGTTGATGGATACAGTATTGAGTATCATGCGATTCTGTGTCGACTTGTTCCTCCTGTCAATGCTTTTGTTCTTTACAGTCAAAGGTGATTCCACTAAGCTGCAAGCGATATTCACGCTTGGGTTGTTCGTGATGTATAAACTTTTGCCGTCCGACGATGATAGCTTTCAACCGGCTTTATTGCAAGGAATACAGACTGTTGACACTGTTGTAGATGGGCCAATAGATTATGAGGTTTATTCTAAACCACAATTTGAATGGGATACAAATCATTTGTGATTTGGTCTTTGACACTTCCAAATGAGTGGATTTGTGTTTTCATGTAATACCACTATCCCTGAAAGGGTCTTCCTTATGTTTCTGTATGTATATATATTCAAGTTTTTTTGTCATTCTCCTCATCTTCATATATAATCCTAAATCAGACACAAATTTGTTAGTTGAGGCTTCTGCTTTTATCTGCCAAAGAGGTAGCTTGTTGAGATCAGAACCCTAGGTTTGAACTTAACTGGTGCAGTGATTTGGCATATGGTTTCTCTTTACGGTGCATTAGAAAAGAGAAATCTGAGACCATAATTTGGTTATTTCTTGGGCCATTTGGACCTTAGCTGATAAAGAGGTCATAAGAATTGACATGAACTTGTTCTGAATCTAACATGTTGGAAGTTGGAACACTCTCATTCATATATTACTATTCTGTAGAACCTCTTTATTTTTCATCGACTTGATCCTTTTCAAAGGCCATATGTAATTAGTTCTTTCCACCCAGGTCGGCTGATGTGATTGTCAGGATGAGTTGTACATTTGTAAACATACATTTTTGGACCTTTTACATAGTAGTTGATTTTTCAGTTTGATGATCTTTTTCATGATAGATGTAAACCCTCCAACCAATTATTCGGTACGAAGTTTCTTGACCATCTTATTTTTTGTGGTTTGAGGTCCGAGTTGATCCTCGTTGTGTCACAAGATTACATAATTCAATACAAAACGATCAAAATATGCTACTCGTTGTGTCACAAGATTACATAATTCAATACAAAACGATCAAAATATGCTACGAACTCTTTGGATTGAGCTGTCAAGCTAACTAGCTTCAACAATAGTGCGGGGTGCACTACTGGGTCTCCGGTTCTTCAATGATAAGCCCATTGCCCTGCATCAAACACTAATTAATGTAATAAATTAATTATTTTCCAAGCTGATTTTATTCTAAATTCCACATTGCCACTATATATTCTTTATGAGTTATATGTATCTGGTTCAAGTTAGCAATGGTTAATCTTCCTGCATTACATGTCTTAGTATTTGATACGATATTGTAGTCGGATGAAAGTTCCAAACGTTATCGGTAAAAAAAGGGAATTGCTAAGATTCATTATCGATAATGTGAGCCTCTTTGGAACATCTTGGATCAATTAGAGAAATAGCAATCACAAATTCGCATCGACTTTGGGATATATTCCTCTACAAGACAACGGCCTTGTTCGGTTTGGGTTTTAGATTTGGGATTTGGGTTTTGAGTGGAGAGAAAAATGAAAATAATAGTAATTAGAAATAGGAGTGATGATTGGAGAGAGATAGAGAAAAAACTGAAAATTATTATTGAAAATAGGAGTAATGATTAGATGAAAATAGAGATAATAATTGAGTAATAATTTAAAAACTGGGTCTTGAGATCTAAACCGAACAAGGTAAACAATCTTCAAACTTCATTAACTTTGTTAAGATGTCAATTATTGAAGCCATCATAGTTATATAATTTTTTACTTTTCCTCATAATTTGTACTTTTTGAATTCCTCAAAAGGTTTGACTAGTATTTAACAACGAACAAAAATAGCGATACTAAAGTTTAAGAGAAAAGCAGCTTTTAATCTACCCCTAATCAGCTACAACATTCACTTTGCAATAAAGCTCAAAGCAGCTTTTCGGTATTTCCTTCTATTTATATGAGGTTTCACATTATAGCATCTCATTCATGGGTTGTATTGTTCCATTTCACTTTCTTGTAAATGGACTGAAACAACATTTATCTAATTTATCTTTTAATGTTTAAATTTACGCATTAGGCCATCATTATCAGCCTCCCTACTCCACTTAGGAGCTAGAATAGCAAGCCAAAGCTTCAAAATAGGGCTGAAATCAGGCTCACCAAACGGTTGGTGTAATTTGTTATTGCTACAATTCCTCCCTTGTTTGTGGGAATGGGGGACGGTGTTGTCCCTTTGGAGATATCATGGGTGTTGGCCGATCACGGATGATCGTGAACGGCCATGGCCAGCTCAGATCTATTCGGCAGCAGACGGTTCAGATTTGTTTGAACAAGATGTGATCTGATGTTCATGAACGAATTCGGACGGTCATGATTGGCCAAAGGGACAGCACCCACCGCGGATCCGTTTTAGGGAAGCACTATTCACTTAACAAACGTTTTTTTTTTTTAATAGAAGGTGGTAGTAATAAAAGGTGAGTGGTATTTGAATAGAAAAATATGAATAGAAAGAAAAAATATTTTAATATAATAAAGTTACAAAAGAGAGAGTCTGATTCTTAACTAAAGTATAAAAAATATTTTTGAGGTTAAATTTAAGTAAATTTATTCGAAAATGCGGTGCAGAAATTATTCTCTCATCATTTATACATGCACAGAATTTACCTTCCGTCGACATATGTGGACCCCATGTCAACTCCATTGCTATTTGCTGGCTTTTCAGCCACCGATTTGTCCATTTTCGTATACTGGTTTCTTGAGAGAGAGAGAGAGAGAGAGATCGATCAGTTCCAGTTCATTCAATCAACACAAACTGATTGAGAGAAAAACCCACCCTTTTCTTTCCCCTTTCTTGCACTTCAATTATCGGTCTACCTTTTTCGTCCAGTTTCCTCTACCTTCTTCTCCTATTTTTTTTTTAACTGACCTTCTTCTCCTATTTGGTCGCCCAAATATCACCCACCAGAAAATCCATAAAGGAAAGAGAGAGAAAGAGAGCGACCCTTGGAAAAAAAAAACCCACAATAAGTTGTCTGTTCAGAAAAGTGAGATTTGATGGATCTATAGATCTAACCCTTCTTTTACACCACATGGGTTGCTGAGTTTCCTTCAGATCGCCGTCGTTTCCGTTTGGTCTTCTTCAGTAGCTGACCTGTAGCATCTCAAAGCCTCCTAATTTCCTTTCAGCTATTGAAAGCAAAGTATGTGATTGACGTTGGTTATGCCTTATGTTTTTAAGTTGTTGAACTTCATATTCCCGTTGTTACTTTGTAGTTTTGGCTTGTGTATTTTGCTTTCGTGGTCTGTGGGCGACAAATTAGGTGTATGATTCAAGTGGGTTTGGAAGGTAGATTTGACCCCTTTTGTTAGCCACTACTCTTTGTTATATCTGCTTGTATATTTTCTTCAAAATTCTTAAGATCTTTTAGGTGAAAGTTCATATTCATTGTTCTTTCTTAAGTAGAAACATAATTGGGTTTAGTGTTTGGACCCTTTTGTTAATATGTGGGGAGATGCTTGTGTTTGGTCTTTTCAGTTGGAATGCTCCTTGTATCCATATCAGATGTAGGGAATTGACCATAGGTCTTGGCATCCTATTTTTCTTGAAATTCTAAGATTTGCTGGGATATGTGTCATGGTTGTTCTCATTTCTTACGTAGAAACAGAATTGGGTTTTCTGTTTGGACCCATTTGTTCCCCTTTGTTAGCTGTGAAGACAGATTCAGAGAGAGATTCACCGAATCCTGTCTGGATGGTGGTCATGGCTGTCCGGACGAAAGGTTTAGAGAATTGGTCTGCGCAGGACATCTATGAAGCATGGGTACTTCTAAAACCCCAAAGTACCTGTACCGGGTACCGGTACTTCATGGGTACTTCAAAATACGTACCGGGTACTCCAAAAACGTACCGGGTACTTTTGAGTTTGTGGGTACTTCGTTGGGTACTTTTGGGCCTATTCATAAAGTTTTCAAAACTTTAGGGAGTTTGCATGAAAAGAAAACTCAAACCGCTAGGCTTAATATGCAATAACTCAATGCGATAAAGTCATAAACTCGAGACCACGACTCAGATCTAGAGCTTGATTTTGCTCACCATCTTGAAACCGATGATAGTTGCATGCACAAAAATTAGGTTATTGCACTTTATTTCATAGAAAGATGAGTCCATCAAGCGGTATGGGTTCAAGTTCAAGTGCTATTAGTTTTTGTTATCTTGCTTCTATCTATAAAATACGTTATACTTATTATATCTAATGAATCATACCAAAATTGTCAAAAGATATACATGAAAAAATCACCGTACCCCCGCCGTACCCGTACCATACTTTTTTGGGTTATTGCCGTATCCCGTACCCAGTACCCGTGTACCCGTACCAGTACCTGTGCTTCCTAGGCGCAAGTTGAAGTCTGGGAGAACTTCTGAAAATCCCGGCTGGATGGTGTTCAAGTCCGTCCAGACGGCCGGACACGGAAAAACGCTCGTTTTCGCAGTTTTTTTCTAGATGTGCTCCCTTGGAACTGTAAAAGGGACACTAGGGCAGCCTCCATTGTAATGTTGTTCATCTTTTCATTATAGTGAAACCCCCGAGCATCCTGTGGACTACGATTATCGATTTGCTTAAGTCGGAACCACGTATATATAGTCTCTTTCTTTCGCTTGCTTGTTTCTTTTTCTTGTGTATGTGTTTTGCCCTAACACCCTTTTGCAGAGATGTTGAGCTGAATGTACTTAGAACAATCATCCAAACTATTGTTGCTGCTGCTATTAGTTTTAACTTCTTTTTATATTTTTCTTCTGCTTGGGGGGAGGCTTGTGATAGGTCATTTGTTTTTGGTTATGGATTCTTGCATCCACCCTGAGTGTAGAGGCATTGGTGTTCATGGTCTCTTCTTTTTCTTCAAATTCCTAAAGATTTTTTAGGAGGTGTGTCATTATTATTTTTCCTTCTTAAGGAGATAAATGATTCGATTTTGGTTTGTGGATACTTATGTTGCCATTTACGTTTGCGAATTATCCATGTGTTGGGTTCTAGACTTCTAGAGTTTGGACCATCTTCTTCCCATTCGCAGGTTGTGATTTTAGTTTTTTGACCCATTTGTTCCCCTTTACAAATAGGAAAAAATGGCAATTCCCCAGTGCTGGGTTTTAGTTTTTGGCCCTTTTGTCCCATGAATCCCATTTACAGAAGTGGGTTTTAGTTTTTGAACCCATTTGTTACCATTTTCTCATAAATTGAGCCGACGTACTAAGAAAAGTGCCGTTGTAGTCTGTTAACTTAAACATCTTCTTACAGGTTGTTTGATTTTCAACTAGGGAGGAAGCTTGTAGCAGCTCTTTTTTCAGTTGGATTATTCCTTGCATCCATCTCGGATGTTTATTTACTGGTGGTAGGTCTTGATGAGATGAGGAATGTTATCAACTTTAATGAACTTTTTGAGGGCCTGCTTGTGGCCATCATCAGACAATCATGTGCACTCAAGTTCAGATATTGCCGGGAGACAAGATGGGCTTCTTTGGTACAAAGACATAGGGCAGCAAGTGAATGGTGAATTCTCAATGGCGGTTGTTCAGGCCAATTATTTGCTTGAGGACCAGAGCCAGGTTGAGTCGGGCTGCTTGAGCATGCTGGATTCTGGCCCATATGGAACCTTTATTGGAATATACGATGGTCATGGTGGGCCTGAGACATCACGCTTCATCAATGATCACCTTTTTCAGAATCTAAAGAGTAAGTAACTTGTACTTGAACGTAAAAATGTGTAACCACTAAACAGAGATTGTTTTGTTTAAACTGGCCTTCATTCATGCTTTTTGAGTTTTTTCAAAAGTCATTAAGAGTAAGAGGTTAGGCTCTGTTCATTTGCAGTTTAAAAAACCTGTTCGCAATGTACTTTTCAGAAAAATATTTTTAAGAAAACAAATTTGCATCATCTTTTTTTCTTTTTATTATTACAGGAAATGGTTTTCCAGAATCTAAAAGTATCTTTTTGATGCTTTCTCATAAATGAGTTTTGTTAAGAAAATCAACAAATAAGTTCAAAAAACCATCAACCAAACATGTTCTTTGAGAGATTAATTCTAAAACTGTTACATATTCTTTTATTCTAATCCCATTTTCTTCACAGGAAAAACAGATCCTAATAATCTTTGATAGGGGCTATTTAAAAGATAAAAATACCTTTGATAGGTTTTTGAATTGTTATTCCTTATGGTTCAATACCATTGGTGTTTGGCAGGGTTTACATCTGAGCAAAAGTATATGTCAGTGGATGTGATAAGGAAAGCATTTCAAGCGACAGAAGACGGGTTTCTCTCAGTTGTTACTAAACAGTGGCCCACAAAACCTCAGATTGCAGCTGTTGGATCTTGCTGCCTCACTGCAGTGATCTGTGATGGAACCCTGTACATTGCCAACCTGGGTGATTCCCGTGCAGTTTTGGGGAGGCTTGTCAAGGCAAATGAAGAGGTTGCTGCCATCCAACTGTCAACAGAGCATAATGCTAGCATAGAGTCCATAAGACAGGAGTTGCATTCTCAGCATCCGGATGACTCACATATTGTAGTTTTGAAGCATAATGTCTGGCGCGTAAAGGGTCTGATACAGGTAAGTTTTTTGCACAAGTAGCGAAAAGTGATTGTTTAATTGACTTAGGGCCTGCTTGCTTTTGTTATTCTTGGTAATGTATATTAGTTTGGTTTCATTTTTATCTATGCCAAAGGAGTACCGTCTTTTGTATATACCTATACCGGGTGTATGTGTACGTGCTTTTATTAGTGCCTAGATCCTTTAGTATCAATCTCAAGCAAACTAATGTGTATCTTAATTCTCAGAGACAAAATCGTTTAACATCTGCTAATAGGATTCAGTTCTAAACTTCAAAATTGCCTGCTTTTCGATGAATTGCATTATCCCGAGTTATAGGACTGAATGTATCATATCCCCTACAAGCAGTGTCATTCTTTCCACTTTCTTAATTAGCTCGTGGGAGATATTTTGCAGTTTGTACTCTCTTTTTTGCCACAAGCTCATTATTAAATGGAATGTAAAATTGTAAATTGTATGTCTCCAACTTTTCAGGGTTTGCCTCTTGTCTAATTTTTTATGTAACGTTCATTCATTTTTTAGTTGCTTTCATCTAGTTTCAATGTGATGGTTCTGGTATTTTTTTCTATGATAATTGATAACTGAGGTCAACTTTTACAGATTGCATTAAACTTAGTTTGGAATGTTTATTTCGACATTGTTGTATAATCTTATTTTGTGATTTCTATCGTGTAGATTTCTAGATCTATTGGTGACTTTTACCTCAAAAAGGCGGAATTCAACAGGGCTCCTTTGTACGTGAAGTATCGCCTTCGTGAACCTTTTAGACGGCCGATATTGAGCTCTGAACCATCGATTTCTGTGCATGAACTCCGGCCAGATGATCAATTTCTAATATTTGCATCTGATGGCTTATGGGAGCACCTTAGCAACCAAGAAGCGGTAGATATAGTACAAAATCACCCTCATGCCGTGAGTTTATTTTCTGCGCATCACTTATTTGTCTCTATTATGTTTAAAGTTGATAAGTCCTTTATTCTTGGACCATACCGAAAGCATTTCCAAACCATTTGGGTCTTCACTGTCATCACTATTAATGGTCTTGTAGCCTATATTCTGGGACGGAAGCTTATTTTGCCCTTTCTTTTCATACGCCATGACCAAGATTTTCATATTGCTAAAATATGACGATACATGCATATGAGCAAACTATGTTTTTACCATTAACCAATCTCCAACAACTTCATTATTACATGTTTTAAAGTCAAATTTCTCTTCATTTTCTGAAGAAGGCTTTTTGGATACTTTGCCTTGTCTATAACCATCATTGACTTTTGATAACTCAGAATCTAGCCCAATGGATTGAGTAATCTGGGAGACCAATCCCACCATACATTAGTGAGGGGGGCAATTAAAGCCGCGCTGTAATCATCACCGATGATGACCTTGATACATGTTACTTTGTTTACATGTGCCATTGAACAGTTTTTCCTGCTCTTTTTCCCGTCTTGTGAGATGATTGCATTGACGTTCACCAGCGAATATACTCCTTAAGTTATGGTCCTATATTGTGTGAATCCATCAATGTGAAACCTGATTCTGGAGTAGGATAATAGACATGATCCTGATGAGGGGAGGGCAAGTCGGGTTCAGTGAAAAGACAATGGAGGACCCTATGGTTTCCAGCACTCGGGGTGTTCTGGTTTCCACTTCTAAAAATCCTGAAATAAGCTGAAAATAACTTTGTCAAAAACAACCAACCTCTAGATTCCATATGGTAGAAGTAGAATCAATTTTTAAAGTGGAAACAAGCAGGATCTAACATTTTGTTCATGCAGGGAATTGCCCGAAGACTGGTGAAAGCCGCATTGCACGGAGCAGCTAAGAAAAGAGAAATGAGGTACTCCGATTTGAGGAAGATCGAGCGGGGGATCCGTCGGCATTTCCATGATGACATAACAGTCGTAGTCGTATTTCTTGATTCTGATCTTGTGAGCAGAGCCAGCTCGGTCAAAGGCCCTACCTTATCTTTGAGAGGGGGCTGTGTAAACAAAATTGCAAAAGTTTAAGTCCTTTGTTCAACAACCAAAGAACTTGGTACCACTTAATGAACTCAAAGTCTTTCCTCTTACATTTCCTGTTATTCACTTTTGGCAGCAGATTGCCAGGTATCTCTCTGTAGTGGGGTTTAACGAGAGCCCATCATCATTTTCCTGACCCGTTCATTTTGTAAGATCCGCCAAGTACATCATATGCACAAATTTTGTAAATGGGGCATTGATAACCACATCAGTTCATTCTCTGAATCATGTTGAGACGATTGTATTAATACAAAAGCTATCCAATTATGTTTTTTTCCGATGTCTGGTTACTGCAGGAATCCCGGATCCCAGATTATGGAGGTGTAAGAGAAGGTTATAGCTGAATGTATTTTGTTTTACCTTGCAATGTAACATTTACCTTGGGGCAGATATACTTTCTTCAATTTTTTTGAAAGGGAATGGAAAAAATCAGGTAAAGAGGACTTAAAAGCACTTGATTCTTCCTCCGAGGACAGTGTTCCTCCTGCATTGCATCACAGGGTCCCCAGGTCCTTTCTCTCTTCACTTATTATAAGCCCTTTGTTCAACTGTATTGTTTCCTTACATTGTGATGTTCCTCTATTGATCGAAAAAAATTTGGGTACCGAATGGGTATTATGTAGCTGAACCTACGTGATACCCAAACGCTTCATCCGCACCGTTCATAAGTGTATTGGAAGATCTAGATCGAAACCCCCTCTCCTTTCCTCTCATCTCCTATCCCCTTTCTCTCTTCTGTTTTGAACAGTCGGATGTGCGCGCGCAGGTATCACATGGTACCCGTTCGGCACTTAAAACTTCTCCCCTATTGATCTTTGCCTATTGATGTAGGTAGGCCTAAGCATGTTCCTTTTTTCATTGCGTACAACGAGTGTAGTACGAATTACGAAAGCCAGAGATCAAATTCACATCACTTGGTCTGAGATGTGAATAGAAGATCCCCATATATTTTGGTGAGAGAAGAAAAAGACTTGGTATTTGGCGGGGTCACATCTGTGATGATCTATCGTCCTGATCATGCAGAAATTTATATTCCCAACAATTTTTTCCCCAACGGTACAGGGTGTCAACATGTCTAACTTATGTCCTCAACTAATTTTTTTCCGGATCCGGTCAAACTGGTCCGGACATCTAGTTGTCAAAAAAAAAAAAAAAAAAAACTATGTAGCCATCTATGCCAACCAATCGAAGAAATTACTTTCTTGTAGTCTTGATCCCACGAAACGAACCAACAACCCACCGACCAACCGGACTGACATTTATAACAAAATTCCAAATTATGCTTTGCCCTTCTTCAATCAATGCAAACGGACAGTCCCCTACCTGCAATGTGGCCCTACTGCAGGAATTTATATTTCTGCGGTGTCACCCCGTATACCAATGTAAAATTTCCGAAGTACCAAAAAAAAAAAAAAAAAAAGCATACCCATATAAGCGAATTTTTTAGGGACCAAAAAGCAATTGGCACAAAATTAGGCGCAAAGCCAATTGACACAAGATATAAAATTTAAAGTGCACGAAAAAAGAACCAGAAATGAAATAGAGAAAGATGAAGCAATCACAAAACAAGAAAATAAGTAGAGCTACCCAAAAATTTTATACAGAATGATGAAGTACAAAGACCCAGCTCATCATACGTTGCGCTCAAGCTAATTACAGGACGAGGCTGCCAGGAGAAAAGGTCGAACTAGGTGATTTAACAACACGAAAAAAGAAATCCTACGACTAAGATCGATAAAAAAAGCCTCTTTTTCTCAGTAATTTACATAAGGAAAAACTACAGATCCCTTCTGCATAATGGGCAAGAACCGTGTCTTACCAGCCACTTATCAATGCAAGGTAGGTGAAACATGTGATGACAATGAGGCAAACTTCTAACAGTCTCGCCAAGCTGAAAGTCCTGAAAACGCGAATAAAATGCAGATTAGACGAGTTTTTTCAAAAGTAATTACATCTGATTTGTACAGACGACTACGAAAATCGTCCAGAAGGTCTGACACAGTCACACACGATGCGTGGATACAAGATTCAGGAAACCAAACCTCAATTCTTTGTAAAAATACGCGAAGGTAGAGAGGGGTGAAGAATAAAAAATAAGGAGTGACTTTCTATTGTTTTTTTTTTGGCAACAGAAATAAGCAGAACTCGCAACTTCTGCAGTTCTTGGTCTTGTTCTTTTCTTTTCTTTTGTTTTATTTTTTACGTTATCAGTACTAGTATTATTTTGGGTGGGGGAGGGAATTTTGACATTGAGAATCAGCATTACATAACTTCAAAAAGAGGGTCCAAAAAAAGGTTCTTCTTCCTTATGTGCAAGTACAGAATCGGGGGCATTGATGATTTCGATAACGGCATTGGTTAACAGATACTTGAACATTCCATACTGCCGTACTTTCATGCAGAATGTATGATCATCTTAAGCATTTTTTAACTAACGCCCCGATGGCACTCGTAAACATAAACCGACAATTAAGGGTAAGAGAAAAAAAATTGCCAGCACCTGAAGGCACACAGAGCAGGAGGCTTTCTCCCCAGAAGCATCCACATTGTTTTTGCCTGTGATTTTGATCTTTGGGATCTTTTCAACCGCAGCTCCGGGCAAACCCTTGGACCCTCCAACATCAAAGATATTGGTAACCTCCTCAAAGCTTGGTTCAACCGCACCCATCTGATTAAACACAAGGCGATTTCAGAAAGGGGAATTTCGCAAGTATCAAAAAATTGTAGATCTCTAACTGTGGGCAATTGTGTCGGAAAGTACCTGACTTTGCACGGCACTTAGCATTGCCGGACCAATCCTCTCACGAACAAGTCTACCACTTAGGAGGCTAACAATAACATCAATCTGGACAATTCAAAAGATTCAACAAGTGGTACAAAGTCAATATTTGCCACAAACAAGTCTACCAATCCTCTCACGAACAAGTCTACCACTTAGGAGGCTAACAATAACATCAATCTGGACAATTCAAAAGATTCAACAAGTGGTACAAAGTCAATATTTGCCACAAACAAGTCTACCAATCCTCTCACGAACAAGTCTACCACTTAGGAGGCTAACAATAACATCAATCTGGACAATTCAAAAGATTCAACAAGTGGTACAAAGTCAATATTTGCCACAAAATTTGAAAATTCTTGAATGAATAAAGTCAGGCTGTAATTGGATCAATGACTTCCAATGACGGGTTCCTACCAATTTCAATAAAAATGGGCTTAGTATTTAGCGATAGGTAACTTGTGAAACTAGACTGGAAGACACATGGAGAAGACACGCAACAGATGTATTTTGTGGGGATTCATGTCAGCTGCAATCCCTAATCGTCAACATGAAGGATTTCAAACCACACCTATTAAGAAGTTCATTCCAACCCCTTGTGATAAAGCTTTCAAACTCAATGTGAAATCCACATGTAAGCAAATCATGTTTATAATACCAAGATACACTAAACCACCAACGCTTTCAAATTCAACTCCGTGCTATTCACATTCAACAAAAAGGTATCAAATCCCTTCATTAAATCCATATACAGTATATTCAAACGGAGACTTATAGACTAAAATCGGTATGCAAAATGAAAGAGGTAAGTTAACTGATAGATAGTTTACCAAGTATAGCAGACACCCGATTCCAGATTCATCACTTTGCCAGAGGAGGAGTGAAGATTCGAAAACCTCGATAGAGAAAACAGCTCCAGAGATGGCTCCAACGGCAGCCCCACGTACGAATCCACTCTCTGTCTCCTGGCCTATCAAAGCTCCGGTCATTGCTCCTAACAAGGTACCAACTGTAGGCAACAAGGGCAGTTCTTTTGTTAGCAACAGCTTTGGAGAACAAATAAAGGGCTAATGTACCCTTTTAGCACAGTCCAGAAAATCCAAGTTGTATGCAGTCAAAGAAGATAACTCGTATTCCTTTAATCTTTCACCATCAAAACTCAAATCCACCCAAACAATTATAATTTGGCTATATCTTTAAAATCAGAGTTTTTTTTTTTTGCTTTTCTCTCCTTTACTGTCCACATTTTTCCAACTTCGTTCAAAAACTAATCATTGAAACCATCAATTTTAGTCCCTCAATTATCTAATTGCAAGCAATTGAGTCCAATCGTTATCAGGGTTTCACTTTTTGGACAATCCAAGCCGTTCATTAGTTTTAAAATATCTTTTCGAATGGCCTGGTAAAAAATAAGTTCAATCAAATAACTCTTGAGTGATCTTCGAATTTTGATAGCTCTAAACACTGGAATAAAAAATTGGAATGTAAAATCACGCACTATAATGAACGGATTGGATTAATGATGTGGGACCCCAAAATGGGCGTGGGACCCCAAAATGGGCCCCATGTAGCAATATATGCGGGATCTGGGCGCATAGATGGTTTTCCGTCCAAAAAGTGAAGCCCAGTTAACATTGGACTCAATATCTCATAACTATGTTGAATGACAAAATCCACAATATCCCGTTGCAGAAATCCCTTTCAACATCACAACCAAATCCAGCAAAATCATAAAGCTAAATTTTTAAAATCCAGAAAACTAATTCCTTTTGTCAGCAAATTTGAGCTGAATATTTTAGCTTTTTAAAATCAAGAAAGCTAATTCATTTTTCAGCAAATTTGAGCTGAATATTTCCTGATTAAACAACACCTGGCCTAAATTTTCACATAGCAAAGCATTTTACAGAAGAATGGCAACAGGTGTTAATAATTGAAGAGAAGAATACAACCCAATTCCAATGCCTTACAAATCCATGTCAAAAAATCGAAAAACTTCGATTCATTCAACATGAGAACGGTGGTTGGGGTTGATTCAAGAAGAGAACCCAACCCAATTCCAATTTATAGCAAATCCATCTCAGAAAACCAGAACAGACACGTATAAACAAAATACCCATCTGATCAATTATCCAAAAAAAAAAAAAAACTCATAAATAAGTAAATTGAAGGAATCTATACAAACCTAATGCGAAGAAGAAGGTGAAGATGGCAGAGAAAACGTTCCCAATCACAGCAGAAAGCGCAAATCTGAAGAATTCCTTAACCTTATCAACCAAATTCCCAGAAGAAAATGAATTTCTCGTTGATGAAGAAGAAGAAGAAGAAGAAGAAGAAGGGAGAGAATGAGATGGGTATCCAATAACATCCATTGATTATCACCCAAATCTAATCAAATCCAAAAGATCCTTCAAAGGGGTTCTTGAATTGATCAAAAGATTGGGTCTTGTTGAAGGTAACAAGATCAGATTTATATGTGGATTCTTATACAAGCACATGCATTATACTATAGAGACGTATATGCGAAGAAAGAAGGTGAAGGGTGGGGACTTTTTTTTCCCGTTTGTGTATGCTTAGTCGTTAAGAGAAGCTGAGAAGGTGAAGAGAAAGGGCTAGGAAACAACCAACTCGCATTTATATCGCGCGCTCTCTCTCTCTCTCCTTCTCTAAACTATTCTCTCTCTGACTCTCTCTCCTACGGACAAAAACAAATGGGGTTTTCTAGAAAAAAGATGCTTCTGTTTGACAAGGGCTCAGTCTCCGCAAATTGGATTAATCTACCGTTCGCTCAATGGTTAGACAATAAAATGTATAGAATCTAATAATGAAAACTCTCCTATGTAAGAATTATGATTGTTTTGTGTTTTACCGTCCGCCCACTAGAAAGATCCCCACAAATTACCGCAGGCCAAAAATTTCCTAGGATTTATATTACACGACGCGTTCCCATATTACTTGTAAATTACACGATGTCCCATGTTTACTTGTAAATTACACTATTTGGTGGCATTACTTTTATTGGTTGTTTCAATATTGTTAATTTGCTGCTGAACTTACACTAAAACTGACTACCAAAAGACGCAAGTCAACAAACATCAATATGAAGCTTCAAAAAATACGTATCAACTTTGTCATCAGTTTTTAAATATAGTAAATAATTTTTGGCTTGTTGGAAAAAAAAAATAGAATGGGAAATTGGTTAGAAAGCTTCCGTATTTGAATGCATATCACGCTAATAACATAGAAAACAATCCCTTTTAACATTTCTCATAACGTGTTCTATACTGTTGAAAACTAGATCGACAAAATCAAACAAGGGTGGACCGAAGAGGAGGGCACGGGCTCCCACGCAATTTGAACAAATATGCTTCTATTTTTTAATTATAATCTATAATGGTGTTCAAATAAACTCTAAATTCTCACTATGTATAAATTTGTTAGACTATTTCTTGGGGAACCAAGTTTTCATACATTCTTTTTTTTTATTTCGACCACACCCCTTTCTTTTACTCCAATTGATATGTAAGACTAGAAAAAGATGTAAAAGGGTGAGTGAAATTCGCTACTGCTATTATTCTTGGGAAAAAGATTGCGCTGTTGTTACCAGTACTGAATTGGAATTTTACCAGACCATTGGACTCAACAAGGTAATTTTTCTTTGTTTATCTCTATGTGGAGAGACCAAAAAAACCTTGGTAGATGGGGAGTAGTTATTATTCAGTGTCGAACCGTGTGCATCAGGGCAGAGATATTTTTCCAATGGTGGGCCCGGTTCTAAATACTAATGATTCGCTGGCTCAAATGCAGATCGCTTACCCCCTTTGGATTGGAGGGCTCTGCTGCCCCTTGGGGTCGGCAGGGCCTGCCAACCTCATCCGCGCCGTCCATTTCGCGCATCAAAAACTCAAATCTCACATCTCTAAAGTGTATCTGAGTCGTTCATTGTTTGATGCAATCCGAACCGTTGATGCGCGAAATGGACGGCGCGGATGGGGTTGGTAGGGCCTGCCGACCCCCACAGACAGCAGACCCCCCGGATCCCCTTTGGTGGTGGTAATCTAAAGGTCCGTTTGGATGTCGTATTAGATTGAGAGGGATTAAATAGTTAGAGGAGATAAAATAGTAGGGGTGATTAAATAAGAAGGGTGGTCCCACATTGATGTGATAGTTAAGAATGGGGGATTAAATAGTCCATGGTTTGGATGAGGGATTAAAAAGGAGGAATAAAAAGGGTAGATGATATAAAAATCAGTCAAATAACTATTTTACCATTGTGAATGCCTATATTAGATTATTGCATTTAAATAATTATATAAGTATGAAAATTAATTATTTTTCTATAATTAATGGCGAAATCAATGGCGGCCAAGATACGTTTTTTTTTTCCTGATTGTTTGTAATTTTAGAAAGAAAATTTTGATCTTTGCTGGTTAATCTGGGGTACCCAAGTAATTTGGCCATCATCATCCTCCATGACTAAATACAAGCACCCCTCCCCCCTACTTGTATTTAGTCCGGGTTTTTCCTTTTTTTATTTAGCCAGCGGCTATTTAGTCGGGGTGAATGTTTTGTTCCCAAACCATGGGCTAAATGTCTCATCACCCCCTAATCCGGTCGGATTCCTTCATCCCTCCTCTTAGTACTACATCCAAACGACGCCTAAGGGGGTGTTCCACTAACAATAAACTATTTTTTCCAAACACCGAGACAGGTCATTCTCTTCACAATACATCACATGAAAAATTGTGAAAAGCCAGTTTTTAAAAAAAATAACTTAGTGGAACACCCCCTAAATAGGAACGCTGGGTGAGTTTAAGTACTACTCCCTTTTGTACATAATCCGACAAGATTCGAGTCTATCAACTGTGGGACTAACGTATAGAGCCTATTATCTATCTAATACCTAGGTGGTCCTATAGTGACGGCATGTCCTTTCGGATAATAGTTATTGCTCGAACCGGACATTCCATAGTGGGTCGAAAACCCCCTATGGTCACGCGCCAAGAAGGGTTGTTACGCTGGTTATTCATTCCTAACTTTTTTGCAGTTCAAAAAAAAAATGCAGATCTCTTTACTCAATCGCCATGGAGCAATTTTCGGGTGCCGAGCAGCACCACGTTTCCGTGCTCGTCCGTCCAAAACACGGACAGGCCGGATTTAAAAGAGGAGAGAGGGGAGAGTGAGAGTGAATAAATCTGAACCGTCCAAAAAACTTTTGGACGGTCAGATTTGTTGCTCAGGCACGAACATGTGGTGCTCACCTGACACGCAAAAGTTTTTCATCGCCACGACACCGTCTAACATTCTACATTCCATTTAAAAGCTTCTCTCTCAAGTTCTTATCATCATCTGCATTCAAGTGTGATCGATTTTGTTCGCCCTCACTAGATGAGGGTAAACATCATGATTGGTCAAAAATGATAGGTTTGATCATGTGATCAATACACTATTGGTAATAATGAGATTAGTTTGTGGTAGACTCCACACTGTTTTCACTAATTAGAATGAGGGTAATGTTCACCTTCATCTAGCGAGGGTGAATGAAATCACACTCCTCAAGTTTGTTTTTCTTCAGCAATTGAGAGATGGAGTATATTCCTTTATGACTTTCTTTTTTTACGTTGAAAAAGAAATTGATAGATTTTTTTCCAATTGAAAAGTTATTAAAAGAATTTCAACAAAATATATGAATAGAAATTTAAGACAAGAACAAAAAAAAAATACTCTTAACAGTATATGAAAGTTCCGTGTGGTATTAAAGTGTAGACGACTTCAAGAAAATTAAGACAAAATTTTCTAGATGTTAATAAGAACAATGAAAGAGTAAATATGAGTGATGGTTTTGCAGTTCAGACGTTATTCTCGTGTGATTTTTGTGACTAGAGAATAAGAGTTGTTTTTTAAAATAAATAAATAAAAAAAAACTTTTAGCTATGAAACTCATGCGTATTTATTTTAGTTTATTGACTTCTTGTCATTTTGATCTATAAAGTTTTTATTTTTCGTGCTATAGCTCAAATTCATCTTAAAATATATTTTTTGTCATTCGTCATTCTTACATAGAGGAGGGGAGAATGAGACTCGATCCCAAGATGCAGTGTGAAGGATCTTAGAGCTTTATCGCATGAGTTGTTTTTTTTTTTGGAATATGAGTTGCTTGGTCACTAGAGATTGTCACCCGTTGTTAATTGGCGCCCTTTACTTCTTATTTTCTTTATTTGAAAATGGAAATTTCTTATAAAGTGTGTGTTTGCAATTGTACTAACATCTATCCTCTAGCTAAATTCATTGATTTACACAATATAAACATATTAAGATGGTATATTTACAAATTTAAATTAATATCCTAGCTTCAAAAATGTCTTTGTTAAATAACTATTGTACTACTTCTCTCTCCGTTCTTAATTAATAGTTCCAGTATTTCATTTTGGAATGTTAAAAAATGTTAGTTCCTTTTTTAAAAGTGGAAGTATAAATTTAATGATTTTCCAAAAGTATCCCCCATAAATGAATACAAGTGTCACAATGTAGGCAAGGTACAGGGACAATCGATGAAAATGATGTCGCTAAATTTGAATTTAGTTACAATTATTGCATGTCCACTTAAACCGTGAGAATTTTCAGAAGGGACTATTAATTAGGAACATGGGGAGTACTAGTTTAGAAAAGTAATTTGAAATATAGGGTTAACCCTTTTGTTAGAGGCCAAGTAATGAAAACTCTTGTCTTTCTTGTATTCCATTCTTATCTATATCGTGCCTTAAAGATAAAGTTGGCAATTTAGGACAATATAGTCATTTATCAGGCCTAAAAAGTTGGCTGGCTTATTTTTTTGTCTTTATTTGATTTTTTTTTGCATTTTTTAGTTTTGCATAAACTTTTTGTGTATTATTGGTTCATCTTGGCGAGAGGAATGAAAAAGGTAAAAAATTATGACCAAAGCTTAAATTTTTATGAATAAAGACAAAAATAATCCAAAAAGTCAGTTTTTTACACTTTTTTCGATCTTATTCAAAAAATTGAGGGTTCTAATCATAATCTCTTACCTTTTCGGATTCCTCTCGTCGAGACGAACCAATAATACTCAAAAAATCGATGCAAAACTAACAAACGCAAAAAAAAATCAAATAAAGACGGAAAAAAAAGTTAAGCCAACTTATTTAGCCAAACCACAAGTAATGAATTGAAAATTTGTCTCTATCACCCCAGTGTTAATTACAGTGAGGTCATATCTTAACAAAGAAGTTATTGGCAATTATGGACCTTATAAGGTCTCCCTCCACTTCCCAAAATAGGTAGCATTTTGTGGGACCCCAAAAGTTTAAATGGATTCAATAAATGTCACACCAAACAAAATCTAAACTCCATGATTAATTTCCACAAAATATATATCAATTATAGATTGCAAAGCAAATACTCACCATCCAAATTCTGAACAATCAAATTGACTGGAGTTACTAGTAAACTAATAACGTAACATCAAAAAGCACCGAATTAATCAGCAAACCAATATAATACTGGTACTGGCCACCGGCCGGCTTACGTTTTTGATAACTCAAGTGTCGGGCCAGTTTACGCGCACCTCAACTAATCTTGGGAATCCAATTTCATCACTCACTTAGAAAGAGCCCAGTTAAAGCCAGAGTGAAGTGTCTCTATAGACTGGCCTCAAATGAGTTAATAGCACCTGAGAGCTTTGTTTCGGCTTTAACTTTTTTGGATGTACAAATGAACTTAAACAACAATCACAACTATATTTTTAAAAAATATTTAAATTTTTTTAAAAAAAAAAGTTACAATCACCAACTATAATTCATGAACGAACAACTTATACCAAAAAAAATTTCATTTTCTGTTACTTCATCTCACTTCACTATTCTCAGGAATCTATTTCGTTCGCAAATTCCCGACAACTGAGCGGAGCCCTAGTTGTGCTTGGATTGCAAATCTCTAAACCCAGAGAAACAAAAATAATTTAAAAATAAAAATCCCCCAAAACTTATACTCCTCTTTTTCACACCCTGCTTGACTCTTCCTTTTTACTCCAAATACATCATTATCGATGCATCATTTACACCTAACCGATCACTTCGACAGTAGCAAAACAGAATCTTTGAAGAAACCGTATAAGAATACATACATACCTTTCATGTAATTAAAAATGTTTCAATACAACACAAACTAGGAACCAGATCACTTGTTCCAAAAACCTCTTATTCCTCTGTTGCAGCAAGGGAGTTTAGGTCGTTGGATCACACACAAATTTTTAAAACACAAAAATAAAATTTACAATCCAACAGTCCAAACTCTCGTGCAACAGATGAACAAGGCCGGGGAGTTTTGGACTTGTTCCAAAAATTTCATGTTCCTCTGTTGCAGGGTAGTTTAGGCCGTTAGATCACACAAATTTTTAAAACACAAACATAAAATTTACAATCTAACAGTCAAAACTCCCCTGCAACAGATGAACAGGGCCGGAGAGTTTTGGAACAGGT
Source organism: Vaccinium myrtillus (assembly GCA_016920895.1). Lineage (NCBI taxonomy): Eukaryota > Viridiplantae > Streptophyta > Magnoliopsida > Ericales > Ericaceae > Vaccinium > Vaccinium myrtillus. Next base: position 3,643,918 of record CM029277.1, on the reverse strand, counting down.
GATCTGAAACCCATAAACTAGTAGTTCTTATTCAAGATTTCTCCATATAGTTGGAAAATCATCCCATTGTGCTCAAGACTAATGATTTCTTTATGTTTCCCATTTTGGTGGTTGAGCTACATTTGAGACTTAATAAGACCCACAAAAGTCAGTGTCAAGCTAGGTTTTGCAACCTAAGATTTTCAGACAATTGGTTTAATATAGTTCTTGTAAAGTTAACAGGAATCTGTACTGACTAAACAGTCAACCACGTTACTAGGGACTTACGTACCATAATCAAAACAAAAATGGCTATTAATTTTAGTTTCATTCTTGTTACAAGTTAGGTTTGGACAATGAGATTTTTACGCATGGGAGGCTGAACTACAGAACTAGGCTTACAAAGGGTTTAAGCAAAGAGCACTGCTACGTACACAAAAAGGGTACCCCGAATTTGAAAATCAATGGCCCAGATTCATTCCAAATGAATCCGGACCGTTGATTTTCCAATTCGGGGTCAATTCTGGGTACCCTTTCCAGGTACCCAGACTTACCCTTAAGCAAATCCCCTGGGTTGTACTAGAATTTTATATTTGTTTATGTATAAAATTTCATATCTCTTTCATATATATCGTATGCACTGAGTCATTCAAAACAACCGGACAAAAAAAAAATACTGAATTTTGTGAGTAATTAGATCGTATACCTCGACAGAACACAATAATCGGAATCGTTCATTTTGTAGAGCCTGTCTGGTAGGCGTAAAAAACTTAGCTGAAATACACAAAATTTACTAAGTTTTGTTTAGTTTCGATATGTTAATAGATGGTGGTGGGCACATCACATTGTCAAATTCTATACAAACAAATTTATAGTTGTTCACAGTGGATTGTAATTTTATCGTTATTACTGAATTTCTTAATATTGTACCAAAAAAGAAGAAGATATAACCATTTTAAAAGTACACGACTCCCAAAATGAACTAACAAATTTAGATGGAGAGAGTAATCGTGAGCAAGGACCGAGATGGGTCCCATGGACGCATGAGCCCCACTCGATTTTGTGTATTAGTATTTTTAAATATTTCAATTATAGCCAATACAGTTATGATAGTGTTCTAATAAATTACTATAGATTTTCATTTTAAGATTATTTTTCTGTTCAATTTTTTAAAGTGCTAAATTTCAATAATATCTTTTTGTGCAAATACATCTCTTTCTGTTATTTACAAGATGAAGTTACATATAAAATCGCCAACTTGTTATTTTATCAGCAAAAAATGTAATTATCTCAAAGAATTGTAAACCAAAATTGAAGAAATAAATTTCAAATAAGACAACAAAAAACTTGTTTCAAACTTTTTTATTTCTTAGGTGAAATTTATTTTGCTTTTGGTAATGGTAAAAATAAGCAACATTATTTACTCTCTTTTTTTCACAGTTGTTAATTTTGCGACAAATAGTGGATTATTAGTTTGTCTTGGCGAGAGTAATCAGAAAAGTGAAAAATTATGATCCAAAATAACACAAAAAATCGATCTTCCTGGTTTATTTTTATCTTTTTCAAAAAAAAATTTGAGATTGGAATATAATTTTTGACTTTTTTCGATTTCTCTCTTCGAGACAAACAAATAATTCACAAAAATTTTGAATTTAGACAAACAAATGCGAAAAAAAATTAAATACAAATAAAAAATAAGCCAAGACTTGTTATGCCAAACCAAGCCTCAGAATGATAGGGTTATTTTTGTTTTATTTCAAAGCGCACAGGAATTTATACTGACTCAACAGTCAAGTCAACCACGTTATTAGAGACTTGGATTACCATAATCGAAACAAAAATTATTAATAATGTAATTTCATTCTTGTTACAAGTTAGGTTTGGACAATGAGATTTTTGGTCGCATAGGCGGCTGAACTACAGAACTGGGCTTTAAAAGGGTTTAAGCAAATTACCTGGATCAAAAAAATGCATTAAAACTTCTTTTTTTTACATATAATTAATTTCACATTTCTTTCATATCGTCTGCACTGTGTTATTCGGAAAACAACCAACACAGTGGCGGAGCCAGGAATGAAGTCGGAGGGGGCGGAAATATGAAATAAATCTTGGTTCGATGATTTTTTTTCATTACTAAATCCAGTCAATCGAGTTTTTATGGGACTGTTTTGATAAGTTGGAAAATTAACCTCGAGTATTTTTTTGTTTTGTTTGATAATGCAGGGTATCCCGGACTAGCTTGCGCGCACCTCAGACTAATCCCTGCAGCCCCTCCCAAGAGTTGCTGACAATGAGAATCGAACCTGAGACCTAAGATGGAGCAAACCCCTAAGTCCCAGGCCAAGACCATTTGGCCAACTCCTTAGGGTTTAATCTCGAGTATTGTTGTCATATCATTCAACGAACACAATGTCATTATCGCATGATATATTTCACCATAATTTAGTATTTTTGAAGTGAAAATTGTTCTTACATTTAAATTATTGTTGAAATTTTATATTTTTTAGAAGGATATCTATAATAAAAAAAATATGCAAAAAATACTCCACAATAGAAAATTGGGCATGTCGGGCCCTGGTCCTTGTGTAGCTCCGCCCTTGATCCGATAATTCTTAACCAAAATTAATCATTGTGTTCACTTCACATTTCCAAAAAAAAAAATTCAAAAATATTCTTTCCCCATCTCTCATCTCTCCAATCATTAATCACGTTTCTCTCTTTACTCATACCCCTTTTCTCCAATCATTAATTCTCATTTCTCTCTCTATCTCTCTCCAATTACTACATCTCTCTCTAATTATTACTTTTTCCAAAAACCCATCCAAACACTATCTAAAAAATATTTTTCAAAATATTCTACTCAAAACTCTCAACCAAACAGAGTGTATTTAATATCTTTGTTTTACAAAGTGTTTTGCATAGCAAAATATTTAGTTATACTTTTATGTCATTGGTGATTTACAATCTTGCAACCGCCGAGGGAAAGTGTTAGCACCAAGAAAACATAACAGGAAACATAACAGGAAAAGGGAACGAACGACAGAGATCCGCCCTAACAGGAAAAGGGAATGAACGGCAGAGATCCGCCCTGCGCATAGTACACAGGCGGATCTCTGCCGTTCATTCCCTTTACCAGTTATGTTTCCTATTGTATATCAAACCTCAACCGCCAATGACTGAAATCAATTATAAGTACAATCGCAACAACAATAAATCAGCTTTTATTCAACATGTCTTATCAAATATTCTTTCGGAATCAATCAAGCATGGGAGGTATTACTGTGAGAAAAAACAAGAACAATTTGCATGTATTGTGAGAAAACAAGAATTATTTGCAAGTTTTGGAAGGAAAAGATCTCATGGAGTGGGTTGGGATTCACTGCGAGCAATCCTAATGGTTCTTACACCTGTTACAACTATAATCCTCTACAAACGGGAATCATAGTTATATAATGGCACAATCCAGTCCAGTTTGGGTAACAATGATCGAAATCGTTCATTTTGTAGAGCTTGTTTAATAGGCGTAAAAAATTAAGCTAAAATACACAAAATTGACTGCAGTTTTGTTTAGTTTCGATCTGTTAATAGATGGTGGGCACATCACATTGTCAAATTCTAGACGAACACATCATATCATAGCTGTTCACGGTGGATTGTAATCTTATCGTTATTAATGAATTTCTTACTCTTGCATCAAAAAGAAAAAAAGAGACTCACATCAGTAGCAAATTAAGGAAAAGTCGGACACTTTTGTAGAGAAGTAAAGAACAATCCAAAATGTAAATCTCAAGTATCATTCTTCCTTAAATTAAGCTTTGGAGAATGGGATTCTTTGACATCAAACATTGTATGGGCTACAAATTCGACAACAACAAATGACATTAAATTAATCAACCACGATTTGTATCATTTTATTGGATACTCTTCTGAATCATGTTTCTAGAATAATTTAACAAAAAATCACTTTTAAGAATTGGTCTAAAACAGTAAAACCTTGCAGAAGAGTTCGGTTTCAGTTCATCAATATTGTTATTGCCCACCGTATTGTCCAATCCAAATCGAACATGCTTGTTTGATGCAATTACAAATGCATATTAATTTCTGAATTTCCCATTTGCTTCAAGAGTCAAGTGGCAGTTGGAACTTGTAAGACCAAAACATTTGCTATGTAAACAAGAAAATCTTTTGGGAGATTTTGCACTTGTTTTTGCCTTGTGTGCATTACTAAATTGCTAGCTTTAGTATTATTTTTAAGTTGTTTGGTATTGCAACTTGTAATTGGATCAAGAGAGTCTCTGCCTTTGCCTTGGGGACATAAAAGACTAGTTAGTTGTGACAATCATGCATTCCCTTTTCATTAATTAGCTACAAAACTTGTGCAAGTGTTTCATCTCTATATATACATTGAATGTTGCATAACCATTTTGCATTGCCAACATGTAGGCTGCCGAGTTACCCGTTTTTAGCACCAATTGTTAAAAGCCAATTTTTACTAAAAGCTAGTACGTTACTAAGCATCCACAGTGGATTCTTAAAATAGCTCCTAGTTGAGACTCCTAATATTTAGCCACTTATTTGCTCAATTGTGCTTTTCAATGGGCTCTCCATAGAAGCTCCTAAGAATGGCTCTCATTAGCTAAAAGCTAAGTTGCTAAAAGTCAATTTTCTCTCATATACTTATTTTGCTAAAAGCAAATTGCTAAAATCACCTTGGAGTTTTTAGCAGTGGGAGTTCAAGGGACGAAATACAAAGCTTTTAGCAAACGGAAAACTCATTATTAAAGTTTTGTAAGGGGAGATTGCATGGATAAAATGAGCTTCCACCTCCACCCATTTACGAGCGGGTGCCAATGCATGCCGCCTACTCGGACCTTGAAAAACAAAGTTTTAAGCAAACGAGAAACTCCTTATTAAAGTTTTGTAAGGGGAGACGACATGGATAAAATAGGGTTCGACCCATTTACGAGCGGGTGCCACCACAGCTGCCTGCCCGAACCTTGACCGCGGCCGTGGAGTTGGCGGAAACACGGAGTTGAAGACTCTTTCAACTTTTCACATTTTTAAGCTGTTAAAAAAAACATGTAGGTATATGTCATGATCATCATTTATACACAAACATATACGTATACATGTCTATATATGTTTGTATACTTGGTACTTCAAAAAGGTAACTATACATTTAAAAAGTACTAGTAGATTGCCTTGGTAGAAATGCGGGCCCACATTCTATTCCGTAAAATACTAGAGTTGTGGCATGGGCCTCGAGTGACAAAATTTACTAAATGACTCAACTGCTCGAGCTCAAGCTCGTATTTGACTCATTAAAAATTTGTTCAAGATCGGTACGTTATTGAAACTCGCTAGGTTTTTAGATAAACTTATAGTAATGTGTTGTGTGAAAAATTAATGCAAGCTACATGAGCTCGGCTCCTCGTAAACAAATGAAGTTTGAACATATTTTCACAACGGTTGAGTCTTTGAACCAAGTTTGAACAGTGAATTACTTGTGTCATTTATCAGCCGTAAACATCCCAAAAAAAATTTGCCTACCTTGTGACCCCTCTCGAGGATACATAATGTTAAAAGAGAGTGTAAATCTTTAGGATAATGTCCATTAAATCATAAGCTTTTCAAAGCAGAAATGAAGAACCAAGAAGCAAATAGAGATTCTGGGTGTTTGAAATTGTTGATGTTACAGCAAATCTGAAATTGATGTGGAGGTGCCTTGCAATGTGGAGGTGCCTTGCAATAAGCTATAATCAAGGATTTTCATCATTTCTCTCAGAGTCGATCATCTCATATATTGATTATGAGATCTAATCGATCGAATGGCTTGTAGCTTCATGGTATTGCAGAAGGGCAACTATGGGCCTGTTTGGGCGTTTAGTTTTTGCATTTTTCACATTTTGGTTATCACATTTTAGGTGTTTGGCTGGTTTGGACCAAAACATGTTTTGACAGAAGTTGTTTTAAAAATTGAGGAAGGAGAGCAGAAGTGAGAAAGAGGACTGAAGCTACTTTTCAACTTCTCCACTTGCAAAATACATTCTGCACATTCTTCCAAACACTCCTATCAGATTCAAAACACGTTCTAACTATAATCTTATTCTTCTTCTTTCTTTTTTTTCCCATTAATCCTAATCTACTCTATCCTAGGGGACTTGGGAACGGGGATAGGTGCTTACGAGAATCGAACCCTGACCATGTGTATGTGGAGTACAAGGGAGGCACCAACTGCACTCCACTCTACTTTCATTCTGACTATAATCTAAAAAACCAAAAAATTGAAAATGAAAAACTGAAAATGAGGCTCCTGCTCTATGCTAGAATAAAGATACCGGAGGGTTACATGTCTAACATAGTACTTCGGTATTGAATGCCGATAAATGAGTGAACCTACCAAAAGAGAGAGGATAATTGTAATGCGACAATGCCTTTTGGTTAATATAGTGTGACAATATTATATTTTTTTTATAAAAATGCCTTTCGTTAGTAAGGATAATTATCCCATCATTAATTTGCATGATTACATCACGAATTGGGTGTTCGTTCCAAATTTCCTTTTTAATTCACCAAACGTTGGGTAGGTTAATTGGAAAATTATCAAGTTGTCAATGTTCTTAGAGTGACCCGCCAAACTGCGAAGAATTGTGGTATATTACAACCACCTTTGTTAGAAGTCAAGGTGCTCAATGTTCGTATTACCTAAGCCAGAAATTTCTCACTGGTTTTGTCCAGAATCTATAATGGTGGAAAACATGGAAGCTCTTATGCATTTTCAAATAGCTGTAGATGGATAAACTTACGATAAAAAAAACACAATAAACAGTTAGAAAGACGAAAATATCATTTATTCTACGTATTCACTAAATACATCTCGTTTTCGATTATGGTTCCCAATACCAACTGGTACTCAGCAATACAATCTCCCTAGGTTTGGTGCTCAAAGATCTTACGAGATTCGCCTACTCTATTCTCGTTGCTCGAACCTTGAAAAGCTCCAGCCCGAAATGTTTTACCAACATTTGATACAAGTATACAACAAGCAGCCCAAAATTGACTCGTTATTTGCCAACCTGCCAAAATTGACATCCATGTTAGTTCTTTACATTCATGTCTACAGGATTATTCAGGGAGCATGCGTATGCGTAGATGAACACTCGTATAGTTCCTTTGATGACATCTTAACAGACGAGTACTCCTACCAGAGAGACATATTAGATGATGCAGAAACAGCGAGCACCGAAAAATTGAAGAGAATATCTAGAACCAAGTAAAGTTCCATACTAATTTAACTTGCAGTTTCAGCAATCCTAATAATGATGAAATACGACTCAAATTAGAAGGACAGTAAAAAAACGATGAAGTAACTTATTGTATCGGAATGCTAAACCACATAACATTGAGGCCCTCGTATCTGTGTAGGAAATTACCATTTTGTAATTTAAACTAAACCATACCTTTTTGTAGTTTAAACTAAACCTTGTACTCATTGACGCGCATCCATTTTGTAGAAGACCACTTGTTCCCTTTAATAACAGCACAGCCACCTAAAAGATAGAAAACAACAAACAAACAAATCGTCACTTATTTAAATAATTTGCCTAAGATTTGCGGAGTGGAAGATGAATGCTGTTTTGAAGCTCCTGAGGTCCTCTAAGTGAAACTTATGGTTAACAATGACTGCACTTAACATGACACGGCACTGTACCAATACTATAAAGCCTTTAGAGCCAACAAAATAAGCAGGAACTAACCGTGCAAACTTGAAGGATCCAGGGTTGCATCAGGATTCATGCTCCAGAAAAGCAATGCATCACCCCTCTTTGGTTTTATGGAAAGTCCCCCTTTCCCGCATTCAGATAGCTCATTCCACCAGGGCACAGAAGTATAATTTCCTTTGGCAGCAGGGAATACTGTCTCGCCCCCTTCTTCAACATCCGAACTGAGCAACCACAACATTGCAAAGAAACAAATTTACAGGTCTATACCCAGATGCAATGAAGAAACATCACTCCTAAATAGGTGGAGGATATATTACTCACAGGTACATTAGAACTGTAGCAATGCGTTGACCTCCATTCTTAGTGTTAAACTCATCAGCAAAGTAATCAAAGTGAGGTTCATACTTTTGGCCAACCTCATAGTGTAGAATTTGAAGCCCTTCCCCATGCTCTATAAATCACAATCATTGAGACAAGTAAAAGTCAGATGGCAGTAGAATAATAGCTACACATAAATTACTCAAGAAGAACACCCAAAAGAAGATATGTTGTATGAGGACAGAATTTGAGGATTACAAGATCTTTTTTATTTTTTATTTTTCTAAAACATTTGGGTACAACAAAACTTCCTTGGGGAGAAAAACCATTTTGGAACTCTGCCAGACAAGGTATACAGAGCATTACCACTTTACTAAGTCAACTACTCTCAAAAGGTATTTAGCTCATAACTTAAGCGAGTGATGTCAAGTGTGCAAAGCAGCCTGTCAAAAGTGCTGATTATTAGGTACTGCATTGGTAACAACAAGCTTAGGCTCTGATTGAGAATTACTATAAAATATGAGCTGCTTCTTCTTCAAACATAACAAAATAATAGACAATCTAAGTGTAGTTTGAGTACAGGGTGGACACAAAACCCACACCCTTACCCTTCATATGACATAAGGACACTGAGGAGAATAAAAGTCCATGTAACACTGCATTGGGCTAGGACTGCTCATTTCCTTATTATATGAGTTTCATCCGCACCAATGCCCTGCCTTAAGACTTGCCTTTTAGACACAAAAGTGTGTAGTTACCAAAACGGAAGCTCGCAAAATACCAAAAAAAACTTGAATGTTCATTGCATAAATCTAAATAATTAATGAGTGGCTCCCCATCACTGCAAAAAAATGAGTGTCTCAGCCACATACCTACAGGTATGAAGGCAAAATCTGCAATCCTTTTCTCAATGTTCTGGACTATTTTATCACGCCCTCTATTGAGAAATGTACCAGAGCTTGTACGTACCCTGCATGTAAAGGATATTTCAAGTTCTGCAATCGTAAGCCCATAACCGGGATCCACAAAAGTGAAAGTAAGCGTCATGTTTGTGAAGCCACTTGAATATACAATTATAGGAGGCAGAGTATTCATACCTACTATCAGTACTCTTGCCAGTTGCGCTATCGACAACAGTTGACTTCTTCATATGGGGCTTACCAAGATTGATTAAGTATTCACATTCGTCCTTGGACTGCAAAACAAAGACGGGAAGAAAATTTAGTGTTTCATCATTTGCTTAGAGAGATACGGATTCATATTTTGGATAAGTATATACAGATGCATATTCTAGTCTCTTGCCCAATGTACACGCAACTCACACACATAAACATGCATTCCCAGCTATGGATCTGTGCTTTTAAAAATGTAGAACCAGAGTATGCTCATCCAATGTTCGGTTGTCTAGAATTCATTCCAGAATCCAGATTATGCTTACAACTCATTTGCGACCTGCAAGACCCGTGTAATGGGGAAATAGCTTGGTCCGAGACATTTGCAATTATAGTGTACGTTTTACCCCCATTCGTTTTACAGGAACTCTGCACAAGGCAAGTCATTATGTCTCTTTTGTTGTGGGATTCCTTTTTATCTTTGCCCATGGATGTAGGGTATACGACGAACTACGTAAATTGTTTGAGTTCATTGTGTAATTGTTTTTGTTCTCATTTCCGTTTTCCATGATAACATACCCCGCTAGGGAATGGCAGATGGAATTAGAGCAGCAATATACACAAAACATATCACTGCATGTGGAAATCTTAACAATAAAAGGATATTCTTCGGGAAGAGGTCCAACTACCAGAGTAACAAGGTAAAAAAAAACTTCCAAATCAACCCATAAGAGACACATGGTCGTCAGAATCTCGATTCCCATTCCAATGATCTCTTACAATCCATTTTGGCTAACCCAATCCTGATCTTGTAGAGGAGCCCTTCCAAATCAACCCCTACGAGACACATGGTCGTCAGAATCTCGATTCCCATTCCAATGATCTCTTACAATCCATTTTGGCTAACCCAATCCTGATCTTGTAGAGGAGCCCTTGGAGGTACAATGTTACAAATCTGGTTGTTGGATCTTACTAGATACTGGATCCCAATGCACATTCATGTCCTACTAATCCAATTCTAAACCCCGTTTTGGTGCCTGAAACTTTTCATTTCCATGATTGGGCTTAAATGCCCGCTCAAGCAAGTCTAAACTAAACAAAGCTGGGATGGATCCAAATGTTAAGAGAACACAAAGGATCCAAATAAGCTGAATTCAAAACACAATTTTTGTTTCCCAATTCTTTTCTACATTAATCAAGTAGCCAAATATCTTGTTCTTCCTTCTATGCTTAGTTCCATTTCTTTTCTACCTTATCAAATAGCCTGAGACCTATTTCTTTCTTGTATTCTCGTCCAACCAACTTCTTAAACCATTCCTCTATTTTTCTTCCTGAGGTTCATTCTATTCTTCTTTTCTTCTCCTCATTTGTCTAATTACAATTGTCCACTATCCTATAAAAGCTCCTACTCCCCACCCTTTTTGTTTATATCTCATTTTGTTTGACTTCTCTTACGTATAATTCCTACACTATGTAGTCTTTTCTTTTGGAGTGTTTTTGCAACTGCAACTGCCGAACAAAAAACGTTCTACCATATGTCCTGCTGGGTTTAAACTTTAAAGTAGAGTTCCTCATATTTTACTTCTACACTGAGTGATTTAGACCTATTTTGTTTTCACAATCTGATCCATACACAATCTATTAAACATTTTTATTCAATTCTTAGTATAATTGGACGACCATCAACTCGATGATCCAGCGTAGGACCCCGACTTTGACAACCTTAACAAGACTATTCACACGCTTCGAACGAAGTACACAAAGTCAAACATATGCAAAGTTCAATATGGTAACTACCCTCAATGCAAAAACTTTAAGCTCTGAAGTCTAAACCAAGTGAAGTAGCACACTATTGCAGCACAAAGTTAATCAACATAAATAACTCACAAGTTTCAAACGAAATACAAGATGCAAAAGCAGCAAAACTAAAAACGAGCATTAAACTTCACGTAAGATCTCTAACTCAAGTACATTACAACAAAGTACAAACTCATTTTGGCACAAGTTACAGGAACAAAAAACAAAAACAAACCAAGAACACTATAACTACCAAAATTCAACAAACTAACCAAGAAATTATGGTAAACAAAAGCTCTTGGCTCCCAGGAGATAACTTCAACCCACCGATCACCTTCCCCGTCCTCTTCATCACTCCTGAATTTCCTCCACATCAAACACAACATGATCAGATCAAACCAGATACTAAAACAAAAGCTTAGGCCCTTATTGGACAAATGTGGATTTCAAATTAAGAGACATGGCATTATTATTCACTGAAAGTCTGAAAGACTCAAAATCTCAAAAATCGCGATCACCAACCTACATATGGGGATTTTGAAGTACAGAACAGTAGATAAAAGACGACAGCGACGCTAAAGACACTAGACACAGCTAAAAAACTGTCATTTTCGGATTTTTCAAACTTTTTGGAGGCTTTTGATCACAAAGGTTTAATTTTTAGGTCCTGTTTATGAATACGGTCGATTATATCACAAAATCAGAAGCGGATTGGATACGATTATGAGAAAACAACCAAAAATCAGCGAAAAAAGACGGTCAACATTTAGACTTAAACCGTCAATATCCCCATCGAAGTGAAAATAGATTCCATCCATTTGAAACCCACAGTTCTCCAAACGGTGTCGTAATTGACGCAAGCGTACCTATCGACGGTATCGTGAACGATGGTGCTGAGATCGTGTGCCTTGCGGCGGGAGTAGGGAGAAGTGCCGCTGCTGGGAATCGAGAGAATTCCTAGAGCGAGAAGGATGAGAATGAGGAAGGAGAACATGATTAGGATCGTGAACACGAGCGTATACGAGGAGGATTTACGAGACGGGAACCGAGAGTGCCTCCCCTTCGCCGCCATTGTCGTTGTTGTTGACGAAGATTTTAGAAAGGAAAAAACTGGAAGCAGAATTCGAGGTAAAGCCCTAGGTTTTGCAGAAGGAAGAACGGGATCTGGATAGAGAGAAGTGGCGGTCAATTGTGCGCTGGACAGTTCGTAAACCGATGTGCCGTTGAATCTGTTGGAAGACGGTTCTATGGTCAAAAATTCGGAATCGGGGGGCCTGTGGTGACTAGTCACCACAGCCCACAGGCTGCGTAGCGGCCTCCAAACGGTACAGTTTTGGTGCCCACTCCTTACCTTTGCAAAATGTAATCTTGTGGGGCCATTTTGGGTCCCACACAAACGATCCGAACCGTTAAATAATTTTAAAATAATTATTAAGGTGATCTCGGAGAAAATCAGGCACATTGGATAATTTTACGTTACTCGTCTATTCTTTGATTTTCATTCAGAATTTAGGACCCTATCAGTTTGAAAGAACTTTCAAGAAAAGTTATAAAATTATGGGCTTGGAAAATCATTGATCTGAACCATAAGAGTCTTAGGAATCGTTGAGTACCTATCGATGTCCGAACAAGATAATTTTATAACTTTTCTTGAAAGTTCTTTCAAACTGGTAGGGTCCTGAATTCTGAATGAAAATCAAAGAATAGATGAGTAACGTAAAAATATCCAATGTGCCTGATTTTCTCCGAGATCACCTTAATAATTATTTTAAAATGATTTAACGGTTCGAATCGTTTGTGTGGGACCCGAAAGTGGGCCCCACAAGATTACATTTTTGTAAAGGCAAGAAGTGGGCACCAAAACTGTGCCGTTTAGAGGCACTACACAGCCTGTGGTGACTAAGTCACCACAGGCCCCCCGCTTCCATTCACATTTTGGTAAAAGATTTCGTTTTGGTCATCCATATATGAATGGTATCTCAATATATGACTATTAATATCTAATTAATTTAATTTTTTTATATGAATATCCTACTCAATATTTCCGATAAATTGTACGATTCTGATTCCAAAAATAGATTAGAGAAGACCTAAAATTAAGATCACTATGAGATGAAGTGACACTACGAATACCCTTTGACAACTTACTTTTAGCAAAATAAGTATTGTGAGAGAAAAAAGAGTTGATTTTTAACAATTTAACTTTTATCCAATGAGAACCAAAAATGATTTTAGAAACCTTGCTAAAACTCAACTTTTATGGGATTTCCAATTTAGCAAAGGGGTAACAAAACATCAATAGTATTAGTTTTGCTCTGAGTTTTTTTTATTAATTCATCTGGAGGTAAGGATTCTAATTTCTAGAAAAATAATGATTAATTTTCTTAAAAAATTCATATAAAATAACAAAAATAATTTGAAGACACTACAACAAAATTGACCTACCGCGAGGAAATCAAGCGAGGAAAATACATTTCCTCGCCAAATGTTACCTTTTGGCGACGAAATACAACTTCGTTGCCTTTTCTAGCGAGGAAAACTGATTTCCTCGCCAAAAGATAGAATTTGGCGAGGAAATAATGAATTTGTCGCCAATGTAACTTTTTGGCGAGGAAATACACATTTTCTAGCGACGAAAAGTAATTTCCTCGCCAAAAGGGTACCATTTGGCGAGGAAATAATAATTCGTCGCCCTATGCAACTTTTTGGGGAGGAAATCTTCATTTTGTCGCTGTCGCTAGCAAAGAAAACATTTTTGCCGCCAAATCGACACTTTGAGCTGCAAAATTTTATTTCGTCTACGAAATATTTTCTAGGACTAAATAGCTTTTGATATATAAGTTACTATTATTAATCTTCTAAATATATATATATATATTGATTTTGTCACAATGGTGACATAATTAAGTATATTAGATGTTTAGTGCGATATTATAAGTTTCATTTAAAGAGGAAATGATAAACGAGGAAAATTATTTTCTTATTAAATATATTTCACCATTTTATTTTCCTTTCGCAGAGGGTAACAAGTAAAATAACAAGAGAATTGGAAAGAAAATAAAATTCTTTACAAAGTTATGATCGGAATAAGAATATTTATAAAAGAATAGAAATGCAACGAAAAGTATCTGTTGTGACACCCGTTCCTAACATGCATGTGCATTTCATGTGATAGTGCATTTCATGTACATTTTCCATGTCATATGCAACTTGGTGTGTGACGTGTCATGTTATTAATAGTACACGTATAGTTTGAATATATACATTAAATACCTTATTTACTTGTGTACCAAGTATGTGTGTAGTTTGTGGCCAAAAAAAAAAAAAAAAGAATTAGAATTCAAGGAGAAGGGTGAACGTGGCTATGAGGGAGGAATGTTTTAATTAGCTTCATTAATGGCTTGTGGAAAATTGGCAAAGGGGAGGACACCTCACCCCCTTAGGTGATAAGGATTAGAAGACTTTCATACTTTCATTTGCTCAGCCATAATCACTGAAGAGAGTGAAATTATGCAAAGCACTACAAGTCCTAGAGGGGGGTGAATAGGACGACCACTTTAAAAATAAACCACTTCGATTTCAACCAATTTAATAATTTACCATGGCAAATCAAACAACTCAACAAGTTCAATACAGAGTAATTAAACTAATGAGACAAAACACACAATATACATGGAAACTACTTAGGGTCTAAACACTCTAAGCATAAAATCACAGCCTAGTCCTACTTATGCATTCCATAAATCAAAACGTTTACAAGAATTAACAAGACTAGGAATTACCCAACAAGCCCCTTGTGACACCTAGCTCCAATTCTTGATGTAGTACCCCGTACCCCTCTTTGATTCCATGGACTCCACAAGCACACCCGTCTTGATCTCCGAGTCAACTCGGCACCGTTCCAACCGGCTCACGTAGAAACAAGGCAACACAACATGATGTATGAAAAAGATTGGATTTTTATGAAAGTTTTTGAAAACTAAAATCAATCTAGAGTGGATCCATGGAGAGGAAGACTCTAGATTGAAGAAAGATGAGAAGAGCAAGCTCAAATCATCAAGAACATCAAGTTCACAAAAGAGAGAAGGGATGGAGAAAAGATGGGACTTTCTCTCTCTAAAAAGGGCTGATTTTCTCTCAAGTGGGTTATGTGAAAATGAAAGAAAAATGACTTTTACAGTGCCCATTTTCGTGCTCCCCAAAACAGCCACTCAAAACAAGACATGTGGCCACTTAAAGAGTCTGGCAGACGCGTGTAGACGCGCATAGACGCTCCGATAGGATTTAAACACGTGGCACAATAAGGGCTGTCCACAAACACGCGTCTGCAGACGCTTGGAAACGCTATTAAAATGATCTCAATGGTCGAGATTAAAACACGTGTCAAAGGATGCCACTAGATGAACAAGCGTCTGCAGACTGATGCAAACGCAGCCAATGAAAAGCCATAAACACACACTAAGAACATGAGATTTTAAAGGAAAATTAATGCCCAAGTTAAACCAAAACCATGCACAATAAAATGAGACATTTGAATGATCTAAATGCGTGAATGATCATGCATGGTTATACCTTTCCGGATAGGCCTCAAAGTGTTTGGTGCGGTATCAACTTTGTCAATCAAGCTTGAACACAAGAGTGGAGCATCTAGACTCAAACTCCTAGAAAAACTACCACCCAAACCCAAAATAAATTACATACTCAAAATAGTTTGCCAACCCGGAAATCGCCAACAAAACTAACAGAGAGAGAGAGAGAGAGAGAGAGAGAGAGAAGTGAGAAGCTTGAGAAATTCTGAGTAAAGGTACGAATTTTTATTCTATAGTAATTCAACTCCAAAAATTATGATATTTTAATCGTAGTTGTATTTTGGTTTTATAGAGATCGTGTAAAATTTTCAGAATTTTTCATGAACTATAGAATTTATTAAAAATGTTTTACTGAGCTGTTGTCTGTTGAAACCGTTTGCTGGCAGCTCTGCCATACTTCACAAGAACGGGCATAATTTGGCCTAGAAAACTCTAATTTTCACTTCGTTTGATTTGTTAGAAACTAGACACATAGGGATTTCAAAATCTATAAGCCACATAGCCCAATTATTTCTTAAATACAGCAGTTTTTGGTTTAAAGTTGGTAAGAAATCTGTTCTTGTAATTTTACAGCAAGTACTGGTCTGTTTGGTGTGGGTTTAAAAATAGTTACTAAGCTCAGAAAATTCTGAATTTTTGATATGATGTTCCTATGTGTGTCTAGTGTATGTGGTAAAAAGTTTGTGGAAAAAGGATGTGTAGATTAATTCTGTAAATTCGCAGACCGTAAGGCTATTATGTGGTTTTGTGCATATTCATGCATTTCACTTGCATTTAAGCATGGGGGTGAACGTGAGACTTATGGATGTCTTATAAACTATATTTTTAGGTGAGGATATCGTGAGGAGGATCACGGTTACATCTCCAGACCATAGAGGATAGAGGGTTTAGTGAAGTTGGTCTTTTTGTCAGGTGAGAATGTACAGCTTCTATAATAAATAGAAATGTTGTGTTTTTTCAAAATTGTCTTGTGATTATTTCTGTTCTTGAAAGCTCTTTGATGTTCTGAGAATATGATGGCAATATCCTTGTTTGGATGAATCAAATAATTTTTGGTGGGTGGAAAGAGAATTTTATGCCTCTTGTGCCAATGTTCTAGTTTGCAAGCTTGGTTGCTGCTTGCATTCGTGGGTTGCGCAAGCTTGGTTGCTACTTGCTTTTTGTGAGTTGGCAAACAAGGCGGACGTTTGCCGGTAAGCCTTGCTTACCTTGTGGGTTGCACCTACCATTGGTGATAAAGAATGACCCTCGTCACCGCCACTATATGTGAGCCTGTGAGTGAGGTAACGGTACCGTCTTAACTTCTGGTCGTGAGGTAGACGACTCGTTGGCACACTTGGTTAAATTTATATGTTATTGTTATGAGGAATAGGGAGAAAATGATTAGTGAAAATCCTCTTTGGAAATGTCGTTGAAATGAGTTTTGGAAACAAAGAAAGCCGGTTGGAAATATTATGCAATGGATGGTTTTTTTAAAAAACTTCGATCCATCTAAAGAGCTTGAACATTTCTTTTTATTATGTTGCTAACGTACATTCTCCTGTAACCTTTTTGGCTGCAGATGTTTGGATGAGCTAGTTGTCGGTCCAACTACAGTGCCAGTCAGGTGTTCTTAGTAGTTGTTTTTGTAGCACCTGCCAGACTGTGGGTGCTATGTACATGTCGATGTGCGAGGATGGTGTGGTTGTGTTATAGTCTAGTACTTTGGACTTGTATTAATGTTTGAGAGTTGTGAGCACTTAGACTGGTTTGGCTATGGGGTTTGTTGTAATTTTATATGTTGTGCACCTATGTTTTGAGGGTTGCAGTTATTTTATTTTATTTTATCTCGTGTGATTGTGGGTATCCCGAGGTGTGTGCGGGTGGTGTCACGTGTCCATCCACTTTGTACAGGTTAAGTCTTGTCGGAGTGGGGTGTGACATCCGTGATTTCTATCGTTGTCTAATTTTATTATCAGCAAATTGTGATTAAGTGTATCATTGTATATAAAAGTTTTTTTACTTAGTTTTTTTTATTCACATTCATCTTTTTTGATCAACCATTCATCATGTTGAGTTCAATCTAAACAAAATGAAATTATCAGGAAAAAGCAAAAGGTTAGAATTTGAGGAACAGATTTTGTTGAAACTGTACAAACGGATTAAAATTAGAAAGAATCATAACTAGGATGAAAGAAAAAAAATTAGAGAGGTAAAAAGAAGTCTGTAATGTTTATATATTTGATAGTTAAGGCTGGTACTTAAAAGTAATGTTGGTGCGGTGGTTAGGTGCTGCGTTTGGTAACATTGAGGTCCCGAGTTCGAGTTCGAGTTGAGGTGGCAGCACAGGAGCTGGGAAAACATTAATTTAAGTTTCAAAACTTTTGGCGAGGAAAAATTTCCTCGCCAAAACTGAAAATGGCGAGGAAAAGCTTCCTCGCGCTTCCTCGCCTATCTTCTTAGCATAGAGTTAATTTTGCGAGGAAAAGAAATAGCAAGGAATAAAATTTGTCGCCAATTGTCTAAGAATAGGCGAGGAAATATATTTTTTTCTCGCCAATGCCTTTTGCGATGACGTATAGGCGAGGAAATTTTTCCTCGTTAATACCATTGGCGAGGAAATTGAATGCTTTAGCGAGGAAATCAATTCATCACGATAGGACAATTTTGTTGTAGTGAGATAACGGGTTTTTGGGATTATTTTTGTACTATTTATTTACAAAGAATTTAATTTGAAATTCGTAACTTTTTATATTTTAAATTTCTCTCGTTGAGGCTCACCCAATTTGCTTGAAGCAACAATCATGGATTAGTAAACAGTAATCCAGGTAAGAGAAGCAATTCCCCAGCAAGGGGATAAGCGAAACCCACCACCGGGTATGTCATTAGTTTATCCACCTCTTATCCCTTTTTCCTTATCCACCCAAAACCTTATTTATCCGACAAACTAGCTGTTAGTGGCCTTTACCACGTTATGTTCACTAAAGACAAAATTAGATTAAAATAAACATAATTTTTGCATTAAAAACTTGTCTTTATTCAACTTTTTTTTGTTTGGTTTGTATTTATTTACTTGTTTATTCCTCTTACTGAGACAAAATAAAATTTGAAAAAAAAAAAAAAAACTTAACAAGTGAGGATTTGTTTCGAATAAAAAAAGTAATTCGAAATGATTATTTTAAACTATATGGACGAGATCGAGACCTGAGGTAAATTAGAGAAACTATTTTTAAAAATTACTCTTTTCTGCCTCTCTGTGTATGGCTTTTTTTCTTCTTCTTTTTTTTATGAAGAGATAAAAATATCATTAATCTACCAATAAAAAAATACAGCCACCTACCAAAAAATAGAAAAAACATAAAATAAAAGTAGAAAATAAAAAATGGAAAAGAAAAAGAAAAAGGAAGAAACTGTCACCGCTGTCGATGTCAGAAGCCCATATTGGGGTAATCCCGATCTAGCTCCCCTTTTGTCCAAAAATCGGGCGTGGTCGCCCATACCAGAATGGAGAGGATCGTCCGCAACAGGGAGTCTCCGAACGCTAAGGAAGCCCTAGGGAGGCGTCGCCACCCTCTAGCTCTCGTTCTCTCTCTCTCTCTCTAAAACTTCTCGCCTCGAAACGAAATCGTACAGCCTTTCTTGATTTGACCAAATTCATATAAATTAGAAACTAAAAGAATAATACACTAGTATGAAATTGGGTGTGATTCGAACATTATTGTAAACAATTGAAACGAAATTGAGACTCGATATAAATTACTAATAGACGATATAAAAAATATAGCCTGCAAACCCGGACATCTTCAGATATGGCTTATAACCCATCTGGTTTTACCCCCTGCCTGTCAAGGGAGAGATCAGTGATTCGAGTCCATGGATTGACATAAAAAATCCTCTTTAATTGTTTAACCTACTAAGGGCATCTCTAGTGCACTACCTAAAAGAGTATCCTAAAGTGTTCTAACTAGTTAACTAAGAAAAACTAAAAAAATGCTCTCTAGTGCACAAAAAATTACTCCCCAAAATCCTAGGTTTCACCCCTCACTTCCTAAAGTGCCCTAAGTCACTACCTAAATTTGGGGAGAGATTTAAGGAGAGAGAAAGAGGAGAGAGATAGAGAGAGAGAGAGAGAGAAAAGAAGGAGGAGAGGGAATAACTTCAAGGAGAGAGAGAGGAGAGAGAAAGGAGAGACTTAAAGTTTTTTTTTTCCCCGGAAATAAGAGATTTTTATTAACTAATAGCATGGTCCGAAGACCTAACATCAATCGTGGTAAAATTGGCAAGCCAATGGGGGACAGGACCCCCCCAAAATTCCAATTTTCCACTAAATAGGGATTGCTTAGCCAAAGAGTGGGCTACCCTATTACAAGAACGTTTAACATGAACAAACTTGCACGAGGAAAAAAGAGGTAGTAACTCCAAACAATCAGAGAGGATGGAGTTACAATCAGAAAAAAGATCCTTTGCTTTCGCAAGTGCTTGAACAACTTGGGCACAATCTCCTTCCACAATAATGTGAGACATCCCTTTGTTTGCTGCAATAACCAATGCTTCCCGAAAACCCATAGCTTCAACAAATCGAGGAGAGAAGAAACCACTGAAAGGGACTGACGACGCTCCCAAAATCTGACCCAAATGGTTTCGTGCCACAATACCCACACCAACAACACCTTCTTTCTTATTAGTGGCTCCATCAACATTAAACTTGATAATATTGGGAGGAGGGGGGCACCATGCAAGCATCGGTTCATGGGGTTGGAAAGTAGGAGAAATTGGTTTAGCAATGCTTGCTTCCGTAAACTCCGAGCATGAAGCAATAGCTTTTTGTAGCACAATAGCACCGTTCCAAATTCGGCCATCAAATAAAACCTTGTTCCGTGCTTTCCATATAAACCAACAAAGAGAAGCTAGAAGAGCATCCATATCCACCATTTTTCCATGGACCGGAGTAGGCCCAGAGATGGCCGACCACCATTCCATAAAAGAGAGAGAGCTCCACGAAACCGAGACAGCAAGGGAAAACGGGGACATAAGCCACAAATCCTTAGAAAATTCGCATTGAAAAATCAAATGCTCCAACATTTCACGGTGCGCATGGCATCTAGGACAATCGGGTGAAACCTCAACATTTTTCCGTGTCAAATTATGTAACACAACAATGGCATTATGGGAGCACCTCCATACAAACATCTTTATTTTATTAGGAATGGACATAGCCCACAACGATTTCCAGAAGAAGTCAGATGATGTACCTGAGCTGGACTCACCACGCTTGCGAGAATTGCGGGGAAATGAACAAAGCTTAGCCAAGTTGTAAGCCGACTTGACAGAGAAATTTCCATTGCTCGTATAGTGCCAAAGACCTTTATCCACAGCGCCAAGGTAGCGCCAAGGTGACTCGGAGGAATTGAGAGAATTGTTTCCACATCAAAATCCGAGAATAAGCTCTTAAGTAACGAGATATTCCAGCTATGAATATCTCCATCAATAAGCTCAGAGACGAAATGCACATTTGAATGGGGGGAATCGGCTAAAGGAGGGGGACTAAGAACGTTGAAAGATAGAGACCGAGGGAGCCAAGGGTCCAAAGGAAAGACTTAAAGTTGATGAATATATATATAGGTAACCCACTAAAGTACATTCTTCATTAGCTAGCTAACTAAGTTCTTAGCACATAAAATAGGGCCCCACATATGCTTAGGTGTACATTTTAGTAAACATTTTTTAGGTAATGCACTAGAGATGCTTTAAATAAGTTCCCTATTAGTGCAAGTGCAGTAGAAGAGCTAAAGAAGCATTTTAGGTATTTTTGCTAGCCAATATGAGAGAACTCTCCTGCACCAGCCTCTCTAAACTCGTAGGTATTCTTCCTCCGGCTACAATACCTCGTTTCTCTTGCTGAGGTACTGTTCACAAGCGATCCAATTGTTTATTATTTTTCTCCCGCGCTTCTCTTATCCTTCTCTCGCGCTTCTTCCCCTTATCTCTCACTTTACGCCATCTTTGGTACTTCTCAAAGTTTCCTCATGATGTAATTTCATCTCTGAGACCTTGTCTGTTCCACAACTCTCTACTAGCAACAGGTATGAATCCCTAAACGTTTTCTTGTTTCTTGCTTGAGTTTAATAGAAAATCAGTGGTACAAGGAATCCATGATTATTGTTTAGGGATGGGCTTTGCAATATGTAGAAAAACAACTTGAAACTCTATATGAACCGAACTACTCAAGTAAGAGATTTCAAATAGATGAATGGGAACAATTTTGTCTTTAATCCTTGGGCATAAATATATGGTACTTTTTTCCTTGGATAAGATTGGGGATTTTGTTGGGAGTCATGTTTGTGAACAAAATTGGTGGGGAAAACAGCTCACCAATTGTTCGATGAATTTACTGAGTGACGTTGGAAATATCAATTCCATGTTTGATAATCATGTCCACTCAAAACTATTTTTAAAGAAGAAAACTGAGAGAGTTTACGGAGTGCGTCGGTACTTCATAGGTCAACAGTTTTGTAACACCCCATCGTGGTTTCTCTAATAGAGTATAGTTGAAATACTCGCTTAGACACATACCTGAAATATGATGAAATCAAATGAAAGACATACCTGAAGTGCCTTTAGCCGTTCTTCTTTACTGCTTGGTTGTTTATAGACTGCTGACATATCGCCAACCCGTGTGAAAATTTACTGAATAGGATCAAGTTAGGGTTATCACTATGAGGTTACCTTTCTTCTTCTTGCACTAATAGAAAGAAGAAAAAAAACTCCTAATAAGTTGAGTGTTTGCTATGTATTCATATAATTTTGACAAGAATGACTCCACTACATACGTTGAGCTCTAAACATTTTCCAGCATGACAATCAGCTTAGCATTCCCATGAATTCCCTCATCTGTATACTTTGATTCATCTCAATTGATTTTTGGTGGAAAGCAATGGGTCTAAGATAAGTGTTCATGTACCCACCCATGAACCATTGCGATCATAGCATTAAAATAAATTGTCTTATGTTGGTTGGTCCTCTCCATATTGTGCATACAACAGTGATAAGTTTCAACACCACCCTATGTGCTGAATGGAATCATAATCTGAACATCCAAGGTTACCGTTGTAATAAAGCTTCTGTAGGTGATGGATATTGCTTTGCTGCTGCCCATGAGTGTGGGCTCCAATTTTAGGAAAGTAATTTTTTAATAGATAATTGGTAAAATGCCTAGCATCGGTGTGGCTTGGAAAAGAAAAGCCACTAGCTAAACCCAAAATGTACACTGTTTACTAGATAATATAACTAGCCATTGGCGCACTTGCTCTTAGAGCATCAACACTGGCTTGGGTAAAAGGGAATCTAAGCCATTTTACCCAACCAAAACATGAAAAAACTGACTGCAGTAGATTGTCTAAATCCTTCGGCATTTTACATTTTCTCTAAAATTGCTACAATACCACGTCAAAAATAGAGTGACACTGTTCACCAGTTTCTCAATTTTTTAATACTTTTTACTATCTCTCTCCTCTATCCCTGCCTCTGTCAGCCTTTTCTTTTATTTTAATTACTCTCCTTCTCCTACTTTTTACACTTTTATAATATTTTATAGAGATAGAGAAAGTAATAAAGAGTAATTGTTGAAGTATTGAGAGTGATAGGATAATTATATACATTGTGTACTAGTTTTTTTTTCTCAAAATTTATCCTAGCTGTTGTTTTTGCTCTTAACCCTGGCTGATGTATATCCTATAGCGAAAAAAAAAAATCCAGAAATCTTCAAACGGTGGGCCTCACACGTGAGCCCATTTGTCATTCCCTCTCTTTTCCAGCGGGAAAGATATATGGTTTTTTATTAGGGGACCCCGCGAATAAAAGCAAAGGAGAAAGAGATGGAGTGTCTAACAATCCAAAATCTGGATTCTGTACCACCTCCGAGCGGCAACAAAAACTTTCGGCACTAACCATTCCTTTCTTCAACCTCAATCTCTCTCTCTCTCTCTCTCTCTCTCCCTTTATATATATATATGCAAATTTTATAATAAGGACCTCCCGTAAATAAAAAAAATATAATTTTTTCACGTTAAAAATTGTTTTTTAGAAATCCGAATCGTCCAATGTGTTCAAAAAGTGTTTTTAAGGGTCCACGCGCAAAATCTTCAAAAAAAAATACCGGGAAGGACTTGATCCAAACGATTTTTCTCAAAAACTGTATATTTACAGTTTTGCGAAAAACTGCTTGGATCAAACCCTTCCCGGTATTTGTTTTTGAAGATTTCCTGCATGGATCCTTGAAAACACTTTCTGAACACATTGGACGGTTCGGATCGTCAAAAAAAGGCTCGGATCACGGAGGTCTGGAAGTCCGGAGTCCGGATAGGAAGTGGTATATATATATATATATATACACGTATATGCAGTGGCAGACTGGCAGAAGTGGCAGTGGTGTGATTGAGCAGAAACACTTTGATTGAGTGATTTGTTAGGCTCAGTTCGAATGGCGGAGGTACCATTAGAGAGAGTTATACACTTACACGGCGACTTGGACCTAAGAATCATTGAAGCTCGGAACTTGCCTAACATGGACTTAGCCACCGAACGCCTCCGCCGCTGCTTCACCCTCTGCGACAGCTGCTACCGCCCTCCGCCGCAGGATCCATACTCCGCCGCCGATACAGAAGCCGAATCCGGCGGCGAAGGAGACCGAGACGGCGTCGGTAAGAAAACCCACCACCACCGCAAAATCATCACCAGTGACCCGTACGTTAAGGTTTGCGTGCCGCATGCCACTCTCGCTCGAACGCGGGTAATAAGTCCCTGCTTCTTCTTCTTTTTTTTTTCAAAATTATATAAAAAACGGTACATAAGCCAACTGAAAGGCTATCAAGTGAACAAATAATTCCATCCGGATTTGTTCGTCCATCGGTTCTAATGTAATCGAATAAAAAAGGAGTGATATATTTGATAATAAATTTTATTTGAATCTTGTTTAATAGATATCGATTAATTCTATAAGATAATGATTAATTCTATAAGATAATATTTTTTAAATTATATACAAGCATATTAAGTACTCTTAAAAAGTACAGATTTTCGTCTTGGAAAATTCGTCATCGCACTTGGTTACGAAGCTACCGTGATTATCGCGCAAATAGTCGCGCTTGGTTGAAAAGCGGCGGCGAGAAACTACACACTTTCCGGCGAGAAACCGTCGGCCCCAAAGACAGCGTCTTTGGTGTTAGCCTGCACCATAGATGTGTCGTGAAGGTTTTCTATATCGCTAGACCACTTCGATAATTAATTCATTCAAACGGGGACTCTTGGAAATAATTGTTAGAGAATAATAATGAGAAAACGTTCTTTCTGCTGCTGGCGGAAACAAATGTTTCCTCCAAATCAATGAAAGTGGTTCGGTATAAAAGTACACGATCACGCGGACTGATGACTGATGTGATTGATTTGGAAGAAACATTTGTTTCCACCGCTGGCAGAAATAACTTATTCTCAATAATAATTAAATAGAATTTTAAAAAAACTTTCAAAATTCCTACAGATAATCCCCAACAATCAAAACCCGAAGTGGGATGAGAGGTTCTATATACCGATGGCGCATCCATTGGTGCATTTGGAGTTCCAAGTGAAGGATGATGATATATTTGGTGCACAGCTGATTGGGAAAGCCCTGATTCCGGCGGAGAAAATTGCTGCCGGGGTGTTTATCAAAGGGTGGTTTCCGGTGGTTGGGGCAAATGGTGAGCCACCGAAGCCGGGCACGGCACTCCACATCGAAATGCAATTCACGCCCTGTGATAAGAATCTGCTTTATCAGCACGGTACTGTTGGAAATTTTAGCTGTTTCGAAGTTTGAAGTTATTTGAATGAATATTGTACTGTGAAATATAGTCAATTTTACTGAGAAGTGGGAATGACAGATGAGTTTTATGTCCTCACTTTGTTTTATAGGTTTTGAAATAATTGTATCATTCTCCCTCTCCCCCAAAGTGTCATATGATATTGCATTTTGGACGATGCAAAATAGGTTTGGAACTGTCACTTTTTAGTATGACACATATTCTGTGGAATGATACATGGTTTCTATTTCTTGTATATTGACTTTCCTCCAAATGCATTTGTTGGTGTTGAAGTTTTCTTCTCTCTCACTCAGATATTTATCTAGGAGAATAAATTTATGGCGAGTTTGAGAAATAGTCTCCACTAGTCATGCACCATGTCTATTTTTTCGGAATTATGCTCTGTATATCTTGGAATGGTATTGTCCGTCAGTACCTATTATCTACTCGAAGACTTTAGAATAGTGAATTATCGTGCCTACGTCGACTCACTTACTATTTTCTCCCCTACTTCTGTTTGAGTTTCAGTATCGTTAGCAGTACTTGACTAGTTTTTTTTTTTTTTTTTTTTTTTGTTGAAAAACGCATTAAGGGATATCTGAAGTGTTGTGTTGTATTAAATTGAGTGTTTCGTTAACTTGTGCATAAATTAGTGCACGAATCCCACAGGTATTGCAGCCGACCCCAAGCACAAGGGCGTGAGGAACACGTATTTTCCACTTAGAAAAGGAAGTGCAGTGGAGTTGTACCAAGATGCTCACATCAAGGATGATACAAAGTTTCCAAAAATTGAATTAGATGGAGGGAAAGCTTATGAACGTGGAAAATGTTGGGAAGATATATGCCATGCTATATCAGAGGCTCATCATTTGATATACGTAGTTGGTTGGTCAGTTTCTGATAAGGTGAAGTTAATAAGAGAGCCGACCCGGCCGTTGCCCAGAGGGGGGGATTTGACTTTGGGTGAATTGCTCAAGTACAAGTCCGAAGAAGGTGTTCGGGTTTTGCTATTGGTTTGGGATGATAAGACTTCACACGCTAGGCTCCTCTTTGAAACAGTGAGAATTCTTTCTTTCACTGTATTTTTTCCCTGATATGTGACATTCTGGTTCTTAAATGTCTTATGCATGCGTTATTCTGTTTCGTATTACTAGTTTGGACTGTTTACTTGTGTTATTTTGCTTGCTTAGGCCATCTCAATATGCTTGCTTTTCTTTTCATGAATCAGATATTGGACAAAACTAGTTAAAAGGTTGATTTTTACCGCTCATCCTTGATCTCATACAACTCAGATGAAACGGTGGAGCTCATTCTCCCCCATTGTATCCTCGTAGAGGGATTTGATGGAAGAGTTTTTGGAGGATTGTTGTTGCCTTGACTATCTCATCTCTGTGATAGTAATCACAAACTGTGTCGAATCAACATATTTTGCCTTTTGGTTAGCATTGTTTCTGTTTAAAATTCTCCAGAACCTCCTTTCTTCACATTTGACAACAAAGATGAAGAATAACTAATCGATTCATTGTGAAAGTGTAGAATGACATGATGGAAAATTACTCTGTCTAGTCTTTCTCATGGTGAACAAAATAGTCTTTCCTCAGAAAAAAATTTCCTCATGCAAGGAGAGCAAGTAGGTCATTTAATCACGTTTAGGAGAATGCCTTGAAATTGCATCTTGGTATTTGGAATATGGGTGCTGGTATATTCTGTTTTTCTAGCTTCAGAATCCAAGTTTAAGAGTTGGGCTGATCTTGTGCTAAACCAATTCATGACTGAAATATTTGCTATAAGATGCTAATTGTTTTTTAATACGGCTAATAGGAAATCATTAGTAGATCAATGTAATGATCTATCCACATGTTATGGATAGTATGTTGATTATACAATCGGTAGTCCTGTCATGCTTATTTGAAGATTGTCTACAGTGCTCAAGTAGCCAACGGGCAAGGGCTAACCATCCATATTTGGGATCAGGATGACTACAGTATTTACATCTGTTTGTATTAAAACTAATGGAAGAAGATAATCATTGATTATGGAATCGGTAGTCCTGTCATGCTTATTTGAAGATTGTCTACAGTGTTTTAGTAGCCAACGGGGAAGGGCTAACCATCCATATTTGGGATCAGGATGACTACAGTATTTACATCTGTTTGTATTAAAACTAATGGAAGAAGATAACCATCGTGAGCTTGGATTAGGATACGTAAAATTCGTATGTAATTAGAAGTGAGAGTGGAATTAGCAGTTGTGGTGTTGTAGTATTTTTTCGTTTTCTTCGCTTGATGTACTCATCAATGTTGTGTTTGCAGTCCGATTACACTAGCAAGGGGCATAGTTAAGAGTTGTGTTTGCACGATTACACTAGCAAGGGGCATAGTTAAGTATGGTTATGGCCTATGGGAGACAATGTATTTTTTTATTTCCAAATTTATTTGTTATTTATTTCTTTTTAGTCCTTGAACTAAATTAACTAATTTTGTTTTTGCTCCTCAACAACTTAAATTATTTAGAGCACGGTATTTATTTATTTGAGGAAGTATTTACCCGATTAAATAACAACAGGTTGGTATCTCCAAACTTGTCACAATTTTCACCCCCAAACCAATTCGTCATTGTGAAAGGTTTTTGAAAGACCATCCTGCCATCCTCCTTGGTCCTCTTTTTTTCCTTTTATATTTTCCCCTTACGACAACATTATTAGGCATTGCTGATCTGGGGGCAGTTGGTTTAATATTGAAATCACTCTAAAAATAGAAGTTCTTAACGAGGTCAGATTTTATTTGATCACTGACAAGTTCCACAGTGGTTTCCTTTTTCCTTAGCTCATGCTTTATTATGCAATATACATTTTGGCTGAAGTAATAGAAGACATGTATTTTTTCAGTCACCGTAAAATTGCGCATATTCTGCAGCCAGGACTAATGCAAACGCATGATGAGGAGCTCAGGAGATTTTTCAAGAATTCTTCTGTCATATGTGTGATGTCACCGCGTTACGACAGCAGTAAGCATAGCTACATCAAACAACAGGCATGCTTTACTCCCATTTTACTGAATTTTTTTGTTGCGTTTATCATTTATATTCTATATATTTGGTTTCCTTGCCTAGATAAATTGATTTGCCATTGCCATCTTCGTTGCATTTTTCTTGTTCACCTCAGATACTGATCAAGCTTACCGTATGTCCACCCTTACTGTCAAGTGTCAAGGAATGCTACATAGCAGTTCTTTTAGCAAGAAAATTATTCTCTCTCTTGCTCTGAGCGTGTCAGTGTAATGTTTTCTCTCTCTGTATGTGTGTAGTCAATGGAGAAACCAAACTGGGTTTGCACTTGTTAGTTCTCTCTGGTTTTTTACAAACCTTCTTAACTTGATCTTTTCGTCGGTAGATTTCATTTACTTTGTCTCGTGATTCCTTGATAAATGACTGTCTAGTGATTCCTTGATAAATGACAAACTTTTGGTTTTATGTTAAATCTTTGTTTTGATTCTGCTAGATTGTTGGAACAGTCTTTACACACCATCAGAAATGTGTGCTTGTAGATACACAGGCATCTGGTAATAATCGAAGGGTTACAGCATTTTTGGGTGGTCTTGATCTCTGTCGTGGGCGCTATGATACACCTGAGCATCGCTTATTCCGTGATCTTGATACTGTATTTCGCGAGGATTATCGCAATCCTACTTTTCCAGTGAGTGTTTTCTCTGTTTGATTGCTCATGTCAGTGATAGCATATTTTTAGCATATTCTCTTGATGTACATGTGCAAGTATGTGTGTACGAATTGAAGCACTAATTAGTTTTGTACTATGTTTTTGGTACCTGAGGCAACATAAGGTAGTTTGGATTTTCTGATGGTGGTTTATTTGTTGTGGTAACTTGATTTTTTATTTTTTATTTTGCTTCTTGCATGATAACCTATTCAAATGTATGCGCTCAGCATGCCCACAAGGCTGTAATAGAGAATACCTCTAGCCGAGGAGCACGAAAAGATTGATTGGTTTAACTCATTCATTCATAAAAGCACCTGCTTTAGTGGGGCCGGAGGGAGATTAAGGGGAACTTGATTTTGTTTTGTTAGGATCTCAACATGGAAATTTCTTTCACTTTGAATCAGTTAAAGAAGTATTCCTGTTTCAGGTTTTGGTAATCCTCTTCTCACATAGTAAAACCATGCTGTGGATAAATCGCTTTAAGATCACCATGTCTTGAAACAAACCGAGCATGCACACAAGCTAGAACCAAGGAAAATTAAGCAAACACTCAAAGAAAGCACAAGACACAGATTCACATGGTTGGTAAGAATGCTTACGTCCACATTCACGCCAATTTCCAATACGTCCTGGTTGAGGAAGATGTTCCAAAGAGTCAGCTAGAGTGAACAACCTTACATACTGCTAGGATTTTACAATCAGTAGAGTTGGATCATTTGCCTTGAGCGCAATAGTAATTGAGCTTCACAAACCTAACACACCAGAATAAGATTTCAGTTGGTCACAGATGTTAATAGAATTATGTTAGGATCAAAAACATTATTATTAGTGCTTCTCAAATCAGATGGAGTTCTGATAGGTCTATGGCATTTTCCCAAAGGGAAAGCTGTGAACAAGTCCTTGGACGTTAATTGCGAGTCCATGGCATTATACTTCGGTTTTGTGCCCTATCTGTCTGTTTCAGTGGGAAATTTATCAGATATATCATTTTCTAGATGTTGTGTCTATGATTCCATGAATAAGCAAGCACTGCTGTCTACGTGTATTTGTGTTTGTGGGGGGAAAAAAAACACTTTTTTTAGAACTAAGATCTTAAGATGTTTATATTACGTGATTTGGCATGTGTTGACTTATGTTACATGAACTCGGTTACCTGTGTTAGGTGTAGGCATGTGTCTAACTGATAGATACTACTAATTTCCATCTTGAGCACAAATGGACATGCAAAAAGAATCTTTTACTAGGTTTCTTTTATTTTCTCGGATAAATGGTGTTTATAGGGTCGATGCGTAGTTCATGGTCAATTCAAATTACAAAATATGCTTGCTAGGTGAATGTCCAACTAAGGGGTTCTTTGGCTAAAAAAACCATTTTGGTTTATTTTTCGTCTTTATTCACAAAACTTTAAGTTTGACTAATAATTTTATACTTTTTAGATTTCTCTCGTAGAGAGGAGCCAAGAAACCACAACAAATCGACCGAAAACTAACAAATGCAAAAAAAATTTGAATAAGGACAAAAACAAAAAACAAAAAAACCAAAAAACCAGTTTTTTCAATTCACCCAAATGAGGCCTAAATGTGCCGAACACAAATCCCATACCCTTGTCTGATTGTCAACTGTCTGACACGGATGCTCTATGTGTTTCTAAAAAGTTGGCATAACTAGGAGTTGCAGGCCTGTGAAGATCATAATTGAATTTGAATGCGCCTTTTATTTTTTATTTTTTCAGATTTCGAAAGTTATTCACTATATTTCATTGTTCGATCATAGCATTTCTCTTCCCTATGTTGGTATAACACGGAAATGAATTAGTGTCTGAAACGAATACTATATATATTTGGAAGAGTCTTTAATGTAGGTGTTGACCCGTCTTCGAAGGTCATGTGAATCTGCATGCGCTTTTGTTTTCAGAGTTTGTAAATTTACACTATATTTCATAGTTCCGGTCTAGCATTGCTATTCCCTTGGTTGATGAAGCACAGAAATTGAGTAGTATGCTCTACGACCCCATCGATCTTTTGGTGAAGAATTAGCCCCAAAATTGTACACAGTTTGTATTGATGGACAAGGCTGAAGTACTGCCTAAGAATGCTGACATTCGTCTCATGTGAGGGGCTTTGATGCTCCTGCGCATCTTTCTTATTTTTCAGTTGTTTATTCTCCTTTTTCTTAGGCAGGAACTAGGGCTCCAAGGCAACCATGGCATGATTTACATTGTAGAATTGATGGGCCTGCTGCATATGATGTTCTAATAAACTTTGAGCAGCGTTGGAAAAAAGCGTCAAAATGGACTGAGTTGGGACTACGTTTCAAAAAGATATCTCGTTGGCATGATGATGCGCTGATAAAGATAGATCGCATTTCATGGATACTTAGTCCGCCCTATTCTGTTTCCAAAGATTACACACATATTCCGGAGGATGACCCCTTATTGTGGGTTACCAAGGAAGAGGATCCTGAAAACTGGCACGTTCAGGTTATCTGTTAAATTTTTGTTTTTTTCCCTTAAAACCTTTTTTTTTGTTGTCAAAACCTAACAGTTCTCTTCTGGCAGATTTTCCGGTCCATTGATTCGGGCTCAGTGAGGGGATTTCCTAAGATCGTTGATAAAGCTCAAGCCCAGGTTGATTTTTATGTTTTTTCCCTTCCAAAAAGAGACACTCTATGCCTAGGTTTATCATTTCTGGAAAAACCTTCTAAGATGGTTCTGTACTGGTTGTCTTCATTTAGTTGTCTTCGTTAGTATGGTTCCATTTGCAAATTACAAGCCCTCCTTAGAAGCCATTCATTCATTTTTTTATCCTTCTATGTGTTGATGTGAAGTATCATCAGTCACGCGCAATTTGTATATTTAAAGTACTATGTGAAATAAACAGTTTATGTTTGCAGAAGTTGGAAATGCTTAGAAGTCAAGACAATAATCTTCTAATCGATGTATTAGTTTATCTCCACTAGTACACTTCAGTATTGAAGTTTTCTTTTTTGTGACATTCGTCACTGCAGAACCTTATCTGCTCCAAAAACGTGCTGATAGATGGAAGCATTCAGACAGCATACATTCAGGCCATCAGATCAGCTCACCATTTCATATACATTGAAAATCAGTATTTCATTGGATCTTCATATGCATGGCCGTCGTACAAAGAAGCAGGTCCAGTTACCTTTTCGTTTGGTTTGAGAAATTTATTGATCAGTTCTAAATTTCTGTTCTTTCCTTTTCTCTTGATTCTTTACCACTCATACACTTTGAGATTTGTAATGTTCTGTTAATGCCCACCTCTCAAATCAAAGAGTTAATTTGCTAGATGCAAATCTAGTGGCCTTTCCCATAATTTTCATGTCTAGGTCGAAAATTCTACAGTTGAGCACTGGAATTTATGAACTCTATCTCTCGACAAGAGTTCAACCATAAATACTAATACAGCATGAGAGAAACGCTTGCTCTCTGTTTGCTTTTGTTCCCCGTTTGTCTCTGCTTCTCACCTTCATACTCTCTCTCTCTCTCTCTCTCTCTCTCTCTCTCTCTCTCTCTCTCTCTCTCTCTCTCTCTCCATATTCTGTTTCACTCTATCCATGAAAATTTGCATCTCCCCTCCTTGGAAGACGGGGTTTCACATGAGGGAAGATGTTGAATAGCTTGATATACATTGTTGGGCCTATTTCTTTACAGCTTAAGCTTTTGGGACTACTGGTAACTTAACACCTTTATCCATCACCTCCTCTCCATGCCTGCATGTTAACCAATAACTGATTCCGTTAATTCTTTCTTAACAAATATTGTGGTATGGTCAGGAGCTGATAATCTCGTACCCATGGAGTTGGCATTAAAGATTGCTAGTAAAATTAGAGCTAAAGAGAGATTTGCAGTTTATGTTGTTATACCAATGTGGCCTGAGGGTGATCCGAATTCTGCTGTTATGCAAGAAATTCTATTTTGGCAGGTAATGTGGCTTTCTAATTTTGTTAATGGGATAAACCAGAAACATCTCGATCTGTTTGCAGATTTCAGAATCAGTTTTGTAGAAGTATTTTGTGTGTGGATGTAAAGATATGTAAATAATTGTCCTTTGCATATTGTATTCACATTTTAGCGGATATGGTTTTTGATATTTTGAAAACATTTTTGGTTAACAGTTAATCAGAAATGGGTTCGTTCTTTAAAAATATTCTAAACAAATATGTTTTCAAAACCATCAACAAATCAATTTCTGAAGATTCTTCCAGAACTGACCTGAAACTGTAACAAAAATGTAAGTTTCTGACAACGGGTTTTATTTCTTGAAACTTTGTCTTCTTGCAGAACCAAACAATGCAAATGATGTATGGAATTGTTGCACGGGAGCTGAAATCCATGCAATTTTCTGACGCACATCTTCAAGACTATCTAAATTTTTATTGCCTTGGAAACAGAGAAGAAATGCCCGAGGAGGAGACGAGAAGATGAGTTGGCTTCTGCAAATGGTTACAGGGTAATTGTTTGAAATGAAATATTGTTTTTAATGAGCTTTCAGTTTATCACAGTAACTGGTCACATCTCTGTTCTGCAGAGACGTATCATAGATATTGGGAATATTTACAAGTAAAAGAAATTTTTAGTTCTGCATTCAAACGAGCGAATCATATTAGATCCCTCAGAACTTTCCAGTTTAAGTGATGGTGGAGAGCATTAATAGATGCTAGTTTGGCTAGTTAAGACTTGGGTTTAAATGGTTGTGTTGTGATACATATGGTGATAGATGTGAAAATGAATTATTTCGCGTGACTTTCGAAACCAGATTTTTATATGCCTTAATTTGTCATTTCTTCACTAATATCTCTTGCGCATAAATAGCACTGAATGATTTAAGACTATTTCCTATACATTCACTCTGAACTTCACCCACACTGAATTTAACATTTTGAAATTGTTTTCCCGTGACTATGTTTTAGAACTCTCAAGTTCTCAACTATTATCTAGCAATGTGGGTGTCGTGGACAAAAAAACTTGTACAGCTAATGGCCTGTGAATGAAGCAATTTTAAACTTGCAAATCTGAAATATAAAATGTCGTCAGTTCTAATTATTGCAAGGAATATTATATTTTGTTGCATAGTTCACCTCATCAGCTCATCTAATTATTACAAGGACTATTATATTTTGTTGCATAGTTCACCTCATCAGCTCATCTTTATCCCTATTTTGGAGAAATATACGTAATTTTTTGTTATGTATTGGGTTTACATGGAAAAGGGATAACCGGGGCACCAGTAGGGAATGCCAAATTGTGGTGTTCTCTTTATATTGTAGTATTGATACTTCTTATCTATTCAAAAGATATTTCAGTTATAGTATGGAAGGAATTTTCTGAAAAGTTGGTTTTAAATACTTATCAGATCTCGGATTCCGAGAAATTTCAGCGGTTCATGGTTTATGTGCATGCTAAGGGAATGATAGTAGATGATGAGTATGTAATAGTTGGATCTGCCAACATCAACCAAAGGTCTTTGGCTGGTACAAAGACACGGAGATAGCTATGGGAGCCTATCAACGCCATCACACTTGGGCTGAAAAGCAGCGACACCCTCGTGGTCAGGTTTGATTCTGGTCCTTGTTTTCCGTATCTGCAGAAAACATTAGATTTTTAGGCATTTTTCTTCCATATTTTCAGTGGGAGAATATTGAGTATAAATGAACATTCTTTGTGCAGTGTGAGACTTCAAAGACAAAATTGGTCATAGTTGATGTTGTTTGGATTTCCCTTCCCACTCATCTTTCTAGTGGTTAAAAAAAAGGGGGTGGTGGTTGACGTTAATATCATCACCAGGATGGTGGGAATTTGTGAAACTAAGCTCATTTCTAACTGGAACTTAGTTTGCTGAATATTTTTATTCTGGCCACGCATGTGTACTTGGCTGCTGAAAGCAGCTTGGCTTCTATGCTTTTGTGCAATTTTAGTATCTTGACCTAGCATTTCTTCTCGAAAGGGAGATTTGGAGTAATGGTCCAACCATTGAAGGTTTTAACATGTTTGATTCATGAATTAAAGCATAGGATTGCCCTACAAGTTCCATGTGGTCATCTCTCCAATGATTGAATGCGACAACTGGTGTTGGAATTACATATCCATTGGATAACCAATTACACAAAAACATGAAGTACAATATAATGATTAATCATTAAATATCCCCAAAGTGACCCCCTCATAGCTGGTTGGTTGAGACCACATCAATAATCGGGTGGGAAGAAAATCACTAGTGTTTGTATAGGTGAAGGCGTAGGACCTTTATAGTTTAAGGCCCATAAAATTTTGGGAACAACCAAATTTTGCACTGCTTTCATGGATGTACGTGTATGGGTGTGTGTTTTGTACATGGAAGATGAAGTGGACTATTGTACTGATCAGGCCTGTACCATTATAAATTTGGTATCATAGCCAACATTATCTTGTGGAGGGTGCGGCAGTAGTGTAATTAAGAGGAGTAGAGGCTCCAGAGAGAATATGTTGGGATTCCACCCCGTGTAGGCTGGATGGGCTTAGGCCCAGATGGGAGTGATTTCCTATTGCGTTTAGGATTTCCTATTGTGTTTAGGATTTCCTATTGGGTTTAGGATTTGTATCTCTATAAATACTCTTGTTGTCTTTCTTTTATTGAGTGTGTGGTAGCACAATGTGAGCGGGGACAGGCGAGAGTGTGAGAGGGGGAGCCAGTTGTGGCCTCCCCCGGCCGGAGTGGGAGCCGGTTATTGCTCCCCGGATAGGTTTTTTCATGTCTTTGTATATTTGAGAATATATACGGATGGACGGAGTTTTTCCTCAGATTTCTTATGTGTGTTTGAGTGCGTGCGTGACCCGGAATTCACAACAAACTGGTATTAGAGCTCGGGGGAGCGAGAGGTCACCGGATTCGCGCTTGAAACTCACGGATTCAAGAACGGAAAAAAGAAACGAAGTCAGTTGGAGATTTTGCTCACAAGGTTTTGTTCGTCTCGACGAGACGAGTACAACGGAGTGCTCGCGGTTAGTTTTGGTCACCGGTTCCTAACTATTTGGACAGTTCGGATTCATTGGTGGGCTTGTATTTGGGTGATTCGAGCTCGGATTTTGCAATCCTAGACACATCCGGAGAAATTTAGGAGGATCCGACGCGGTCAGGTCAATCGGATGGGATGTTGTTTAGTCGGAGGCAAACCATGGGAGATCCGATGGGAGTCCAGGTGGTGCTGGGAGAGTCAGGAATGGAACATGGATGAACCAGGAATGGCGGATAGGTGACGGAAAAGGCGAGCGGAGTTGGAAGAGCTACACACCATGAGTATTGGACAAACTTTGCAGAGATCGGAGGTTGACCTGGAGCAATCGGGTGATTACGGATTCGCGGCGGTTGAACTGTGGTGATCAGTCGGAGAAACTAGTGAGCAAAGATACATTCTTCGAGTGTTGCATCTCTGTTTGGTGGGGGTGGATACACTTGATTGGTTAATGACACAAACACTTACTAGAGTGACAGATCGGAGTTGGTCAGCGGTGATCGGAGGTAGTTTGGTTCAATAGAGCCACGGAGATCTAGCATGATTTGTTCACATCCCGGATTCACGAGAGGTGTATCCCGGTGGGGGTGCGGAGGAACTCGGTGGGGGATGCGGTGTAGAGAAGGAGTCAGCCTCATCTCAGATGGTGTGTGAGATCATTTGGAGGAGTGAGCCTCTGGTGTGGGCAGAAGGTAGTTGCATTCTCTTGACAGGACAAGATGTTAGAGTGGCGGAGCGCGGCGATGAAGCTGCGAGCACTCGATGAGAGGGTGCGGGTGCTTGGTTATGGAGCGCATACACCTTGCAGGAGGTGTGCGAGTGGAGGCATTCCAGTTGAGGGGGTGCGGTACTCGGATTTTCTGATCTGATGCGGATTCTAGTTTTGCAAGGATACACTCTTTCGGGTTTATGTACTCTGTTTGGTGGTGCATGGATGCTCTACTGGTTAGTAACATAGGCGCTTGCTAGAGGTAGCTGATTGGAGGTGGCAACATGGAGTGTTGCAGTCAACTTTGCCCACTCGGTGTGGAGGGGGTGATTGTTGGGACTCCACCCCGTGTGGGCCGGATGGGCTTAGGCCCAGATGGGAGTGATTCCTTATTGCGTTTAGGATTTCCTATTGTGTTTAGGATTTCCTATTGAGTTTAGGATTTGTATCTCTATAAATACTCTTGTTGTCTCTCTTATTGAGTGTGTGGTAGCACAATGTGAGCGGGACAGACTAAGAGTGTGAGAGGAGGAGCCGGTTGTGGCCTCCCAGCCGGAATGGGAGCCGATTATTGCTCCCCGGAGAGGTTTTTTCATGTCTTTGTATATTTGAGAATATATACGGATGGACGGAGTTTTTCCTCATATTTTTCTTGTGTGTTTGAGTGCGTGCGTGACCCTATTGCACAACAGAATAGAGGCCTTGGGTTGTGTACCTTTGCCCTCCTGTGGGCTGCATTGCTTGTATATGACCAACTATCCCGCATTCCCTAAACAGGATATAACATGGGCAACATGACGGGGATGTTGCGCATTTAAGTGGGGTAACTTGTGACACCCCATCTCACTTCGGGTGAAAAGAAGAATGTCTTATGCCATACAATAGGATCTTCTTAGTACAAAACATTTTCTCACCAGTAGTTGGGAAGAACAAAGTTGTGCGCTTGGCAGCCCAAGGTGGACCTATGTGTATGGGGTTTGCATTACGTGAAGCTGACAATACTGTAATGGGAAGGATCAGATCCTTATAGGTAGTCCGATCAATCAAACAGAATATTATTTGGATTCAATTTCTGGAAGTTTATTTGGTAACATAGTTGACCCGAACAACATTCATGCAGATATATGGATACAGAATGTCACTTTGGGCTGAGCAACTTGGGATAATGGACAAGCACTTCAATGAGCCAGAGAGCTTGGAGTGTGTGAGGAAAGTAAATCAGGTGGCTGAAGATAACTGGAAGAGATACACTGACCAGAATTTCACCTTACTGCAAGGCCATCTTCTCAAGTATCCGGTACAGGTAGATGAAGATGGGAAGGTGGGTCCCTTGCCTGGATACGAGACTTTCCCTGACGTAGGGGGTAGAGTTCTTGGAGCGCCTTCGCCCACCATCCCTGATATCATTACAACTTGATGACTTCCACACGTACAGGACCAATAAGGCTTGGAAAATATCTTACATTAAGTTTTTAAATTTGTGAATGTTAAGTATAATTTGTTGTTATTTTCTGTCTGTCGCTGCTGCTGGAGAGAGGTTGCTGTCAACAACGGTTTGTGAACTCCCTGTGGCTGTTATGGGCTGTGTAAATACATGGTTTTTATTTGTGAATTTCAATTGTAATTACTCGTTGATGTATTTTAAATTTGCTGGAGCCATTGGAGAGAAGCCACAGAGGTTTATCAGCCGAGGTTTGTCTGAGTGCTGGATTCAAGTCATTGTAGATGTTCTCCGAGTGTAGAGAATTTGCTTTTGCTAGTTTCTCCTTTGTATTGTTTTTGTTCAACATTTGTTGAATTTCAGCTCTGAATTATTATTCTCCCCAAATGGAAAGAATGTTCTTGTTTTTGTTCAATTTTTTTTGTTCAATTCTTGTGTGCATCTGAGTGTAACATATTTAGCTTGCAAACAATGGAAGGTCAAATTTTGGCTGTTCAATTTCTTCAAGGTAATTGTTTGAATCAAGCGTGATTGATGTTCAACCACATTGAAGATTTTTTTTTTCTTCTTTTACTATATGATTTACACATCAAGGGTTGCAAAATGAAGAATAGAACTAGGGTGGGGTTAGCACTCACAATTAAGTTGAGATATAATATGTAAAAGGTATAACTAATTAAAAATATACTACTATCGTGTAAGGTTTGTCACTTACCCTACTCTGAAAATTCAACCAAGTCATCATTTAGGCTCCGTTTGTTTCGGGCGGAAAACGTTTTCTAGGAAAATATTTTCCATGGAAAACAGCTTTGGAACAAAAGAAAATAAAGTCTGAAAAAGTTTTCTTTGTCAACCTAAAATGAGGGAAAACTCAAGCACTTGAGGCGGAAAACAATTTTTTGAAAGCCGGAAAACAATTTTTTGGATCCCTCTTTATATCTTTAGTTTTTCTTAAAACCAACTTTTCTCTTTCAAAACCAGCCCTAACTCTCTCTTTTCTTTTGGCTCTCTTTTTACATACCTATACACTCCCAAATCATTACAAATCTATTCAATTCTCGAATACCACAAAACAACGTTTGTTATTTTTTTTTCCGGAAGAAGGATCGAAACGGTGGAGATGGATTCTTTGAAGGATTTGATTTACTCTTGAATTCAAGAACACAATCAACCGCTTGCCCTAATTGGAGTCCACAAAAGCTAAAGGTAATTTTTTTTGAAGGATCGAAACGGTGGAGATGGATTCTTCTTCCCAAGCGAAGGTAATTTTCGCTCCCTTTTATGTATGCGGGATCATATGTGCTTGATTGTTCCATACGAATCAAAGAGTTTTCTCATTTTGTTTTCATACCCTTTGCATTCAGATGGGATTATGTTTTTGTCAGGGGTTTTTTGAAAGCACCCTCGGTGGGTTAGAACCAGTTTTTGTGGACTCCAATTAGTGGGTGGCGGAAGAGATGGTTGTCGATTGAATTCAAAAGAACACGATCAACCGCCTCGGGCCTTCGGCGATCAAGGCCGTGCTTGTCGATTGAATTCAAGAACACGATCAAAGTTTGACGATCAAGGGTGTAACTTTTGCAATATGTAATTTTTGTTTGATTTTGCAAATTGAACTCAATTAAAAGGGTATTTTGATCATTTTGAAGTAATGGTAAGTGGTTTGCGTAGGATATGATTTTTTATATAAAAATCGGTTTTGTATTTACCATGATTTCCAGTGGCAACCAAACAATAGAAAATATTTTCCGGAAAGTATTTTCCTATCTTAACCAAACACCAGAAAATGTTTTATTTTCTCCAGAAAACAAAATAAAAGCATTTTCACTTGAGCCCAAAGTTAAAATAGATCGGCTATGAGGTAAACAAAAGATTCATCGAGTCCAAAACAAAATAAAGCTTTCAGATCTTTCACATCTGTGTCCAAAAGACACTCTCATTTTTTTTTTATCTTTTGATTCTGAATCTTTTTCTCAAGACGGCTCCAGCCTCACTTTATTTGACAGTTAATAGAGCCCACAATAGAAATGACTCCAGACAAAATAAAAATAATTCACTTGAGCCCAAACAAAATAAAAACAACTCACTCGAGTCCAAAACAAAATAAAGCTTTTAGATCTTTCGCATCTGCGAAAAAGACCTCTCTCTTTCTCTCTCGATTCTCGGCCTCTCCGCTCCAGCCTCCAGCTTCCAATCACATATTAAAAAATCATCTCTCCCACCTTAAGCCCTAAAACTAATTCTCTCTCTCTCTCTCTCTCTCTCTCTCTCTCTCTCTCTCTCTCTCTCTCTCTCTCTCTCTCCTAATTAAAAAGTCCCTCTCTCCCCTTTTCTTTTCGCCCTAAATCTAAGTTCATAGACAAGTGTAAAAAGAATTGCATGGAAATTTGGAATTGCTTGTCCGTGTGGGTTTATATGAAAGATAAGACTCTTTTTTATCTTTGGTTTAATGTTTAATTTTTAGATCCTGTTTATCAACATGGTCGATTAAATCACACAATTAGAAGTGAATTGGATAACGATTATGAGAAAACAACAAAAAAAACGGTCAACATTTAGACTTAAACAAAATAAAATAAAAATTCAAGTAAAAAAAAAAAAGTTCAAAGAAAACAGTTTTTTAGATTATTTTTGTATTTATTCACAAAAAAATAGTTTGAAATTCGTAATTTATACTTAGAGATTTCTCTCGTTGAGTAACTCATAAAAAAATTAGCACAAAACTAACCAACGCGAAAATTTAAATAATGACAGAGAAATAATCTTGCTTAATTATTTAGTCAAAACACCCTTAGTGCCCTTACCCACGTTTTGTTCACTAAAAGACAAAAATAATTTGAAAAATATATATATATATACCTTTTGCATAAAAAAGTTGTCTTTATTCAATTTGTTTTTGATTCCTTGATGAATTAATAATTAAAGAAAAACCAAAATTAACAACTGAGGTTCTTTTTTGTTTTAATTAAAAAATTAATCCGAAATGATTTTCTTATATATGGACGAGACTCAAGGTAAATTATAGAGAGTATTTTTTAAAATTACTCTTTCTATCTCTTTACTTGCAGCCTTTGTCGATTTGACCAAATTCATATAAATTGGAAACCACAAGAATTAATAATTAATACAAATACATCCATTTTACACACCCGCATAAGTGTTGGGTATGGATCTCAAGAGTTATGAAAGAGTGTGTAAAATTGGGTGTAGTTTTAACGTTTTTGCAAAGAATATATATTTTTTGACGAATAGATAAAAAAATTCACTCCATCTGTGTTACTCCCTTTGTCCAGATTTGTTTGTCTCTCGTTCTATTGCAACCGGATAAAAAATTAGTGATATTTTTAAATTGGTAAGTAATTACATGTCCAACATCGATTTTGTTTGATAGATCTTGATTAATTCTATAAGACAATGTTTTTAAAATTACATAAAACATTATAAATTATAAGATATAAATATTTGAAAAGTGGCACGAACTCCCAAATGGACTAACAAATCCGGACAGAGGGAGTATCGTCGTTACATGGGGGAATGACTTCGGCGACGAAGGCCTATACGAAGCTCAACTGTCACGACCTAGCTTCAGCCTACAACACATAACACAAATAAAGATCCACAAAACACAGAGAATTTATGCTTTATTTTTTGTCTTTATAGGTAGGATTGTTTTTTTTTTTTTTTTTTTTGCATTTGTTATTTTTGCGTTGATTTTTTTGTTGTTTATAGATTCGTTCCGACGAGAGGAATCTAAAAAGTATATAATTATGATCAATTTTTTAAAAAAAATCACTAAAGACAAAAAAAAATTCTAATTTTGTGGTTTATTGGATATTTTATCTTTATTCAAAAAAATTAAGCCTGGTTAATAATTTTTTACTTTTTAGATTCATATTGCTAAGACAAACAAAAAAAATTGCCGCAAAATTAACAAATGCAAAAAGAAAAAAAAAACCCTTGATTTTTTTAACCAAAGCAACCCTAAGACTACGAATCCGGGGGTTTGGAGTGGGTGCTGTGCACAATCCTCGCCGTCCGTTCGGCGATCCAATGGTTCAGATGGAATCTTGCAATGAATGGCTCGGATGTCGCAAGGCTCGGATTCCATTTGGACCATTGGATCGCCGAACGTATGGCGAGGATTGTGCACAACACGGGTGTTGTGCACGGTGCACAGCACCAACACCAAATCCCGAATCCGGACATCCAGCTAAGATCAAACGGTGCGCCTCACACGTGAGCTCACTTGTCCTTCCCCTCTCTGTTTTCTAGCGGGAAATACCTCTTGTTTTCATTTTCATTAAACCCGCGAGAATTAGAGTGGTAACTGCCACCAACCCTGTGGGCCTGTGGCCCCTTTTTGTTGATAGATAGAAAAGGTCTGATCATAAAGCAATCAAATATCTGGAATCCGTACCACCTCCGAGCGGCGACCAAAACTGTCGGCACCATCCCAAATCCATGGCTTATCCCAAACCCTAACTCTCTCTCTCTCTCTCTGTATACGCAGTACTAGCGGTGTGAGCGGAGACACGTTCATTGAGTGATTAAGGCACAGTTGGAATGGGGGAGGTAACATCAGAGAAAGTGACGTACTTACACGGCGACTTGGACCTGAGAATCATTGAAGCTCGTTACTTACCGAACATGGACTTACTCACTGAACACCTCCGCCGCTGCTTCACCGTCTGCGACAGCTGCTACCGCCCACCGCCGCAGGATCCATCCTCCGTCGCCGAATCCGGCGGCGAAGGAGACCGAGGCAAAGGCGACGAGGACAAGAAAATCCGCCACCACCGGAGGATCATCACCAGTGACCCTTACGTTACGGTCTGCGTGCCGCAAGCGACTCTCGCTCGAACGCGGGTAATATAAGGCCCTGGTTCCTTTTTTTCCCCATTTTTATTTAATTGTATCGTTAGACAACTTCAATAATTAATTCAAACGGGGACTCTCGGAAATAGTTGTAGGAGAATAATAGTAGTTAAATTGAATTTTAAAACTTTCAAAATTCCTACAGGTAATCTCCAACGCTCAAAACCCTAAGTGGGACGAGAGGTTCTGTATACCCATGGCACATCCATTGGTGCATTTGGTGTTCCATGTGAAGGATAATGATTTATTTGGTGCACAGCTGATTGGGAAAGCCCTGATTCCGGCAGAGAAAATTGCTGCCGGGGGGTTTATCGGCGGATGGTTTCCGGTGGTTGGGGCAAATGGTGAGACGCCGAAGCCCGGCACGGCACTCCATATCGAAATGGAATTTACGCCCTGTGATAAGAATCCGCTTTATCAGCATGGTACTGTTGGAATTTTAGCTGTTTCGAAGTTTGAAATTGTTTCAATGAGTAGATGTGTACTGTGAAATAGTCAATTTTATTGAAAAGTGAGGATGACAGATGAGTTTTATATTGCATATAGTATATATATAGGACCGTCCTTACTTTGTCTAATAGGTTTTGAAATAATTTTATCACTCTCTCTCTCTCCCCAAAATGTCATAGGATATTGTTTTTTGGACAATGCAAAATAGATTTGGCACTCCGGCATTTTGGTATGACATCTTTTGTGGAAAGATACATGGTTTCTTTTTCTTGTATATGGCTTTCCGCCACTTTATAAATGCATTTGTTGGTGTTGAAGTTTTCTTTTCTCTCTCACTCAGATGTTTATCTGGGATAATAAATTTATGGCGAGTTTGAGAAATAGTTTCCACTAGGCATGCACCATGTCTATTTTTTCGGAATTATGCTCTGTATATCTTGGAATGGTATTGTCCGCCAGTACCTATTATCTACTCGAAGACTTTAGAATAGTGAGTTATCGTGCCTACGTCGACTCACTTACTATTTTCTCCCCTACTTCTGTTTGAGTTTCAGTATTGTTAGCAGTACTTGACTAGTTTTTTTGTTGAAAAACGCATAAAGGGATATCTGAAGTGTTGTGTTGTATTAAATTGAGTGTTTCGTTAACTTGTGCATAAATTAGTGCACGAATCCCACAGGTATTGCAGCCGACCCCAAGCACGAGGGCGTGAGGAACACGTATTTTCCACTTAGAAAAGGAAGTGCGGTGAAGTTGTACCAAGATGCTC
Organism: Vaccinium myrtillus; assembly: GCA_016920895.1. Taxonomy (NCBI): domain Eukaryota; kingdom Viridiplantae; phylum Streptophyta; class Magnoliopsida; order Ericales; family Ericaceae; genus Vaccinium; species Vaccinium myrtillus. The sequence goes on along the minus strand of CM029277.1, from coordinate 3,599,617 downwards.
ACATCAAGGATGATACAAAGTTTCCAAAAATTGAATTAGATGGAGGGAAAGCTTATGAACATGGAAAATGTTGGGAAGATATATGCCATGCTATATCAGAGGCTCATCATATGATATACGTAGTTGGTTGGTCAGTTTATGACAAGGTGAAGTTAATAAGAGAGCCGACCCGGCCGTTGCCCAGAGGGGGGGATTTGACTTTGGGTGAATTGCTCAAGTACAAGTCCGAAGAAGGTGTTCGGGTTTTGCTATTGGTTTGGGATGATAAGACTTCACACGATAAGTTCATGTTTCAAACAGTGAGAATTTTTTCTTTCACTGTATTTTTTTCCCTGATACGTAAAATTCTGGTTCTTAAATGTCTTATGCATGTGTTATTCTGTTTGTTATTACTAGTTGGACTGTTTACTTGTGTTATTGTGCTTGCTTAGGCCTTCTCAATATGCTTGCTTTTGTATGCAATATACATTTTGGCTGACGTAATAGCGGATATGTACTTCTTCAGTCATGGTAAAAATGTGCATATTCTGCAGGCAGGAGTAATGCAAACGCACGATGAGGAGCTCAGGAAATTTTTCAAGAATTCTTCCGTCATATGTGCACTGTCACCGCGTTACGCCAGCAGTAAGCATAGCTACATCCAACAACAGGCATGCTTTACTCCCATTTTACTGATTTTTTTTGTTGCGTTTATCATTCATGTTCTATATATTTGGTTTCCTTCCCTAGATAAGTTGATTTGCTATTGCCATCTTCGTTGCATTTTTCTTGTTCACGTCAGATAGTGATCGAGCTTACCGTATGTCCACCCTTACTGTCAAGTGTTGAGGAGTGCTACATAGCAATTCTTTTAGCAAGAAAATTATTCTCTCTCTTGCTCTGAGCGTGTCAGCGTAATGTTTTCTCTCTCTTTATGTGTGTAGTCAATGGAGAAACCAAACCGGGTTTGCACTTGTTAGTTCTTTATGGTTTTTTTAACAAACCTTCTTAACTTGATCTTTTTATCAGTAAATTTCAGTTACTTTGTCTCGTGATTCCTTGATTAATGACATAACTTTTGGTTTTATGTTAAATTTTTGAACAAAACTTATTTAAATTCTTGATAGTTGTACTAGTGTGTTCCTAATACGAATCTGACATTTCCTATTACGAATCTTTGTTTATGAGGCTAAGAAACATGCTTCTTTATTTTTTTATGTAAAGAAAAGTTATACCTTAAATCCTCAAACAAATGGAAAAATCTCCAGCGCAACTTATAACTTGGGTTAGGCTTGGTATCTATGTTAGATCAGATCCCAATATCATTTTGAACCACAGTAAATGTGATTCCATGACGAAAAAAAATGCATGTCAAAATGATTTCCTGAAGCGACGTGAAGAATTAAAATGTGACTTCTCTAGCAGCTGCCACCGTTACACCCCGCAATCGTGTCATTGCCGCCCTTACAGTATGGCTGCCACCACCATTACTTTAACCGTGATTGAGATGTTCATGCAACTAATATTACATTGCCAACTGTACTGTAATTATGTGTACCATAGATGGTTAACAATAGTGTCAATTCTTGTTTCCGGAATGATCACGAGAGTAAATTTTTCTCGGTTCACCAATACTTGTTTGTCAAGTTATTTCAATGATAATTTCTGCAAGTTTTATTAATGTACGTTCTTTTGTGTCAAATAACCTGCTGAAATTGAATTCATGTTTTTTTTCCACTCCTTTTGTTTTGATTCTACCTAGGTTGTTGGAACAGTCTTTACACACCATCAGAAATGTGTGCTTGTAGATACGCAGGCATCTGGTAATAATCGAAGGATTACAGCATTTTTGGGTGGTCTTGATCTCTGTGATGGGCGCTATGATACACCTGAGCATCGCTTATTCCATGATCTTGATACTGTATTTCGCGATGATTATCATAATCCTACTTTTCCGGTGAGTGGTTTCTCCATTTGATTGTTCCTGTCAGTGAGAGCATATTTTTAGCATATTCTCTTGATGTACAAAGTGTGTACGAATTTGAAGCACTAATTAGTTTTGTACTGTGTTTTTGGTACGTGAGGCATCATAAGGTAGTTTGGAATTTTTGATGGTGGTTTATTTGTTTTGGTAACTTGATTTTTATTTTTATTGCATGATACTTATTCAAATGTATACCCTCAGTAGGGGTGAAATCGGTTCGGTTCGGTCGGTTTTTTGCCGATTTGTCAACCAAACTGAACCAATCGGTTTGTAGAAATCCAAAACCGAAACCAACCAACAATGAAGAAAAAAAACAAAAAAAGAACCACAAAATTGAACACAAAGTGACAAGATCCTTAATTGCTGAACCAAACTTAACCGCAAACACACCTATTCTTCAGGGAGTAATCTGATGATAAAGATCTATGGATTCTCCGATTCTGCAACATCAATCTCCATTGGAGAGGATTTACCCCAGCTCGTTGCCATAGTTTGCTCCTGCACACAGAGGCGTTGGGTAGAGAAGATGTTAGGGTTTTTTGTGTTCTCCTGAGTCTTTAAAAGTATAAGGAGAAAATAATCCTCTGCTCCCTAGAATAAGGTTAGATCGTTAGACGAACGGCAGGGATTGTGTATACCCTTCAATAAAATCGGTTCGGTTCCTTTCGGTTGAGATTTACATAAAACCGAACTGAACCGAACTGAATTAATTTAAATCGACGAAGAGCACGAAAAGATTGATTGGTTTAACACCTGCATTTATAAAAGCACCTGCTTCAGTGGGACCAGAGGGAGATTAAGGGGAACTTGTTTTTGTTTTGTTAGGATCTCAACATGGAAAGTTCTTCCACTTTGAATCAGTTGAAGCATTCCCGTTTCAGGTTTTGGTAACGCTCTTCTTGCATGGTAAAATCATGCTGCGGATATATCGCTTTAAGATCACCATGTTTTGAAACAAACCGAGCATGCACACAAGCTAGAACCAAGGATAATTAATCAAACACTCGAAGAAAGCACGAGACACAGATTGACATGGTTGGCAAGAATGCTTACGTCCACATTCACTCCAATTTCCAATACATCTTGATTGCAAAAGATGCTCCAAAGAGGCAGCTAGAGTGAACAAACTTACATACTGCTAGGATTTTACAATCAGTAGAGTTGGATCACTTGCCTTGAGCCCAATAGTAATTGTGCTTCACAAACCTAACACACCAGAATAAGATTTCAGATCACAGATGTTAACAGTATTATGTTAGGATCAAGAACATTATGATTAGTGCTTCTCAAATCGGATGGAGTTCTCATAGGTCTATGGCATTTTCCCAAAGGCCAAAGCACTCATCAAAACCAACAAAGCTGTGAACAAGTCGTTGGATGTTAATTGTGGGTCCATGGCATTATACTTCGGTTTTGTGCCCCATCTGTCTGTTTCAGTAGGAAATTTGTCAGATATATCATTTTCTAGATATTATGTCTGTGTTGCCATGATAAGCAAGCACTTTTGTCTACGTGTTTTTGTGGGAAAAAGTACCATTTGTTTTTAGAACTATGATCTTGAGATGTTTATATTAGGTGATTTGGCATGTCTTGACCTATGTTACATGAACTCGGTTACCTGTGTTAGGTGTAGGGCATGTGTCTAAGTGATAGATACAACTAATTTTCATCTCGAGGACAAGTGGACATGCAAAAAGAATCCATTATTTGATTTCTTTTATTTTCTCGGATAAATGGTGTTTATAGGGTTGATGCATAGTTCATGGTCAATTCAAATTACAAAATATGCTTGCTAGGTGAATGTTGAATTAAATGTGCCGAACACAGATCCTATACCCCTATCTGATTGTCAAGTGTCTGACACGGATGCTCTATGTATTTTTAAAAAGTAGGTGTAACTTCGTTGTTGCACGTCTGTGAAGGTCATATGAATTTAAATGTGACTTTTTTTTTTCTCCCAAATTTCAAAAGTTTCACTATATTTCATTGTTCGAGTCTAGCATTTCTCTTTCCTAGGTTGGTATAACACAGAAATGAATTAGCGTCTGACAGGAATACTATATGTATTTGGAAGAGTCTTTAATGTAGGTGTTGACCGGTCTGTGAAGGTCATGTGAATGAATCTGTATGCGCCTTCGTTTTCAGAGTTCATGAATTTACACTATCGTTCGTAGTTCCAGTCCAGCATTGCTCTCCCTTGGTTGGTGCAGCACAGAAATGAGTAGTATGCTTTGCGACCCCATTGATCTTTTGTTGAAGAATTAGCCCCAAAATTGTACACAGTTTGTATTGATGGACAAGGCTGAAGTCCTGCCTAAGAATGCTGACATTCATGTCATGTGAGGGGCTTTGATGCTTCTGCACACGTTTGTTATTTTTCAGCTGTTTATTCTCCTTTTTTTTAGGCAGGAACTAAGGCTCCAAGGCAACCATGGCATGATTTACATTGTAGAATTGATGGGCCTGCTGCATATGATGTTCTAATAAACTTTGAGCAGCGTTGGAAAAGAGCGACAAAATGGACTGAGTTCGGAATACGTCTCAAAAAGAAATCTCATTGGCATGATGATGCGCTGATAAAGATAGATCGCATTTCATGGATACTTAGCCCGCCCTATTCTATTTCCAAACATTACACACATATTCCGGAGGATGACCCCTTATTGTGGGTTACCAAAGAAGAGGATCCTGAAAACTGGCACGTTCAGGTTGTCTGTTACTTCTTTTTTGTTTTTTGCCCTTAAAACCATTTTTTTTGGTCAAAACCTAACGGTTCTCTTCTGGCAGATTTTCCGGTCCATTGATTCAGGTTCAGTGAGGGGATTTCCTAATACCGTTGATAAAGCTCAAGCCCAGGTTGATTTTTATGTTTTTTCCCTTCCAAAAAGAGACTCTGTGCCTAGGTTTATCATTTATGGAAAAAACTTCTAAGATGGTTCTGTACTGGTTGTCTTCATTTTGTTGTCTTTTTTAGTGTGGTTCCATTTGCACAGTACAATCCCTTCTTAGAAGGCATTCATTCATTTTATCGTTCTATGTGTTGATTGGAAGTATCATCAGTCACGTGTAATTTGTATATTATAGTACTGTGGAATACACAGTTTATCTTTGCAGAAGTTGGAAATGCTTAGAAGTCAAGACAATAATCTTCTAATTGATGTACTAGTTTATCTCAACTAGTCCACTTCAATATACTGAAGTTTTTTTTTTTTTGGGTTCTTTTTGTTACATGCTTCACTGCAGAACCTTATCTGTTCCAAAAATGTGCTGATAGATAGAAGCATTCAGAGAGCATACATTCAGGCCATCAGATCAGCTCACCATTTCATATACATTGAAAATCAGTATTTCGTTGGATCTTCATATGCATGGCCATCGTACAAGGATGCAGGTCCAGTCAACTTTTCTTTTGCTTTGAGAAATTCATTGATCAGTTCTAACTATCTAATTCTTTCTTTTTTCTCTTGATTCTTTGAGATTTGTAATGTTCTGTTAATGCCTCACCACTCAAATCAAAGAATTAATTGCTAGATGCAAATCTAGTGGCTGTCTATAATTTTCATGTCTAAGTTTAAAAATTTACAGTTGAGCACTGGAATTTATGAAACCTATCACTCGACAACAGTTCAACCATAAATACTGATACAGCATGAGAGAAACCCTTGTTCTGCATATAGTCAACTGCGTGCAGTCACAATCTTGTCATGGGATTTACAGCTTCCTTTTGTTGAATAGCTAGACATACATTGTTGGGTCCATTTCCTAACAGTTTAAGCTTTTGGGACTTCTAGTAACTTAACATGTCTTGGGTTCAAGTCTCTCTGTTTGCTTTTGTTCCCGTTTGCCTCTGCTTCTCACCTTCATATTCTGTTTCGCTCTATCTCTCTCCTTCGTATTCTGTTTCCCTTTATCTATAAAAAATTGTATCTACACGTGCAAGACGGGGTTGCACGTGAGGGGGGATGTGGAATAGCTTGACATACATTGTTGGGCCCATTTCCTAACACCTTAAGCTTTTGGGACTACTGATAACTTAACACCTTTATCCATCAGCTCCTCTCCGCACCTGCATGTTTACCAATAACTGATTCCATTAATTCTTTCTTATCAAATATTGTGGTATGGTCAGGAGCTGATAATCTCATACCCATGGAGTTGGCATTAAAGATTGCTAGTAAAATTAGAGCTAAAGAGAGATTTGCAGTTTATGTTGTTATACCAATGTGGCCTGAGGGTGATCCGAATTCTGCTGTTGTGCAAGAAATTCTATTTTGGCAGGTAATGTGGCTATCTAATTTTGTTAATGGGATAAACCAGAGACATCTTGATCTGTTTGCAGATTTCAGAATCAGTTTTGTCGAAGTCTTTTAAGTAATTGGTTGTAAAGATACGTAAATACTTGTCCTTGCATATTGTATTCACATTTTAGCGAATATGGTTTTTCATAATTTTAAAACATTTGGTTAGCGGTTAATCAGAAGTGGGTTCGTTCTTTAAAAATATTCTAAACAAATATGTTTTCAAAACCATCAACAAATTAATTTCCGAAGATTCTTCAACAACTGATCTGAAACTGTAACCAAAATGTAAGTTTCCGACAATGGGTTTTATTTCCTGAAACTTTGGCTTCTTGCAGAACCAAACAATGCAAATGATGTATGGAATTGTTGCACGGGAGCTGAATTCCATGCAACTTGCTGACTCACATCTTCAAGACTATCTAAACTTTTATTGCCTCGGAAACAGAGAAGAAATGCCCGAGGAGAGGAGACAAGAAGATGAGTTGGACTCTGCAAATGGTCACGTGGTAATTGTTTAAAATGAAATATTTTTTTTAATGGGCTTTTAGTTTATCACAGTAACTGGTCACATCTCTGTTTCGCAGAGACATATCACAGATATTGGGAATGTTTATGAGGAAGTAAAAGAAACTTGCAGTTGTGCAAACAAGCGAGCGAATCATATTAGATCCCTCGGTACTTTCCAATTTAAGTGATGGTGGAGAGCATTAATAGATGCTAGTCTGGCAAGTTAAGACTTGGGTTTAAATGGGTGTGTTGTGAAACAGATGGTGATAGATGTGAAATTGAATTATTTCACGTGACTTTCGAAACCAGATATGTCCCTTAACTAGGCATTTCTTCACTAATATCTCTTGCGCATAAATAGCACTAAATGATGTAGGATTATTTCCTACAGATTCACTCAGTGAACTTCATCCATAGTGAAATTAGACATTTTGAAATTGTTTTCCCTTGAAGATGTTTTAGAACACTCAAGTTCTCAACTATTTTCTAGCTCTGTGGGTGCCGTGGATAAAACTTCTTGTGCAGCTAATGGCCTGTGGATAAAGCAATTTTAAACTTGCAAATCTGGAATATAAGAAGAAACATATAATGTTGTCAGTTCTAATAATTGGAAGGAATATAATCTTTTGTTGCATAGTTCACCTCATCAGCTTATCTTTATCCCTATTTTGAAAAAATGTACTCAATTTTTGTTATGTATGGGGTTTACATGGAAAAGTGATAACCAGGGCTCCAGAAGGAAATGCCAAATTGTGGTGTTCTCTTTATATTGTAGTATTGATACTTCTTATCTATTCAAAAGATGTTTCGATTATAATATGGAAGGAATTTTCTGAAAAGTTGGTGTTAAATACTTATCAGATCTCAGATTCCGAGAAATTTCAGCGCTTCATGATTTATGTGCATGCCAAGGGAATGATAGTAGATGATGAGTATGTAATAGTTGGATCTGCCAACATCAACCAAAGGTCTTTGGCTGGAACAAAAGACACGGAGATTGCTATGGGAGCCTATCAACGCCATCACACTTGGGCTAAAAAGCAGCGACAACCTCGTGGTCAGGTTTGATTCTGGTCCTTGTTTTGCATATCTACAGAAAACATTAGACTTTTAAGCATTTTTCTTCCATATTGTTTAGTGGGAGAATATTGAGCATAAATGAACATTCTTTGTGCAGTGCGACTTCAAAGACAAAATTGGCCATAGTTGATGTTGTCTGGATTTCCCTTCCCACTCATGTTTCTAGTGGTTAAAAATAGGGGTGTACAAGAAAACCAGAAAAACCGCGAAACCGGACCGACCGAACCGAACCGAGCTATTTGGATTGGTTCTGTGGTTTAATGGATTGGTTTTGGTTTCAAAAAAATGAAAACCGTATATTATGGTTCGATCCTTGGTTTTACAATTGCAAAACCATGGTTCGGACCGAACAGGACCGTTGATACACACACACACATGCACATATATGTACACATTTATTTTACCCTTGCATCTACCATGAGCCATCAATAAAGCTTTTCAACTACCCACCAAACTCTTCTACTCCCCCAAATGGCCAAAACTCTTTCACTCCCCAAAACTATTTCTTGTTTCCCATAAATCAGAAATCCTACAATGATAGCTATATTAGAACTCTTTTTAAGGGTTCTAAAGTTATTTTATTCTCACGTCTCTAACTCTCTCCCAAATTAATGGCTCTCTCTCTCTCTCTCTCTCTCCAAGTTCATCAAATTGTGAGCAATTTTAATAAATTAGTGGTATTTTTATTCATGTTTTTTTTTTTTTTGTGTGGCAATTTCTAGATGATAAATGGCTTAGAACCGTAAGCTGAACCAAACCGGACCGATCAAATGGTTTGGTTCCGGTTTTGGTTCCATATGTGTAATGGTCTGGTTCTGGTTCTCAATTCTTTGGAACCGTAAAATATGGTTCGGTTCCTAGATTTCTACAAAACCGGTTCAATCCGGACCATGTACACCCCTAGTTAAAAAAAAGGGGTTGGTGGTTGACATTAATTTCATCAGGATGGCGGAAATTTTGGAAACTAAGCTCGTTTCTAACTGGAACTTAGATTTAGTTTGCTGAATCTTTTCATTCTGGCCACGGATGGATACTTGGCTGCTGAAGGCAGCTTGGCATCTATGCTTTTGTGCAATTTTCGTATCTTAACCTAGCATTTCTTCTCGAAAGAGATATTTGGAGTAATGGTCCAAGCATTGAATTATTTAACTTGTTTGATTCATGAATTAGAGCATAGGATTGCGAAAGTATCCTATTGTAATCCTCTATTTTAGGCGGTATATTGAGATCATATCATATCGTGATCAAATCTTGAGGCAGTATATCGAGATCATATCATATCTTGATCAAATCTTGTAATCTTTTCCTTTTTTAGGCGTAGCTTTTCTCTATATCAGTTTTTCTCTCCTTTAGTTTGTCACATGGTATCAGAGCCTAAGTTCTAGGCCGGTAGGAATTTGTTCTCCTGTGGGCGGCCGCCGTCCGCCGGGCATTATGAATATGATCCTTTTGAAATCTGAAATCTGCATCTCTCCTCTCTCCCGTATAAAATCTATTTCTACAATCAGTTATTATGCAATTAGTCCGTCTCTGTTTTTCGGTCTCTCTCAATCAATTTGAAATCTAAAATCTGCAGCCGAAATCTGTTCGGCATCGGTTCTTCCTCCTATCTGTAGCCGGAATCTGTTCATCATCGGTTCTTCCTCCTATCTGTAGCCGAAATCTGTTCGGCATCGGTTTTTCCTCCTATCTATAGCCGAAATCTGTTTGGCATCGGTTCTTCTTCCTATTTGCATCCGTTATTTGCATCCGTTCTAGTCTCTGTTTGCATTCTTTCTCTATTTGCATGGGTTCAGCTTCTGGTCGGTGTTTAGCATTTTCAGCATTAATGGACGCACTTGATTGGAGTTGGCTTATTTCCTTGGTAAACTCACGATGCTCTCCGGGGTCACATCATGAGTTTAAGCGGGAGTGTGAAAGTATCCTATTGTAATCCTCTACTTTAGGCAATATATCGAGATCATATCATATCGTGATCAAATCTTGACGTAGTATATCGAGATCATATCATATCATGATCAAATCTTGTAATCTTTTCCTTTTTTAATCGTAGCTTTTCTCTATGTAACCATGTATTAGTTTCATTTTTTTGTATTCCGATTATCAGTAACATATAAGTTCTTCTCTCCTTTAGTTTGTCGCAAGGATTGCCCTATAAGTTCCATGGGGTCATATCTCCAATGTTTGGATGCGACAACTGTTGTAGGTATTACATATCCATTGGATAACCAATCACACAAAAAATTCAAGTACAATATAATGATTAATCATTAAATATCCCCTACGTGACCCCCTCATAGCTGGTTGGTTGAGACCACATCAATCATCTGGTGGGAATTAGAAGCACTAGTGTTTGTAAAGGTGAAGGCGTAGGACCTTTATAGTTTAAGGCCGTAAAATTTTGAGAACCAAATTGTGTACTGGTCCCATGGATGTACGTGCATGGGTGTGTGCTTTGCACGTGGAAGATGAAGTGGACAATATTGTTCTGATCAGGCCTGTACCTTATACATTTGGTATCATAGCCAACATTATCTGCCCAGAGAGTGTACCTTTGCCCAGAGAGTGTGCGGCAGTAGTGTAATTAAGAGGAGTAGAGGCTCCAGAGAGAATAGAGGCATTGGGTAGTGTACCTTTGCCCGCTTTTGGGCTGCACTGCTTGTATATGACCTACTAGCCCACATTCCCTAGACAGGAAATAACATGGGCAACGTGATGGGGATGTTGCGCATTGCGCATTTAAGTGGGGTAGCTTGTGACACCCTATCTCACTTCAGGTGAAAAGAAGAATGTCTTATGCCATACAATTGGAGGCATAGGACCTTCTTACTTAGTACACATTTTTTCACAAGTAGTTGGGAGAACAAAGTTGTGCGCTTGCCAGCCCCAGGTGGACCTACGTATGTGGGGTTTGCATTACATGTGGCGGCGAAGCTGACAATACTGTAATAATGGGAAGGATCGGATCCTTAACCAATCAAACAGATAATAGCAATACTAGTCTTTCGCATAGTGTGATTATATGTCTCAAGTACTCTATCTAATGCTCTTATTTGGATTCAATTTCTGGAAGTTCATTTGGTAACATAGTTAAACGAGTAACATTCATGCAGATATATGGATACAGAATGTCACTTTGGGCTGAGCAACTTGGGATGATGGACAAGCACTTCAATGAGCCAGAGAGCTTGGAGTGTGTGAGGAAAGTAAATCAGGTGGCTGAAGATAACTGGAAGAAATTCACCGACCATAATTTCACCTTACTGCAAGGCCATCTCCTGAAGTATCCAGTACAGGTAGATGATGACGGGAAGGTGGTTCCCTTGCCTGGATACGAGACTTTCCCCGACGTAGGGGGTAGAGTTGTTGGAGCGCGTTCACCCACCATCCCTGATATCCTTACTACGTGATGACTTCCACACGTGTACAGGACCAATAAGGGTGGAAAATATCTCATGCGGTTTTTTAATTTGTGAATGTTAAGTGTAATTTGTTGGTATTGTCTATCTGCTGCTGCCGCTGGAGAGAGGTTGATGTCAACAGTGGGTTTGTGCACTCCCTGTAGCTGTTACGGGCGGTGTAAATACATGGTTTTATTTGTGAATTTCGACTGTAATTATTCGTCGATGCATGTATTGTTATTCTGCTGGAGCCACTCGAGACAGCTAGAGAGGTTATCAGCCGAGGTTTGTCTGAGTGCTGGATTCAAGTCATTGTAGATGTTATCAGAGTGTAGAGAATTTGCTTTTGCTAGTTTCTCCTTTGTATTGTTTTTGTGCAACATTTGTTGAATTTCTCGTGGACGTTATCGATTCAGCTGTGAATTATTATTTCTCCCCAAATGGAAACAATGTTCTTATTTTTGTTCAATTCTTGTGTGCATCTGACTAAGAGTAATCTCAGAGGATCATGACCATTTGTGCATCAGGCAAACAATGGAAGGTCAAAATTTTGCCCGTTCAGTTTCTTCAAGGTAATTGTTTCAATCAAGCGTAATCGATGCTCAACCAAATTGATTTTACTTTAGTATATGATTAACAAATTAAGGGTTGCAAAATGAACATGATAGAACTAGGGAGGAATTCACGCGCACACAATTAAGTTGAGAATAATATGTAAAAGGTACGGCTACTTAAAAAGATACTATCGTGTAAGGTTTGTCACGTACCCTACTCTGAAAATTCAACCAATTCATCCTCTAGGTTATTCTTTATAGATCAACTATGAGGAAAACAAAATATTCTATCATAATCAAAATGTTCGAGTCACTTATGAATAAAGAAGTCGAGAAAGGTTCTCACATGCTTCTTTATGTTTTAGGTCCTTTTCCATAGATCCTCAACCATTTTTTTTTTAATTGAGGCAAATAAGTTGATTAAATATCTGTAGTCATCTGAATAAGTTATGTTTATTATTAAAATGATGATTTATTTGGATGAAAAATGTCTGTAGTATGGTCCACAAACCATAGGGTGACAAAACGAGGGGCGATCCGCACATGACTTACACCACGAGGGGCAAAGTGAAATTTGCCTAATCTTTTTCTAGGGCTCGCTTCTACGCGCACGCGACCAAAATAAAGGAGCAGGTATTTTGACCTAAATCAAATCTCCTCGTCAGTCAGCAAAATCCTCTCTCGATTTAGGGTTCTTCGTCTCGCGCAACGAACATGGCAAGCTCTCTCTCTATCTCTCTCTCTCTCTCTCTGTGTATATGTTTATTATATGTCGATAACGGTATGATATCTATTGAGTTCTCCTTCTTTTACAATCACTGTTTTCTGATTTGTTTTCATTCTTCACAGGCTGATTCTCCTCGGTCAAGGTAAAATCCTTATCCTCTTATCCGAATCTTTCTATCTACCTGTATGTTTATATACATATCGACAGTGGCGGAACCTGGATTTCGATCCAGAAAGATATATGCCGTGGTCTAGTTTCATACACTATACATTTGAAACGACCTTGGCCCAAGTGAATTTATTTTTTTCTTCTTGGTATCTAAAAACACACATGTACATACTTTCGTAGGGTGATGTAAAAGTGTTTGAATTTAACTTAGATTAAAAGATACTAATATACAAATATATGAAAAATTAAATTTATACCTAGCTGAAATTTTATTTTTTTAAATGGGTGTATAGATGTCCTTGTGATTTGTAGATATTGTCGCTCATCAACCGATTTTTGAAGTACTTGATTCTCTTCAGTCTTCATCTATCGAACAACAAACAGTGGATTCACATTAAAAAAATTCCTCTTTCCTCTTTCCGCTTTTCTTTTTTGTTTGTCTTATTTCTTTACTTATTATGGACTACTCATGCTTTGGTTGATCGGACATTTGATTTTGTATGCGCTGACAACGGGATTTAGGCCGCATATTTAGGACATATGATTCCGTATGTGCTGACAACGAGAGCACGGAAGGGGAAAAAAATCTAACCGATGTTGGAGGAGACTGAGAAAGTTCTTATAGTATAATTTTGTGGGATTATGTTTTCGAGGTTAGAAGGCCAAGTTTTTGCTCGTTATTATGTGCAGAAGGGAATGGGATATAAAAGTTTTACTGCACTAATGCAAAGGGTTCTAGGTTAAGTGCATACACGTGGTGGTCATAATCACCTTCCAATACTGGGTCAGGGTTTCTGGTTCCTCTTGAAGAGATTGGAAAGTTGTAGTCTTGGAAGCTATGGATTATGATTCTGTTGTGCCTGATGTGGTCAATTTTGGAGGGAGACAAATCATAGATATTTTGGCGGGAAGAATAGGCCATTGTTCAAGTTAGGAGTCTTTTTGTTGTTTAGTTGGGAGTCAAGGGAGTGCAATTGTACTTAGAGTCAATTCTTAATTTGAATTTTTCTTTCTCATTCCTTGTTTTCATCTATACATGGGTTGCATCCCCTTGATGCCTTTTAAAAAAACTATTGCTTCCATAAAAAAGAAATGTAGTCTTGTATGGGGGATGCTTGATAGTTGGAGGCTTAAAGGATGTAGGAATACTTTTGGGGAGCTTAATCCGTCCCGGTCAACCTCTACCCGTTGCTCTATTCTTTGACCTTTTTCCTTTAAGATATACAGAAAACAGCCCATGTAGAACTTTCAGCAAATATAGATGATAACTCAAAAAAATCCAACCTCTTTTGGAAGATACCAAAGCATCAGAGGTTTTTTTACTGCTACACAGAATCACTGTTACCACGGTGAATCATAATCCTGTAAGCTTCTTAAACCTAAACCTAAACTTGAACCCTAATCCATCGCAAATTCACAACTACTATCATAGGTAGCTTTTGTTCAAGTTTCCGATGGTTTTCCTCCATCCTTGTGGCTTCATGAACCCTAGCCTCCAAATCGGCTTGTGCTATCAGTCCAACTTGTTGGTTGCCAGTCCACGATGGATGCCGAAAGCAATTCCTGCTTTCCAATAGTTGTTTTCACTGTATGACAACTGCAGACCCCTGTGTGAGTCCATGTGATGCAGGCTACACTTTCCCTCTGTTGTACTATGTCTCACACTCTTGTTGTTTTGATCTCTCATTTAGCATTTACTGATTTAGTTGCACCAAATGGGAAGGACCGAAGGAGATGGAAGGCAATGACAGTTTTAAACCGGAAATGTGTGCTATGGTCTTTCTTTTAAAGTTGTGGTGGAAACACACATAAACTGACAGTTTCTCTCTCTATCTCTATATACATCTATGGATGTATGTCTATACCTATACTTCAGAATTTGTGTCATCGTAATTTGGACTTTTTCTTCGTGCCCTTACTGAAATCTAGAAGCAGATTCCATCTATTGTTTGAGCTTGGTTACAGTTCGTGTCATTCTAGCTGTTGAATATTTAACTCACCTTCGCCACTCGTCCCGTTTTCGATCTCCCTCCCCTCCCCTATTTTATTTGCTTTGGATACAAGTGTCCACGCTCCCCTTTTACTTATGTGGTTTGGTCTCAATCTAGATCCAGGTCAAGGTCGAGGTCCATATCCAGGTCAAGGATGAGGGGCAGGTCCAGGTCTAGATCCAGGTCCAGGTCAAGGTCAAGGGGTCGTGGCAGGTATGTGATAATTCTGGCGTAATGACCTTTTATTATTATGGCTACATTGTCCTTGATTTTTTCTCATCTTTGAACGAGGGGAGTTGTCGTTTGAAATTCTATTCTATGCCTCTTTGGCAGGAATGAAGTTGTAAATCCTGGGAATACACTCTATGTGACTGGTTTATCTACAAGGGTCACGGAAAGAGACCTTGAAGATCATTTCTCCAAAGAGGGAAAGGTTGGTTTCTATTCAATTGATAATGTATGAAGTGGCTTTGGGATGTTAAGCTATTGTGTACCTTCTCTTTGAATTTGAAGATACATTGCATGACTGGAAGGGAAAGTACAATTGGTTCCGCTTATTACTCTTTTATGTCACTAGTGATAACAAAAGACATTTTTGAATGGCCCTTATTGAAATTTTGGGCTTGTAATTGTTATACTGAGGGAAGCTGTATAGGTATTAAAAGAACACAATCTTTTACAAAGTAGAAGGGTCCATCCTGTCTTTGGAGTTATACCCTGCAGATTGGTGGGAGCTTTCTTTCACATAGTTTGGATCCTCCCGTTGTTTTAGTAGTTTCACTGATGACTTTACCTATTTTTTTCTCCTTATAGGTAGCCTCATGTTTTTTGGTTGTGGAGCCCCGCACACGCGCCTCTCGTGGTTTTGCTTTCATATCAATGGATACCTTTGACGATGCAGAACGTTGCATTAAACGACTCCATCAATCAGTTCTTGATGGCCGGTGCATCACTGTGGAGAGGGTAAGTGATTGTTAATACAGATGACCTATTTTGGTTGGTAATCATTCATGTTGACTTGGAGGTTTCTGGTTGGATTCAGAAGACATTGCGTCAGCTTTGTTTGGCAGCAATCAGATGAGTTCATCGATGTCAACGCTTAAGCAAAACAGCTTGATCAATGGCCAGCTATAACAGCCTGTCACATGCATGATCAACTTAACATAGCAACTATATTGATCAACAACAATACAACTTCAGCAATACTTTCAACTCTCAACTAATCTTCGGATATTATCAACAACAGTCTAATCAAGCTTTTATGGTACCTCATACCTGGAATTTTACTGGATACTAGTGATATATGCCTTTAATGTTTGGTGCTTTTCTTTTCTCAATTGTTTTCTCCATGTTTCCAAGTCCAAGTCTCTCTTGTGCCGTTTATCTGTATAGGCTTTATATAGTGTATTTTAGTTGATTTGGCCGTCTTCTGTTGAAGCTGAATCTTGTCCAAAATTCCTCGAGTTTTGAGATCATTTATTGCTGTTTCAGTCAAGGAGGAAACGCGCCAGAACTCCCACACCTGGTCATTATCTTGGGCTGAAAAATACTAGGGACAATGGTAAGCCTTTACATGTTTCAATCTCATTTGATCCGAGTTATTTAGTTTTGGGCTATGTTACATCGACTCAGGTACCAATGTTGGGTGTGATTCATCCAATTTTTATCTCAATGACATGAGGGCATGAAATAATAATATTCTTACTCTTGGTATATTTCTCATACTGGAGTGTGTAAATGGTGTTTATAAGGTCCCTTGAGTCATTTTAGAGTTCCATACAAAGTTCATTATAAATTTGAATTGGTTATGTGAATAACAAGTACATGGATTCCATACCATATCCAAGTGTGGAGTGTCCGACACTGGTACCTTGTATGTTTATAAATTATAAGTCCATGTAACTAGCTAAAATCAACCATGATTTTAACACCTGGTGAACTCATTTGCTAAAATCATGGTTGATTTTAACAACCCAGTTGCTAAAATCAAACGAAAAACTCGGCCTGAGGTTATTAGGTTTCACATACAGTCTTGTTTAACCTGATACTACTTTGCTTTTGTTGGAAGGGTAATAATCAAACTTCATTTTTATTTTGAACTCGTGAAAATAGGCTATCGCGGAGACCGTGGTAGGTATCGTGGAGGTCGTGATGACGAGTATCGCAGGTCTCCTCCTCGGCGCTCTCCGTATCGAGGTGGTGGTCGTGATTACTCTCCTCCTCCTAGACGTTCTTCACCTTATGGTGGTGGAAGGTCAAGAAGGGAACGATCTAGGTCGCTTCCTTATTCTCCTTATGGCAGTCCGGAAAGGAGCTATGGACACCGTTCTAGGTAAGGCTGCTGGTTATCGGGTCTTTAAGATTAGTTACGGTGATGTCGAGATCTTTAATTTGTACTGGACAGAAAATCATCTGGTTTGTTTGTAAGTTTGTATGGTTGGGTGGTTACTTTGCTACCCATTTAGTTCTATTTGGATACTAGACCTTTTTCATTTCAAAAGTTGCTTATTAATGGTCTGATCCGGTGGTTCTCCTATATTGATTCTGAAATATGAGGTCGTTTATGACCGTCCTTGGACGGTGACATACGAGTTTCTCTGTAGTGTATTCAGATAAGGCTGCTGTGCTTGGGAGGGAAAAAATCTTTACTGGTTTTTATGTTTTTAGTTCTGCGGTGAAAACTCACCATTTTCCCGGCCAAATTTCTTCTGGATCTATTGGAAGCATTCTCATTTTGGCTTTGTTTGGTTGGTAGTTTTGAGATAAGTGTCGGCCAGCCAATCGGCACACTTGTTGTCCTCTTTGTAAGCATGCTTGAATCTCTATGCTCCATTTGTATATTCGGATTAGGAAGCGAGTGTCTTCGATGAGATGAGGGCTCTGAGCCTCTGAACTTGTGACCCTCCCCTGCCTTTGTATAATAATCTCTCACACCGCATCTGCGTTTGCGAAATTATATTCGGAAGTGTTTCCTCTCTTTCATTTTTATTTTTTCGGCGGATTAAAAAGCCTCAACAAATAACAGCGGTGGAGTCGGAACCCAAGAAGGTGGGTGGGGAGTCCATGGAATCCAAAGTGGTAAGCTTGTTCACGGCTTCCCGCTGCAATAGGCCAGATTCGGTCTGGAAGATTGGAGCCAGATCAGTTGCACATGCTTTTGTCATCGTCATAGGAGAGCTTGAAATACCGTCGCCAAGGCACATCGAAACCACAAGCCGAAACCCAGATCTGTTCTTTGTAGTACAAAAATGTGGTGAGAGAGAGGGAGATCTTCCTCAACCACCTCTCATCATGTTGGTCTCTCATCCTGTTGGTTGGTGATGAGCTGAGAGGAGAAAGAGAGGCAGGAGCGGAAGGGGGACTGAGAGAGAGGAAGAAGGAATAGATATGAAGAGAGGAAGAGGAATAGGGGAAGAAGGGGAACCCATCCCCACCAAACATTCTCTCTCTCTAGAACCCTTTCGAGCTCGTAAAATTGTCAATTGGAGTTCCAAATTGTCTTCAAAGTTTCCATGTAAAAAATAAAATAGTACTTAAAAGTTTGCAAAAGTTAAATCTATGTATCTGAGCTACTATTTGCGATGGTATTTAACCACGCAAATTTTAATAAAAATATCAAAATGACGAGAATTAGCGTTGGGCTGGTGAGTTATTTGCGATGAGATATACCGATGTCGAATTTAAGAAAAAAATATCAAAGGAATGAGTATTTGCGATGGGAGATGAGGGCCTTGTTTCGTTTCACAGTTTCAATTTAGTTTTAGTTTTGTTTTGTAATCATTACCCTCATTTTTCTCTCTATCTCCAAAATTAAACTAAACTAAAACTACTAAACGAACAAGACCGAGATATTTGCGACAGTATTTACTAAAATATCAAAGGAATGAGTATTTGCGAGAGTTTTTGCTAACACAAAATTTAAATATAAGTATGAAAAAGAAGCGTATTTGTCATGAGAATTCGAGCTCTTTTTTTGCAATCAGTAGAACTAAAAAGACGTCATTACCCAGACAAATTTAATAAAAATACTAGAGACAAATGATGAGGGCAATATCCACCCGGTAATATTCACCGTATCAACCAATCAGGGTGAAGATTTTGTTTACTATCTTTCCGCGAGAGAACAAATTTTTTCTCCAAGGTTTCTCCAAGCAATAAGTCTACGGGCACACAAGGTTTCACACCACAAACCACACCAATCCCATGTGGCAGTGGGTCCCACCTCTTTCAAACTTTAAAAAAAAAAACAACAGAAAAACGAAAAAACAAAACTTCTGAAGCACGCCCCCGCCAGTTACGTTTCCAAACGGAGAAGGGAGAGACGAAGGCGACAAAGACGATCGGACCACCCAGCCTCCACCGCCGACGTCCCCACCACCGGTGGTGGTGGTTTCCTGTGGTGGGGACATCGGCGGTGGAGGCTGGGCTGGTCCGATCATCTTTGTCGCCTTCGTCTCTCCCTCCTCCGTTTGGAAACGCAATATTGGCGGGGCGTGCTTCAGAAGTTTTTTTTTTCGTTTTTTTTTTTTTTTAGTTTGAAAGAGGTGGGACCCACTGCCACATGGGATTGGTGTGGTTTGTGGTGTAAAACTTTGTGTGCCCGTAGACTTATTGTTCTCCAAGACAGGAGATGTTCATATGGCATTTCAACGGGTTAACCGGCCCACACCACTTTCACTTGATAAGCTCCACTCTCTCTCTCTCTCTCTCAAAACAGAGAACAAGAACAATGTCACTACCAACGTCTCTACTACTACAAGCCCAAACCTCAAATCTCTTCTCTCTCTCTGCCCCTCTCACTCTCTCTCCACCCACCAGAACTCTACCATTTCCACCAAAACCCCTACTACTCTCTCAATCTCTTCACTCTCATCCTCACTGCACTTCTCCACCCAATCCCAACAACAATTCAACCCCAGTTACGACGACGAAGAAGAAGAATTCATCATCGGCGATTGCGTAGTATTCGAAGAAGGCATATTCGAAGACCCTTACCTTCAAGAAACCCTCGATTCTCCCCCTCTAAAATCGGTGAAAAAGAACAAAAACAGTCGTAATTCCAAATCCCAAGTCGAGGCAGAGGATTTGGTTCCTGAGAAATGGAAGGGAGTTCAAGCGGAGATCAACATAACGAAGAAGGAGAAGCGGATGATTGCTCGAGAGATGGAGTTTGGTCGGACAGTTATGAAGAGGAAGCAGGGGTTGGTTCCGATTGAGACTAGTGTGAGGGTACAGGACTATGTGGCGTATAGAAGTGAGAAGTTGGATGAGAAGAAGAAGAGGGTCGGAGAATTGGGAGGTGGAGAGAGCAGCAGCAGCAGAGTGGCGCCCAGGAACCCTAGGTTGGAGGTTTATGGTGGGACTTTGGATGATATTACGGAGTTTTTCAGTAGTGGGAGTTATGATCCCAATTCTACCCAAACCAACGAAGGTACAATCTCTAAATTTGTTGTTTTTCTAGCATTCAAATTCATTTACGTTTGTTTGTGTTTCTTTAGGGCTAGTTAGAGCATCTCTGATGGTAAGCCATTTCTCAAGCTCATTATTTGGCATAAGGTCTAAAAACGAGCTCCAATGGTGGCCATTGCTTTGCCATTATTGACTTAAAATTGGCGCAAGAAATGACAAAGCCAAATGTTATAGACTTCTCTAAACTAGAGGCCGGGGCACACGCAATGCATGTGCAAGTCGAATTTTGATACAAATATACACAAAAGGTCAAACAATAACTCGTAACCTATTGTGCATATTTTTATCCAAATTAATCCACCACATTTGCCATTGTATATCCATGGAATGCCTGTGTTTTTAAGAACAGTGAACAAATTTGTGAATAAAATCAAAAGCAAATAAATCCAACACATCTACTTTTCGAAAATCATAAGAAAGCAAAACAAAATGAGTACTTGCTATATTCTTGATGGAGAAGTTACAATAATCGAAGCATAAATACCAAAAGCAAGTAAGAACATTAGAGATTTAGGCAAATATAAATGACCTCTAGCCATTGATCATGTGGCCGTCTTCCTGTCCCATATCTCATTCCAAAAGTGAGCCAACGAACCAATCAATTTTTCGTAATTTCGATTCCTAGAAACTCTTGATTTGTACTTTCAATTCCTGAGGAAAAACACAATATCTTGTAAGCAAATAATAAGTCTAGTATAAACATCTACTCACAAATTTTTATTTTTCTGGTATAAAAAATGGGGAAGAAAATGGACGTGAAGTCTCAACTCTCAAGCATAAGACATGTGCAACATTTGTGAAGAGACCTGTAGAGAAACTGCATTTTGGGAATCATTTTAAAACTGCAACAACAAAGGAAAAATGAGAAGCCAACAATTATGAAGATGAACACCAAAAGTCCTTTTTTTTTTCATTTCATTGCCTATTAAAAATCCAAATCAAAGACCAATCGAATTTAGGATATCACAACAAACCCACGAAAGTTGAAGATCATGCGTCGAAAAGACATGGTATTGACTACTTGAGCAATGAAAGATTTTGAAAATTGAAATGCAAATAGTGAGAAGAGGAACCAGGCGGTTAATCAAGTGAAGACTATGAAGCCACATTATCAAAATTTGTCCTTTGCCGCCACACTGCATGCTTTGTAGATCCAGTTGAAACAGAGGAATTGGATGTGGGTTAGGACCATGGAAATCAGGGGTTTTTAATGTGGAAGTGTCAGTTTCTTCTTCTTCCTTGATTTGTCTATCATGCCTTGTGGTTACCATCCGAAGCAGTTAAAAACATGTAGACATTTACTATTTTACCCCAAGCAGTTGCGTAGACAAAATAGTTACATTTGAAGTGTAAATACAAAAAGTTGGCAGGATATTTTTGGAATATAAAAAGTAAACACACTCTAAAAAAAAGAGGACACCAAAGTGGGGTTTCACCTTTATATATTAGAATAGATGGTGAAAAAGTTCTGTTTTGCATAATTGGTACTTGGGTAAGGGTATAGAATGTTTAGTAAACCTGATTTCATGTTCACACTCGCTATAAAACTTGTCATACTGTGTGAAATGCTCTTTGATGCCTTATAAATACTATTTAATTACCTATATATATGAATTAGAGTTAATGAAAATATGTCACGCACCTCAAAGCCAATGTTCTAATAAGTAGGAATTTACTAGGTACTGGAAATTCAGATTTTACTTGATAGTTTGGTTATATTATCTCGAAACTATGTTAACTGTTGGGTCTGGGTATCTGATTCTATTAGGCCGCCGTAAAATGTTTACAAAGGAGGAGAAGGTTCTTCTGAATCGGCGGATACCTGATCTGTCTCCCGCTACCTCTGTAAGATTATAACTCATCTGATTCAGTGTCACTAGGCATTTTTTTCCACCTTGTTGATTTATTTCATTAGATTTTTCACCTCTCACTATTGCTTAATGTGATACAGAGTATTTGTTTAGAGTCTTCTTTACGGGGATGTAGTAACTTATACAGATTGTAAATGACATCCTTTTTAGTCATGCAAACCCGTGTATGGCTGTGAATAGGTGGTATTGGGTTGACATTATCTTATCATATTGATCGTTGACCAGGATATCTCATTTTTCCCCTCAAGAAATGTTTGTGAGCATCATTATGATGAATGAGATGTATCATACAGCTTATTTATTCCTAAATTTTCTGGGGTTACTTATTGTAAAGTTTGAGTTTTTTCCCCCTTTTCAGGACAAGTGGCACCCTCTGCATTCCCTTGCTGCATCAGGAGAGTTTTACCTTGTCAATGCTTTGTTGAAACATAATGTTGACGTCAACATCCAGGACAAGGTCCGGAATTAATCACGGCTTCTTATATTCCCCTTTCGAGTAGTTTACACTTTACAGCCTTTTGTCTTCTATTCTCAAATAAATCGTCTCTCTTACAGCAAGTAAATGATTTTACCCTTTGTTTAAGTTCTGGTTTGTCATTTTTTCCAGGATGGACTGACTGTACTTCAAAAAGCAGTAATTTCCAAAAAGCAGGCGATATTTAACTGTCTTTTAAGAGAATCGGCAAATCCATTTGTTCGAGACAAAGTGAGCATATATTTTTCACGCCCTACCTTGCGAAATGTATCAAGTTACAGATGGATTTGTTTCATTCAGTTTTTATTTTTGATGTACATGTCTCAATATTATGTGCACATTTGAGCTCCTCAGACTGTTAGTTACTTTAAAACTGCTATTTTTTTGAGTTAAGCGATTAAACGTTGGTTTCACCTTGTTCTTGTTTATTTATTTTCTGCTTTTGCTTGACAATAGGATGGGGCTACATTGATGCACTATGCTGTTCGGACAGCTTCAAGTCCTATGATAAAAATTCTTCTATTGTATAATGTTGATATAAATCTCGAAGACAATGTATGGCTACTAATTTCCTTCTTTATTGGGATTTTCTTTACCGAATTCGACCAAGTCATTCTATAATGTTTTTTTTTTGTCCTTCTCAGGATGGCTGGACACCGTTGCATCTTGCTGTTCAAACCCGCAGAACAGATATTGTGAGACTTTTGTTAATCGAAGGAGCTGATAAGACAATAAAAAACCAGGTAAACATCTATTGACCCTTTTGCTAAGTAGGATTATAGATAAGCATGGATCACATATGGATACGCTGGGAGGTAGAAGCAAAAAAGGGGGAAAAAATGGGACAAGCACAGCAGGGTATGGCTGTGAAATACCTATTCACGTATGTCTATTAAGAAAATTGACTTCTTCTTAAGAACCAGCAAGTTTCCCCCTAATGCCACTTGTGTAACGAGTGCAGTGTTTGACATGGAAAGGGCATCCTAACACTTGTTCTTTTTTTGTAGCTGCTTAGAGCTCTTTTTGTTTTTAAATTTTGCAAAAAGGTGACTGATCTGATGATGAAACCTTTTAATTCAGCTTTGAGTGATCCTTTGTCTCCATGCACTGAGTTCTCTACCATGGGTGCTTAGTGCATTTTCCCAGATTAGATGCTGGCAGAATTCTTCTATGAAATTCACTTATCAATTTATCATTCACTCAGTAGGTGGCTGTCCTTAAAAGTTCATTTTGAGTTTCATTAGTGATTTCTTTTGTTCTCGTCAGCCTATTGATCTCTTCCTATCAGGTGGGAGAAGAAATTTCTCTCACATGGTCTTACCTTGTTTAATGTATTAAAGCTTATTTTGAGTCCAACATCTAAACTTCTTTGTCACCCCTCGTCTTATCGAACGCAAACTAATTAAGTTTTCCAAAACCCAAGGCTTGTCTACTTCTATGTAGTTGCTACACATGACAATTTGCTAATGTTGTCATACAGTGTCTTACATTTTTACTCCTTTTCTGTCACTCGATCAAATTGTTTGCTTCAGGATGGTTTAACACCACTTGACCTTTGCCTCTATTCTGGCCAAGACGTGAGGACGTATGAGCTAATCAAGCTGATGAAAGAGCTTCCCAAGCAGAGCTAGCCGCTTTGACTGCAGACTGGGTTATCATTAATACGGCTCTTTATCAATTTACACTCAGGATCGTGCGATATTGACAAAGAAGAAAATGCAGCTTAGACTACAAACAGCAGTGGCACAGAATTCAATTGCATTCTCCCACCTCCCTATTAAGGTTTGTCTCTCTAACCAATAGTATTTGGTTTTAAAGGCTGTATTAACTGTTTAGATTGAGTCCAATGGTTTAAACCAGTCGTTGGTTTGAGGCCGCGATAGTCTTATTATCGATGATCTTATCAAAATTCCCTTGAACCTGATGGCGGTGGTCGGAATAAAGCATTTGTGGGTTTGTTTGAAAATTGTAAATAAGTTTCTGTACAGGTGAGACTAATTTTCCCTGTTTTTAGGGCCTTGATTTTAACATGTATCATGATTAATCTTCTTCTCAAACATGGTCTTGATGAAACTGGAGTCTATTGATCCTTAATGACTAAATGGTATGATTGCATTGAGTTCAATTCCTGATCACTAGCAGCATGTTGCATATTAAAAAGAAGAATGATCAACATACTCATATGAGATGAAATGTAGGATCAAACTGAGAATAGCAGGATCTCATTACTTACAGGATTTTTATGTAGTCATTTACACAATGAACCATACATAAAATACAAAAATGATCGGCCGAGAGATCAACCCACATCTGTAGAGAGATGAACCAGGTCTGATGCTCCTAACGCTGTCGATGTGTTCAAACCTAACAGGTTACCTGTTTCAATATTCTCGAAACCGTTTGATATCATGACTTTTGGGACTAGAAGTGCCAACAGAGGTTTCGGAATTTACGGAATCTCGTGCCCACAAAAGGGTATGTTAGGGTTAGGTCAGAGGAGATCAAAACTTGTTATATTTTGGCCAACAAATAAGCATGACTAGACATCTCCTAGCAATGTAAAGCCTGGCCCTTTGCTCTCTCAACACTACCATTACTCCCTGCCGGCGTTGCCGCTTCCTCTCTCTTCCGTCCCATCTTTCCCTCTGATTAGACGAACATTGACCCATATCAGCTTCAAAAAGAAAATACTACGTATCTGTGTGTGTGTTTGGGTATGTCATCAAACTAACTGACGAAATACATGGATTTCCTTCTGCTTGAATGGGTTAAATATGTGGGTTTTTTTTTGGGTGTGGGATAAGCAACCATTTGCCCGCCGGAAATTGTGGTCCAACGTCTGGTTCAGATTGGATTGTTTCTGGATTTAGAGAAGAAAGTGGGTTTACTTGGTTGGGAAGGAATCTTGCGGCTATTAATCTGTTCTTATCAACCTAGCAGAAATAGGTGGGCAAGACCAACAATCTGACTTTGCTTCTCAAACGAATTATGCGCCTTCCTTTGTTTTGTAGTTTACAAAAACTCTCAATTTTTTTTTACTGTTTCGTCATGTGTGTTTTTTTTTGGATTCAGGGTGGGTGCTACGCGGTAGGTGTTGTGCGGCAAAACTACGTCGTTTTGCTTGATTTTTGTGGACACCTCCAAAACTTCTCTCAAATTTACCAACCAAACAATTTTCCAACTATTAATCTATTCTTGTTCCGTGATTATGCAATAGAATGTATTTGCCTGTGATGTAGAATGAAAATTTAAAAGCATTTAAAATATTGTTTTAGAATTTTTCTTATTTTGGTTTTAGTAATTTTGTTAAGGAGTCCAACAATTTTAGGAAAAAATACGTGTTTATAGTAATATTTTGTTTCCTAGTTTGGTTTATTTAGATTCCTTTAAATTCTTGCTTAGTCAAGAAGAAATTTAGTTTCTAAGTTTATCGTTTCATTTTCTTTATTTCCTATTATGTAGGATTTCTTCTACTTACAAATTGAGTTGTAAGCCTTAGGGCAATTCGGTGGTTATTTGATATATGTAAAATATAGAGTTTTTTTCTTAACGTTTGTTCAAGGAGTGAGTATCTCTGACTCAAATAAGTGTTTGTGATTGTACTCGCTTCACATCAAACCTTTGCTGATGATGATCAACAACGAACATGGGCTGGGGCGATGATGACCGGCAACGAATTTGGGCTTTAGCTTCACTTTTGGTGTTTTGGCCTTTAGTTTGTGGAAATTTACACACTTATTTTGGAGAACACAAAGTAGAATGTTAGACAAGTAGTGTGTTTTTTGATTTGTTGTCACACCTGCCAACTTTTATCTATTTGAATAAGGACAAAAAAAATAATGGAGCCGGGCAAGGGTGTAGTGAGACAAGTGAGTGGGTATTTTGGCAGATTTTGTTTCTGTACTTATCATTTCCGTTTTTTATTTGTTGTCACATTTGCAACTTTTATCTATTTGAATAAGGACAAAAAAAAATCTGGGCCTGGAGTGAGATTTTTCGGTCGTCTGATCGGCGAATACAATACTCATGTCTTTCCATGAGCAATAATTTTACAATCTCGGTTCATTTTTCATCGTTTGCGGAGCTGTCGTGAGCGGATTGTGATGTGCAGTGAGCGGATTGTGATGTGCAATCGAATAAGTACATGCATGCAATGTAAGGCTATCCGAGACCGTCTTCTTGCACGAAATTATCATGTGGCACTACTCGTTTTGTTTTTGACAATCGGGTAGCGCCTTATCGCGTGGACACTATTTAAAGTTACTTTTTTTTTTTGGGCAATCGGATAGTGGCTTATCGTTGGTGTTACTTGATTTTTTTCTTTTGGGCAGCGGCTGATCAGACATTGATAGCAACATAATCAATTTTCATATTTCGGTAGAATTTTGAGCAACCAATATGATTTTTAGAATACATTCCAAGTTAAATTTGCTCCAATAATGAGGATACAAAAATCCGATTTACTAATTTTTTTGCCTGGACGACTTGATGAGCGTAAAAGTTAAACGGTCCCGACCATATATTTGAAATTTTGAATCTTGGAAGGGGTAAAAAATGCGAGCAGTTACGTACGCACTTCTGATAAAAATTGATCCACCACCAAATTATTGGATCTCTAACATCCAATTCCTCCTGGTAGAAAATTTGAATTTAATCCATTCCAAAGTTAAAAAATTCAATCAAAATCACAAATCTAACGGTTCATAAACGTTCATCAGAAAGATTATTTAGTGCGAATGGGAAGAGACCTAAAACTCTCACAATTGTGTGTATAATTGTGACTTGAGTGAATAATCTGTACACTGCATTTCGGGATCGAGTCCCATTCCCCCCTCCCCATGTAATAGATTATGAATGACGAATGACAAAAAAGGAGAAGTGGAAATTGTCGACAAATCAGAAGTTATGCCAATTCTGAACTGAAAGAAGGACAAGTATTGGGAGTAATTTATGACACAGATCAAGTTCCAGGGTTTTCTATGTAATTGTTGCTATATATAAACAAGTACTGTTTGTACCTGTAAATCTATATTCGATCAGGCTCGAGAACCACTCCAAAATCTCCAGCAGGTCTCTCTCTCTCTCTCTCTCTCTCTCTCTCTCCGTCTCTCTGTGTTTGTGTGTTGATTTTTACTCTCTGGGTAGCGAATGATTAGATTTTTCATTTTGAGTAAATTTTACTGTAGCTCTTTTAATTTGCCTCGAAAACACACCCGAATTACAAGGGGGGAAATTAATCCTTGCCTTCGGCAAAAACAGACGATTTGTTAGTAATGTTCAACTGGATTGGTCCAATTTTTGTTTTTCCAGAGCCTAATTCAACTAAAACTAAAGCAAGTGAAGTCGTAGGCACCGTGTACGCTCATGCATTTAATTGGGTTCAAACCTGGCTGATACTGTGTACTCTCGTGCATTTGATTGGGTTCCGTGTTAAAGCTCTTTTTTTTTTTCCAAAAATTGTTTTCTGGGAAATATTAGATTAATTTTCTGGTGTTTTATGTGTGGGAAAGTGAAAGTCTACTGAGAGTTTTCCATGTGCAAGAGGAAATGTGTTGATTTTGGCAGAGTCTGTTTTCAAATTTGTGAAGGGGATTATATGTTCCGGATCAACACTACTACCGCACCACCATCACACCACTCAACCACCACCCTGTCACCACCGCCACCATCACTAGCATAGCTAGCAACACTACCATTTTTGGGGATACAACCTTACACAAGAAACCGTTCCTAGGAAATGGTTTTTTCGGGGAAACATATTCCACCGAAACAAATGGAGCAGTCTTTTCTTTTTGGACCCAAGATAAATGAGAGTGAACTTAGGGATGGAAATAACATCCTGACATGTTGTTAATTGGCTAAACTATCGTTTATCTCAACATATGGATCAATATGTTATTGATTCTCTGATTTATGATTCATGACTCCGATTTTCTTTCATGCCCACTACAGTCCATACATCTTTGTATCCTCCTTTAAGCTGTCCGCGTTCCTTTTGATTCAAATGATTATTCTACACTAGTTGTTTGCAATTGGAGCTTATATGCGCATTTTGGTGTTGGTGGTGTTTTGAAGACCACTCAACATTTGAGAGATGGTTTTCTTGTGTTGGACCCGCCCGTCTCCTGAAGAGCAGAAGGCTTGCATTATGAAGTAATAACAATACACTTCAGCTGTAATTTTTCTATTTCGTATCGGTGAAATTAAACCCATTGCAGCATATATATGGCTATCGTACTTATGGCCAACGCATTACCAGGTCTGGGGACTTTAACTATGACTCCAAACACAGAGGAGCCAGTGCAAAACCTGCATCTTCACTTCAACAAGATACGGAGCTTTCAAAAAATGGTTTCTTACTCAATCATGCACGTGTTATGGTGGGTTCAGGGCTTGAGACATATGAGATGGGCAAAACTGCTCTTCAAAATTGGAGGTGTGCACAGACCCACACACTTAGCTGCATTCATTTCTACTTTTCTAGATCAGGAATGAGACATATTTTAATCAAGATCTTAATTAACTATGCAGGCATTTCGGGTTAGAGTGGGCATTTGTCAATCCCAAGACTCCCATTCAAAGCGGGGTGAAATTCTGTGCTTGTGTACAAGAATTTTTCCCGTGGCTCATGATGCCTCTTCAGATGGTGTACGTAAATGAGAGAAAGAAAACTAAAATGGCCGGGGCCTCTTTTGGTTTTGGAAGTGGCACCCTCCAAGGACACTTGTTGGTGAGTTCTTCTTGGCTAGTTGTAATTGTATTTCCATGTCGGGATACTTCATTTTTGGTATCCAGAGAACAAAGCGCTACATAAACCCTTTTGCATTTCCATGTTTTGTTCATAGTGTTTCGAAACTTGGAAGTCTTTTTTCCCGAAGGTGTATGAAATCTAGTTTCTCTCCTTTAGTCTGTTTCCATCTAATTCTGACCAGTACGTAGGGATTTTCTGGGCTGGTTAAAGCCAAATCCACGCTAACATCACAACGCCTTTCTGCTGGTAACAGGGTGGGGAAGAACGCTTCTCGATTGAACTTGATGAGAACAACCAAGTCTGGTATGAAATACTCTCCTTCTCAAAGCCCGCTCACTTTCTCTCACTCATTGGGTACCCATATGTACATCTTAGGCAAAAGTATTTTGCCCATCAATCTACTGAAGCAATCAAGAAACATTTGTCTCCTAGATCTTAGTAACCAACCCCATTGTATATTCGCATATGAAAGTTCTGGCCTTGCAAAAGTCTCTCTTTCTTTACATGAAACCCAGATCTAGAACTGGGAAACCATTCATGAAATACTACTTTGTAATAAGAAAGCACATTTTGTTCAATGAGTGCAGTTTGATTAACTCTGCAATTCATGATACTGAGGGATGAGAGTCGAGTAACCTTGGCTGTTAACTTTTATCTGCACTAATGATATTTTGGCTTGCGGAAAGGGAAGAAATGAGATTTTCTTCTAAGAACTATTGACGCCCACTTTTCCTTACTTTTCCTCTCGCCGAGTTTCCTTTCATATTCGACTTGCTTCCTTATTCGCGAGAATGACCTGAAGTCTTGATCCTTCCAATCCTTTTACTTTGTAGTTTTACCAAATAATTTCGGGTGGAAAATCTCAATAGCGGTAGGGATGACATCAAGGTTGTATTAACGAGAGACATTGGTGTCCCATCAGTTATTTTTACTATTTTGCTGCACAAGATTTTGTTACCGTGCACGCAGTACCCTTTTCCATTGGTGAAATGGAAACTTATATCTTTACGCTTCCCACTTTGAGGAGAAAAACTTGCATGCCAAACGGGTACCAACACGTGTTATCCGTCGGTGCATCCGCCCAGATTGAAGGGTGGCATTTTTGTAAAATTTAAGGGCAAATTTACCCCAATCAATCTGGGATGTCCAAAACATGTTTGGACAGCTCGGATGCGCGGACGGGCACCACCTATCTGCATGCAAGTATTTCTCCACTTTGAGGCCTACTTCAAACTCCCATTTTGGTCCTATACAAATGGTGTAGCTTTGCAAGAGCCAATCACTTCTGTCTAAGGAATGCTTTCTTTGTGTTTTGGTAGCATAAACGAACTTCTTGTAAAGTATATAAATTGGTCTAAGTACAGAGTTCAGCTAGAGAGCAGTAGAGTATTTGTGTTTTATGAAGTAGAAATATCAAGACACGGGCGAATGTTTCCTCAACTTGGTGAATGCAAACGTTTGGATCACAGGTTTTCGGATGCAGTTTGTGTTCGGACGCGTCCGATGTGTGTGAATAATGCGTGCATCATGCGGCATTCAGGTGCATCGGACGACTTTAAACACATGTATGTTGAATATTTATGTCTGAAGAATTGTGTCAAAATTGGTTGAAGACTGAAGGCTGACTACTATTTGGACATCTTCATTCCTCAACCAAAACTCGAGTTAAAATTTGAACTCGGGTTTTGGCAAATGATAATGGCGCAACAGGATTTTTTAGTGTCGCGAAGATTGTACTGGAGTTTCATTTTTACCCTTCAATCACATAGCGTCTCTCTCTCTCTCTCTCTCTCTCTCTCTCTCTCTCTCTCTCTCCATGTCCCACGAGTCACTACCATTCCAGCCGAACCCTAATGTCGGAACAACCAAATTTCTGTGTAGACGACACCATAAATGGATTGAAGAACATTCACAAAAACAGCAAAGCTCCACTCTTTGATCTCTCACCTAACTGTCTGTGGCACCAAAATAATGTGTCGTGGCATTATCTCTTTCCCTCGAGTTTATGCGTACTACACGAGATGTATATTACGACAATATTTTACCATGAATTTTACTCGTGTTTAATCAATCACGACTCCTATCAAATTTCGTCAATTTTCTAACGCGAAAAATACTACTCCAGTATCTGTAGAAATTGGTCAGAAAATCTAGAAATAATTTGACATTTTTGTGTGAGTAATATATATACATCAAAGCTTCTTAACAAATTCTCTAAAATCGATAACAAAGTCCTTTATTTTTGTTGTGTTGACCAAGAATGGGATGGAAAGCCAATAAATCAAGCAAGAAAATAAAGTGAAATATCGGTACACTTTTTCTTTTAAAGTATAACTAAATAGTTAGGTGGGTCTGATCGTTGACTATCTCACTTCCCACCCATGGAATGTATGTTGGATGTTGCCAAATAGTCAAAAATACTACAAGTCGGTGTAAAAGAACAAAGAACTGCTGGTGTTCTTCTTGTTGGATCATAAAGTAACACAACCGACTAACATATGCATACAATTGATAATAAGAGAAAGTCTTGTAGCAAGATGTGGGGCATGGTAATGCATTTCATTCATTATCTTCTGATGAAAAAAAGAAGAAAAGAAAATGCATTTAATTATTTGTGCCCCATATGTCACCTACGAGCAGCGGCAGAGCAGGATTTTTGACAAGTGAAGTAAAAAATTTGAACTACGAGCAATTCACTTTTTTTATTTGCTAGAAAGAAACAATTAGTTTAAAATCAGAAAGTAGGTAAATGTAGCTTTGATGTACAATTGACCCCGTGTACTTTTCATACTTTGCTCCCTTATTTGGGGATTTGTGGGAGAAAAACTAGGGAGTTTCTATTCCTCCCCCCCCCATATTTTTGGGAACCGGGGGTCCTGTAGGGAGTGAGCTCACTACATGCGAGCAGTGAGCTCTCTCGGCCGTCCGATCGGAGATTAACGGTCCGGATCGTCTTACACTTTAAAAAACACTTTTACATTTACTTTAACTCCAATTTATCTAGACCGTTGATCTCGGATTGGACGGCCGAGAGAGCTCACTACACGCATGTAGTGAGCTCACTCACTACAGGTCCCCCGGATCCTTTTGCAAACCTTTTAAATGGACTAGGGCAAGTAAGGAAATTTAAAGTTGGGTCAAATAAGCAAAAACATGGTGAAAACTATACCTATCCCTAGTGAAATTTGGAAGGTAGTGGGGTCAATTGACCCCATTTGTCTCTTACACTCTTTGCCCCAGTCTACAAGAGTACATTATACCAGTACAATGATGACACGTTATTTGATACTCCTAAAATATACTAGCATCAAAATGTGGTCACCGTAACATTTCTCTTATCTAAACTAGAGACGAGATCCTCCCCTACTCGTAGAATTGGAAAAATAGTGCGATGTACGGGCTCATTTGTAAGTGTAATAACACAAAAATGAGGATTCCCAACCACAAAAAATGAGGATTCAAATTTTGTTTTTGTTTACACGAGGACATTTGCTTTTGAAAATTATAATTAGTGAAGGGGAAAAAAAAAATCGTTGAATAAGTTGATCCACAACCAATAAATAAATACTCTGGTGGTATGGGCCCTAATAACTCCAATCACACTGGTTCAAGTTTCTGATTACTTAAAAAATTATTTGGAAGAAATTCAATACTAACACGGACCGTGTATAATAATTCGCACGACATGCAAATGTGACATTGTATAATTGAGAATTGAGTGACATCGTATAATTAAAAATTGAGTAGATAAACTATTTTGCAATCGCTGACCAAATATGGACGGCCACATCATACATATTGTTTAGATAATAATGTGGCTTCACTCTGAATCATATTGAGAGTATTCTACAATTTAAAAAAAAAATTACATTTACGGAAGAAAAATTGGACGCAAATATTTAATGTTTTTCATCTCCTAGATTATACAGAGTATATTCCTCAAAAATTTGTTGAAATATATATACCCCATTTATGAAGAAAAATTGGAATAGGGCAGCGCACACCCGATCCAGCCCCCCTTGCACCGAACTTCCGACATGTCGAACCTAATAATCTGGTCCGGCACTCTAACCATAGTTACGTAATTTTGCAAAAGACTCAATGCTCTCGCTCTCAATTCTTGCATTGCGCTTGAGCTCTCGTACTCACGATTTTTAATGGTTTGAGATATGATTTATAGACGCTTTCTGCCCACCTAATCCCGCCCCCTTTGCACCGAACTCCTCGGGCTGTTGCGTGGACATGTCGAACCCAATAATCGCACTCTGTCATGCATAATTCTTCAAAATGTCTTGCGTTTTCGCTCTCAATTCTCGCACCGTGCTCTCGCTTTTAATCTTCCAACTCCCGAATTTTAGTAGTTTAGGTGTGATTTTACGCTAGCTCTCGCACACGCACAGGCACACACGTGACTTTAGCAGTTTAGCTTTGTCTCCTGTAATTCGACTCTGTCCGATCCAATTCGACTCCGCCGCGCCCATTCCTGTCTCTCTCTCATCTCTCTCTCTCTGGTAGCTCTTCTTTCCCAGCTTCTCCACCCTTCTCTTTCTGGGGCCTGTAAGTTTCCCGTTCGCAAACAAGAGAGAGAGAGATATCTCCGACTATCGCTCAGGTTGAACAAAACCACTGGTAAAATCAATTAGTAACTCCATTTCCGCCAAATAATGCTTCCCAATCTGATGTTGTTGTCTCACTGACTATGGGGGGTCTATGGGACTACGCCGCCGGACGGCTCGTCCACTTCTTCCCCTGCCTCTCCGATCCCGGTGAGTATTTCATTTCGTTCACTATCTCCTTTTCCCAATTAATCAGGAGAATTGCGAATTTTCGAACGCGTATGTTGATATGTTGTAATTTGGGGGTTTAATTTAGGTCGGAGATCTGCACTTTGTTTGAGAGTGGCTTTGGTGGCGTTGCATCTGATCTACGTCGGCATTCTCTTCCTTTTCGATAGGGATTTGATTGACAAGACCATACGACAACCATGGTATGGCATACCTAGATAATTTTTTTGTGTAATTTAGTTTTATTGTAATAACGGGATACTGCGAAAAGGCATAGAACTACGGTAACTGTGATTGTAACAGTAATTCCAAGATTGGGCTTTGTTATGTTTATTGAGCATCCTTTTTCCATTCAAGGCATGAAGTGCTACTCGAATCCTTGCCTATGCTAGCTCTCTCAATCCTCGATGTAGGGATTTTAGTAGTTTGGGATGTTTTTGAAAGACACTTTCAAGCTACCACTCACGTACACGCTTGCACATTATTTGACACAGGTGTTACTTAAGTACACATTTAATAGCATTAAGTTGACGAGTCAGTCTGTTGTGGATATGCACGACATGTGTCCAATGAAAGGAAAATGAATTCAAGTAGTATTATGGAAGGTGAAAATTTTGAAGTATAAGGAAATCATTGGAGTATTAAGGTAGTGAAGTAGGATTTCCTGTGGTTTTTTTACGTAAATGGTGGGGAAAATGATTGAATTGGTTTATTTATGTGGGACGTATGTGGTGGGGAAAATGTCTAAAAATGTCATCAACCTCTGTTGGCGAGTAAGGAACTATGAAACAGTTTTAGTTCTCATGCACATTGGGAAAGATATCCACTTTTTTGATAAGAAGGGAAAGATATCGACTTGCATGCTGAAGGAACAAAGTTGATGTTGAAACAATGGTAGTAGGCTTGATATTCCTATACAAGGTATGTAATAGACTATTGAGAGAGTATGAAAATAGAGCTTGATGGTTTTAACATGAATGGTGTTAACTAACGAAATTCAGCTCTGTGAAGTTCTAGACGCCCAATTCAAAAAAAAAAAAAAAAGTTCTAGAGGGAAATTTTATGTATAATCTTCTGAATGCAGCTGACAATGATATTATATGAACTTTTGCCATATTTATCATATTTTGTTTTTTCTCTTATTTTCTGGTGGTGTGACAAGCATTGGAGTATGTTAATGCTACACGAAAGACACTCATATTATATGAGAGTCATACGGCTCAAGATGAGTCTGAAGCAACTTCAAGAAAGTAGCAATGTCATAAACAGTTAGGAATAGAGTTGTTACTTATTAGCTGATGTCGGCTACCTTGATGGCTGGTTTGCGGTGTTTTGATGCTTATTGTTATTTCCCTCTCCTCTCTGTCAGGTATACAGCCTTATATTTGCTATTGTTTGTCGCTACATTGGCTCAATATTTCTTGACCGCCTGTTCTGCTCCTGGGTAAACATCAATGAAGCCAAAATACTCTACCACATGCCAAGACTAAGCCTTTAGCTATCTAACGATTGCTTTGTTCTTTGTTGTTGTGTTATTAGCTATGTACTTGATGCAATGAAGGTTGCTAATGAGAGAGATGCCTTATTTAGAAAGGCAACAATGACGTCAAAGTAAGCACTAGTTTCCCTTTGCGTTTGGCTTTTTTTTTTTTTGATTGGCAAAATAGTTTTATTAAGAAAACTTGACAAAGGGTACATCGGGGGGCATTTGCGTTTGGTTTATGATTTCTACTAGAAAGACTCAGGAAAAAGGGAGATAAAAGTCTGAAGTAGATTGTTTCGTCTTTTCTTGGTGTATATGAGTATTCTTCAGAATTTATCGTATGAAATTCAGTCTTATTTTCTATCACTCATATAATTGTATAATGATCAAGTAAAGACAACCTGCTTCAAGCAAAAACGGCAGCGTAGTTGTTACTGTGGAAGGGAACCAAGTGGGAAGAAATCTAGGGAGTAATGTGACGTCATGGACAAAGCTGGTGATGGAGATGTACCCTCCTGGATCATCTGTGAGGTAACAAATATATAAACTTCAATTGTTGATTGGATTAAACTTTTCTTGGCATCTTCAGAGTAACTCATTTTGGATAAAAAACACATGCTTGCAATCCTTACTAGTTCTGTATTCGCTAGTACTTTTAAACTTTATTGGTTGCATGACATGTTCTATGCGTGACAAACACGGATATGTAAATGAGCGATGTGCTTTGGTGCTTCATAACTTCTATCGGTTGAGATACTTGAGTATCTGTGCAAATTGCAAACTGTACGGGACTTATTAGTTTATATAGGTGAAGGATTTAGATCTCAATATGCAAGGGAAAGAGATACAAGGAGGTGTGCTAGGAAATATGAGTGGGTTGCGGGTGTGAAAAGTACATTGCAAGTGACACTAGTGAGTTATTTCAACTTAGGTGTGATAATTTGGATTTATCTTTATCGTACAATTTGAATGCACTTTATTTCATTGTATTGTTAAGTTTCCCATCCCATCAGTATAGCACTCTATTCGTCTATTAATGTGGCATAAAGTACATAAATGATGACTGAATGCTTCTGCCTCTTTGTTTTTGCAGATCCTATGTTTGCACCTACTGTAACGTTGTGCAGGTAGTACCAAATGAACTTTGTTTGGTTTCCTATATGTGCTCAACTGATTTCTTACTCATTTGGCCCTTATTTTTATTATAGAAAAATGATGAACTATGATTCCACTATCTCACTTCATGACAGACAACCAGATAATTTTTATTTCCTTTTTTTTTTTTTTGTGGTGTTAGTTTTATTGCTCGTCTTTTTTTTGTGTTGTTAGTTTTATTGCTCTTGTCTTTTTTTGTGTTAGTTTTATTGCTCGTCTTTTTTGGGTATTTTTTAATTTTCTAAATTTGCAGTTTAGCTTTTCGTCATAACTATTGGGATTAATCACTCGTCTCGATGAAAGGAATAAAAAATAAATAAAAATGTGGATCGAAGTCAAAAAAAGTTCATATAGGTTGACACTTGAAAGTACGTTGTTTCAAACTTTTTTTTTGTCTTTTGTGAACAAAAAAACTTTTTAGACTCCTCTCCTCGAGATGGCTGATTAATCCAAAAAATATAACCTCAATCTAACAAAAAGACGAATAGAGGAAAAAAAAAAATACCAGGATGCCTGGAAATTTCCTTACATAGTACTGTCATTTCATGTTAGCTTGATAAAATCACGTAACATTTTCAGTTTACGTATGTAACTCCTGGTTATTGCTTATCTTTGCATTTGGCAATCTTGCAGCCACCAAGAGCAAAGCATTGCAATGATTGTGACAAATGCGTTCTTCAGTTTGATCATCATTGTTTGTGGCTTGGGACATGCATAGGCCAGGCTAACCATTGTCGATTTTGGTGAGTGAACAATTTATAAGATTTTAGCATGTCATGAATTGATTGCGTCTTTCCTTTTCATAGTTAGTCTCTTTCCCCACCACCAGCAAGTGGCGCTAAATCTCTCATCCCTTATCTATGCTTGAATTCAACTCGCAACCCCGCTTGGGTGTTGGTGGTGGTTGGGGGTTCTCTTTTCGGAAAATTTCGTTAACATAATACATTTGCATGTTTTCGGAGGTGAATGTCAGCTCAAAAATCCCAAGAACACAGTATGATGCATACTGGATAACGGAGGCAGCAATAATTAGGTGGTTCATTCGAGATTTTCCTCCCTCTCCCCCTCTCTCTCTGTGGTGGTAGGTGGGGGAATTGAGGGACCGGGCCTAAGAGGATAAGACAATAGTTTCAGGGTGTGGTTAGCATGTGTTGTCAAATTAGTATGTTTATGGGACGCAGGTTGATGGTTGATTAAAGTATCAATCTCTCTTTTTGTGTGTGTGTGGATGAAGTCATATCTGAATCCCTAATTAGGGTTCATATAGGTTATGAAAATATCAGAGTTGTGACTGGTGATATGAATTCATACGCGAAGTTTGGATTTTGAGATTCCTTTTTCCTGTAGAAACACGTTTGAGGGAAGCACTCATATAATTCATCTATAACTTGCACAATTCACTCTAACCTTCGCAACTCATGATAAAGGTATTCATGTTTGGTTGTCTGTTATACGGGGTATTCGGAACATGGAAAGATAAATAGCAGGAGACATACCATCTGTCACTTTTTCTCTTTGTTCAATAATTGCATTTTCCTTACAATTACTAATTCCATTTTTTGATTTTTTCCTTCTCGTAAATTGGTACCAGGTGGTACATTTGTGAGGAAACGGCATTGTGCCTTTGGACCTGTATCTTGTACATTACATATCTGAAGGTCAACATATCAAAGGCATGGTATGCATCTCTCCATGTCGAGATGTCCTTTATGTAGCTTTTAGAACCCTTTTTTCTTGTGTTCTTTTCAACTGAATCTAAGTTGGGATTCTGGAATGGGTTTCAGGTGGATTGATGTAATCATGATTGCGCTGTTGGTGACATTATCTATTTCCCTTATCTTTCTGATCCTCCTCCTCCTTTTCCATAGGTAGGTATAATCATTACTTTGAGGAGGTAACCTTTGTTTTCCCTAGCATCATTCATTGGTGCACATCTATTAGCAGAATTTTGGGTCACATTGTCAGTCATGTGAATAAGCAGTTAGAACTGGTGTAACTGCGTTCTCTCTAGGTGATGTATATGTCGTGTTCACTAAAATGGTAGTTTGTATTACCGGTTATGCTAGAATGTTATTCATGTTTTTTGGTGCTTACTTTTGATAACTAGGGTTAGTAAGACACGTGCCTTGGATTTGAACCATTTCAGAACTAGTAAAGCAAAGAAGGATGCAACAGGCAAGCTCAGGAAAATGAGATTTTAGAATCTGTTTTGGTCTCATTACGTAACTTCCATGAGAGCTTGATATCAAAGCAGATGCTACCCCAGATTCTAAAGATGTACAAAGAGAAATAAGGGCATGCCGTTCCAGTGTGCCATGGCGATGTGGTGAGGCGAGGTGCAACTCATCGAGCTACAGGTGAGGCGCTTGTGGCGTGCGCCTCAAGGATTTTTAGCCATTTTATTTAGGTTAGGCCAAAATCGATCTCAACCATTGATCTTGGTGCATAAAGGTGGGCAAAATACACTGGATAATTTCGTCAATATAAAGAGGAACTAAACGTTACCCCTAGAAATCAGATTTGCTCAATCAATAGTCATAGTAGCAGCCAACCCTAGAGTCTTAAAGTCGATATGCTCTCCTCTGTCTGTTTCCAGCTGAGGGGAAGAAGAAATCATGGAAGGATATAAATTGAATGATGATGAAGAAGATGAAGATGGAGTTGAAGTTATTAGTGTTGAGGATGATTAATTGGCACACATGACTCAATATTTGATTACCGTTATTCATTTTGTTGTTTCCAAAGCTAATCGTCTATACATTAGCTTTTGATGGATGATATGTTTTGCTTATGGTGGTTTAACTATTGAAATTGTTATGTTTTATGACATTTGAAAGTTTTAAAAGTGTTTGCTTGTGTTGAAAATTTCGTCTATATCAGAATTCTACTTGTTATAATAACTTGCGCCTCGCTTCGATGTTGCCCGCGCCTCGCACTAAGGCTCTAGGGGACCATTGTGCCTCGGTGCATCGTCAGCCATTTAAATACTAGGCCGTTCACAATGGAGGAAATTGTTAGATTGTAGCCCATCCGTTGACTGTCACCTCCTAAATATGCGCCTGTACTGCCTCTCATCTCATTGC
This sequence comes from Vaccinium myrtillus, assembly GCA_016920895.1. Lineage (NCBI taxonomy): Eukaryota > Viridiplantae > Streptophyta > Magnoliopsida > Ericales > Ericaceae > Vaccinium > Vaccinium myrtillus. The sequence continues at coordinate 3,559,854 of CM029277.1, read as the reverse complement.
CAATTGGTATAGATTTGAATGTTGTCGCATGATAGCAAGCCATGTTTTCAAAGCCTTTTGGGCAAGACTTATGATTCTCTTTTATTTGTGCCATAAGTGCAGCTAGTTTCATTGAAATTCCTCTGTTGTGATTCCAATGTTCTGGATCTACTGTTTACCGCTACAGGCAAGTTGCAGTCACATGCACGGAAGAGCATTAGGAGCTTGTTCCACATTTTTCCCCAAACTAGTTCCACATTTTTCCCCAAACTAGTTCCACATTTTTCCCCAAACTAGTTTACGAGCCTGGGCAACCTCTCTACTCGTAACCAAGTGCTTTTTAGTTACATGCTTTCACTAAAATAAGAGGACCTAGGCCAAAAAAAGAAATTGAGTTGAGGATTGATGGCGTGTGATTTATGGATCTGTCTCCCTATTAGTTGTTAATAGGTAAATTCGTAAGTTGGAGTTGGACGGTTGATGGGGTTAGAGGCTCCACATTGAAAACGGTGTTGCTTTAAGAATCAATGGCAAGAGCCATGAAATGTGTACCCAAAAAAATGACGAGCCATGAAATGTATTGTTTTGCTCACTCAGAGTAGTAGATTTGTTTCACTGTGTTTGATTCACATTTCCAAAAAATTTTCCAAAAAGATTCCTTCCCCATCTCTCATCTCTCCAATCATTAATCACTTTTCTCTCTCTACTCATATCCTTCCATCCAATCATTATTTTCATTTTTCTCTCTATCTCTCTCCAATCATTACACATCTCTCTAATTATTACTTTTTTCAAAAACTCATCCAAACACTATCTCAAAAAATTTCTCAAAAAATTTCTTCTCAAAACTCTAAACCAAACACAGTGTTTGTGATTTGCTTTTGGGGATGGGGTGGTTTTGAGACCTGCCCCCTATCCCTAAATGCTCCCTGCCCCTGCACTGTGTTTAGTCTTCAATCTTCATGGTGATGAACTCTCTTCTGCAATTTATGGTTTCTTTTGCTTCCAAATGGAGTATTTTTTTAAGCTTTCCTGAGAAAAAGAGCAGGAATCAGTTCCCAGTGAGCAGGCAATGCTTTGAGTTATTGTTGACCGGAATGTGGATGCGTGTGTTTTAAGGATTCCTCACTTTAGACTTGACTTTAGGAATAAATGCAAGACTGAGGATTGGCATTTATAGGTAGCTAAGCTTGATCAGGACTAGAAATTGACTCTTTCTGGCCTTGCCTTCCCCTATTAGATTATGGCCCGATCTCTCCCAGGATCAAGAGAAAGCTCTTCGCCTTCCCCTTATTGATATTGATTAGGGCTAGATGACGGAAAGGAGCCAGAAGGAGCAAGCTTCGTCTATGCGGACTGACCCGATTCATTCTCCTTTTTGTGGCCTCCCAATAAGGGTTGAAATATCTTGGGGAGGGGAATGGTATCATTTTTGGCTGATTGATTGTTACGCTTGAGATTTTTTTGTTGCATGATAGATTTGTGAACAGTTTGATGAAAGAGTGGCATAACTTTGTGTTGTTTCTTCATGGGATTTCTTTGGTGGTATTCCCTTCATCTAGCAGCCTCAATTGATGATGGAACCGCTTCCATTTTCTAGTCTTGACACCTTTTTTTCTTTCATATGTGACAGCTATCTTGTGCTAACAAACCAAACAACATATGAACTTGTAAGACGACGGCGCATCTCATATCTAAGGTTAGTTCCATATTTTATTTTATTTTTGTTTCTTGAAATTGAATGTTATGATGTGGAAGGGTAAGGATATACATATTTGTGACACGTTTGTTGCTTATTCACTTAGAGAGGGGCATGAAAATAAAGCCACAATGTTCACATATGATCAACAAAAGCTTCATTGGCCAAAGAAACCATAGAAAATTGTCTCATATACTTAATTATAAGCAAAAGGACTGTTCCAACAACTCTCTCCCATACTTGACCTTGAATTACGAGGAATAAAAGCAGAAAGAAAATTTACCAGACTATTAGCTTGTAGAGTTTATACACCAGTTTTCCTGTGATAGAAGCAGCTTATTTGAACACTTGCATTGATCTGCAGGGGAATTCCTGAAAGAGTGTATCCATTCAGTAAAGGAACATGCAGAAATCTGTCCAACTTTTGCTGTGATAGAAGCGGCTTATACAAACTAGAACCGCTTCCAACAGCACAAGAGCTTGAAGAAAAAGCAAAACCTTACACATGCATCGATGTTTTATGTTGTCGCTGCTGTTGCTGATAGTTTGCTCATTGTTTTATCCATTTAAGTTAGAAAATTTTCACCCAGAGAGTTTATGGTGATCCACTTGTAGAATCAATATGTTTGTTTTATTCAATCTGATAGGTAAGGTATCCAAGATGTGTTCTGGAAAATTTTCCATTCCAATTTTACTTTGTATTGCCCTCTTCCAAAACGTTTGACCAAGACAGTTGTGAACTAATGATTAATAGCCAATTTTTATTGGATTACAAGCTCATACTGCCCCTCTTTGTCTCTTTTCTTTTCTTTTCTTTGGATTCAGTTTTCAATAACAGTTTCAGAACACTCGTTTGGTTGACAGATTTCGAAACTTGTTTTGAAGGATTTTTTGGGAAAAGAACATAGAGACAAGTTTATTTTGAAAACAATAAGAGATGTTATCAAGTTTTCCCCAAGTCAATTTTGCTAAAAATAGATACAAAACAATCTTACATGGAGCTACCTTACTGAGGATGAGGGTGTTCATTTAAGTTGGATCAACCGATGTTTTACATTTTATCCTTTTAACTGTCGCACCTGTTGTTAGTTACATGATGTTCTCTTTAGAGTTTTATGTTTTTATTCCCTAAACTATACATAATTTTGTTCACTTCGTTCCTGAACTATGCATTATGCAAATCCTGATTTTATCCCCTCAACTATTAAATTCCATGCAATTGAGTCCTTTTAGGGGGATCAAATTAGGGTTTACATGATTTGGGGATGAAATAGAAAAATTGTGTATAGTTTAGGAGATAAAAAACTCCTCTCCATTTGAAAAATAAAAACAATCCAACACGAATATATACGTAATAATTGCGAAATGGACCAAGGTGCAAAGGAGAAGCTAAACACCGCAGCTGTATAAACTATAAACCACAGAGATAAAGTTGACAAAATAGTTTCCTGTCAATCGCAATACACAATAAACTTTCGCAACCCAAGTTATTTAGGATCAGTATATGATTGAATAAAGATATGTAACACCATATACGAATTACAAAGGCTGAGACCAAAATTGCAAAAGCAAGCCTAATTAATCATCTTAGGGTCGAGAATTGCGACGCTTGAGAGCTTCGAAACGTGCAGAAAGGGCATCATAGTCTGGCAGGTTCGGATGAGTTCGAGGAACTGGATCCTGTTGGATGTGAGCTTTAGGTAATTGAGGAGCAGGATAGGGTGGAGGTAAATTACCACCATTGTTAGGTACTTCCATGTCAATCTCTTCTTCATCACAGTCTGATTCATCAAACTTTATATCACAATGTGCAGATGGGACATTGTGGCTGTGCCTCCTATTAACCATTCTCGAACCAACCTTTGGAGGTATTATGTCTTCTTCATTGCTCGAATAATGAGAATTTGCAAAACTATGCGACATATATGCATGGACTGGAACTTCAGAATTGTCAGATTCATCACCCATATCATGAGAGTTAATTGGAGGACCATTTCCAGGAAGAGTCCCATATAAGTGTTTACGGTTGTTGTAACCACTTGCATTGTTACTATAATACCCAGATTTTTGAGGGACCTGATTCGGGTCTTTTTGGGCCAGATAGGCTGCGGCGTCTGCTGCAGCAATTGCTTTATTTGCTGCCTCAGCGGCTGCAGAAGCAGCTGATGCAGTGTCTACAAAATCCATGGTGTCCCTTTCTGTGCCACCTGAAAATCTGGAAGGACCAAAAAAGAATACGGCACAACGAATAGACGATTTCAGAGAAATCCTCTAGGGTCCAAAAAAGAGTTGAGAGGAATTCAAAATGCCAAACCACTTTAAGCACTCTGAAAGTCTAAAGTAAAAGTACTACACCGGTCCCAACAATGTTCCGGAGATTGTAACAGAAAATCTTCCATATTTAACAATTTTAACCTTTTGATTGGTAGTTAAAGATGACTTTGAATACCTTGTCTACAGGAACTAATCAGATCTTTTGATTGGTAGTTAAATCTTGAACAAATCTCACGAAAATAATAATCTATTGGCCCGGTGAAGGGACACGACTGCCAAAAAATGGACAAACAAAACTACCTGGTGGTTTGCTTCTTTGGCTCAGAAGATTGCCTTGGCAAAGGCTTAATGGGTAGGCTGGTGGCACTCACAAAATTATTTGGTCCTTCCTGATCAAAGAAGCCACAGATAAGTAAGTGGGAAAACAAGCTGAGAGAGATTATTTGGTCCTTCCTGATCAAAGAAACCACAGATAAGTAAGTGGAAAAACAAGCTGAGAGAGAGAGAACAGACTATGAGTTCCTCCGGCGGCTTTAGAAGCTCGATCTCAGACTCCGTCGTATCCCACTCAATCTGGTGTTCCTTGGCTATTTCCTTCATGACCTTGAGTTTTACTTGACCACTAGGGGTTCTAACAGACAACTTGTCAATAAGCTGTTAAGAAAAGGCAAGCACTTTATTTGACTCTTGTACCAACCTCAAGTAGGAGCGTAAAATCTATCATCCATGTCATTACTGATGTAATAAAATCAATGAATGCAACGTTTGGGATGGAAGGAGTATTGAACAATCACTTGATGCATAATGGAAGTTCAAATTTTATTGTAAATAGAGAGATGTGCTTACCATTCGATTTACACCAGCGTTGGGTCGTAGATCGGTAGCTGCGGACACAAAATCTTTTCCATATTTCTTCTCAAAAATGTCCCGAATCGACAAAAGTTCCGGAATATCCGAGCACCGAGGGGCTGCAAATATTAGGCTTGCTATCCCTTCTTTCAGATCTTCTGGGCATTCCCTGAATACATTGGGCACATATAAGTCTTCTAGTTCGTAAGCATCTAATGATGACAAGGACATCATGCATTCTCTTACCTTCGCTTTGCAATAATCGAAAGTCTCGTCACGATAAGTTCACAGAATAGCTCAAGGAACTCATTTGCAGCCATAACATTCTGTTCTCTTATCACATGCTCAACCTACAAGAGCGCAATGACTTCATCAGAGGTAGACTATTTATCAATAATTGTCTGCTACATTGATATAGTTCCAGACTTCCAGTTCAAACTAAAAATTTGAGCACAATTTAGTCATATGTACAGTTTTCCCGCATATCAATAATTGTCAGCTACATTGACATAGTTGCAGTTCAAACTACAAATTTGAGCACAATTTAGTCATGTTTACAGTTTTCCCGCAACAGAAAGGGAATGTTGAGATAAACCATCACAAAAGGAAGCAACAGCTCTATGTATATGCAATTACGCATATACAAAAAGGGGTCAGGATACCTACATGGAATTCAAATTAAATGAACACTATATTGCTTACGAACTCCACAGAACAAAATTTTACAGTCATGGTAGTTCAATCAAGCAGCATCCTTATTTTTCATCACCCACCACTGTCTAGTATAACCTTAAAATCCATACAATGTCATTTATCCCGGGTTATGCCTGCTTACACAACACATATTATCGACCGTAGCAATTTCAAATTGAGAATCATTTATAAATAAGCTATGAAGAGATGGTACTGGAATTAATCAACCTTATGGTAAGCCAAAGGCCACGTTATGGCAACCAATCCGTTCAAACAACTTATAATATCAAAGGGAATCTTAATAAATATTCACAGCCCTAGGCTGGTTGAGCTACTTTGAACTGTTCTGTTAATGATAACATTCAAAATTGGATCTATTTTATTCCTTAAAACATAAAAGAACATTTTCTATCCAGAGTGGCACTCTCTTCACATAACATCATTCATAGATCATCTTCTATTCTAGACACTAAATGGGTTAGAGACCACTTGCCCCAAACTCAGTTTTGTTGACTTGCCTTCATACTAAAGAAAATCAATTGAAGTGCTTCGAATCTGTAAAACAATGCTTTGTGCACATCTATTGAGATCGATATAGAATCCTTGGATTGCACAGATCCTAAAATCAACATAGAGTGATTACTTTCCATAATCGAGAAATGCCAAAACATTTTCTTGTTTTTTCACATTTTAGAGCAACTTATACTGCCATAAATCTTGCCCAATCCCTTAAACAAGGTATCACTACCCTCCATAGAAGTTGAACCCACAAACTCATTGCAAGTAAGTGCAGGCATGCGGCAACACAACCGTCTGGCCAAGTGATCCGGTTAAGGCAAAACATCTTCTGCTAAATTAAAGTTGTCGCAAAAAGGAAAATTCTGATGACACACAATAAACCAAAGCTCGAAAACAGTATACATGGAAAGGTAACACAATATTCGGTTACCCAAAACCCACTTGGGATTACTTCTGTATAGTTCATCAGTTATAAACTTGGAAAATTAGATCGAATACGAGCAGGAAGTTAAGGGGGAAATTGCGAGGTCAAAAGGCAGAAAACAAAAGAGGAAATAAAAAAAGGGTATACATGGCTAGGTAACATGATTAAATGAGCAGTAAACCAAAAACGATTTCGGGATAGATGGATCATTATTTATATATTTACGGGGAAATTAGAGCAGGAAATTAAGGGGAATGAAGTATGATAATGAAATGAAATAAAAAAGAAATACCCGAATGCGAGCAGTAGCATCTTGACCAGACTGAAGAAGCAAAGCGATGTCGCGCCTCATCTGCTTGACCACCGCCTCTCTCTTGTTCCTCAGCAGCTTTATCCTCGCCACCGCCATCTTCGTCATCGTCTTGCTGTTTTCATACATTATTCCACAAAATCAATCCTTTTCTTATCAACAAGACAAAATACACAACCATCACCTTGAAATTGAAGAAATTACTACAATGCACAAATTTACAAGCGGTTTTCCCGAGAGAGATAGAGAGAGAACCATTTGGAGGAGTTGAAGCCTCTGCGGAAGAGAGAGAGACCCATCTTCATCGCTTTCTTCCAGTGTCCACTGGCTACACTTGCGGCAGTCATGTCTTCCTTAATGCACTCCAGATAGAGAGAGACAGAGAGGAGAGAGAGTAGGGTTTTATGTCATGCGTAACGGTCTGCTGGATGGAGAGAGAGAGAGAGAGAGTGGTGGGCACCGACCTGATTTGCAGCTGTCGTCGTAGAAGGAGTGGGAGAAAGAGCCGTTAAGTTGATTGGGATACGTGGAAGGCAAAACCAAAAAAAGGTGGCTCATGGATCGAGATGGATGTATTTAATTTGGGCTTTTGATGATTAAGATTGAGCCGACCGCCCAATAAGTTCTTGATCCATTAAGGCCCCAACACATGGATTAAACCCGCTTCTCTCACGGCCCATTTTGTTTGCAACATATGAGCATCATGCAATTTTTTTGTTAATTAACCCCTGCACATTGAATTATGATTACCATTTTCTTTTATTACTGATAATAGATAACTAATTTAAAAACATGATGACAACTACTGTTAAATTAAACAAGTATCATTTTGAGTTAAGATCGATTTTGAGTTAAGATCGATGCAGATATCCAAATTCACGAAAGATAACACATGGATAGAGCCAGGATTTTGATTCTAAGGTGGCACCCAAAATCAATGGCTTTGTTTGGTTGAGAATTTTGAGAAGAATATTTTGAGAGTTATTTTTGAGATAGTGTTTGGATCAGTTTTTGGAAAAAGTAATAATTAGAGAGATGTGTAATAATTGGAGAGAGATAGAGAGAGAAATGAAAATAATGATTGGAGAAAGAGGCATGAGTAGAAAGAGAAATGTGATTAATGATTGAAAAGATGGGAGATGAAGAAAGAATCTTTTTGGATTTTTTTTTGGAAATGTGAAGTGAAAACAGTGAATATTCTTTATCTCTTCGTCCCACAAAGATATATAATCTATTATGAATGGCGCGTAATTTTTGAATAAAAATCTCGATTAATTCTTTAATTTTGTGTTACGAAATATAAGAAAAAAGGTGGTCCTTAGATCGAGATGGAGGTTTTTAATTTGGGCTTTGGATGATTAACATTAGGCCAACCACCCAATATCCATTAATGCCCCAACATATGGATTAGGCCCGCTTCTCTCACGGACCGTTTTGTTCGCAAGATGTGGGCATCGGATTAGAGTAAGCATCCGATGTGATCGGATATACAGCATTTCAACACACTTGTATACTATAAGGAAATGACCAATGTACTCTTTATTTTCTGTAATTGGGGGTGATGTGACTTTGTAAAGAAGGGTATTCAGGTCATCTTGATAGGTTTTACATGACTACCGTATTGTCCTTACCAGACTTTTGAGATTTTCCGTCTACATCTTCTTCTTTTTTTGCCTGAGTTTTGTCCATATTTCGAAGAGCATTTCTGAAATTTTGGGGGAGAAAGTGTGAACACATGGTGCTCTTTTTTCTTCTTTTCTCTTCTTTATGGGTTTCCCCTTTTTTTTCCGTATTTTCGTATACGTCCTCTTTTATTTTTGGACGTATGTTAGCTATTAGAAGTGGAGACGCCATTAGGTATTTCATAGATGGTTTTAATTGAGGGGTTTGATTTGGTTATTTTATTCAATTTAATTAGGAAAATAATAACAAAATAAACAAAAAGAGAAAAAATTCACGGTTCAAAGTGTGCACAAGCACAACTAGGGATGGCAATTCCCCAAAACCCAATGGATATCCGCCCCACCCCCGCCTATTTGGAGGCAGATATTGCTCAATTTTTCATCCAATAGGAGCGGGTATGATAGAACTTAAAGAATCCCCACTTGAAAACGGGGCGGGTATAATTTTGTGATACTCACCTCCAAATACCCGTACCCGCCTCCGTTTCCAATTGTATATATATTTTTTACGAATGTATATACATATGGGGGCATATAGTAGTATATAAATGTATATGTATATGTATATGTGTATATATAAGTATGCATATATGTATGATTTGTGTATATTGTTCCGAATTAAGCTAAGTGTTCAAAAAAAGTTTAATGATGGTAGTTGTTAAAATTTTATATATCTTGGTAGACTGTTATTTTTTTGTAATTTTCTATTCTATTTTGTTTTAAATGGTTGTTTTTGTTATTATAGGACACATAAATTAGATCTTATCATTTCTTTTTGTTCAACAAGTTTGGATATGGATTTGACCCGAATATACCCGATCCCCAATGAGAGGTGGGTATGGTCGATTGTCCACTATCCCTTTTGGGTATGGAGGTGGGGATGGGGATTAAATTCCCAATTGGAGATCGGAGGTAGAATAGGGTCCCCCGATTCATACCCTACCCGTTGCCATCCCTATGCCCAACTGCACCAAATGCAATCGTACAACATTTTCAGACTTACCTATATCTCTCTTTGTAAATATTTTTTTTAAAAATAATTTAAAAAATGAACGTGAAGTATATTAACAAAATTTATAATTAAGCAGCTCATGTTGAAAATTTTCAAAAAAAAATGGGTTTTTATTTGGGGTTTTATCAAAATATTCCTTTTAGAAAGCTTTTTTGTTGTGTTTTGGTTTTGTTCCACATTGGCTAGTTAGGAAAAGGTTGAGTGGTTTATATATGGGAACATTTCTATAATGTTCACATAGTGTTAGTGGCAAGACACCTATGGTGCTACGCGCATTACCGGCGTAGCCGGTGATGGAACACACTCATACGCACCCGCAACTGGCGCGCGTGAACGTGCGTGAAGTGGGCTGACATGTGGCGCTTTGATGGTGCACTTTGCACTTAGCACGTAGCGGGCTATCTCGCGAACAGAATGTTAGGTATCGATACCCCTGTTGGCGGTAAGGTATCAATACCTTGTAGGCGTCCTTTCTTATTGCCACTTGGCGGTAAGGTGTTGCTGACGTGGCGCACGGGTCGGAACATATAGGTATTGATACCAGTGAAACGGGGTATCAATACCAGCGGGCTATCTCGCGAACAGAATGTTAGGTATCGATACCCCTGTTAGGTGTATCGATAGATGTGCGTTAGCACGCGGAATTTCTGACATTGGTTCTTGAACGGATGCAACTCAAAACGAAGAGTTGTGACCCAAACTCAAGACTATTCACTAAGGGGCGTGTCCTAAAGTGAAGAGGTACATTTGGGTCTATAAATAACACCCAAATTACATTCATTAACATCGAATTCTAGCATTGTAAATCGCTAAAATTACTCTAGATTGAAAAATGTTTTTTGCTCTCTAAAACGATCATCCATTTTGAAACAAAGGTGGGTATCAAAGAATTCCTTGGTTCATTTGATCACGTGTTTCGATTAATGAGTTTAAATTACCCTTTGTTTGTCGGGCGGAAAAAATCATTGAATTGATCTTTCATTTATCTTTCGGATTTTAGTTTTCTTCGCTATCAGTGTTTGCACACCAAACACCAAAGAGAAAAAAAATTTTAAGCGGGCATCACGTCGCCAAAAATGGTCTCCATCACAAAGCGTTTAGTTTCTCTAAGACTCGGATTTTTTTGAAACACAATTGATTACTCATCTTAACAACCTTGGAAGAGCGCGTGGTTACGTTCTTATCAAGAGGCACATACAATTTACGTGCACAATGAGCACGTGGTTACGTGCGCATCACATAGCCTAAGACTAGTGATTCCCAAGTGTTAACATATTACAACTATCCCACGTAGGTCTACACCAAATCCTTGTGATCACTTAAAGCTTGTCCTAATCCAATTCAATTAAACAGTTGGACTGAGGTCCCATATATATTCTCAGATTACTCGCAAGCCACAGGTTCATAAAGGACTACGAAAACACACAAGTCATGCTCTTGTTTGATGTTCATTTTGCTCGTGACAACCGATATCGGCTCTCAACCATTAGCTAGACAGTGGATACGCACGCATAATGCCAAAAAAACTTTGAAGTAATTTCACGTAATTTTCACGGACATCGATGCAATATTTGTCCATTAACCGCTGCCCATTGAATCGTGATTAATATTATTCTTTTGTTTCCGACAAGAGATGATTTAAAAACAATGACAACTACCGTGAATTTATACAATTATCCTTTCGAGTTAAGATCGATGCAAAAAATCCGGAGTTAGGTGAGCTAACAATCACAACATTCTAAACGTTCTTCTTTTTTTTTTTTTTTTTTGTTGTTGTTCGCTGATCACGTTTATTACATGAGCAAGAAAAAGTAAAATCCACGCCAGCTTTTTACTCCATATTAGTGATCAACACTGCTACATACACATAAAACACACCCAGAATTTTCACTTTATTTGAAATTTTTGAAAAATCAGTAGGTGATTTTTGAGTGAATTTGTAGTTGATTTCTCATTTTAGATTTACACTTCGGGGTCAATTCTGGGTCGCCTTTCGGGGCACCCAGACTTACTGATTAGTGATGCATACAAATCACTCAAAGGGGTTGTTTGGCCATCAGTCCAGTGGGGACCCAAGAATCAACCAAAAACTGATTGTGGACCCGAAAATTATTGGGTACTCCTGAAACAAGGGCACAAGGGTCTTTTCCTCCAATCAGTTACAGTATATTTCCCCCTTTTGATTGGTATTACATGATTGGAGTGTTGGGTTACCCATTTTGGGACCACCTAGAAAATGAAATTCAAACATGATAACAGAACGAACTTATTACAACATGTGCAAGCTCCGATGCTAAATGCAAAATGATTATAGCCATTATCATAATTTGACAACAAGAAGTTTTTTTTTTTGCCAAATTTTAGCGTTGCGTTTCTAGTGGTTGGTTTTATTTCAAAATTAAATACTTTGTAGTTCCAAATACTCCTAGTAACTATATTTTACAATTTATGAACAATCTCTATACGCCATCACCAATATTTTGACTGTAGAGACCTTCATGGTGGCGTGATATTGATTAGTGATGCAATGTAAATATTGGTAATGGAGAGTAGAGGTTGTGCATGAACTTTAAAAGTTTTGTGATGCATCGAAGTAATTGGTGATGGAATGTAATGTAATGCTTGGTGATGGGGTGTGAAGTTTTGGTGATGCCGTGTAAAGTTTGGTAGGCTTTATGTGAAATACTGGTGATGTCGTGAAAAAATTTAGTTATAAAAAAGGAAGCGAACCTTGTGTTTGGACTATAATATGAATTCACATTTTCGTATGTTAATAATCCATCAACACACTTTTTTTTTTGTCAAACGATAAATGATGTAATTATAAATTTCAGAATAAAGCTATCATCTCTCTTTGTAAATATTTTCTAAACAAGGGATTTAAAAAGGAACAGTGAGTATATTAACAAAATATATAAAAGGTCATTTAAAATGCCTTGCCAACTCATGAGCTACTAAATTACAAGAAATGGGCAAAAGAAAAAGAACAAACTTGAAAATTTCTGCTCAAAGTCTTGATATACCATGAACTAGAACTCCCTGTTCAAAAAAAAAAAAAAAACTAGATTCCAATTAAACAAGTTGATTGAGGTCCAAGTTTATATTCTTCAATTACAGCCACAGGAAACGATAAAGGTCTACGAAAACACACAAAATGTTCAACGTGAAACTGATAATCTCAACCATTTGCTAGAAGTGGATACGAACTCCACGTATAATTCAAAAAAATTTGAAGTAATTTCACGTTATTTTCACAGACATCGATGCAATTTTTATCCATTAACCGCTGCCCATTGAATTGTGATTAATATTATTCTTTTGTTTTTGACAAGAGATGATTTAAAAACGATGACAACTACCGTGAATTTATACAACTATCCTTTCGAGTTAAGATCGATGCAAATAATCCGGAGTTAGGTAAGCTGACAATCACAACATTCTAAACGTTCTTCATTTTTTTTTGTTGTTCGCTGATCACGTTTATTACATGAGCAAGAAAAATAAAATCCACGTCAGCTTTTTAATTACTACATTATTAGTGATGCATACATATCAGTCCAGTGGGGGACCCAAGAATCAACCGAAACTGATTTGTGGACACCGTTGTAGACCCATAAATTATTGGGTACTCCAGAAACAAGGGTACAAGAGTCTTTTCCTCCATTTTGGGAATCTAGTTATTTTTCAAACATTTTGATTGGTTCTTCATGATTGGAGCAAGAAAAATTTTTTTTTTTTGAACTGCACATGATTGGATCACAGTGGGGGGCGAAACTGTTTTTGGACACCGAAATTAGTCCATCCAGAAACAAGGGGTCTTTTTCCAAAATTTTTCCCAAAAATTTTTGAAAAGTTTTTCATGGGGGTGATAAAATGAAGTTGTTTTCCCAAATTTGATAAAAACGAAGTGGTTTTCCTATAATTTTAGGCATATTGTTCTCCAATAGATTTTAGGTAGATTTTGAAAATCTCATAAAATGAGCATTTTATGGAGAGGTGATAAAATCAAACATTTTATGTGTTGAGATTGCTGTCATAAAATGTGAAAATTACCTAAAATCTATTGAAGAACAAGGCCTTAGGAAATGAAAATCTCATAAAATCATTTTTTAAATACTACAAAAAATGATTATAGTGTTGGTTACCCATCTAAAATGAAATTCAAACATGCTGACAGAACGAAAAAACATGTGCAAGCTTTAAATTATTATTTATCATAATTTGGCAACAAAAAGAGTTTTTGCCAAATTTTAGCACTGTGTCTCTAGTGGTTGGTTTTATTTCAAAATTAAACAGTTCCAAATACTCTTATTAACTACATTTACAGAGTTTATGACCAATCTCTACACACCAATCACCAATATTTGACTGCAGAGACTTTCATGGTGGTGTAAATGGATTAAAGTTTGTATGCAGTTTGATTAGTGATGCCAATTAAAGTTTGGTGATGTATCAAAAGATGATGCAAATGTGAGAAGTTTTGGGATTGGTTTTATTGCAAAATGAACAGTTCCAAAAGTTTTGTGATGTCATCAATATTTTGACTGTATAGACCTTCATGGTGGTGATGGAATATAATGATTTGTAAAGTGATGGAGGGGGTTGTGATTTTAAAGGTTTTGTGATGCATCGAAGTGACTGGTGAGGGAATGTAATGCTTGGTGATGGTGTGTGAAGTTTTGGTGATGCTGTGTAAGGTTTGGTAGCTTTATGTGTTGAAATTTTGGTGATGTTGTGAAAATTTTAGTTATAAAAGGAAGCATCCCTTGCATTTGGACTATAATAGGAATTCACAAATTTATATGGAGATCTACAATGATGGAATACATACAAAACATGTACAGATGCATATGTGAGAGATGTTACAAGGATATATATCTATAGCCGTGCTTGGTTTTAAATATAGAACCAAGCCATTTTAGTTCAAAATTTCCTTCCCATTAGAACTGAGTTCATTTTTTGATTCCAAATTAAGGTATTCCTCCCCATTGGCGCATCTACCCTATTTTTTTGATAAACCAAAGTAAAAAAGACTAAAAATTTACATGTAAAATTTTTGTTCAATAAAAAAAAAATTAATATTTAGCCATATAAAAAAAATTATATGAATTAATTAAAAAAATTTAAAATTAGATTTCTGGCTCCGCCATTGAATACCCCAAATGGCTACCATTAGATTTGTCCACAAAGTACATGGCGTTACGTACGCACTAATAATTGAACGCGAGGAGTGTAACCGCACATCGAACAAAACCACATGAGGTGTAAGTAAAGTTTGCCCCACAAATTAAACCACAAAGGGTTGTTAGAAACAGAAAAAACAAAAAGGTAAGGGAAAAAAGGTAGATGAAGAAGCATTGCCAGCCTCAAGTGTTGGGTTGAGCCTGTACGACCAAAAGACATCTCTGTATTATAAGGTTCACATGGAGAAGTCACCCTCAAAGTAGCTGGGTCCTAAAGTTTAATTATTGAATAGACATTTTTATGAACTCTATTTTTTCATGAAAGAGAAAGAATACAAAATTAAAAATATTATTCCTCATTTGAACGAGTACTCCTAAATAACTCAATAATTACCTAGCTGATACACGTGAGGCAAAAATTATATAACTTCGAATTATATAACTTCGAAAATTATAAATTATAAAATTATATAAATTTATAATTGTTCTACGTCTCATTTTACCGATGAACAAGACAAGACAATATCCTTGAGATAAATTGAAGAATTGTAAATTTACACCGGGTGAGGAATCGGATATAGGACAACATATAATATTTACTCTCCTATTCCATGTTTGGTAATTAATGGAAATTTTGTGGAGATATTTGGATAGTGTATTCAAAACAATAAACAAAAACTGTCAATTGTACACTATTGGCAATTCAAAAAAAAAAAAAATCCTCCCAAACATGCCTCAACTTTAAATAGTGTTAATTTGTTTTTCTTCATAAGGACAACATCAAAACAAATGATTTTGGAGAGTAAATATCCCAGACATAGCCAGTGTCGTAAACAGCATGCCAATGACACTCTTTATCTGTCTTGTGTGTTTCTCGTTTTATATTTAGATAATTAATTTAGCTTCGTCCAAAATATTTGTAATGAATTTCTTTATGTAAGTGCCGTTGGACATTTATTAGTAATATAAATCTTCTCCATTTTGTCAAAAAAAGAAATAAGAAAAAAGAAGGTCAATATCATACCTCGTGGCCAACAATTTAGTACTTTTTAGACCACCAATATCACGTGGCCAATAACAAAATTAGTACCCACACAAAGTTCGTTGGCTAAATTATTTGGTGCTGCTGCAGCAATGTTCCCAGGGCCTCCCACATCATACAAGTGTATGGTGAGAGAGGCTCGCCAAAGTTCCCTGAGATTAAGTTTCCTAAGATTATGTTCGATCGTTACTTTAGAGTTTTGAAATTAGTCGAAATGTGTGCAATTGACCGAGAATGAGAGAGAGAGAGAGAGAGAGAGAGAGAGAGAGAGAGAGAGAGAGAGAGAGAGAGAGAGAGAGAGAGAGAGAGAGAGAGAGAGAGAGAGAGGGTCACCAAACAAATCTCTCAAGTGGAGTGATGAATATTCCATGATGAATATTTGGATCCAACCACCACGTGACCAAAAAACCAAAAAAACATAAATCATTGTGATGAATTTAAGGCTCAACGTTGACCCACCAAAAAACCGTTTATTGGGCGTTTCTCTCGACTTGTAATTTCTCTGTTTTCTTCCATTTCCTCAGTAAACAAACGCAGTGAACCGGCACCGGAAAGCTACTCATTACTTTAGGTATTCAGATTGTTTTGTGGTTTGCGAAATGACGGTTACTAAACTCGCTGGTGCATTCACTTGTGGAATTACCGGGAAAAGATGTGAAAAGAGATTAAAGGCGAGGTTTTGGAAGGCGGGAAAAGACCTCGACTAGGCGAGATTTGTCTTCGTTATACTGAGATCGAATCTTCGTTATACTGGAGCGAATCGTAGGGAGAGATTGAGATTCCACAATGTGGTTCGGAATTGCGGATTAGTAAGTGGTGAACAGGCTTTGGATTATGATTTTAGTCCTGATGTGGAGGAAATGGTGGCGGTTACTTCAGGGAGGATTATAAATGGCTCAAGCGAAGGTTACAAGTAAGACGATTTCTCTTCTTTTTGTGGTATTTGATTTGCATAGTTTACCTCCCAATTATATACACTGGAATTATTCTTTGTCGATGTATGTTCGTGGTAGAAGTACAAGTTTCAGGCCATGGTGGCCACATTTGGTTTGGGTATTTTTGTGCACCATGACCATGTAATGTGTCACCATTGCATCGGTAGAATGTGCTTCGCCACATGACAAAATTGGGCTTTTCTACCAATACATGGTGACACTTCACATGGTAATTGTGTTGTTCTACGCAGTGAAATATAATGGTGCTTACTGTCATATAGCAATTAACGCATGCTATGATAGTTTTATGGTTACTCGAATAACTAAATAAGCTTCGTAGGTAAATGTCCAACTAAAATATCGAACAAAATCCATTGCTCATCGGCTAGACACAAGTACAAGCATCGGACATAACGTGTAAGTGTTGAGTTCATCTTATTGTTACGGTGTTACCTGGGAAGGACACAAGGACATGGCGAGATATTCATATCTCCTCAAATATTTATAGGTTCATATATGGAAAAATGTAAAATGGTGTTCACTGTTCACTATTCATGTAGCAATTTATGCGTGCTTTGATAGTTTTATGGTAACTAGAATAACTGAATAATATTCCTAGTTAAATGTCCAACTAAAATGTCGGACACTCATCGGAGTCTCAACCCAGATACTCATACATTGAGAAGAGTCTATGTGACACGGAAGGATTAAGCAAAAATTAGTTGAACTAAAAGCCTGAATAATTTCACGAATGGATTATGCCGTACTTTTTAAATGTATCCATTTGAAGATTCTCTATATATTTCCGAATTGTCCTTTTTAAACTGCAGTTCCTTAACCCGAAAATTTCCTCTTCGTACTGCTGTTTGTTTTTTTTGCTAAGAATTCTGATTTTTTCTCAGAGCTCTTACGGGGACTTCTACTAGTCAGGCAGATCCTCCAAATGTCCAGACAGAGCTTATAATGCTTTCTTTACCAGCAATTGCTGGGCAAGCCATTGAGCCCTTGGCACAACTCATGGAGACAGCTTATATAGGCAGACTAGGTAAGTTTTCCCTCTTCCCTGCTTTTTTTTTTTTTTTACACATAGCAAGAAGTGTCTTTTTAATTTTTGTTTCAAGTGCTACTGCTACTACCTTGTTTGTGGATTTATAAGATAAGTTTATGTGCTACCGCTACTTCCTTGTTTGTGCATTTATAAGGGGAGTTGTAGTGCTTTAGAAATTTGATATGGTGTCTATCATCTGCTCTGACTGCAAGTGCAACCTTTAGCAGCTTCTTGTATTCCATGCTGATTTCTCATATCCTCTTCATGAGATTTATGTTTTCCTATATGTTTGGATTGTGTAAAGATGTAACTTGCTTTCAAATGGTGTCCATAATCCAGTTAGTAACAAAAGGGCCTTTGCTATTTGAGGAATTTCTTCTTTTTCTTGTTGCTTAGGGTCTGATGCAAATGAATTTTTGTGAAAGATGTATGATTTATCTTGTCTAGTTGTTTGCATTATGGCTTTCACCGTCATTGGCATACCTGTTTCATTTGTTGGATGGTTAGTTATGTACACCAATTCACACATGACATGTCAAATCCGATAAGGCATCTACACACTTCAGTTATTGCTGCCAAGGATCTAGGTGACTTGTCCAGGCGTACTCAAAAGTGTTGTGTTAAATAATGTTCTACTTCTAGCACAATTCTAGACACTTAGGTAACTGAGATTATTTTGAACTTGGGTAAAGAGAAAAGTCTCTCTCTGAACCTTTCTTTGCTGGTAGTTTGTTTATTTATTTTGTGTTTTATAGTCTCTAATGCTTCAGTTTTGGTGAAAGAACAAGTCACTTTAAAGCAAATACATCCTTCTAGATTCTTCAAGGCGAGTTTACAGAGTGACTAATCCTTTGCTAAATAATTACTCCAATTGGCTGCAGGGGACTTCAACTTTTAACCCTCTCTCACCCCCGACCCTTTTCTTTGCTGGTGACTTTTTAGTTTATGTTTTAGTGTTGGTAATAAAAACATATCACTTTTATGGAAAAAATTCCATTTTAGATTCTTCAAGGCGAGTTTACTGATTGATTATTCCTTTGCCAAGTACCTTTTGCAACATTTTTTGCTTTCAATTTCCGGTCTGTTATATCAGCACTCCAACCTTGACCGAGCATGTTTCTGTTGCTTTTATATTTTCTTCACCCACTTCACTGCTTGATGAGCTTTTAAACTTGTGTTGAAAAGGTCCCTTGGATTTGGCATCAGCAGGCGTTTCAATTTCGATATTTAACATTAGTATCGAAGGTATTCAACATCCCTCTCCTTAGTATTGCTACTTCATTTGTAGCTGAAGACATCTCCAAAAATGCAGGAACGGAATCAACTTCAGGTAAAATTAGAATGGGAGCAACATGGACTTCCATCTTTTGAGCATTAAATAATCAGCAAAAAAGAAAGAAAAAAAAACAATTGATGATGTGCATTTGCTCATTTGAGAATTAAATTATGGTGAAAACAGATGGAAGAAAGTCTCTACCCTCAGTCTCCACTGCCTTGCTTTTAGCTTCTGGAATTGGTATAAGTGAAGCTATAGCATTGTATTTGGGATCTGGACTGTTTCTCAACATGATGGGCATATCGGCAGTAAGTAATGCCTATTTCTTGTTTATATAAGTTATCAACAAATCTTCATCATTAACTCTTTATATGATAAATTGATAATTGATCACATTTTAGCGACAAACTTATCATGATATTCCTGGGATACATCTGATTTCCCCGTTATTTTTGTTTCAGAATATCATACGGAAGTATATATGCGACATTTTTTTTTATATAGGTGAAAGACCACTAAATTTAATTTATTTAACAGGCTTCACCCATGCGCATTGCAGCACAACACTTTCTTCAACTTAGAGCGCTTGGTGCTCCAGCAGTTGTTCTTTCTCTTGCAATTCAAGGCATCTTCCGTGGGTTCAAGGACACTAAAACCCCTGTCCTATGTCTAGGCAAGTGTTTTGTATATAATCAGAGTCAATTGTGAATAATACAATTCTAATGAGTATAGAAATGAGATCATAATTGGATCATCCAAGAAGTACTTTCTTGGAATGTAAATCTTATCCATGACTTCATCAGTTTCCAGACACATAAGAATTGTTTTGACCCTTGTTATTGTCCCCCAGTATCTCCAGTAAAAGCTGTTGGAAGCACATGTAGTTATGTAAGAGACAATAGCTTGTAGCATTGTCATTGAACTGTCCCCATCCAAGTAGATAGATTTGCAAAGTTGGGAAATTTCCTTACAGAACTCAATAGTTTGAGTCATCGAATGTGCAGGATATGGAAATTTTGCAGCTGTTTTATTCTTCCCCATACTTATGTACTATTTTCGCTTGGGGGTTACTGGTGCAGCCATTTCCACTGTCGCATCTCAGTATGTCCTTTCCCTGTCTGACTTCCTCTTCTTTCACCGCTTGACTGCCACCACTATTATAGTCGTATTAATTGTACACTGACATTTCTGTGTTAATTTCTTTTTTGTCAGATACATTGTCACCATTTTGATGATTTGGCATCTTAATAAGAAGACTGTACTTATCCTACCTGATATGAAGGATCTGGAATTTGGCGGCTACCTAAGATCCGGTGAGTTAGTGTTGTCATTTGAGATTATACTTATAGCTATGTTCTTTCGCTCGAAGTCTCTATAATAGCAGGTATCACCCAGATAACTTCTAGGAAACTACAAGCTTCACAAGTCTATTGCTGCCTCAAAACATTAGAAAACATTAATTTTCCTACTCGAGTTATTCAATTTCTACTCGAAGTCAATTGTCAAATGGGAAAACAGAAAACCTATTTTGGATTTTTGGGGATTTCTGTTTTCGCATGGTGGTAATGTTCCTAGTCTGAGACCCAGAGCTTTCATAACGAGTATAGAGCTTTTTCTCTCCTGAAAAGATGGCCATTTTCCTTGCCTTACATTTGTTATTTAGGTGGTTTTCTGCTTGGGAGAACTCTTGCTGCTGTTATGACGATTACTTTGAGCACATCAATGGCTGCTCGTCAAGGGCCATTAGCCATGGCTGCCCATCAGATATGTTTGCAAGTGTGGTTATCTGTATCTCTCCTTGCGGATGCCCAAGCTGCGTCTGGTCAGGTATGCAGCTACAGATTTTGCTTCTTCTGTGCTCATTTGCTTTTCTGTGATTTTGAATGAACCAGTTGACATCTCCTAGTTGTAACATCCAAATACTGCCAACTTTTAATGAACACAATCGTTCCAATTTTAATGAACAAACTCGTTATGTATGACCCTCGGGGAGAGTTTTCTGGGATTTAACATCAAGTGGAAGATGGATTACAAGTTCTGAGGCCGGAGACTTGGATTATGATCTGTGGTACGGGTGCCTCATGTTGCCATCCATTTCAAGATTACCTTTGTGATTTTGATAACGGAGATTGAGATCAACGCTCTCAAGAAGCTTTTGGTAAAGTTTTAATGTTCTGCATACCGAACTGCAATAAGATCTAGACTTTCATGATCTCAAAGTAGAATATTATTTTTCTCACACATTATTGCTTCTTTTTGTGGTTATGTGGTTCGTAAAGAGAAATTCGTATTTTGCAGGCTCTTATTGCCAGTTACTTTGCAAAAAGAGACTACAGGACTGTTAGAGAGATTACTTTTTTTTCTTTAAAGGTGACTTCATATCTCTTGTTTTCATTTGTCTCACTGCTCATTTTTGGTTTAAACTGTTTTTCTGTTTATATTCTGTTCCTCAGTTTCCTTGGGTGTTATCACTTTCTCTTATTCGTTTATTTGGGTTTATTTTTTCAGACAGGATTGTTTACTGGCATTTTCCTAGCTGTCACATTGGGTGTATCTTTTAGTTCTTTAGCTACATTGTTCACCAATGACAGAGAAGTACTAGATATTGTCAGATCTGTCTTACTGGTATGAATCGATATCCTGCTTTGCTTTGGGTGTCTTCTTCATTCTCTCTAGTGAACTTTCATCGGAATGTTTTGCAGTTTGTCTGTGCCAGTCAGCCGTTCAATGCTCTTGCTTACATTTTTGATGGTCTCCACTATGGTGTTTCAGACTTCTCATATGCTGCTAGCTCCATGGTGAATGACCACCTCTGGATGTTTTCATTTGGCCCATAATTTTGATTTTTGCAGTTGTAAATTGGCTTGTCAAGACATTGAAAATAATTTGTATGATCTTTAGATGATAGTTGGGGCAATGTCATCAGCATTTTTGCTCTATGCTCCTACGGTTATTGGGCTTTCAGGAGTTTGGTTGGGTTTGACTCTTTTCATGGGATTGCGTACTTTGGCTGGATATATGAGGTAACAATACAAAATTGCATTTTCTTTTCTTTCGACAATGTGATGGTAACATATGGGGAGCATGCACAATTTGGATGTACTTAATTGATAATCTCTTTGATATCCAGTTACGAAGCACAGCCACATATTTTACTGCACCATGGATGTGTCTACGTTGGACATTTGTCTAAACATCTCCAATTGCTATTTCCTGAATACTTGAACTCTGGACGCTTATAACTTGTCATCAGTTTTTTATTACTTGAGTCTTCTCAAAGTAAGGCGCTAGGGCTTTCAATTTCCTCCTCTTTCCCCTCTTATAAAATTTTCAGATATTACTACAGACATTTAGTGGATAGAAATTTACTTGGTATATGAAATTAAATAAATCTTTTTCTTTTTTTACACGCACACATTAACCCCACGCGTCTCCTGCTTTTCTCAAGAATTATTGTGTCCTTTGGGACTATAATGTGTGAATTTTTGTGTCCATGTGGCTATGATGTGTTATATTTTGTCCTATATCGACATCCGTGCGTATTTATTCCTGGTATTGGTGTCCGAGTGTTCTAATTCAATTTTTCGACACAGTTATCTTGCATTTGGGAAAATAACTTGCTTGGCGGAATATCAGCTGTCAATGCTGACTTTATTTGACTATCTTAGAATGTCTTTTAGAACATGTCATGTTATTGGTTCTCATATTTGCCTTTCACTTGAACCCTCCTTTTATTTTTCGCAGATTAGTATCGAAAGATGGTCCATGGTGGTTTCTACAAGAAGCCATTCAAAAACCTCAGGTCGGTGTTTTGCTGATTTTCTCCTTGGTATTTGAAGTATTCATGTTCATTATTAGCACCTGCTAGTATAACTTTTTAAACCCAAATCAGGCAAATCTCAGTCTTGGAAACACGATAGATAACAACCTGCAGTTTTTATGGTTTTTTTTTTTTTTTTTTTCAAAAAACGAAACAAAGGTGTTCATGTAATCTTTTGTCTTTATTGAGAAGTGATAGGAAAGGGTTCAAATTCGTGGCGAGGTTTCCTGGTTTTAGAATTATGCTGATGAAAGGTCCATAACTCCGTCTAAAAATAGACGTAAGCAAAGCAAGCAAAAATTGGCATGAACACTGAGGGCTCGTTTGTTCAATCGAATATGAGAGTTGGTTTATATTATACATCTAAGTTACTAAACATCCGTGTTTGATTAAAGTCTTTTTGGTCCGAATTATACATCCATCGGATATATAATCTTACTGAGTACCATGGGATATGGAATAGATGTGGTATTATTAATCAAATTTTCGTCGAGATGACATATCCCGTGAAATTATGTATCTCTATCTTCACTATCAGTTCCGTCCAGAGACTCTTACGGTCGTTTGCGATGAATTTGCATCTCTTGGCGCTGCTAATTTCATGTAACAAATTTTCCCTGTTATTACAAGGTTTTTCTCACTCACCTCTATTGCCTGCAGGTTGCCATTTAGCGTGGTACTTCACCTGAGGAGGATTTGTTTGAGGTTCCATCGGCGTGCTGTCCCAGAACCCCTAAGGGACAACATGCGTGCTGATCCATCTAGGTTGTCCGTGCTCGGCGATCAATGGCCCAGATCAGTTTGGTAATGGACAATGCAAATCTGTTTGGGTCCGAGCAGATTTGGGCTATTGATCGCCGAGCACGGACGGTTCGGATGGGTCAGCACGCATGTTGTCCCGCTCCCTGCTTCCGGTTCCATACTACTCTCTCTCTATCCACTGTTAGTCTTGTATGTATGGTGAATGAGTCTTGTATGTATGGTGAATGAGTCATCAATGTTACATAAGTTGCCGAAATGAAAATAAATTGCATGTGAAAATTCCTTCTCACATTTATTTGTTTTTGAAAGGTGTGCCGGTGGATCTCATCCGTTGATGTAAATAATTGATAAATAAGCGTATGAGTAAGAACTTCACTAGATAAATAAGCAGTTTAAAGGAAATGAACAACCAAAAGAAAAGAAGCTACTATAAAGGATTAGATAAATTTGAGCTAGCTCTATCCAAAGTTGTTGTTCGCATGTAGCTCGATGAAGCATAAATGAAAGTAGACCCTCCTTACTAAGGAGTGGGCACGAAGAATGTGCATCGGTGAACCTTCGAGATCTTACAAAAAGAAAGCTTTGAAAATTAGGGACGGAGTTGGGAATTGAACTTGGGGTGGCACTCAATAAAATCATTTCCTTAATACAAAAAAAGAAGTAATTTTCAGATAAATCCATACGTTAGACCGCAGAAAAACACATCTTCATTAGTTAAATATCCATCAACATAGGGACGGACATACTAGTTTAAAGGTCTGTTAGAGTCTCAAGGTTTTTGTCCGTTTTCTGCTTTGGACCTTTTGGGAGACAGGAGGAGGCTTTTTGAGCTTTTTGTTGAGGAGGAGGCTTTTTGAGCTTTTTGTTGAGCTACGTATATACTATTTTGATCACATTTTTTAAACACACCACTCAATATTGTGAGGCCTCACAACATATATTTTGACAATCAAAATCATTCATTTTATAGCTCTAGACATCTGAATCATTCATACAAAAAATTAGATTGATTGGATATCTATAAGGTTTTTATTCAATATTTGTGAATAACATGAAGAATTTTAACGATCTATTTTTCTTGATGTAAGATTTTAAGGTTGCTACCAATGTTCGATCAACTTAATTTTTGGCATGAATAATATTCAAGGCAAGACCTACAAAATGAACTATTTTGATTTTTTTAGCATGAATAAAGGTTCATTCGAAAACTTAATTTTTTTTTTTTTGGACCAGGAGTGGCACGTGACACCTCCCTAATCACTTTTTGAGATTGCAAAATAAAAGTATGTTGGTGGAATGGCTCTCTTATCTTCCTTCGAGTATGCATAATGGGTTAAAAAAATTAGCGAAAATATAAATTGCAGTAAAATTTTGTCGTAATTAGAGGTGCGCATACACCAAGCTAGGTCGGGTTAATAACGAGACTTGTTTAAATCCAAGCCCGGTCCATTAATAATCGGGCTTCATTTAATATGTTTAAGCCTAACTCAATTAAAATTTTAATTCCGCAATCCCCTCCAACAAACCTATTTAATTTATCTTGAAAAAAAGTGGAAAAAATGATTTTTTATCTAGTATGCCCAGATTAATGTGATCCGATTAGATCAACTCGAACTTTTGCATGATTAAAATACTCGACGAGTATAATATACGAATTATCGATGTGGGCGCAGTATTAGCTTATCCCATGCGAAGGTCACACACATCATGATAGTACAAAACATTTTTTCTTGTCATCCAATTTGGTATTGAACAGTCTGTGAAGCTTAACTATTTTTTCTTGTCATCCACAGGTATTGAACAGTTGTGAAGATTTCAAACACTCCCCACGAGTCCGATATTTTGTCCCACCCCAAAAAGAGAGAAAGAGAGGACGGGCAACTAGAAATTTTGTCCCACCCCAAAATTGCACCTGTCGCTTTCAGTCACCTTTTCAGCCTTTAAACCGGTCAATAGCAAAAAGAAAGTGACGGGCAGTCGGGTAATTTTTACTGATCATTAAGGGTATTTTTGTCTAGTGTTGTCAACTGATATAAGCATGTGGCCTCGAATATTTCCTATCAATGTATTGGAAGCATTAAAATAAGTTAAACTGGACTAAACACCATTTAAAGCCTCAAACTTGGCCTTTAGACCAATTTTCTGGAAAAGGTATTCTAAAAATTATTCGAAAGTGGAATCAACGGTTCAGATGATTATCTAAGTGAATTTGAACCACTTTCGATGTAATTTTTTGGGTATATTTACGGAGTCGGTTGCCTTGCTGAGTTATAATACTAGTTGCTATAAAAGTAGGAAACAGAGGAGAACAAGGTGTGAATTGTTATGTAAACTTCTGTTGCAGTTCTTAATTCCTCCTTCATTTCCACTTGCTAAGTTAAAAATTTTGGCACAGAATTAAAGATCTCAATTGATTCTTTTAATTTTATTGGAATGCTAAATTTTGCACCATTTTTTTTTTTTGGGGGGGCGTAAACACCCTTTCTATGGGTGAATTTACATTAATATAGTTGCCAATTTGTGTTATTATGATTTCATTGATAAATACTATGTATTACTATTAAGCAACTTTAAAATGATGAGTGAAATTCACTATTGCTAATATAGAATTTAAAAAAAATTCATTGAGTATCACCACTAATGCAAATTTATGGGTCCGCCATTGTTGCCCTCTAAAATATGAGGCAGAACGATCCATAATTAGGGGATCTTGATTTATCCCAAATCCCTTAATTACAGGTCAAGTGCTCTGGAGTTTGAATTCAGTCCTAATTACCCGATATATATAATATATCCCTAATTCAGTCCTGAAAATTTTGTATTTAGTCCCAGAAACTCCTTAAAATGATGAGTGAAACTCCTTATATATATATATACAGTAAAGGGAAATGTTGAGTTTATTTGAATTTCGGGATGAAAACATTGAGCACATGATAAAATCATAATTGATCTGAAAATTTTGTATTTAGTTGGAGGATGATTATGTAAAGGGAAAAGTTTATTTGAATCTCGGGATGTTGAGTTCATCTGCGAAAATATAAATTGCAGTAAAATTGTGTCGTAATTAAAAGTGCACTTATACCGGGTGTTACCCAAAAAGGCAAATTACTAGCAAAGCAAATTACTAACAATAAAGCCCAAATTAATAAAAATTACTAGCAAAGCAAATAAATAAATAATTTGCACAAGAAAAATATAAAGGAGTTAAGGGAGAGAGATATCACACAGAGATATATAGTGGTTCGATCTGAGTTTTGTCCATTTCACCGGCATCCATCACCCACTGGCCTAAGGAGTCGTTGTTTTACTAATCCAACAACCAGCTTCTGGTGTTGATTAAACTTTACAACAGCAATGCTAACTTTCCTGAGGAGTTAGCCGAACCGCTTAGAGTTTATCTCCCAAACTCTAAAGTTACTCACAGAACAAAACCCAATTCTGTGATAGCTCACTGAGAACTTTTCTAACTCTCAATACAACACTGACAATAATTTGTAGTGTGGAAAAATAAATCTCTCTCAAAGAGTAGATGCACAAATTTGCTCTCAAAAGCTCTCAAAAGATATATGTGAAAATGAAGTGTTCTAGTGTACTGCTCTGAAAATGATATTGCTCTAGTGTAGCTTGGTACTTCTTCCTCCGTAGAAACTCTTCTTTTATAGACTGAAATTACTAGAACGTTAAAATATTTCCGTTGAGATCGAAATCTTCTAGCAGCAAGTTGGATCTTCAGTAAATGCAAAATATAATCGTTGGGCTGCATATCTCTTGCACTCAAGGATGAAGCCAGAGGGGATCAAGTGGTGACAGCCGCCACCACAAGGTTTTCAGAAAATGCAATTATTATATAGAAAATAAAATTTTATCTCTGGATTATATAGATTGCCCACTAGATTTTTTTAATCTTTCATCTCATAATGCAGTTTTTTTTTAAGTACATATTTTCGCCACCACAAAAATAAAATCCTGGCTCCATCCTGCGTGCACTGATTTGTAACGTTCTTCAGCATTGAATGCAAAGTGAGAAGAAGTCAGAAACGGATGACAAAAATGAAAAATGAAAACCTAGGGCATCCTTATCAAACTATTTTAACTTAGGGAGGCAAAACCCCAAAAACACCCAAAAATCAGCATATATTAACTTGTTTGGTGCATTGACTTAGCAGGAGTTTGTCTATTAAAAAAAGATTTTTCATGGGCTACGTGGTCCACAATTTTGCACAGCAAACATCAATTATATGAAAAATGATTCCATACAACCAAAACATCTACTTTATATATATGCCAAGAGCTAGAAACAAAATTGAATAATTCATGGGCCAATCAACTTGGGTGTTGTACCAAAGGGTTTGGACTGAATGATGCATATAATGAAAGAGTTCTTTTAATCCAAACAATTCACACCTGGACTTACCAATAGTATATAGTATTGGTGCAAAGCTTTCATTTAGAAAGAAAAAAAATTGTCTAATAACGTTTCTCTTTCCTGAAATAAAAAATATGTTTCACAAGGGCTAATTTATTTAAGCAATGAGAATATGATATGTTAACATTGTTTTTAAGAAATCAATTTTGTTATAAGAACATAATCAAAATCAATTATTCCTAACACCGGGTTAGGTCGTCATTTAGAAAGGTTAGGTTTCTCTTTCCTGAAATAAAAAATATGTTTATCTTATTTATAACAATGAGAATATGATATGTTAACATTGTTTTTAAGAAACAATTTATTATAAGAACAAATCCAAGCACGACCAATTAATAATTGGGCTCCATTTAATATGTCTAAGCCCAACCCAATTAAAATTTTAATTTCTCAAGTCCGTCCAACAAGCCCATTTAATCTATTTTGAAAAAAAGTGGAGAAAGTGATTTTTATCTGGTATGCCCAGATTAATTTGATCTTATTAGTTATCAAATTTTATCCGATCAACTCAAATTTTTGCATGATTAAAATACTCAACAAGCGTAATATAAGAATCATCAATGTGGGCCCAGTATTAGCTTATCCCATGCGAGGGTCACACACATCAAAATAGTATAAACACATCTATATGTCGGAATCTGGATCGATCTGCCCTCTTAACTCTTTTATCTTGTCACCCACAGGTATTGAACAGTTGTGAAGATTTCAAACACTCCCACGAGTCCCATGCACTCCCAAGTCCCATTGCACATGATAGGGAGTACATTAAATAAGCATGTGGCAGCCATCATTGGACAACTTAAAGAGGGTAGGAATTAGGGAATTGGAAGGCGAGGATTAATAGTTATAATCGAAAATGCTAAGTACTCCGAAAAAGTATCCCGAAAATTATTCGAAAATGGAATAAACGATTCAGATAACTATCCAAGTGAATCTGAACCACTTTCTAGATAATTTGTTGGGTATATTTACGGGATAGATACAAGACCGGCCCAAGGTATTTGAGTGTCCTAGGCTTAATAAAAAATTTTGTGTTCTTCGACCGAGCTTTCTATATTTTTTTTTAGTTGAAAAGAACTTATTAAAGATCTCAAAAGTACTAAAATAGAAAGTGAAGAGAGGGTTTGAGAAAAAGGTTTTGATTTTCCCTCATTTGGTTAAGAAAATTGCTAAAATTTAAAAAGGGTAGGCAAAAGTGTGTGTCATTGTATGGATATGGATTTTAGTGTTTTCACTGAAATTTTGAGCTTAATTTTGAAGCCAAACTACTAGAACTTTGAAGATGAAACCAACCCATATCCAATGTGGGACTACTAGTCAACCATGAAGCTTTGATGGGAAATAGAGAACTCTCCTTTGCATTTACCTTGTCGTCCCACATCGATCATTTAGTAACTCAGCAACCCAATATTGTTTATAATTGTTTAGGTCTCTTCTAAAATAAGGTTGGATCTATTCTTTTTTTCCTTATTGGACTAAAAAAGATTTCTACTCAAGCCTACAACTAAAAATACTTGGAGTGCCTTAAAAAGTCGGGAGTTTTTTTGAAGGCCCTAGGCATAGTCTCTTGGGGCTTGGACTGGCCTGGGTAGGTAACATTGCTGAGTGGGGCTTAGTTGCTATAGTAGCATTGCTGAGATATAGAAACAGAGAACAAGTTGTGAATTTCAGTGACACACCATCCATTGAATTGTACTCTCTGCACAACCCGACCCAGATCATTTTTGCCATCCCCACCACCAAATGTCCACAGTCGAGCCCAAGTCCAACTCATTTTTGCCACTCCAAACCAAATGTCCAAGTCAAGCCCAAGTCCAACTCACCTAAATGAGGAAAACGGAGGACCAAAACCATCCTCCGACACATTTCTACTATCCCTCCTCGCCCCAGTACTAGCCGCAGCAATTCTCTACCAACTCGACTCGTTCGACCCGGCTCCTCTCCCCACCCATGAGTTCTCGGGTCAGCCCATTTCCATCCCGAAGCGTAACCCACGTTTGCTTTACGGGGCGGAGCGGGTCGGGGAAGGCCAGCTGTTTGGGACTCGAAGACCTTGCTTACGACTCGAAATCGGGAGTCATATATACCGGTTGTCATGATGGGTGGATCAAGCGAGTCACGGTCAACGAATCAGTGGCGGACTCGGTGGTGGAGAACTGGGTTAACACCGGTGGCCGGCCGCTCGGACTCGTTATGGGACATGACGACGACGTTATCATTGCTGACATCGTTAAGGTTCGATATTTTATCGTCATTAATTTTGTCATGGGAAATGTTCTTATTATTCTGTAAAATTACCCAGAAAAAACATAAGATTTTTTTTTTTTGGGACCAGGAGAAAAAACATAAGGTATTTTTTTTTCCAGAAAATATATTACTCTCTGATTATCATAAACGTTAATTTATATTGGGTTTTGTGGAAAAATTTTGTCATGCCAAAAATAAATTGGTCGGATATCAATTAACAAATGAATAAATAAGCCAAAACATCCGTTCCACTAACTTGGCCCCCTTTCTTTTTCTTTTTTGACACGGAAATGAGAAGATTATATTAATGAACGCCTAACGACACTTACAAAAATGGAATTCATTACAAAGATCTTGGGGCCAAACTAATCATCTTAATAGAGAACAAGAAAGGCACAAGGCAATGATGTTATCACACATTGTGTGAGTACAAGTGCAATCAAAGATCTCATCTCGAAGAGACTTAGTGCTATTAAAGATAAAAGACAAAAAGAATACCAGACGATCGATTGACTCAACCAAACATGCCGCACCAATGAACTCCCAAATACTGAGGATGAGTTGCCAAAGGATATATAGATCTAAATTACTCTCTATATTGGCTCTCTCTCTCGTCGTAGGCGAACATTGATTGAAGACGAAACTAACAACTCTCACAAAGCGAGAGCATAACCCTCTCGGATCGGGGACAAGTCGTTGATCTAGAGAGACAAAAGAAAAAAAAGGAACGGGAAGAAAATAAATGCTACGTGACTTCCTCCTCCCAGCCATCCGAGGAGGAGGGAAGGAAAAGTGTAATATTAGTGGTGGCTAGGGTTTTCAGAGAGAGGAGAGATAAATTAGCCTTTCTTTACTTGGCCCCCTTTTCTACCAACTTGGTTTATTGATTTTATAACTTTTCATCCTCACATACATTAACCTAAAAAACTCAAAAAGCCAAAAAATCGTGTTTATTATCAAATAAATAAGTTTCAATTCTGTAACTATTTTTTGATATAAAGATGGTTGATTATAATCGATATCCAATTAGTCAATTGTTGTGATAAAAAAAAATTAGTCAATTGTTGACACAATTAAATTTCTTGTTGAGGGGCCCACCGTGGACATACCCACCATTATTTAGACATCGTAAAAGTGTGTAGAAATAGTTTCATCGTCATTTGCAGACTTCAAGAAGAGTTAAAAAATTTGGTTGATGAAAGTTTGACTTCCGATTGCACAATGTGAAATTATATCTATACTTGTAATAAAACTAGGAAAGTAGTTTTCATCATCGTTTGCGAATTTCAATAAAAGTTAAATTTGGTTAATTGTTACTAATTGGTTAAAAAATTATTTCAAAAAAATTGAGAGAGAAAATTGAATTATAAAATTATTATATGGGACCCTCAATATTTTTAAATTATTCTCAGAAATCTAACTTTATTGTCGTTATTACTCTTTTACTCTTTAAATGTTAAATTTTTTAACAATTTTTCAATTACCTATTTTTTAAAGGACATTCTAAAATAAAATTCTAAAACTTAATAATTAAAAAAAGACGGAATGAGCAGTTTTCATCTATCACATCTGACGCAAACTGAAGTAGTGAACTAACTTAGATGTAGCATTGTATGGACTTTTCTTGGCTACACGTCTTTGTTTGGCAAACGGCACACTCTTTTATCTTTATCCTTTAGCATAGAGTACAAAAAAAAATCCTTAGAGCTTCATACGTAACGTAACCTAAAAAGGTCTACATTCATAAAACAGTTTATATTAGGCTTGTCTGCTGAAGATATATAATGATAGTTGTTATTTATTTAAAATATGTTTACTGTAAAAAATCAACTCATTTGAATATCGAGGGCGATCGAGTTCGATTTAGTTGATTGGAGGGATAAATTTGATCAAGACTTTTATCCAAATGAGATGTTTTTTAAGCGTGGGGCTCCGATTATCGTTGTGTCAAATGTTGTGTTATCGTTCCATATATGTATATATATATATATATATATATATATATATATATTACTCTCCCCATCCCATTTTGGTAGTCCCATATTCCATTTTAGGACGTCTTAAAATGTATGTCCACTTTTCAAATAAGCCATAGAAACTTGGTAAAATTACATTAATTACCTTTTGAGAGGACATAAATGGAAAGTTGACCACTTTTTGGTTTAATCATTGTGTTTCCTTAAAAAGTTGGAAATTCTTAAAAAGTTGGAACGTCACGCCCTCAAAATTCAAAGGAGAATACATTAAATAATTCCACGTGGACGGTTAACAAGTCCACGGTTCAAGTCAAAGTCCACGTTCGATACCTAAAGTCAATATCAACGTAATACGATAATCTACGGGTACCCATACGCCAAATTGAGATAAACAATTATTACGAGTTATTACAAATCAAAAGTCAAAAGATTTACTATGAATAAGTTACAAAATCATCTCTTCAAAATTTATAAGTTCAAGATGATGGGGTAACTCCTCTTTAAGCTTTCAAAAGATGTATGCAATCACTCTACGCAAATCCTTGTCATGTGTCGTGCTTAGTACCTAAAATTATTAGGGTGTTCTCACTAACCTAGTAGAGAAAAATCTACCAAAACTAAATGCAATAAAATGCAGATGCGAGATGAGAAATGAGAGTTAAAGCTACACTATGATACTAAAGAGTTTATGGAAGCCCGATGAAATAACCACAACTATGTAAATTCCTAGATTTTCCTTATGATACCCAAGTATGTCCAATATGCACTCAACATGTGTCCTATCTCTTATATGTGTGTCCAACTCGTTCAATTTGTATGGAGGGTGGTCTCACATTGATGTGACATTTATGGAGGAGGATTAAGTAGTACTGGGTTTGGATGATTTTGGTAATATGGGGGTATAAGGATGTAAAAAACTGTCAAAGACAAATTTGCCCTTATGCATGCCCAATTTATATTTTAAACGTTAGTATTTACTTACAGTAAACACAAAACTTATTAATTTATTACACTTGTCAACAAATAAGCTATAATAACTAATTTTATTTAACTCTCAAATAATTGTACTAATTTATTTGAAATACAATTACAAAGGCTTCAAAAAAGCACAACTTTTGTGTAAAAAAAATAAAAAATCATTTGCGGAAATACTTTATTTTTTTTATCTAAAAGATATTGCAAATCAACTCAACAAAGCCAATAATCTAAAATACTAAAGTTTATACTTTTTCTAATTTTTTGTATCAAATTAAAGATCTCTACGAGTAGTTTAATTTGGTGAAAAAAAAACTAAAAAACTATGGGCTAAAGTATTTTATTTTTTGATCCAAAGAAAATTACAAAGTCTAAAAAAATGCCTAGAATTACAGTAGTGGCAGCAATACAAAGCAGTAGCAATACCAGGGGTATTGGGCGGGGGTATTAAAGGGGTACAATGGTTATTTTCAGGGGTATTATGGGGTTATAAATATGGACACCTCATAAATAACACCCCTGCAGAGGTGATATTTAATCCGGATGATAAATTTTTTTTACAAACCATTCATCGCCGTTGGTCCAAGCATAAATAAGACCCCTATTCATGCCCCCCATCTAATCGGGCCGTAAGGATCAGGGCGGTTAGTCCAATTGGTCGTGGAGTCCCTTCTATAGGGGTGAGGTTTTGAATTCAACTCCAATGGAGAGGAGGTTAACTGATTTACTAACATTTAACAACTAAGGCATATCTGATATCTAGTTGGATTTATACCTCCAAGTTCAAACTAATTGAGCAAATGTCGACACTCGATCGGCGGTAAATCTAATTTACTATCATCGATCCTATCTTCAAGGGAAAAAGATTCCATCATCGTCATCGTCGTCAAGTGTAAATGCAGTTGGTAGATTAAAATGATACTGTAACAAATACATCACCCCATAAGTCCATATGAACGGCCACATGGTGCTACGAGCAGAAACGGAGTTAGGAATTTCATTACGTAGAGACAAATTTTTTTTTCAAAATATTTTGCGGAGTCGAACCTATATAATTCATAAGAAAATTACCATTTTTCTATATAATACTAGAAGTTTTTTTTTTCCCCTTGCGGGGGCGATCGCCTCTACTGGCCCACCCTCTGACTCCATCCTTTGCTACGAGTTATTTCAACACTATATACATTTTTATAAAGTCCACGACTAAATATATTGATCACATATAAATGTATGGTGCTAGCACGTGACTGTGCTATCGAGCACTGAATAATTGCTGTCTTATGGCCCATATATTTCAAGAAGCTGTGAAGAGGTCAAACACTTCCGCCACAATTCAGATTTCCTGCACTGCCTCCCGGCCATTTTACACCTCACAAAAATGCCCGAGTCAAGCCCAACTCGGAGGAGCAAAACCATCTTATGCTCCAACACCTTTCTACTATCCCTTCTTCTCCCTGTACTAGCCGCAGTGATTCTCTACCAACTCGACTCGTTCGACCCTGCTCCTCTCCCCATCCACGAGTTCTCAACTCAACCCGTTTTCGTCCCGTTGCAAAACCCACGTTTGCTTGGGGACGGGGAGCGGGTCGGGGAAGGCCAGCTGTTGGGACCCGAAGACCTTGCTTACGACTCGAAATCGGGAGTCATATATACCGGTTGTCATGATGGGTGGATCAAGCGAGTCACGGTCAACGAATCAGTGGCGGACTCGGTGGTGGAGAACTGGGTTAACACCGGTGGTCGGCCGCTCGGACTCGTTATGGGACATGACGACGACGTTATCGTTGCTGACGCCGTTAAGGTTCGATTTTATCGTCATTAATTTTTGTCATGGGAAATGTTCTTATTATTCGGTAAAATTACCCAGAAAAAACATAAGGTATTTTTGTCCCCGAAAATATACTACACATATATATCGATTCTAGCCTTTTTTGATTGATTATCAGAAACGTTAATTTATATAGGGTTTTGTGGAAATTAAATTTTTGTGAAGCCAAATATAAATTGGTCGGATATCAATAACAAAATAAATAAATAAGCCAAGACAGGTTCCGCTCCATTAATTTGGTCCCCTTTCCACAATCTTTGATTAAATGACTTTTTAGCTTTTCATTCTTTACGAGACAGATTATTATTCTTACATACATCAACTTAAAAAACTAAAAATTTCAAAAAAAAAAAGAAAAAAAAGCCAACTTTGTAAAACGAGGCTTAAATCACGTTTACTATATATCAAATAAATAAGTTTCAATTTGGTAACTATTTTTTTTTCCATTTACAAAATTTCTGTAACAATTTTTAACCAATCCATTTTTTCTTTGAAATATATTTTTTGAAAACTTTGCGTAATCAAAGCTTATTTACAAACAAGAAATGAGGGAAATCGTTATTTATTTTTAAGGTTTTTGTTTCTTTGTCAATCAGTATTATAGTAAATAGCATGATAATTTGTTAAGAGTCAGATAAAGTAACCATGGAGACTAGAGAGAGACGTTAGAGGTGAGAGAACCATTCTCTTTTAGGGGCCCACCATAATCTATACACTTCGTAAAAGTTAAATTTGGTTAATGCTAAGTTGAATTCCGATTGCTTGCGATTTAGTACTTTAGTAATTGTTTAATTGAAGTTTGACCACCTAATTGTGAAATTATAATCTAAAATTGTTAATAGCATCAGTGAAGTGGATGCCATGGGACCCGCAATAATAACTAATGCAATATGTTACTATATGCCATCAGTTGCACTCGGACATTAAAAATAGTTAAATTTTATTAATATTAAATATGCATGGATCTTGTTTGATAAATTTCAATATATTTCTATAATACAAAAATTTTAAAGGAAAATATTACTAACAAATTGAAAATATTACTAATAAATTTGGACGATACTTTCATCCGAACCGTCGGTTGCAATATTTGACGACCCGGATGCACCGAGAAGGTACCACGTGGTACTCTCCCCGTACTCAAATACTTCTCCTATTTGCATATCCACTCGTTTATCTTAATCCTTAATTAGTACAAAACAATACACAAAAGTAAGAGTTCCTACAATAATGCCCTATTTACTTTTTGAGAGATTCTTACCTAACCATAAAAGGTGTACAATAAAAAAATAGTAATGTATATTAGGCTGAAGATATAGATAATGTAATTTCCCACATCTTAGGTATAACTAATTGAGCGTATGGGAGCAGCACTGTTAATTTCCGCCCATAGAAGCATATGGCTCACATTACAAGAAATTGCGTCAAGATAAGATATACATATAGTGCCATCGCTAAAACTTTTTGTGATGGCCATGCTTTGGAAGCGGGGATTGTCGCGGTTGGTGGGGTGGCAAAAGTTTTTTTCGTTGGCAAGCACCCGTCACTAACTATTTGCGATAGTGGAAGCCACTTTTTTTTGCATCAGCCTTATTCTCGACTCAAAGGAAGCAAATAAAAATACAACACTATTAGCATCAGGTGCTATATTGTTTTAGATCTATAGGAGGGGCACCAAATCTAAAAAAAAATTTCAATTTTTTTTTCAAATTAAGGAAAACAAATCTAAAAATAAAAATAAAGCCACAAAATAAATATACTTACACACGTATTTCAAAACCAAAAACAAAATAACCTCTTTTCTAAATTCTCGTTTTAGTGAGCCAAGTAGCGAGTTGTTACTTTGTGTGACATGTTTGAATCCACATGACTTGTTTTCTAGTTTTGACAAGAAAAAGTTGCTTCGTCTTGCCTAGTTTTATCCGAAAGAATTTTCTCCGGTTGAGCTTATGATGCTTCATGATCAACTTGATACATATATTTTTGACATGTGCCATAGTGATGAGTTCTCAAGGTTGAATGAACTTACTGATCTTTCTACACAAATGGTGGAGGCGGGAAGGAATAAATTGTATCCTTTGGTTTACTTGCTCTTAACTTTAGCATTAATCTTACCGGTTGCAACTGCTACAGTCGAACGGGTATTTTCAGCCATGAACATTGTGAAGAATTGATTGTGGAACAAGATGAGTGATCAATGGTTGAATGATAGATTGGTGGTGTACATAGAGAGATACCTTTTTGATGGACTCACTAACGAGACAATCATGGAACGTTTTCAAATTATGAGAACTCGGCGTGGTCAACTGTGAAAGCACACATAGAAGTACTTAGTGATAGATATTTTGTTTATTATGGTTATGTTTTTGTTCTTATGTTTAGAAACTTTTAGAAGCATATATATATATTATAAGTTTTATTGCATAAGGTTAAATTAAAACTAGTTTTATATTGTTGTACTTGACTTTAAATTTGTATTTAATCTTAGTAGAAATTGGTGCCCCCTCTGTGAAGAATTCCTAGATCCGTCCCTTGATGCAATTGTTGTTGCAAATAACATCTTTTGCGTTGGGTGTAATGGTTCTTTTCTATGACAACATTTGCTACCGTCACAAATACTTCGACGCAAAAGGCCTTTCTTTTTGCAGTTTCACCATTTTGTTGTTGCTTGAGGGATCTTGGGATGTTGTAGCGATTTGGGAGTGCAACTTGGAGGGGTCCATCTCGAGCCCATAAGCACATGACCTGAACATGTGAAACTCTCTCTTTCTTGCAGGGCTTGCTAAGGGTGACTGGAGATGGCAAGCTAGAACTGTTGGCGAACGAGGCTGAGGGTGTGGAATTCAAGCTAACGGATGGTGTTGATGTTACGGATGAAGGAATAATCTACTTTACGGATGCATCAAGCAAATACGCCATCGAAGAAGTCATTTTGGACATGATGGAGGGTAGACCTTATGGTAGATTCATGAGCTATGATCCCTCAACTAAGCAGACCCAAGTGTTGGTCAGAGATATCTACTTTGCTAATGGAGTTGCAGTCTCACCGGATCAACAGTTTGTAGTCTTTTGTGAAACTCTTATGTAAGTTTTTTTTTTTTTTTGTGGATAAATTCCTATGTAAGTTCTAATTCCCTCACAATGAATGTTTTTTTATTTATTTCTGTTTTAATTTTTCAGAGAACACAAAAAACTTGTTTGGCAAGTCATTGTTGAGAAAAAAAAAACTTTTTTTCAAGAAACACCAAAATATTGTTTTTAGTGTTTGAGTCCACAAAAAACTTGTTTGAGTTTTGAACTTCACACAATTGAATTTAATTAGTTAAATTTGCAGGAGGAGGTGTAAAAGGTACTATATACAAGGCGAAAAGAAAGGTTCTGTTGATATTTTCAACGATAATTTGCCTGGCATTCCTGACAATATACGATACGATGGAGAAGGTCAATATTGGATTGCACTAGGCTCGGTAAATCGAATTTTCCCTTTCATTTACAGTTTGCATCTCCAAGTTTACAGTAATCAAATTTCTTTAAACTCATCCGTTAGCTCCTGATTGTGAACTGAATTTCGAAAAGTACCACAAATTCGCCCCATATGTGAGCGATTTTCATCTCTTCCAATATTGCTGGAAATTACGTCAGTATTGAGAGGCTAAACACCTGACTTTTATTGGAAGATATTATCATTACCGGTTTAAATTGTACTGTAAATTTGTTGGGGTTAATTTGATCCCAGTCACCATACGCACACAACCCACACATGAGATTTGAGGAAAAACTCCGTATTTTATATATTCATAATCCATATGCAAATAAATAAAAAAATCCTCTCCCGGGAGCCACAAACCGGTGTCCTGTGCGCTTAGCCTCACCCCTCCGCTCACCCCGTGCTCTGGCAGAGGTTCCAGAGCCCGCCCCCCTCCCGAAGGAGGAAGCATATAGCCGGGAGCTATTCGGTGTGGTGGGAACATGGGAAAAGCCCTGGGGAATCATTCCCCGTATCGCGCACCTCTCCCTCACATGGAGAATCCCAACAAAATTGGAATGCTTGCGGATAAGTAATGCCACTACTCATGGTAAATAGCCGTGTTTTTTTTTTTGGCAGGAAATTACAAGTGCTTTTGATCTAGCACAGAGATATCCATTTATCAGAAAGGTTTTTGCAATCATGGGGAAGTATGTAGGGACACCCACTATGCAGAAAAACTCCGGAGTTCTGGCTGTTGATTTGGAAGGAAAACCTCTTGCACATTATTATGACCCTGCATTGACGCTAATTACCGGCGCGATAAAGATCGCAGACTATTTATATTGCGGCTCACTTTTTCAACCTTACATAATCCGCCTCAATCTAACTCAGCACCCTGCAGTATAGGTACCGTGACGAAGTCGATCTTGAATAATACTACTATATGTTTCTCTATCTTATTGCTCCCTCTTTTCACGGTCTTGCGTAATGTGGCTGAATAATGAGGTAATTATAAGGAATTGCATTCAAGATTTTCTTTTCTCTTGACAATATGATGATGACATATGGGGCATGTGAATATGCTTATGAGACATGTTACAATGATTTTTGTTAAAATATGCTAAATCTTGAGTTTACAGGTGACTTCTTGCTAATTGGTGCATGTCTAGGGTTTACCATGCATGTCATTTTTCCCTCAACAAATCCAAATCCCAACAGAGTAAGAGATAATCGACAATAGTCGAAAGTTGACCCGAGACATGGTTCAACAAATAAAAAGCTGCCAAAGTTGCTAAATTAGCAAGTAAACAAAATAAAACAATAATGAGCCTTAAGCACTAATCAATTGGTGCCAGCTGCATGAATCTGCTGTCTCCATTGAGTTCTATCGAGAATGCCTAATCAATAAATGGCTTAGATTGAAAACTGTTCTCGGGTTTATTCATTTTTTGAAATGTGTGCAACTGGATCTTATTGGTGGATGTAGATTGTTGATTCATTTCATCAAACTATAAAATTTCACCGTCGTATATGACGCTATTTCAAGATGCTCTATTGTGTTGTGTTCTTATAATACCACAAGCCAGGATTAGCACCAACATTTCAGAGGCTCAAGGCAAACCTTGAAAATAAATAAATAGATAATAAATAAACGAATTTTCTAAAAACAAATGCATGTATTCAATGTGGATACACGACATTGTTTTAAGCAGGGGCGACTCCACATGGGTGAGAGGGGGGGTCAGCCGACCCCACGGCAAAAAAAATAATACTACTATTATATTGAAAATTTTGAATTTTTTTTGAAAAATTCATAAATGAACCCCCTAAATTTGGTGGTGACACCACTGGATAACTCCTAAAAATTCATAAAAGTTACTTATTTGTGTGGTTTGTTTGAATCTTAGTCATTCGTTTTGTTCTTTTGACAAGAAGATGTTGATCTGTGTTGCTAGGTTGAGCTTTAGATGTGATTTTTGTTGAAATAATAGTTGCCATTATTGTGATTTTTTCTTTGATTTATGATTGGTAAAAGTCTTTGACGTTTATGAATGACCCCACGCTTCCAAACTTCTGGAGTCGCCACTGGTTTTAAGGAATAAGAAAAAATAACATCATTCCCATAACATGTGATCATTTTTCAAGCATGGACCTTCAATTAAAATTTTCCGCCCACAGACAGTGACTACATATGTTTTTTGGGTTTTTTGTGGGCCGGTCCTATTCATTTGCCTTGTAGCTCATGAGGTCCTGGCCAAAATTAGGCTGGGATGCCTTATAGCTCATAAGGTCCTGGCCAAAATTAGGCTGGGATGCCTTATAGCTCATAAGGTCCTGGC
Organism: Vaccinium myrtillus; assembly: GCA_016920895.1. Taxonomy (NCBI): domain Eukaryota; kingdom Viridiplantae; phylum Streptophyta; class Magnoliopsida; order Ericales; family Ericaceae; genus Vaccinium; species Vaccinium myrtillus. Next base: position 3,519,087 of record CM029277.1, on the reverse strand, counting down.
CAAAATTAGGCGCCCCCCAGCCTAACATTTTTCCTATTCTTCCGAAAATACCCCCTTCACAAATAGATACTATAAACAAGTCGTATAGCTTGTAAGGTCCGGAACAAATGATGCGCGCCCAGCCCAATAGTTCACTAGGTCTTGGATATAAGTTTTACACTTTTTCTTCCGAAATTACCCCACGGTACCCTATGAAAGTGTCTAAACCTAAACCTAAATCCTAGGGTACCCTATGAAAGTGCCTAAAATCCTAGGGTACCCTATGAAAGTACCTAAACCACTAAAAAAACCTATAATAAGAAAGTGCACCATAAACCTAAACCCTAGGGTACCCTATGAAAATGCCTAAAATCTAAATGTACTGTCTGAATTCTAAATACACAGTCTAAATTCTAAATGTACGGTCTAAATTCTAAATATACAGTCTAAATTCTTAAATGTACGGTCTAAATTCTAAATATACGGTCTAAATTCTAAAATGTACAGTCTAAATTTAGGGTACCCTAAACTGTAGGGTACCCTAAATTCTAAATATACAGTCTAAATTCTTAAATGTACGATCTAGATTCTAAATATACGGTCTAAATTCTAAAATGTACGGTCTAAATTCTAAAATGTACATTCTAAATTTAGGGTACCCTAAACTGTAGGGTACCCTAAACTGTAGGGTACCCTAAACTGTAGGGTACCCTAAATTCTAAATATACAGTCTAAATTCTTAAATGTACGGTCTAAATTCTAAATATACGGTCTAAATTCTAAAATGTACGGTCTAAATTCTAAAATGTACATTCTAAATTTAGGGTACCCCTAAACTGTATGGTACCCTAAATTGTAGGGTGCCCTATGAAAGTGCTTAAAATCCTAGGGTACCCTATGAAAGTGCCTAAATGGTTAGTAAAAACAAAGAGTAACGATGACGAGGATGGGCATAAAAGTAAAATAGAAATCTTACGGTCTAAATTCTAAAATGTACATTCTAAATTTAGGGTACCCTAAACTGTAGGGTACCCTAAATTCTAAATATACAGTCTAAGTTCTTAAATGTACGGTCTAAATTCTAAATTTACGGTCTAAATTCTAAAATGTACGGTCTAAATTCTAAAATGTACATTCTAAATTTAGGGTACCCTAAACTGTAGGGTACCCTAAATTGTAGGGTGCCCTATGAAAGTGCTTAAAATCCTAGGGTACCCTATGAAAGTGCCTAAATGATTAGTAAAAACAAAGAGTAACGATGACGAGGATGGGCATAAAAGTAAAATCCCCAACCATATTTTTGCCCAAGGACCTCTCCAACAATAAATTTTAGCCCAGGACCCGGTGAGCCAAAATTCCAAATAATAGGACTTGCCCATAGATTACTTATGTTTTTTCCCCCCTGTTTTGTAACAGCTGGGTGATGGCCCTTTAAGTTTAAAATGGACTATTTGTTTTTTAAATTGGCCCATAGTAGTGTTCTGCAAGAAAAAAATATTGGAGTTCTACACTTAGGTACTAAAAATAACGAGGGACTCTTGTTTCTACACATTTTTAGAGGGAAATGGGGTGGCTGTTGTGCACAGCCGTGCTGTGCATAGTGATGTGCACTTCCTCGGCCGTTGGATCGTGTTTTGGACGGCTCGAATGTGTTTTGATTTTTTACCGTAAAAAAAATCAATATTAAAGAATAATTGCCGAACGCATCCGAGCCGTCCAAAACTCGATCCAACGGCCGAGGGGTGCACAGCACCGCGCACAGCACCTCCCCCAAGTCCTTTTTAGAGGCTTAAGGCGACGTCTTTTGGGCCTTAGGCCTTAGCCGAGGACTGGCCCTGCTTCAAGCTATGTCTCATGTGAGAGCAATCACATCCGTTGTCGAAAATGGAAGGAAATGTTGCCACACGTAAAAAATGGCAAAAAAGGGTGCCACACTCATAACAAAAAAAAATCTCAACAATTGCAAATAATGGCAAGTTGCTATTTTTTTTGGCAAAATGACACATGGGTGCAGCCCTCTGGCCTTTTCTCTTTTTTTTTGTTGTTGATAAAATGACACTATTCGTTGCTCAAAAATGAGAATGGCAATGAAAAATGACAAGATTCCGGTGATGATGCTTTAATGGAGACTCCGAAATCAAAATTTCCTGCCACTCTCTCAAAAAATTAAGGAACACGGGAAAAGTGTACAAAGCCTGTGTTGAAACTTGAAAGATGGTACGGTTTCTTTTTCCTTCGTGAAGAGTGGAAAAACTAACGGGGAATATATTAAGAGCTTTTTAGAGAAGCTCCGTTTTTTGGGTTCGTCTTTAAATTAGTCCTCTCATACTATTTTTACTAGGGATGGCAAAATGCCCCGCTCCGCCATGCCCTGCCCCGATTAGGGCGGATTTTTTAATCAAATTTTCGGGTACCGGGGCGGGTAAGGGTAAAATTAGAAAAACCAGGCCGGGTTCGGGTCGGGGTCGGGTCTATATTACCCCGCCCCATTACCCGCCCCGAAATATCTTTATATATAAAATTATACTTTTATTTTAATCTAATTATCATTATACTAAAGATATTATATTTTTATCCTAATTTTATTATCATTCTACTAAAAAAACTTTCATTCTTACCTTAATATTTTAACCATTACACTAAAATATCACTTTATTTATAGGTATTTGCTTTTATTTTGCTTTTAAATTAACAAATTTTTAAAATTTCTTACGAAGTGGGGCGGGGCGGGTAAACCCGTTCCCCGATCGGGGCGGGAACGGGGGTACCCAAAAAATACCCGGTCGGAGTCGGGTTTATATAATAATTTTCGGGTCGGGGTCGGGTATGCCAAAAACCCGCCCCGCTCCATTGCCATTCCTAATTTTTACCAATATTATTATTAAATTAGTCCAGACCTATTATTTTAGATAAAAATACCCTCAAGTCACATATACAGTTCACACAGTTTACATTGTTCTAATTCACGGAATTGGGGGCCCTGTAGTGAGTCCCCTCACTACAGGGTGTAGTGAGCACTTGGCGAATCTGAACTATCGATTTCGAAGATCAACGGTCGCTACTATTCACTACACCTGTAGCGAGAAATCCCCCCCCATTCACATAGTTCATGTATACAATTCACATATTACATAGGGCAGATTTTTGGTGTTTTGAATGTTTTAAAAATCGTTTTTGCAAAATCCAAACCGTCCAATGTTTTCAAAAAAAAAAAATTTACCAGGAAGACCTTGATCCGAGCAGTTTTTCACAAAAACTGTATATGTGAAAAATTGCTCGGATCAAGATCTTCCCGGTATTTTTTTTGATAATTTCTCGCGAGGACTCTTAAAAACACCTTTTAAACACATTGGACGGTTCGGATCGTCAAAAAAATATCGAGAACGTGGAGGTCCGGAGTCCGGACTAGAAGCGGAGCCTATTACATAGTTCCAGTTCACATAAACAGTTCACATAGTTGAACTTACATTACCAAATATCAAGATAGGACCACTGACTTTAGCCCACTTGCATATCTCATTTGATTTATACCCTAAGAGTGAGGTCATAAGTTTAAACTAATTGAGCATTTGGCGTATCTCGTTGGATTTATACCCTAAAGTTCAAACTAATTGAGCAAATGTCACACTTGGTATTAAATCTAATTTACTAACACTCCTATAATCAAGGGAAAAAGATTTCATCACTGTCATCAAGCATTTTCCAAATGCAGTTGGTGGTAGATTAAAATAATACTGTAATTAACAACTACATCCAACAAAATATTTTTCATAGTAGAATAATGTGGTAGACCCCATACGTCCATATGGTCCAATTATTTAGTCTTGAGTATGGTCACGTGGTGCTACAATTTACTCGAACACCACACATTTTCGTAGAGTCTACGACTAAGTATATTGACCATACATAAATGTATGGTGCAAGCACGTGGGTATGCTATCGGACTATTGAATAATTGCCTTGTCCTCCCATATTTGTGAGTACGCACGTCTATGTACGGATGATGCATCCTGACCGTTCAAAAGCATTTTCGATTATCCGGATTGGCCCGGTATAGTTAACTCTTACCGGTAAAAGAGTGTTTAAAATCCGGACTGTTGATTGATTGGAACGAACGATGAAGATTTGTTCGTGTATATTGCGTACGTATACATCCATACACATAGCCAGACTGATCTTTTAAAAAGCAGAGAAGACTTCAAACGCTTCCACCATAATTCAGATTTCCTGCACAGCCTCTTGGCCATTTTCTACTCACAAAAAATGCCCGAGTCAAGCTCAACTCGGATGAGCAAAACCATCTTCTGCTCCAACACCTTTCTACTATCCCTTCTCCTCCCTGTACTAGCCGCAGTGATTCTCTACCAACTTGACCCGTTCGACCCGGCTCCTCTCCCCACCCACGAGTTCTCGGCTCAACCCGTTTTCGTCCCGTTGCAAAACCCACGTTTGCTTGAGGGCGTGGAGCGGGTCGGGTTCGGGGAATTGTTGGGACCCGAAGACCTGGCTTACGACCCCAAGTTGGGAGTCATATATACGGGCTGTGTTGATGGGTGGATCAAGCGAGTCACGGTGAACGAGTCAGCGGCGGACTCGGTGGTGGAGAGCTGGGTTAACACCGGTGGCCGGCCTCTGGGACTCGTTTTGGGACACGACGACGACGTTATCGTTGCTGACGCCTTTAAGGTTCGATAATATCGTCTGAATTTTTGTCATGGAAATCCTCTTGGTATATTTATTATACTTGTGTGATCTTATAGCTAATATCACCAAGAAAAATAATAGAAAATAATTTTCACACGTCCCCTTTAATCCCAAACATTTTTTTTTGTTATCTTTATTCATCTTGAAATTTTCAAATTACCTTTTTTCATAATTCACTTTTTACATATGAAGGACAATTTGGTAATTTCAAGTAAATAAAGACAAAAAAGAGAGTGTTTGGAGATAAACAGGGGTGTGAAAAATATTTTCCAAAATAATACTCACTCGTCCTATTTTGTTAGTTTTTTAATTTTGTTTTGGAATTTTCAAAATATTAATCCTTTTTGAAAAGTAACAAGATTTTCAATTCTAACCCTCGTAAATGTGTAAAAATAATTTTAAAAAATGAAAATAAAAAACACGGAAATTGGAATTATCTTTGCTAGGAGATATGCATTAAATTGGATGTGCATTAAATGCATATTCCTTTAAAAAGTTAAAAAATTGAGAAATTCCAAAAGCAACTAAAAAATGAGATGGAGGTGATTCTGTATGTAGACTGCAGTACTTAAGATAGTACATCGAGACATAAAACATGAGGACAGGGCTCGTCTAAAGACTCGATCCATTTATGTGTTTTGGCCTAAAAAGTTAGTTGACTTATTTTTTCATCTTTATTTGATTTTTTTTTTGTGTTTTTTTAGTTTTGCATCAATTTTTTGTGTATTATTGGTTCGTCTTGGCGAGAGGAATCAAAAAAGAAAAAAAATTATGATCGAACCATAATTTTTTTGAATAAAGACAAAAATAAGTCAAAAAGACAGTTTTTTTAACACTTTTTTTGATCTTATTCAAAAAATTTAGAGTTCTACTCATAATCTTTTACCTTTTTGAATTCCTCTTGCCGAGACGAACCAATAATACTAAAAAAATCGATAAAAAACTAACAAATGCAAAAAAAATAATCAAATAAAGACAAAAGAAAAGGTTAAGTTGGCATTTTAAGCCAAAACACCACAAATTCACTTCGATAATCATAATGCCAAAACAAATAGATTGGTCTGATAACTATTTATTAGAGAGTTTAATTTCTTTCCGACGGCGGTGGCAACCATAGGTATCCGCCTCCGTCATTGTGGGCAATACTGTGATTTTATTATAGTAATTTGAACCGTTCATTTTTTAGGGCTCGCAATAAATTAAATTGGTCGGACAGAGATATGCATACAAAAATTGAATTTTGGTTTATGAAATAAATGGTCATGGACATTTAACTTTAAAATTATTGACTGTACATTATATAAATTGAAATTTAGTTTTTGATATACTTATCGATGTCCGATGAAACTGATTTTTTGAGTGAATATACTACTCTGCAAGCTCAACAAAATGAATGGTTCATATTACAATAATAAATGCTAGTTGTGTTTACAAGATTCGTCATTGTGACTTGGTGGGACTCTCTCTTCTTTCACCAACCAAGCTGTGCACCATCACTTTAACAACCAGTCCTGACCGACTTGGCTCTGATACCACACCATCTTGAGTCGATAGGCATGTGATGTGAATGTTTGACGCACACTGTTTTGGTGCAGGGGCTGCTTAGAGCGACTGCAGACGGCAAGCTTGAAGTTTTGACAACCGAAGCCGAGGGTGTGGAATTCAAAATAACCGATGGCGTTGATATCACAGATGAGGGAATGATCTATTTTACGGATGCATCAAGCAAATATGACCTAAAGGAAGCCCTAAAGGACATAATGGGGGGTAGGCCTTATGGTAGATTCATGAGCTATGATCCCTCAACTAAACAAACCGAAGTACTGGTCAGAGATATTTACTTTGCTAATGGAGTAGCGGTCTCACCAGATCAACAGTTTGTAGTTTTCTGTGAAACCGTAATGTATGTTCTAATTCCCTCATAATTGTTGCTTTCATTTTCTGTTCTAATTTTGCGGAAATTGTACCCAGAAAACTTGTTTGGAAAAATATTGTTGAGAGAAAACTATTTTCAAGAAACACCAAACATTTTATTTTTGGAAACATGGCAAAAGGAAACAAGAAACATCTGAATTTGAAGTTGTCAATTGAATTTAATGAGTTAAATTTTTACAGGAGGAGGTGTAAAAGGTACTACATACAAGGCGAAAAGAAAGGTTTTGTTGATATTTTCATCGATAATTTGCCTGGCGTTCCTGACAACATACGATACGATGGAGAAGGCCAATACTGGATTGGATTACACTGGGTAATCACAATTATCCATTCATTCACTCTATGATTCAATTTTATTTGATGAATTCGTATAGTCGTTCTGTACCAGAGCAATTTCCATGAGCAGATCGAGCAAATTTAGAGAGCAATAGGCTATGAATTATTCATGGTAAATCACTGCATTTGTTCAAATTTTTGCAGGGAATTACATTTTCTTTTGATCTAGCTCAGAGATACCCTTTTATCAGAAAGGTCATGGCAATCGTGGAGAAATACAGAGGGAAACCCCATTTGGAAAAATATGCTGGTGTCTTGGCTGTTGATTTGGAAGGAAAACCGATTGCACATTATTATGACCCTGCATTGGCAATGACTACCGGTGGGATAAAGATCGCAGACCATTTATATTGTGGCAGTCTAGATGAGCGTTACATATTCCGCCTCAATCTAACTCAATACCCTGCTGTGTCCAATGCCGTGACGAGGTCTTAAATAATACTACTACTACTTATGTTTCTCTGTCTTATTGCTCCCTCTATTATAGACTCTTCGGAGTTTGGTTCGGTTTGACTCGTTTCATGGGCTTACTTACGGTGTCTAAATATACGTGTACGATTGCTTTATAATTTCTTTCATCTTGAAAATATGATCGTAACATATGGGCAATATTATGCATGAGTGCTTATGAGCCATGTTATCTTTATTTCTGATTAAGTTTTGCACTTTTTTTTTTTTTTTTGCATATAATAAGATCCCCAAAAATTTTAAATTTTGATTTTGTAATTGACTTCTTTCTAGTTGGTGCGTGGCGTTACCTTGTATCGTCATTTTTCCCTTAAAATCAGTAGGGGTTAGTGTCAATTATATGAATCTGTTGTCTCTATTGAGTCTTTTTTCGAGAGTGCCTAAATTGGTAAATGGCTTATTAAATCCACTCTCGGGTTTATTTGTTTTTCGAAATGTGTGGGACTGGATCTTATTGTGGATTTAGATCATTGACCCATTCCATCAAAAAACATACAAAGCCTTTGGTTTTTGTTCTAATCATCTTCTAAGTTTTCTGTGTTCGAACTTTTTGTATGTTTGTACTACTACTAGCAGCCCAGCCGATGCGTTACGTATGCGTTATTTGGAGCGAATGAAGGAAGAAAGCTGAAAATTTAAAAAAAAAAAATCAATATTTTGTAATCCGTCTGGTATCGTTTTTTACCCTTTTCATCCGCGAAGAGTGAAAAAGAAAAATACTGTTCGGGAGTGACGGGTGCCCCTGCAACTCCCAAAATTTGTAATTTTCTTTTTAAAATTTATGTGTATCTAAATAGTTATGGTATAAATAGAAAAACAACTGATCTAAAACTACAAATAAAGTTAAGTTTGGTCTTCTATTCAAATAATTTTACCTTGATTCTTAACTCTTATTTCATGACATATATCAAATATTAGTATGTAGATATTCTGGCTAATATTTCCTTTTTTTTTAACATTAGATATTCTGGCTACTAGAAAAGAAAAGGATAATTATGTTTGTATGCACTTAAGGGGGGAAAAAAAGGACGTAAATGTTGGTATATTATGACGGAATTAAGAGAATTACAAATTCCACAAAAAAAACACCCAAACTATTTTATTAATTAATTTCACGTAATACAAACAATACTCTCACACGCATATTCCAAGTGTTAGGTAACAATTTCACAGTAAATAGCTTTCACATGTCACATCGAAAGGAAAAAAAGAAGATTCAACTTTGAAATTGTCAAAGAAAAGTTTTGACACGCAAAACTCCGGACTCGGGGATGCTGCTGTGCAGGGAGTGCGCAGCAGCTGCTGCGCAGCGACCAAAACGGCGCCGTTTTGATGTATTTCACGCGAAAAAAGATAAAAGAAAAAATGAAGGCCAAAACGACGTCGTTTTGGCCTTAATCCCACAAAACCCCAAAAGCCAGCAAAAAAAATTTCTCCCCAAATCTGTCGATCATAAACCTTTCTTCTCCCTAGATGGAACCTCCACAGCCGACATCAATGGATGCACAACATCCGACCGTCGCCGTTCATCCATTGCCATCGCCAACAGCTACCGATGATGGCGCACCGTCATCACCACAGTAAGCTCTCTCTCTTCGGATCAAAATGGCTGCTTTGTTCACGGGTTCTTGCAAAGTTATCTCTCGATGCTTTATTTTTTCGATCTCAACAATGTTGGGACAAATGTTGATATGGATGGAACCATTTATTAATCCAAACTATTTTCCTGCGAATTTTGTTTTGCCGATGTCGACAATATTGATGTCGGGGACCATGGTGGACAAATGTTAGGACAAATGTTCTCTCTCTCTCTCTCGATGCTTTATTTGGGACAAATGTGGGGGGACCATGGTGGAGCCAAAAACATGTTTTGGTTTGCCGATGGTGGGGGGACCATGGTGGACAATTGGGGCTTTTGATGCTTGAATTCTTCATAAAAAAAATTGGGGCTTTTGTTGATTTGTGTACACAAATGGTCCCCTCTTTGTCACTCTTTATAATACATTTGCCCACATTTGAATGATAAAAAATTGGTCGATACAACAATGTTAATGCACTACTGGTTATAAAAACTAAATGCTATCCACATGCAAAATTCATATGGTAAATTCAGAACCATCTCGTAAAGTATCATAAACCCTCTACACTGCTTATGTTCGGAACTAATTTCTTTTAACTTATACTAATTTCTTTTAACTTGTGATTGTGATATGCATTTACCTTAATGGTGTTTTTCTATTCTTGTGATTGTGATATGCATTTACCTTAATGTTTATTGCTATCTATTAGAATGGAAGATGGTGGACTTGAAGAGTCTATAAAAGAGCTGTCGAAAGAGTATGCGATATTTATTGGAATGGAGTTTGAATCGGAAGATCATGCATATAGTTTCTACAATGTATGCATAAGTGTGTGAATGTCTGTGTGTACTTGTGGGGAAATATTTCAGTAGGCATGCATTTAGTATCTCTGTATTGAAGTAGGCAGCAGGCAAGCAATTGGTTTAAGTATTATCAGTGGCTTTGGCAAATGAAATCCTGTTTAATACATATGAAAATGTGGCATTTCCTAGCAATTGGTGTATATGCTTCAACCTATCTTTATCATTTCTCAGTGGACTTCGAGTGGATTCAAGTCCATGTTTTTTAAATCAAATTGCTAGGTTACAGAGGAGCATGGGTCCTTTGGTTCATTTTGGTGGTTGAATTACATACACGGCTTACTTGAGTACGATGGTGCAGGTGGATACGCAGAGATCTTGTGTGTTCAACAGAATAGGAAGGCTGAAGGCAAGAAATTGAGGAGTTTAGCACCATGGTAGCTTCCCAATTGAGGAGTTTAGCCGGGCGGATGAGTTATATATGCAAGATGAGCAGTTCTTTGAGATGTTGCTTGATCCGAATATTTCTCAACGAAATTAAAAATGTAATCAGAATTCCATTTTTAGTCCATTTGATACATTTCGTTTCATGGGTATTGATTCCCAGGTTTATGGAATTCCGAATATTTCTCAACGAAATTAAAAATGTAATCAGAATTCCATTTTTTTTCCCATCTTAATCTGTTCGTAGACTACCCAAGTTGTCTTTCTTCTCTTCTTCATGTTTGCTGTATTGCTACAGGATACAGGTTAATGAATTGGATGTTTAGTTCATGAGCACACTTGGCTTATTTTCATGTCCTGATGCCCAGGTTTATGTTTAGTTCATGTCCTCAAGTAAAAAAATTTAAGCCAAAACGTCAAAAAAATTTAGCCAAAACGATGTCGTTTTGCCTTATTTTTGTTCCAGGCTTAAAAACAATGAAACGACGTCGTTCCATTTAGGCCAAAACGACGTCGTTTTGGCTATTTTTCGTTTTTTACGCATGAAGGCAAAAAAAATTTTTTTTTTGGTCAAAGCAGCTGCTGCTTGCACTCCCTGCACAGCAGCATCCCGTGGTCCCAAAACTCCAAGTGTTAGATGTAACATATATAGCTTTAATAAATTGGAACTTGTGGCTCACATGTAGAAGAGGTACCAAATAGTTAATGAAGGTCGGTCTTCGAGCGAAATGGAAAGTTCGGCAGATCCAACATCTGATTCAATGTTTGTTGTGGCTAGCCACAAGGCCGAATAATTTTGGGGGATGCGGGAGGCGCAGCTCCTCCGTAGTACGATACAAAACAATTAGAAATTTGGAATAGAAGAGGTCTTATAAATACTCTTTATCAAAAACTCCGGTGACTTTTATCATAATAACAAATTAATTTTCCATTTGGGGAAGTGGAAATCTTAATTGGAGGTACCCGGTTTTGAGGAACCACGCAAATCTTGTTGTCGATTTCTTTTATGTTCTTATTCCTTGATTTTCGCTATCAAGATCATATCGAAAGCAAAGTAAAATTTAACTTTGAAATTGTAAAAGAAAAGTTTTGAAAAGCAAGCAAGAAGGAGAAAAAATTCATGTTTTCCTCTGCTAATAATGTCTTATATTTCGAACACTTCTACGGTTCCACCATAATTCACGTTTCCTGGACAGCCTCTCGGCCATTTTTCGCCTCACCAAAATGCCCGAGTCAAGCCCAACTCGGACCAGCAAAACCATCTTATGTTCCAACACCTTTCTACTATCCCTTCTTCTCCCTATACTAGCCACAGTGATTATCTACCAACTCGACTCGTTCGACCCGGCTCCTCTCCCCACCCACGAGTTCTCGGCTCAACCCATTTTCGTCCCGTTGCAAAACCCACGTTTGCTTGAGGGCGCGGAGCGGGTTGGGTTCGGGGAATTGTTGGGACCCGAAGACCTGGCTTACGACCCCAAGTTGGGAGTCATATATACGGGCTGTGTCGATGGTGGATCAAGCGAGTCACGGTGAACGAGTCGGTGGTGGAGAGGTGGGTTAACACCGGTGGCCGGCCTCTGGGAGTCGTTTTGGGACACGGCGACGACGTTATCGTTGCTGATGCCTTTAAGGTTCGATAATATCGCCTGTATTTTTGTCATGATACCTGTATTTAGTTTTTGACATAATGTCCGATAAAGCTTTTTTTTTTTTAGTGGATATATATACCAGCTCAACAAAATGAATGGTTCATATTACAAACCGTGCATTATGACTTTAACAACCGGTCCAAACTGACTCGGCTCTGATACCACACATCTTGAGCCGATAAGCATATGATCTCAATGTTTGAAACACACTATGTTGGCGCAGGGGCTGCTGAGAGTGACAAAAGACGGCAAGCTTGACGTTTTGACAACTGAGGCCGAGGGCGTAGAATTCAAGCTAACCGACAGTGTTGATATCACGGATAAAGGAGTGATCTATTTCATGGATGCATCTAGCAAATACGACCTAAATGAAGGCCTAAAGAACATAATGGGGGTAGACCTTATGGTAGATTCATGAGCTATGATCCCTCAACTAAACAAACCGAAGTACTCGTTTTCTAGTTTTAATTTTGCGGAAAATACACCCAGAAAACTTGTTTGAAAAAATGTCGTTGAGAAAATATTTTTTTCAAGAAACACCAAACAATTATTTTTGGAAACATGGCGAAAGGAAACAAGAAACATCTGAATTTGAACTTGTCAATTGAATTTAATGAGTTAAATTTGCAGGAGGAGGTGTAAAAGGTACTACATACAAGGCGAAAAGAAAGGTTCTGTTGATATTTTTATCGAAAATTTGTCTGGCGTTCCTGACAACATACGATATGATGGAGAAGGCCAATACTGGATTGCATTAGGCTGGGTAATCAAAATTATCCATTCATTCACTCTATGAAATTCAATTTTACTTGATGAATTCATATAGTCTTTGTGTACCAGAGCAATGTCCATGAGCAGAGCAAATTAGAGAGCAATTGTGTGGCAAATCATCTCATTTGTGCAAATTTTTGCAGGGAAATACATTTTCTTTTGATCTAGCACAGAGATACCCTTTTATCAGAAAGGTTAAGGCAATCATGGAGAAATACACAGGGGAACCCGATTTTGAGAAATACTCCGGTGTTTTGGCTGTTGATTTGGAAGGAAAACCGCTTGCACATTATTATGACCCTGCATTGTCAGCGATTACCGTCGGGATAAAGATCGCAGACCATTTATATGGCGGCTCTCTAGTTGACCCTTACATAATCCGCCTCAATCTAACTCAATACCCTGCTGTATCCAATGCCATGACGAGGTCTTGAATGATACTAATACTACTTATGTTTCTCTGTCTTATTGCTCCTTTATTATCGGACTCTTCGGAGTTCGGTTTGGTTTGACTCTTTTCACGAGCTTACTTACGGTGGCTAAATATACGAATATGTGTAACTATATACAATTGCATTTAAATTTCTTTTTTCATCTTGAAAATATGATCGCAACATATGGGCAATATGCATGAATGCTTACGAGCCATGTTATCTTCATTTCTTATTAAATTTTGCACAATTTTTTTTGTATATAATAAGATAAGATCCCCAAATATTTTTTTGAATCTTGAATTTATAATTGACTTCTTGCTATAGTTGGTGTTTGGCGTTATCGTGTATCGTCATTTTCCCCTTAAAATCAATAGGGGTCAGCTATATGAGTCTGTTGTCTCCATTGAGTTTTTTTTTTAGGATGCCTAAGTTGGTAAACGGCTTATTAAATCCACTCTCGGGTTTATTTGTTTTTTGAAATGTGTGCGATGGATCTTGTTGTGGATTTAGATCATTGATCCATTCCATCAAAAAACATACAAAGCCTTTGGTAATTATGAAACAGAAGCTAAGCACCCTCCTGTTTACATTCAAAGTTGCTAATTACTTATACCAATGACTCTACTAGCCACATTACTAGACATATATATAATCATTCAACCCCGGTGACGATAGCTTCTCCATTTACGTAGCAATATACAAAAAAAATCTCAATGTTGCTTATTTGAACTTATTAGCGACCTTAATGCAGTACCCATTTCCAAAACTTAAAGCAGGAGACCGAACGATTTCTCCTCCCTTGACTTTAGTCCATCTGCAGAATCAAATTTCGTAAAATTTTCAACACATTCTCATATGGTGTACTTGTTTTTCTTCAGGTGAATGAACTTCTTTTTTTCTTTTTTTTGTGTGTGTGGAAGAGTTTACCTGTATTTGGTGTCGAGTTGATGGATGCACAGAGACAATAAGAGTTTGCTAATTCAGCTCCAGCACATTGCCTTGAATCTTGATCCTCCACCAAAGGTTATGAAATTCTTTTGCGTTGCGCTAGCTCCCAAATCCTGTTGTCTAGAGAATTCGGAACAATAAGATTCAAAGCTATTCAAAGGGAGACAAAGAGCTTCTTTTTTTTTTTTTTGGTACATCGGAATAGAAATAAAACTTAGGAAACAGAGTCAGACAACATCAGGAAATAACCAAAGAGAACGCGACACATAAGTGGAGAACTAGATGGGAAATCGGATGAAGAGTTGTCGAGCTAATCCAGAACTTGGCGAATATTGCAACTGTCCCTTCTCATGAACTCCCCTAAGCCAAGAGGAGGGCTGTTGGTCACCACCAACTCTTCTTCCTGTTCAACTCCAAGACCAGCAAGAAAATCAGCACAAGCATTTGCACTTCGGTAGGTGTGGATCAGAGTGCATCCCGTCCGGCTTAAGAGGTAGTGGCCATCATTTATGATATTGCTTTGAGGGTGGTTTAGTGTGGCACCATCGTTGAAGAGGAGGACCGCTGTCTGGGAATCATATTGGATTTGGACGTTAGTAAGACCTCTCTCCAACACAATTGTGAGTCCTATGTAGATACTCTAAATCTCCGTCTCCAGACTTGAATTTGCAACCATTCTGCCATAATACCCGAGCTCCCAGTCGCCATGGGCATTTCTAAATAAGCCACCAAAACCTGCTTTTCTTGAACTTTCATACCAACACCCATCGGTGTTAAGTTTAATTAGACCTGGATTGGGAGGAAACCAAAGCATTAGACAAAGAGCTATTCGGAAGTTGACATTTGGTAGAATATGTTAGGTCTCCAAGACTTCAAAACAAAACCTTCTCAATAAAGAACTTAATAAAATGTCGGGTTGATATGAGAGAAGCTAGTTGCAAGTTTCATAAGTTTAATCTCTGTTATAGTAACACGTTCGTTCCCAGAGAAGCAAGTTTCGTGGTCACTATGGTCTGCATTACCTTCCAACGCCATGGTTGAATGAAAGGGGATCTTCATATGTCTCTGGGTTCAAATGTATAGCCATAACTTGAAATACGGCCAGTCTAATGCAGGAATACCATTCACTTCTATATCCTTGATTGTTCTAAGAACTCCCGGCGCAATATTGCCCAACCTCAGTGACTCCTGAATAACCTAAACGTTCGCCTGAACAAGTTAGTAGAAGGCAGTGACATATAACATAGGTTGAGTTTTTTCTCTGGCTAGGGATGCAAAAATTGCCTTTTAAGGGTGATAGTGCATCCAGTTGTTCGCAAGGGCCAACTTGATCTTCTCCTCGATACATGGCAGGCTTAGAGCTATCCTTCAGAAGTTCTAAATCTGCTAGATAATGGGCAACAACTCTTAATTAACCTGCCACGTACAGGGCGAAAATGAAAGTCCTGCTACCTTTGTGGGTACCATAAAACAAAATAACATAAGGGATTGAAGTGTTTCAGACTCACTTGCATGGTAAAGGTCATCGATTTATATTCAGCCCATGTGATCCTAGCTTCTCGGTTTTCTCTGTTCTTTAGAATTTCCTCATGTTCCTTTTGATAAAATGCAGGTTGATGTTAAACTTTCATACCCACGAGTCAAGTTAGTGCCCAACCAATACAAAGTCACATTAAAATACACGGAAAAATGGCCAATTTGTACCATCAGTGTCACGACCCAAATCCAGCGGATTTGAACATCGTGACCGGCCAGTGAGTCTGTCTCACCAAAGGCCTCTATCGTCACAGTTTTTTTTTTTTTTTTACAAAGAAAATAACTTGACATACGCGGAAGCAAACATAAATTACTACAGTCATTCATTCATTATGTTAACGGCAACGCGGATTACATCTTTCACTTATTCATTACACGACCAAAAGCTTAATAATATACTCTAGGTACTTGGCCCGTCCTTATAATTCTGATTACCTGAAAAGGAAAGGTTTCAACGACATAAGCCACTGCTTGTGTGAGATTATGAATTATCAGAGTTACATGATCTGCCATGGAATTTTTTTTAAAAACATTTTTGTCATAATCATAATCATGGCATGATCAGTTTTTCGTGGCTTCAACTGTAACCAAAATTCATAACAAGCTAGTATATAACATAACATGCCATAAACATATACGATATACCATCCGACGATTTCTGTGCCAAATATGAGGGAGCGACCCCCAATGCGCATAAAGTGAATTGATCAATTCAGTTGGACACCTGGCCGTGCCCCTATCCATTCCGTCCTTATAACACCGTTCCGACTGGTATCTTTAACGTCCCCCAGATTTCAGGGACATCGTCCGGATGTATCGATAGTACTATTTTCAAAAACTTTGCAAAACATCAGAATTCCATGGTATATTTATTTCAAAAAAAAATCTCATATATAAATAATCATAATTTTGTAGGAACATAATTTTTTGCGAAAAACCTCATGTAACAGAGATAATTCATAACTCACCTTTTTGCGTCCAAAGTCTACCATAAAATCTAGCGAATCGTACCGGCTCCTAGAATTGGACATTAACCACTAAATTCAATGGGTTTCATTTCTACAGTTTCACGTTTTAAAAGATGTTCTGCAAGTCAAACTTCAAAAGTTCACCAAAAATAGTGTGGCCGGTCATCCGTTTTGCAAGATTCCAATGTCAAATTAAAGCTTAATAGTTAAGCATAGTTTAAAACTTGTAAAGGAACCTAGCTAAGCCGAAATCATAGCTTAAGGATGTCAAATAGGCTGAATTCGGTGAGCCCAAAAATCTGTCCGGAAAAATCTAAGAAATTATCATCATGTAAGTGCATGCGTGTGTGATGCTGAGGTGAAAAACGTGAAGGCAGGGGAGGTTAAACTCACCTCCTGTTGGTTGTTCTTGCTTCTTTCGTTTCTTCTTTTTTCTTTCTCCCTTGTTCTTTCTCCTCCCTTGTTCCTTCTTTTCTTTCTTCCTAAGCCGTATGGGGTGTGTGTGTGATGTGCGGTATGTGGGGGATGAATCACAAAGGAAGGAGCCTATTTATACTAAGCACTCCCCATCTCTAGAATCCTCCTTCATTAATTCCATAATCTAACTATATCTAGATATAATCTAATGAAATCTAATAAAATCTAGCCCCAATTATAGTTAGGGTGATTCACCCACTAATAAGGTGACACCTTGCATTGTTCCGGAAGACCTTGCTTGGGCCTCGAGGCTAGTCGTATTGGTCGCACAAGTCTTCGATAATCCTTAAATCAAAGTCACTAACTAACTGCGGTTCCCATGGAAGTCATGGCTGCCTTTAATAGTTCTATTTCAACCTCTTTTGCCAATATCCTGCAACTAGATCACATGACCATCAAGACCAGCACTTTGGGCTATGTCTTTTGTCAGAATAAAACAAATTTGTTATGTGATCTGGAGCCCAAAATTGTCTGGCATGCCAACACATTAAAAGGATTGAGAATCTAGAAGCAAATCATTTCCTCCTAATCCAAGCACTAGGCTTTTGTATCAGTTTCGTAGAACATGTTTAAGAACCAATCTCTTGAAACGAAAACAATAAGCCCAAGTAGTTTGGTGATTGTTCCACGTTAATCTAGTCTAGGGTTCGATCCCATCTCCTTCCACCTTTAATAGCGTAGTACATTTGACATTGTTCCATGTACACACAGATGTGAGACAAAAGGATAGGGCACTTAAGGTTTTCGTTCTCCTTCATTGGTCAAGGTAAAGATTTTCAAGAATTAAAAAACATCTTTCTACTTTTCCTCAAGAAAAGAGTTATTTCCAGGATATAAAAAAACTAAAAAATCAAGTATCGAAAACCAGTCAAGAAACAAAGTTTCCAGAAAGTGTTACATGAAATCAACTCTGAAAAGGCAACAAAAGGGCACTTAGATTTTCTTAACCCTTAAACAAACACACTCAGATCAAGTCAAAGCCATTAAACACAAAGACGAAGAGCTCAAGTGCCAGAATTGGAAGAAATTACAACACCATTCTCGAATTATGTTTGTTCACTAAAACAAGCCAGCCTTACAATATTGGGTAGAGACCGGTTAGGTACATATGCAGCTACTAGCTACCCTATGATGGATTTTGAGATGCAAATGCTTGCTGCCAAGTATTCAATGATTAATCTCATCAAGCTCAAATTGGGATACTACAAGCGTTGTTAACACAGCGACAACGCATACCACAACCCTACCTGAGAGAAAGCAAGATCTGCAGCATTTGAACAGTATCCCATTAACTTCACTGCCTTGGCATAGGATATGTTATCTTTTACAATATTTGCGAGCTCCGGGAAATGCTGACCATACTTCGTTTTAAGTGTCAAGTGGGAGTTATATGTATCCTTGTGTGAGTGTTGTCAAGTGAAGTGAGTGCGAAGTGTATGTACAAGAGTTAGCATATGCAATAAAAAATTTTGTTAGTTCCGCTGCGTCGTACTCAACAATAGGTGGATTCATTGACCATTGAAGCCACCGGCTACTTGGTTGATCTTGATCAAGCACTTAAACACAGCGGAACAAAGTAGCCGGTGTTTAAGTGCTTGATCAAGATCAACCAAGTAGCCGGTGGCTTCAATGGTCAATGAATCCACCTATTGTTGAGTACGACGCAGCGGAACAAACAAAATCTTTTATTGCATATGCTAACTCTTGTACATACACTTCGCACTCACTTCACTTGACAACACTCACACGAGGATACATATAACTCCCACTTGACACTTACAATATCTAGGCACACTCTTTGTGTTCACTCATTAGGTGGTCTCTCCCCCACTTGGGTACTCTCCCACCCAAGGGGTGCTTTCTTCACCACCAAGGTGGTACTTCCTCACCACCACATCACAAATGAGGCATTCCACCCTTTATATAACCATCCACCTCCTCAATGGACGGCCAAGATCATTCTCATCTAACGATCCATATTCTTCATCTAGAATCCTCCTAGAAAATATCTTCTCCTCCTCACACCTCCACAACATTCTAGAACTCTCCACACAAGTCTAGCATGTAGTGGGGTCTTCCATAACCTTCTTGAATATTCCGGAACTCTCTAGGGTCATCCACTTCTAGAATCTTCCAGAAATATCTAGAACATTCTAGACCATTCTAGATTTATCTAGATTATTCTTCGACCTTCTAGAGAGTTCTCCATTATTCTAGAATTCTCTAGAATACTCTCGAACCTTCCGGACTATTCTAGACTTCTCTGTTCTATTATGGAGGATTCTAGATCCATGATCTATGGAGAGTCAAGTGTTGACTCTCAACACCTATATGGGACAATAAAAAATCAAGTACAAGCACAGTCAAACCCAGCTCAACAACAGAAGCACAAAAATAGCAAAAAATAGATACATAATAAAAAAAAGGAAAGGGGCTGAAAATTGTCAGCCCGACAAGTCATTTTGCCCTCGCTTTTGAAGTAATAACCAAAATAAGAAAACAGACCACGTCGATAAACAAAACCAGTAACTTGCCAATTTGTAATGGTATAAATTGCCTCAAGGAGCAAAGACTAATGAGGGGAAGAAATTGTGTGCAATTCAACTGCACGGGATGATTCTCCTCTATGAAATCATAGTTCACCTCAAGTGAGTATTACAAACAGTATGGCAATCTACCTACCACACCCAAGCTCATCGTAGCTAAATTCGGAGGATCAAGGCCTGCTATGAGTTCCATAAATTGGCTTCTCACCCCTCTCATCAGTTCCATGACAGTATTGTTGTGAACACAGACAATTTCCTGTCTCACATGAAATTGTTCCAAGTTAGATGGAATTGAAGAGTAAGAATAACCGCAGTGAATTGCATCTAACAATCTTATAAATTAGTAAGTCACCAGGTTCTCCTTAGTTGCATTTCCCAGTTCAGAATCAGCAACAACTAATGTTTCACCATAATCACAATGAGCACGTAAGAACTGGCGCAGCCGTTTGCTAGGCTTGCTATTTATCAACATGTTGGAGGCTTCAGGTGCGTTCACAAACCTAGAGAAACCTTTTAGGTTCACAACCTGGAAATTGATATCAAATCAAAGCCACAGTCACATACATGATTTCAGGACAAATTAAGGCACTTGCATTGACAACAAGCAATCCATAGAAGAACTAGGGGAAATCTTGAGATTGTTCTATTCTGACCTACCCCAAAGACCGGCTATATATTTAAACATCACACTGCCAAACTTACAATGTGTGATTGAAAAA
The DNA here is from genome assembly GCA_016920895.1 of Vaccinium myrtillus. Classification (NCBI taxonomy): domain Eukaryota; kingdom Viridiplantae; phylum Streptophyta; class Magnoliopsida; order Ericales; family Ericaceae; genus Vaccinium; species Vaccinium myrtillus. The sequence goes on along the minus strand of CM029277.1, from coordinate 3,498,790 downwards.
TCTATACTGGATTGAGTGTTAGTTTAATATCATGTTAGGGTAGTGATTGAAAAATCTATACCGAATTTTTCATAGATCACAGAGAAATTCGCACAACCACATAACATAGCATGTTTTATTAGTATCGATTATACATAATACACTAGCAAGTCGTAAGTCTTGAGAAAAAAAAAGGGAAAGAGAGGATCGACATATTGTTTTTTTTTTTCTGTCTACTTGTTAAGGCCTACTATAACTTCTTTATGTTTTTTAAATAATTAATGTCATAATGTTTTTGATACACAAAGACCTTTTTTTTTCCAAGATACCCTAGGTGAACTATTGATTAAATTTTGCCTTTGATATCACGCACAGTTAGAAATTTGAAAGAATTCAATGACAAAAAAAAAAAAATGTAGAAACAATGCTCCTGATTACTATAAATATTTTTTTACTATACATACTCATACTCCTAATAGTTAACTAAATATCATCAAGTTCTCAAGAAGCATAAGGCTTCATGTATACTTTCGTAGTCGTAATACATAATCCTAAAAATTCAGTTATCTATGAGAAGTCACCAAGGAGTGCCTTTGATGCTTTTCACAAGATCAGAGAATCAGAGATACACAGACCAAGCAACGGGTGAAAATTATGAAAACGTGTACACGGCTTCTAAAAGGGCTTTGTTAGTTTTGTTGGCATTTTTCGGGTTATGTCAAGCCTTTCGGAGTATGTAATTTTGTTATTGGGGTTTGGGAGTTAGAGTGCTTAGGAGTTGAGTCTAGATGCTCCATTCGAGAATCTCAAGCTTCATGATCAAGCCATAGCCAAGTCAAGTGCTTCGAAGCTCAATCCAATGAGGTATATCTGTGCATATCATTTGTGCATTTAGACCTTTCAAAACAACATGTTTTAATGTGCATTAGGTTGGCTTATTAATGGTTTATTCGGATCTTTCATTACAAATGAGTTAGGCATTAGGATTTAGCTTTGAGCTTATTGCGTCTGCACGCGTCTACACGCGTCTGGCTATGACTGTTGAGATTGTGCCAAGTGTCTAAATCCTGACGGTGCGTCTGCGCGCGTCTACACGGGTCTGCAGACTCTTTAAGTGGCCACATGTCTTGTTTTGAGTGGCTGTCTTGGGGAGCACGAAAATGGGCACTATAAAAGCCATTTTTCTTTCATTTTCACACACCCACTTGAGATAAAATCAACCATTTTTAGAGAGAGAAAGTGCTCCCTATGTGCACTCTTTTCCCCTTGTTGGTTTCTCTCTTCTTGAGATGATTTGGGTATCTCCCAATCATCTTTCTTCCTTCTAGTGCTTTCCTTTCCATGGATCGGTTCTAGAAGGAGGTAGTCATCCAAAAACTTTTCCAAAAATTCAATCTTTATCATTTAGTCATGATTGCTTGCCTTGGAATCTACTTGGCCGGGTGAACCGGAGCCGTACGGAAGCGGAGATCGAGATGGTGACTCTCGTGGTGTCCATGGAATCAAGAAGGAGCACGGGGTGCTACAACAAGAGTTGGAGCTAGGAAAAGCTAGGAGCTTTGGGTAAATTCCTTGTCTTTCATCTTTTGTAAACCTTTTGATTTGTGGAATAGAAGTAGTGTAAGGCCGTGGTTTTATGCTTAGGGTATTAGACCCTAAGTAGTTTCCACGTATATCGTGTGTTCTTTGTTCTTGCTTTTAATTTGCTTCGTTGAACTAGTTGGTTTGGATGCTTTGTCATGGCATTTGGATGACAAGCTATCACTTTGTGTTGCTTGATTTTTAGTTGATAGTCCTATTCACCCCCCCTCTAGGACTTGTTGTTCATTTGCATAATTTCAATTGGTATCAGAGCCCGTGTGCTCTTTGTTTGCTTAATTGCTTGAGTTATCCTTTGTTGTGCAATGAATAGGACGGGTCAAATTCTCGACCCCCTTACTTTGATGGGAGTGACTACTCTCTTTGGAAATCAAAAATGAGGAACCATTTGATTGCTCTAGGCATTAGAGTTTGGAGGTCCGTTCTTTATGGTTATGAAGAACCCATGGTTGAGGATCCTAGCACTAAAGAGGTTAAGAAGAAAAATGAATCGGAGTGGAGTCCGGCGGATATTGTGAGTTGTGAGATGAACTCACGTGCTTTGAGTGCTATTTACAATGCTTTGTCTAAATCCGAAGTCAATCGCATTTCCTCTTGTGTCACGGCAAAAGAGGCTTGGGAAATTCTTCGTATCTCTCATGAGGGTATTGAAACGGTGTGGGTCTCTAAACTTCAAATGTGTACCACTAAATTTGAGGAACTTAAAATGCTTGATGAAGAGACTTTTGATAGCTTCATAACTAGGCTCACCGAAATCATTAACACATTTCATAGCCTAGGTGAACCTCTTTCAAATCTTAAAGTGTGTCGTGAGATCCTTAGGTCCATTCCCTCTAGGTTCTTGACCAAAGTGACTTCCATAGAAGAACGGTCGGATGTTGATGACTTAACTTTTGGTGAGTTGGTTGGTAAACTTCAAATCTTTGAACTTAACCACTTGTCGGACTTCAAACCTTCGAAGTCCGTATCCAAGACCGGTAGGGATATTGCTTTTAGAATTGATAATGAGAAAAACACCGAGGCTAGCGACACCGATGAGAGTCTTGATGATGAGGAATTGACTTTGCTCATTAAAAATTATAAGAGATTTGCGACACTTCGAAAACCTAGAGACCTAGGTGAGAGTCCCAAGCTTTCGAGTGGCTTTGAAACTAGTGGTAAGAAACTTTTGTTTTACAAGGGTAAAACTTCACAAGGTATCCAATGTCGTGAGTGCCACGGTTTCGGGCACATTCAATCCGAGTGTGCTAATACTCTTAAAAAGAAATTTAAGAAGGGTTTTAAAGTGTCATGTGAAGATGATAGCGACAATGAGGGTAGTGAGTGTGGGGCATATGAGCTTAGTGAGGGAAATCCTAACGTCAATATGTTGGTTTCTACCATAGATCATCCTACCTCTCCTAAGTCTCCATCCGAATCTTCCTCTTCTAGTGTTGGGAGTGTTGTGAGCAAGATGTCTAGTGCCAAAGTTAAGTTAGCTCTTGAGGTTGAACAAAAAGAAGAAGTTTGTGAGTTTGAGAACATTCAAGAGGCCTATAATCAATTGTTCCTTGATCTTGAGAAGCTAGCCAAGAGTAAGTTGAGCTTAGAGTCAACCCTTAAAATTGTGGAGAAGGAGAAAGTTTCTCTTAGGGAGGATCTTGTTGCTATCTCTCGTGAGATAGAAGAGCTTAAGGCTTATAATGGCAAATTAACCGATAAATTTGCCGCCATTGAAAAAGAGAGGATTGAGGGTTTGAAAGAGATTGAGAAATCTAAGTCTAGGATTAGTGAGCTTGAGAGAGATCTTGGTGAGGCTAGTGAAGCCATTAAGAGGAATGAGTGTGGGGCTACACGTTTAGCCGAAATGACTAGGTCTTTTAGAGACAAGAGTGGTCTAGGCTTTATAGATCCTCTTTCACTTCAATCGAAGTCTAGTGAAGAGCCTAGTAAGAAGATCTCTTTTGTGAGTGCCGGGACTACTTCTAGTCCTTCTTCCTCTAGAATGCCCATTCCCATGGTGTTGGAGTCCTCCATGAAGAAAACTCCTACGTGTCACCTTTGTGGTGTGGAGGGTCATATTCAACCTCATTGCAATCGGATGTTTGTGAGTGCTAAGTCTAAGGTTGGTGATTCTTTCTCTAGTAAGACCAAGCCAATAGGGGGTGAGTCTCCTAAGAAGAAAGTCTTGTCTTGTCACCATTGTGGGGTTGAAGGACATATTCGTCCTTTTTGCTATCGCTTGAAAAGAGAAAGTGTCAAGAGGGGTCAAACTCAAAGACCCATGAACCGTTTTGTTCCACGTAGCGTGGTTCTTAGTCAACCTAATGTTGGAAGACATCGTGGTGCTACTCCTTCGCCACCTAAGTCTCAAAATGATGAATTTCTCAACAAGTTGTCTCTTCTTACTACTCAATCGTCATACATTGTTGAAGAGATAAACAAGTTGTCTTTGCATGCTAAGAATTTGAATAATGCTTCTTGTGTTCAAAACAAATTGAATCATGCTTGGAAGAAAGTTGATCATACTTCACATGTCTCACAACCTCTAAATACTCTTAGGGAGTTTGGGGGTTCTTCTTCTCTTCATTGAGTTTAGTTGGTTGCATGTCACTCTTGTGTGCTTCATGTCATGTTTGAGTCTAGAGTGTTCATGTGTTCTTTCATTTAGTTTTGCATTGTTCTTCATTTTGTCTTTTGATTTCATTAGTTGAATGCATTTAGGGTCATGTTTTGGTCTTTTTGTTTGTGTGCATGCTTGTCGAATGCTTGTGTGGTTGTCGTGTGGATGCTTCTTTCATCATGCATGAGAATAAGTTTGATGCACTTGTTGGTTGGGCATTGAGATTTGAGCATAACCATTGGGATCATTGAAGTGTGCATTCGTGTTGATATCATGTCTTGTTCATTGTCTCGAGTGAATCTAATGCTCTCCTCTATTTGCACACACTCTTTTGGGGCTTGATCTTTTTGGTGTTTAAGGGTACTCATTCTCATCTTGGTTAAACTCTACTTGACTGGACTTTTGAGTGACCAAATGCTTGAGTTCACCTTTAGATGCTTTCCCCCATTGATTTTTCTCAAGAGCTACCGTCTAGGGAGTAGTGTGAAAGCTTCCTTGGTGCATAAAAGAGTGAGATCCTTGTTCGAAAGAAATCATGATTGTTGAAAAGAATCCCAAACAAAGTCAAAAAAAAAAAAAAAAAAAGGTACTCATTGTGTGGCTTTTATTGATCTCGCACCTAGGCGAATGGCTACCTATTCATTGCACCATCCTAGATTTGTGTGTACCTCTTGGGTCATGGAAATCAAAATGGGGTTTGTGCGTGAAGTCTTTAGACCATCCCCAACAGGTGACCCAAATTTTTCTCTAAAAAAAGTAGTGAACAGTGCACATTTTTTATTTTACCAATCCACATCTCCAACAATTCCTCTCTTGTGGACGGTCGGAATCCACGCGGAGGCGCTTCGAGGAAAACGGAAAAATGCGAGTCGCCACCCGGGGTTTATATGAAAAGTTTTTGGTACCCGAGAAACCGTTTTGTAAAATAAAGAATGACTTTCGTGCCGTCTTAAAAAAGATTTGGTCTGCGAAAAGATTCTTGAATTCGGAAGCCAGGTTACGAACGGGGAAGGTTTTGTTTGAAAAGCACCCCGCTCGCCCGAGGAAATTCCCGGTCTTTACTAAATTTTTGTGGGATTTTAGAAAATATTTTATTGGAAACTTTGACCGTTAAACAGACAACTAATGACAAACAAAATCATAACGGAAATAAAAGTAAATAATAAAACAAGACTTAATGCTAATAATAAGAGAATTGGGGGACGTAAGTGCAGTAAACAGATTAATGGAAAATCAGAAAACAGAGCATAAAAAAGGAAACAGAGGGAGTTTTTGTAGCGCAAAGGTAAGCCGCACGGCTTACATAAATGGACCGTACGGTCCTCTAGGCTCAACCGTACGGTTCATATTTTGGGAAAATTTCCAAAATTTTGTTTTTCGTACAGTAACTCATTCTCGTTTAACAAATCTGAGTTTTGTAAAAGATTCAACCCCCCCCCCGAGCCTGGAAGCGACCATCGAAGTCGCTCTTGGCTCGGGGGATCCCTTCAAAGGTCAAGATTTCAAATCCGGTTAAAGAGATACGATTTATACCTTTACTGGAAAATTTTGGACAACCGAGAATTTTAGAAACTTCGGGCTTAGACTTCTTGAGAATGAGCTTGATATACACAGATGGATCGTTGGAGGTTTCCAAATGAAGGAGACAGAATGGGCTTGAAGTTTCTAAGGGAATTTGGACGAGATTTCGGACGGAAAATGATCAGAAAATTTACCAGCGTATCGCCAGAGTAGGGGTGGGTTTTTTTTCTGTGTCCTGAGAATGGGAGGATGAAGGTTTTTTTATAAGCGGAGAAAAGAATAAAAATGAGTATGATTCCCTGCCATTTCATGATGAGATGCTTCTGCCGGAAAACGAATATTTTCTAAGGTAAAACCGTACGGCTTAAAGGGTTAGCCGCACGGTTGACGTTGGTAGACCGTACGGCTTGATCTCAAAAATGCGAACCGTACGACGTGCATGATGAACCGTACGGCTAGGGGGTAGGTTCTGAAGTTTCACAGTAGCTGTTCCAAGCTGTTTCAAGGTATCACTGACCATTTCTTTCATCATTGGGGATCCACGTGGATAAAATTGGGGTGTCTACAGTTGCCCCTCTTTGACGAGACTTAATCATCATTCTGTGATGCAAGTTGCGTCAAAGATATAGACGTCCCGATTTTCTTCTCCCTAGTGCGAGAAAACAGATAAAAATGCCGTAAAGGACTTTAAAACGTAATTCTGATTTTTTTGGAAAAATGTCGTCGAGGACTTAGAGTGATTTACGAGAAAAATGCCGTCGAGGACTTAGAGTGATTTACGAGAGAAATTTTGGAGGAAATGGAGAAAATAGAAAAGTGCCAGGACTTAGCTTGATTTATGAAAAAAATGCCGTCGAGGACTTAGAGTGATTTATGAGAAAATGCCATTGAGGACTTAGATTGATTTATGAGAAAAATGCCGTCGAGGACTTAGAGTGATTTACGAGAAAAATGCCATTGAGGACTTAGAGTGATTTATGAGAAAAATGCCGTCGAGGACTTAGAGTGATTTACGAGAAAAATGCCATTGAGGACTTAGATTGATTTATGAGAAAAATGCCGTCGAGGACTTAGAGTGATTTGGAAAATGGAAAAATAGAAAAGGACTTAGAGTGATTTATGAGAAAAATGCCGTCGAGGACTTAGAGTGATTTACGAGAAAAATGCCATTGAGGACTTAGATTGATTTATGAGAAAAATGCCGTCGAGGACTTAGAGTGATTTAGAGTGCACCTTAAAGGACTTGGAGTGAGATTTTGGAAAATTGAAAATTGCCGTTGAGGGCTCGTTTGGAAATTACAAACCACAGGGGCGTAGTGTGTGATTTCAAAATCTGGATTTAAAGAAGGTTTAACCGCACGGTTTAGGAGAGTGTACCTGCGAGACCTCGTGCGGCGAACAAATCAGAGTCGTCTAAACCGTACGGCGCACACTATTAAGCCGCACGGTGGAAATAGACAAACCGCACGGCTGGCTTAAGCGGTTTCGCACAGATCAAAACCGTCGGGTCGCCCTTTATTTCTATTTCGAAAATTCCGAGAGGCGGTTTGTTGAGAGACTTTGAAAGAGCAGTATTTTTCTCCTCCCTCGTCCGATTACTTTCTTTCGTTCGAGGTTTTAGTTTGAAAACCAAAGCTTTACGTCGGCCATGGCCGATTCCGGCGAAAATCAGAGTCCAGGTTCTTCCTTCGGTGTTGACCCGTCGGCTTCGGTTCTCGCGGCGGCCCCAGCCACCGTGGCTGGTTCACCGTCGTTGGGACCGAGAGAGGGTGATTCCGTGGAGGCCGATGTGGGTATGGAGGTACACCGTGCGGCTGGATCTGAGAATGAGGCATACCGTGCGGCTGACTCCGGCATAGGGGCGGACCGTGCGGTTGACTCCGACATGGGGGAGGCCCGTGCGGCTCATGTAGATGACCGTACGGTTGATGGTGGGGCTGCTCTTCCGCTGGGGCACGGTGGGTCGGTACTGGTTGAGACCGGGGATGGAGATGATGTTCTTCGAGTGATAGCGGAACAATATAGTGCGATGGACGACGTTTGGGCGACTATGGAGAGTGCTGATATACCGGTAAGTACCGTTACTGCTTCCAGTAGTTTCATACATGCGGATATTGATATAAATGTTCCTCTGCCTGATATTGAGATGAATGTTGGTGGTGTGGATGTTCTGATTGACCCGCGAGCTGCGGAGGAGGGTGTAGATGGCTGTGATGTAGATTTTCCTGACGTGGCGAGTGCCGTTTTAGTGAGAGAGTTTCGGGTTAGCGGTGATGATGCCTCTGTTAGGATTCCTGTTACCATTAGGCAGCCCGGGGATGTGGTTATGGAGGATCTTGGGGAGATGAGTGGTGGTAGTGATGAGGAGATGGGTGATGGGGTTTTCTATAGTGGAGGTGAGGGAGGACAGGCTGAGGAGGCACGTGCCGCGGGAGCACAGACTGAGGGAGCAGAGATGGAGAGGGTAGAGGTTGGTAGAGCACAGGCTGAGGGGGTGGATCGAGTAGAGACTGCGAGAGTACCGACTGAGGGGACGGCCCCTGTTGTACCTGTTGCACGCGTGTTCAGGAGCTTGACTCGAGTCCTTGGCACGGGTAGGGCTGTAGAGGAGAGTGCTGACACTGGGGAGCCTTCTGACCCGGTTTTGTTTCCCTCACGTGTTGGTTCTTCACGCGCTCCGGGGGCTACTTTGGGGGATACCTTGGAGGGGGCTACAGACGAGACCCTAGCTAGGAATTTACAGCAGTTCCCTCGGTTGGGTGAGTTTTTGGTAGGAGAGACGCCACTGGTTGGCGAGCCTGAGCAGGCAGAGGTGCCGGTGGAGGAGGTGGTCCGTGTGACCATAGTTGAGGAGGTTCAGTTGGCTCTGAGGAGCAGACAGCCCTTTGTTCCTGAGACTTACGATCCTCCGGTTCACTTCTTTGTGCCGGTGGGGTGCGAGGTGTACGAGCCACGGCTGCCGCTTTACCCTGAGTCGCTGATCTTACGCGACCCGTCGACACACGTTTCTAGCAGACCTCTGGTGAGTGTTGTTTATTCATGTTTTCTTTTTGAACTGCTTTCATTATCGCATTGCCCTTGCCGCTTTACTGACTGAATTTGTGCCACATCTTTGAAACAGGTGGATCGTTCTCTTCTAGGATATGGCGGGCCGTCTGATTGCTTGGCTCAGTATAGGAGGTTGCCCCTGAGTGTGAGGGAGTTGGTGGACGCAGCTGGTTTCACTGTCTTTGTTAGTACTTTGCTGCCCACCCGGACGGACCGGAAGTTACTGAGGGCTTTGATGGAGCATTGGTGGGACACCACCAATAGCTTTCACTTTCGGTTTGGGGAGATGACGATCACCCCTTTGGACTTTGCTGCGACCACAGGGCTGAGAGTTGGCGGTGAGCCGATACCTTTCGATTCTGGTTTGTACTTGGACCGGGCAGCCGTGCGCCACTTTCTGGGGAGAGAGGTTGGAGATGAGGCGATGGTGAGGTGCGACCACTTGCCGGCGATATGGGATCACGAGCCGGGGTCTCCAGTTGAGGCTGCACAGATGGCGAGGGCCTATTTGCTGTTCTTGTTTGGCACTGCGCTATTTCCGAATAGGCAGAATTCGGTGCACTTGAGTTGGCTACCTGCTTTGGCAGACTTGAGGACAGCCGGCCGGTTTGACTGGGGTGGAGCTGCTTTGGGCACTCTTTACTGCTTTCTAGGCTCGGTGGTTCGCGGAGCGGCGAACACTCTTGGAGGTTACTGGAGAGTTTTGGAGGTATGCCATGTTGTTCTTTCTAATTCAGATATTCCATGTACTGCTGCTTTCATTCCTGTTACTGATGAATTTCTTTGAAAATCGCAGGTATGGGCTTACGAGGTGTTTGGAGTGCCGGCTCCAGAGAACTCTTACGCGGACAAGCGTGTGCTTCCGCGGGCGGTGAAGTGGGTCAAGGAGCATGTCGGGAAAGGTGGGAAGAAAGGGCAGCTGAGGTTCTTCCGTGTTTTCTTGGACCAGTCCATGGGTGAGACGGTATGATACCAAACTTTCTTGACTTCTTTCCCAAGTATTTCAATTCCATTGTTGACTTGAAAGTAACCCATGGTTCCCTGCAGGTAAATTGGGATGTGTGGGGCGGGTTGAGTGCCCCTTACTTGACTCGGAGCAGGATGGTGACACGAGGGCGCGTGCTGTTGGAGTCCCCGTATGGGTGGCAGTGGTACCTGGGCGAGAGGGTGACGCGCCAGTCCCTGGGTTTAGACCACTTCAGAGTGTCGGGTCCTCTTCCGCCGTTTGTTCAGAGGACACAGGAGTATACTTTAGCTGAGGTGGAGGCGTTCACGGTGCTAGACACGGAGTTGGTTTTCAGCCCCTCGGAGGACTATGACGGTTACGTGGTGAGTACTCTGGCTTATAAGCTGGATATGGAGACCCGTTTAGCTGCCCCTGCACCTGTGGAGGGTCCAGTGCTGCCTGTTCTGAGGAGAGAGATTGACGTGATGTTGCCCAATGGGAGTATGGGGTATGTGGTGGTTCCTGAGGTCACTCCAGCAGTTACTCTTACGGCGACAGAGGTAATCCTGAAATTTGAAAACAAGAAATGTTTTAGATTTCATGTTTAATTTAAGCATTTATTCATGTTACCTGCTAATGCTTTTGATATTGTTTGCAGATCCCGGCGGACTGGGCTGCGTCGTTCTGTTCAGCTGGTGCGAGACCTGGAGGCTTTGGTTCGGAGTCTGACCATTGGCGGGACTCCAGAGGTGCACCCGAGAGTAGAGCCGGGCGTTGTGCCCCATGCTGGTGGAGATGACGACGACGGGGATGATGGAGCTGGTGGAGACCGTGGTGGTAGAGCTGGCCGGGGAGGCGGCCGAGGTACTGGAGGTGGTCGCGGCGCAGGAAGTGGCCGCAGAGGCAGTGAGACGAGAGATAGAGCAGGAGGTCGCCGCGGAGGGCGGAGTACTGGAGGCAGCAGCAGTGGTCGCGGTACTAGCAGGTGACCGTGGGGACGGGAGGCGCAAGTGAGTCGGGTGGACGTCGAGGTCTCAACGCACCGTAGAGCTTTTCTTTCTATTCTTGAGACGGACCGGTATACATTGTGCTTTTTTTTTTTTTTTTTTTTCTTTGAGAATTCGAATGTTTTGACTGTTTTTTTTTTTTTTTATTGATGAATTTTCCTTTTCGTATAGGACGTATTTCCTTCCGTCGCCGCCTCGTAGGAGGCCTTTGATGAAGAATGTTGGAGGAGGTCCGTCTGATCCATTGGTGATTCCAGCGCTCGGCAGAAATCTTTGCGTTCCTCTGTTGAGAGGGTGTCCCAGAGAGTTCGGCTCGTGGAGAGCAGTGGCTTCCCCGGGAGGGAGATACAGAGAGTAGCGGTGGTGCGGGTAGCAGCAGCGAGGACACACCTGAGGAGGATCCACTTCTGACACTCGGCCGTCGCCAGCCCACGAAGAGGCGACGCAGTGGTTTTTAGGATGAGCCTGCGTGCTCAGTTTTGACTTGGGCGCCTGTTTGCCCTACTTTTCTCTTTTTTTCACGGATACGGCCTGCGAGCCGCGGTAGTTTTTGATGCTGGGCTAGTTTGCCCTAGATAGATGTATATTTATGCTCATGACATGGATGCCGTTTAGTTCTTATATAGATTGCACATATTTGTTTATGCTTTAAATGATTCACACTGACACATTTTGAAAGAAGAGCCAAGTTCTGCACATGATTACTTTGTGAATGACCGAATTTTGATAATGTGCAATACGTGCCCCTGGGAAAAATAAGAATAAAAATATGTAACTTCGGATTGGAAAGAGAATGATGAAACATGTATATACAAACTGACTCAATGAACTCAAAACTTTACAAGAAAATTTGTGCGTCGTAGGCATAATGCGGCCCATTGCGCCCGAAACTTTGAATTCTCATGACGTCTGCCTGATGACACTTATAACACATCACAAATGTATGTTATACTTTGCTCGAATAGATGGAATAAAGGATTTTGACACTCGGACACATTTTGTCTTGCCGGCGCCCCTCGTTTGGGCAATATCGGGCGATTCCGGGCTTGGGCATTTCGGGACCTCGAATGTTTCTGTTAAATCCACCAAACAATTCCTCCGTACCCTTGTGAATATTTGGCATGGCTCACTGAAGCCGTTGATGCCAAGAAAGTATATTTCAGCCCGTCGATTTCGGCGCGTCTGGGCTTTCGGAGTATCCATCCATGCAACCGTGGTTCAGAATTCAAACCAATTTCTACATAGTTTTAAAATACCCATTATAACTTGTATGACCAGAAAAAGTGCCCAAAACATACCCGAAACAATTTCCGGGGGCTTAAGCCAAAACTTGGTCATGGATGTCACAAAGTTAGCCGCACGGCTAACTGAAAGAAGCCGTATGGTTCAATGAAGTGAACCGCACGGTTCACTTCTGGGAATGCCAAAACTTTGAGTTTTGTTGCAGACCTCTGGGCTCCTGCACGTCACCCTGTTGCTCTGTGGTCTGAATGATGACCCAACCTTGCTATTTTCGAAGTTCTTTCAAGCTTTTGAGAGGATTTTTACACTCCTCAATATTGGCACGTTTTACAAGGCGATCAATCCAAAAATTTTCTTACCCATGCACACCATAAATGGCCTTTTTCCACAGCCTCTTTGTGCTCTGCAAAACCCAAAATCTCTCATCTTTCTTTGTATTTGCTATCCAACCATGAGTCTTTCGGCTTTGGTTCGACCTTGGCTTGATGAACTTGACGGCATTGGATGGCTCAATTTTCAGGGTCACCGGATGACTTCGCTGCGCCGTATCCGGGATGTAACCATCCGTCCTGAGCTCTTGCATGCTGCGGTTCGATTCTGGGATCCGAAGGTGCATGTGTTCCGTTTCGGCTTTCATGAGTTATGCCCCACTGTGGAGGAGTTCCATGCATACCTTGGTGGGTTTAATCTGGAGATGCCAGTCATACCTCTGTATGGGGTAAACTTTGCCAACACGCTATCTGCTAAGCTCGGGCTAAGTAATAAAGCAGCGAAATCTATGCTTCAGGGAGGCATCATCAACATTCCGCGGATCATAGCACAATTCCGTCCAGAAGATTTTGCGCTGTGTCTTTGCCTGCTTGCTGCTTTCTTGTTTGTCCAGTCCGACGGGCGGGCGAGTTCATCTTTGGTTGGCGTTGCCGTGCAAATTGAAGAACGCAAAGACGTGGCTCCGATGGTTTTGGCAGAAACTTTGATGGGATTGGACAGGGTTCATGCTGGGGGTACCAATGTTTTTGAAGGGAGTGCTTTGCTCCTACAGGTAGGTTTCTCACTCAACTCTCCTTTTTCTGGTTTTTCCCACATTCTCGTTTTACCTCAACACTCGGGTTTAGGCCGTCTATGGTTTCTTACCTGTTTTCTCTCTGACACAGATATGGCTATGTGACAAGGCCAATTTGTTGGAAACCGTACCGCGGCGACGGGTTCATGAGACACAGGGATTCATTCAAAGGGATTTCCGGGAAGCTTTTGATGATGAGCATGGCTGGTTCAGGGTGTTTTCCCGGCTTACAGAAGAGGTGATTGCTTGGCGTTTGGCTTGGCTTGATAGTCCTGCTATGACTGTGAGCAACATGGGGCGTCAGCGGGTGATTCTGGCTGGTTTATCTTGCTGGACTTTCTATATTCCGAATCGTATCCTCCGTCAGCTTGGCGTCCGTCAGATAATACCGCCATCAGAGAACTTTGTCATGCCGAATCACAACTTTGCGACATTCAGAGCTTATCAAAACACTTGGAGGGAACGTGTGACCATTCCAAGAGATCCGTATCCGAGTGTCAATCTTTCAGAGCGCTATGTGAGATGGTTAATAATAGATATGGAAACAAGGGAATATGGAAGCCAAAGTTGACTTTTGAACTTAATCTTAATGTGCCCGAAATAAGTTGTCTAGACTCACGAGATGTTTTACGTGAGGTCATGCTTTGCTGTTTGTTTTGTGTTTTGAAAGTTCATGCTCAGCCATGTAATCCAAGAAGTTTATTTCAATAAAGATGAATTATGAGATTTGCATTTTGCTTTACATGTGACGGCTAAATATCAACTCAAAGAGATTTTTAAAAGGTGGCGACCGGTCCTCGAGGTGAGGATGCCTACGTATCCTTTTTACAGGAATCAGGTCATGACGTAGTTCGAAAGTACAAATTTGGCTAGGGTTCACTCGAGTATTGACACTCTCCTTTTGCACTCTAAATTTTGCCTAGTACCGCCTTTTCAGGTTTTCGGTCTAGCGAGCTCATTTGATCGATTTGCCTTAACTTTTGCCTAAATCGCCCGATGTGGGTTTTCGACTTAGCAGGCTTGCTCTTAAATTTTGCCTGGCACTGCCCGCCCTTGCGGTTTTCAGTCCAGCGAGCTTCTCTCAGGGGTAATATCTCTTGAGTTGATCCATGTTAACCAAAGTGGAGAATTCGTTGCCGTCGAGATCAATGAGCTGCGTCGCGCCTCCAGACAAGATCTTCCTGATGATGTACGGGCCTGCCCACTTTGGTCGAAACTTCCCACGAGGGTCGAAGACTGGAGCCCGGATCTCTTTTAAAACCATATCACCTTCTTGTAGATCCCTAGATTTTACTTTCTTGTTAAATGCCCGTGCGATTCTACGCTGATAACCCTGGACATGATACAAAGCCTTGAGCCGTCTTTCGTCAAATAACATAAGCTCCTCGAATCTCGAGCCTTGCCATTCTGCTTCGCTGATCTTTGATTCAACCATGACCCTTAGAGATGGTACCTCAAGCTCAATTGGGAGGACAGCCTCCATGCCATAAACCAAAGAATAAGGTGTTGCCCCTGTTGGAGTACGAATGGACGTCCTGTACCCCCATAGTGCTAACGGCAATTGTTCGTGCCAGTCCCTTGCAGACTGAGTGGACCTCTCCAGTATCGTTTTGAGGGTTTTGTTTGCCGCTTCCACAGCTCCATTGGTTTGCGGCCGATAAACAGTTGACTTGTGAACTTGGATTCCGAAGTCTTCGAGAGTTTCTGCGGCTCTACCCTTGAAATGAACCCCGTTATCTGATACAAAAGCCTGAGGGACACCATATCGATAGACGATGTTCTGCTTGATGAAGTGGGAGACTTGAACTGCCGTCAAAGTTGCATATGAAGCAGCTTCGACCCATTTGGTAAAATAATCGATTGCCACCAAGATGAACTTGTGGCCGTTAGACGCAGCTGGTGTGATTTTGCCAATGACATCAATGCCCCAGGTGGAGAAAGGCCAAGGTGAAGTCATGGAGTGTAATTCTGATGGTGGTACATGCATGAGATTGGCGTGAATCTGGCATTTGTGACACCGTCTCACGTACTGAACGCATTCTGTTTCCATGGTTGACCAGTAATACCCTTGACGGAGAATCTTCTTTGCAAGCATCATCCCATTCATGTGAGGACCGCAGACTCCTTCGTGAATTTCTTCCATGATCATGGTGGCTTCTGTACCGTGCACACATAACTTATGCATCCCGCAATGCGACCGCCGGTATAGCTTCCCTCCGCAAATGATGTATTGAGAGGCCAATCTCCGAAGAGCAATCTGATCCTTCTTTTCAGTTCCTGCCGGATACTCTCCTCTCTCGATGAAGTTCCAAATGTCATGATACCATGGTAGACCGTCGTCAGGTTCATTGACAACCAGGACATATTCGAAAACAGGCTTGTCCCTCTGTTCAATTGTGATTGGCCTGAGTTTAACTCCATCTGGTATTTCCACCATTGAGGCCAAAGTTGCTAAGGCGTCGGCAAATCTGTTCTTTAATCTGGGAACATGAGTGAATGTGACCATCTGAAATCGTGGAATTAGATTTTCGAGATCTTGGTGGTAAGGTTTGAGCTTGTCTTCTTTCACCTTCCAATCTCTGTTGGCTTGTGACACAACTAAATTGGAATCTCCGACTACCTCCAGTCTTTTGACTCCGATTTCCAAGGCCGCTTCCATTCCTACTATGCATGCTTCATATTCTGCTTGGTTGTTGGTGACTTCGAAATTTAGTTTGAAAGCAAGAGGGATGTGTGACCCTTCTGGTGAGACCAGCAATATTCCAATTCCAAACCCTTTCTGATTGGCGGCACCGTCAAAATACAACATCCAGACATCGTTGGTAGTTGTCATTACATTCTCGTCAGGGAATTCGAACTCTACATCCTCTGGCCCTTCTACAGGATGATCTGCTAGGAATTCCGCAACCGCTTTCCCTTTCACCGACTTCCGGGTGACGTATTTGATATCGAATTCTGCTAGCATAAGCAACCATCGTGCTAGTTTGCCTGTCAGCGCTGGCTTTTCGAATAGATATTTGAGTGGATCCATTCGGGAGATCAACTTTACGGAGTAAGCCAACATGTAGTGTCTCAATTTCTTGGAAGCCCAGATTAACGCCCAACAGACTTTTTCCAATGACGTGTATCGTTCCTCACACCCCATCATTTTCTTGCTGATGTAGTAAACAGCTTTCTCACTTCCTCTTTCTCCTTCTTGCGCCAACATGCATCCCATAGCCGAAGATGTGACAGACAAGTACAGAATGAGAGGTTGTCCTGGTATGGGCGGCATCAGTATCGGGGGGTTCTGGAGATAATTCTTAATGGTCTCGAAAGCTTGTTGACACTTGTCGTCCCACTTGAATGACACACCTTTCTTGAGTAAACGAAACATCGGCTCGCAAGTAGAGGTTAACTTGGCGATGAATCTACTGATAAATTGGATTTTCCCGAGGAAGCTCCGTATTTCCTTCTCTGTCCGCGGTGGCTCCATTTCCAGAATGGCTTTGATTTTTGATGGGTCCACCTCGATTCCTCGTGTGGTGATCATGAATCCGAGCATTTTTCCCGATGTGACTCCGAATGTACACTTCTCTGGATTGAGGCGCAACCTGAATTTGCGGATTCTCTCGAAGAACTTCCTGAGGGCAGGCAGATGCCCTTCCTTTTCCTTGGCCTTGACAATCATGTCATCCACATACACTTCTACTTCCTTGTGGATCATGTCATGCAACAATGTTGTGGCAGCTCTCTGGTAAGTAGACCCTGCGTTCTTTAGTCCGAATGGCATAACCCTGTAGCAGTAGGTGCCCCATTCCGTGGTGAAAGTAGTCTTTTCACGATCTTCGGGAGCCATGAGAATCTGATTGTAACCTGAAAATCCATCCATGAATGATAGCAATGCGTGCCCTGCGGTGTTATCCACCAACACGTCTATGTGTGGCAGAGGAAAATCATCTTTCGGGCTCGCTTTGTTCAAATCCCTGAAGTCTACGCAGATCCTGATCTTCCCATTTTTCTTCGCGGAACTGGCACGATATTTGCAACCCATTGAGGGTACTCGGTGACCATTAGAAACCCTGCGTCTATCTGCCTCTGAACTTCCTTCTTGATTTCCAACACCCAATCTGGCCTCATTTTCCTCAGTTTTTGTTTGACCGGCTTTGCATCGGGGTACAAAGGGATTCGGTGCTCTACTATCTCAGGGTCGATACCAGGCATATCTGCGTGTGACCATGCAAAAACATCTTCGAATTCTTTCAGGAGATCCGAGTGAGCTCTGAATTCTTCTGGAGACAGTCCGGAGCCGATTTGAACCATGTGCGGATTACTCTCATCTCTCAAATTTATAGAAACAACTTCTTCTTTTATAGGCTGAGCATGCCTTTCATCTTCCCTTTCGATTAGAGATCGGAGTTCTTTTGGAATTTCTTCCTCAAACTCGATCCCCTCATCATCGGGGTCGACACAATTTATTTCGGACACAGCAAGATAAGCAAAGTCGATTTCATTTATTTCAAAGGAGGGGGCCCCAGGGGCATGATACATGAGAGTGGACTCAAACTCAAAAGAGAAGTGATGACGTGGAGTGATAACAGATTCAAACTCCAACTCAAAACCAGACTCAATGCTAGATGCAGTGCTAGACTCAGACTCAGATTCAAAATCAGTGCCAGTGTAAATGATTCTAGGTACAAAAGTGCAATTTTTATAAGATCCATTGGCATCCACAATGAATGTGGTAACATCCTCCAGAGCTTCCTGTCCCAGCATCATCAGCTCCATATCCTCAACAGGCTTTAAATCAGCAAACGTCGCGGCAGGCTCGCCCTCTCTCATACCTGGTGGACTTTCTTCCCCAAACAGCGATAAAAGATTCCCTGAGTCAAGAACCTCGATCCAGTCAACATGAAGCCTCTTAGCTGGCTCCTCCCACTCTTCTGTTTCATCCTCGCTACTCCAGGTGTTGTCAGAAAAGATTTCAAATCCTGGCAGCTTGGTTTTTGTTTCCATATCCCAGAATGGCTCTGGGTCCCCTTGGTAGATAGCCTCTGAAGCTTTCGTGAAGTAGATGGGCCCTTTCCCGGCACCAGCTTGTATTTTCCTGCCCTGACCAGATTCATAACCGAGCCCGAAACGGTAGTTGTTTGCCAGAAATTTGGGGAACTCTGCCACCCCTTGATTGTTGCGACCAAGCCCTAGTCCGGGCAAATACTCCATTTTTAGCATCATATCCAGAGCTGTTGACCTTATCGAAAAATCCTCGTCCATTTTGATGGTGAATACCCCGCCGGAAGTATCAAAGGAAAAACCTCCAAGAGTGATGTCTTCTTCTCCGTGAGCGATTTCAAGCAAGGGAGCATTGTCAGGGACATGCGGGCGAATTCCAGAATCTCCATAGATGGTCAAGGTTCCTGTGGCCAATCCGAGCTGAACTTTCTGATGCAGGGAGGAAGGCACAGCCATGATGTCCGATCGGTGGAGCCATGGCCTACCTAGCAACAAGTTGAATGACGAGGGGATATCGAGCACATGAAACTCAACACTGGTCTCGAAATCTTCAATCATTATTTCCATCTGAATGGTCCCAATCACGTCTCGTCGAGTATTGTCGTAGGCACGCACCCCGAGATTTGACGGTTGGAAATCCTTGTTCTTAAAACCCAAACAATAAGCCGTACGCAGGGGACAAACATTCAAAGCAGACCCATTATCCAATAACACAATCGGGACCCACTTTTCCTTGCATTTCAGAGTGATGTGCAATGGCTTGTTGTGACCGGCTCCTTCTGGTGGCAGATCTTTTTCAGTAAAAACCACCACATGCTTTGCTCGAGTTGGTGTTAGCAGAGCCACCATCGTTTCAGGAGGAGTGTCTGGGGGCACCTCCATGTTTGATAGAGCCTTGATTAGCTTTTGACGGTGTTCTCGAGATGAAGAGAGTAACCCCCAAATGGATACTGAGGCGGGAGTTCTCTCAAGCTGTTTCTGAATTGGATCACTTGTTACTGGAGGATTCTTTGGAGGTGACCTAGCGGCCGAGTTTTGCTGAATGATAACTTCCGGATGGTTAGTAACTGTGTCCTCGAGGATAGGATCATCCCAAGCGAAATCTTCTGTTGCAACATGGTTGGATGGATTCCTTCCTTGAAGATGGGCTGGCTGGTAGATTCGACCACTTCGGGTTATTCTATTGACCGTTTCTTCCCATAACTCCTGATTTTCACCCCAGAAATTTAGATATTCTTCATCGACCTTTCGTTTGCCAGCCCTGATGGCTTCCCTTTTCTGCATGATCTCTTGGTCTTCAGTCCAGAAATTTGTCAGGTCATTTCTGGTCCTTTGTTCCTCGATTTTCACTGTTTCCATTTTCGTCTCGAGTTTGCCTATTTCAGGATCTTGCCAAAAGGATGGATCTAGCATGGCCCTGTTGACAGTCCACACCTCATCATTGCTTACTCGGATATCGACTACTGCTTCTTCATCCCAGATAGTGGTCATGGGATCAGTGACTAGTATCGATACATTGGATGACGATGGGAATGGTGTTGACGGCTGAGGCAAAGACCCGTCACTGATGTATGCTTGTGGGAACCAGCCTTGACTTCCGAAGGTAGCTTCTTTGACAGAATGGCCCTCTTCCCTGGAACGCGTAATTGGTGAAATACTGCCTGTTGGATGTCTGTTTGGAGTCAATGTTTCCCCTAGGGGATTTGCACTGCTTTCCATTTCATCGATCTGGCAGACATGGGAATTCTCCAGCATGTGAACAATTGGCTTATCAAGGAATTTGGGGATGATGAATTGGCTCGGGTCTCCAGAGATTAGCAAAGAACCAAACAATGCTTGACGGGATTCCTCCCAATCCTGATCGCTCATGGACCATTCTTCTCCCTCCACAACGTCACTCCATCTTGGATTTTGCATTGTACGGGTGCGTGAAAGGAAATGAACCCCAAGATCTTCTGGCAGGGAGACAACGGGCTTTGGCTCGGTGGCTGTGATGATATATAGGCTAGGGTCAAATTTAGTGGAGGTAAGGTCTTTTGTAATGGGGATGAAGGATATCTGGCTGACTTGGGTGTTTTGCTTGTGATTGGGTAAAGGATTGGAAATGGTGTTGGGCTTTTGATCGGGAAGTGGGATGGTCCCGTCGTCCACAAGATCTTGGATTTTGTGTTTAAGGCGCATGCAGTTGTTGGTGTGATGGCCGGGCATCTGGTGATAGGCACAGTAGGTATTTGGATTGTGGTTTGGAGAGAGTTCTTTGGGTAGCTCTCGAGGCTCGAGAGGCTGGATGGCTTTTCGGTCAAGTAGTTTTTTGTATACTGTGACAAGTGGAAAGGGGAGAGGGTGAAATTCTCTTCTTGGCCGGGGAGCTGTTTGCTGGAATTGTGACTGGGTTACAATCTGGTTAACAGGTTCAGTTTTGGCTGGCTTGGGATTGGAAGAGCTGGCTTGGTTTTGATTGTAGTTGCTGGGTCCAAACAAGGTGTTGTTGTTGCCAGAGTAAATTCGTCTCGGTTTAGGGGTAGATTCACCTTTCTCAAATATGCCGCTTCGGAGAGCATCCTCAACTGCTAGACCTGCTTCATAGAAAGTCTTGAAGTCGGCGGTGGTCTGAAAGACCACTAGGTGCTTGGCGAAATCCGGTTCTAGATTCCTAGTGATAATCCTCATTTGTTCTTTTTCTGAAGGCCGTTCCATCATCTGAGATGCTTTTCCTCTCCACCTCTTAACAAAGTCAGCAAAAGACTCATTCTTGCCCATCTTGGTTGATTCCAGTTCCCGGATGGTCATTTCAAGTGAATGTTGTAATTGTATTGGGCGACAAAGGCCGCCCCAATATCTTCCCATGTCCTCTTCTTGGAGATGTCTAGATTCAGAAACCAGCGGAGCGCAGGTCCAGTCAGAGTTTGCTGGAACATCTGGCCCATTGCATCTTTTCCAACGTCATACATGGACAAAGTACCTACATATGTTTGCAAATGAGCTTTTGGATCACCACTGCCATCAAATTTGTCCCAATCCATTGGCTTGAACTTATCGGGGAGCTTTGCATCTGGAAAAAGGCATAATTTCTCCATGTCAATCCCTGTGGCTGCTATTTTCTCTTGTTTCTGAACGGACTCTTCAAGCTTGGCTAATTTGGTTAATACCGACTCCATGTTTTGATTGCTTGATCCTCCTGCTAGTGGGGGGAGTTGAGCAGTCAGTTTCTGGATCATGAGCATCATCTGGGCCATCTGTTTGGCGTTATTGGTTTTCTGCTCCTCTAGAGCATCCTTAAGAAGTTGAATTTCGTCTTTTTCTTCTGCCATAGCTGAGCTCCCGGTTGACTGTTCTGTTTCTGACTCAGTTCGAACTAATCGCTGTTCGGGGATTCGAGTCCAGCCCGGTATGAGGTTTCTCTTCTTTTTGCCAATGGTTAGTACTGATGATATGCACAAACAGAACTCAGGGGTGCAATATGCAGTGTATGTGCAAAAATGGAAAAGGATGTATGCACAAGGAGATGATGCATGATGCATGCAAAGATTGCCCCAATTTTCTTCTTATTGTGTTGGATATGTTCAAATTCTTATGATTTATGAAAACAACGGCCGGACCGGAGGTTGCCTACGTATCCCCATGGAGAGGAATCAGGCCGTGACGTAGTTCAGGACTACAAATTTGGCTCTTTTTCTCAAAAGGTCCCTTCATTTTTCATTAAAGGCATGGAACATTTACAAACTGACACGACAAACTTGGCAACAAACTCGATAATTAACCAGCAACAGACTCGATAAGCAAAAGTACTAAGAATCACAAGATGGCTTGATTCTTCAAAAGAAGCCCTGCTGGCTGGATTAAATCAGTGGATATTCACATCTGGCGACAGACTCGATAATTTAAACGGCAACAGACTCGATAACCAAACAGTAACAGACTCAAGAATCGCATGTTAACTCGATTCTTCAAAAGAAACCCTTGTTGGCTTGATTTGTTCATTGCATGATTATTTCTGGCTTTGAAAGCCATTTTTAAGAGGATGGATGATTTGGAGATGTCGATCCTGCGGAGGATCCTGCTTCACCGGCTTTTCCTTTTCCCTTAGGGTCTTCTTTCTCCTCCTGCTTGTACTGGTTCCTAAGCTGCTGTGGGGTCATGCCATCATTGTTGAGAAGGCAATCTGCAAAGCACACATCACACTCGCACTCGTCCCAGTACTTGTGGCCCGTGATCGGGTCTTCGAAGTAGTAGACGGGCTGGCCGTTGGCATCAAAGTATTTCACGGGTGGCATGGCTGTGGGCCCTTCGTCATCCGGTTCCATCATTAAGGTGATCTTTTCCGGCATGGGTTTTGGCTCTTCTGGAAAACAAAATTTCCATCCTTCATTTGCATCCCATTGGAGAGACACGCCTGGCAAGTTAGCTTCGGCCAACAGACTGAGTTTTTCATCAAGGTCCTCCCCCATGTGGTCTTCTATGTTGAGTTTCCCTGGTTGAGGCTCTTCCGGCTTGCACGGAGGTTGCTCGGGCTGAACTTCCTCGATTATCCACACAGGTGCCCCTTGGTGGGTGGTGAGTGTAGACTTGAATCGCTTGTATGGTCCTCCAGACATTATGACTCTACCAAGAAGGAAATGCGTATTTCATTTTGGGAAAGGGAGCCAGTTGTAGCATTTTTTTTTTTGAATTTTTCTTAGTTTTTTTTTTGTTTTTTTTTTTTGAAGAGAGGAATTTTTATTTATCCAACATAATATGTGATTATCGGGGCAACCCTTATGGATGCGAACATGATGTAATGATCTAAGGCCAAGCTTCCCTAAGCATGCATGCAAGATGGAGACAATATGTACATGGAGTGATATACACAAGGATGGACGAACGATTGATAGGCAGTACAGATGACATGTAAACAGGATAACAGCTAAACAAAATATAACAGATAACAGGTAAACAGATAGCAGGTAAACAGGATATAACAGATAGTCCTACCCTGTGGGCCCCTGTCTTAGGTTGGAAGGTACTATAGTTTACTATATGCAAAGGCTGGGTTTTGGTTAAAGGGGGTTACCTAGACTAGAGCCAATATTTGCCTCCCAGTGCCAAGTGTACTGCATGGCAAAGGTCGAATGGCAGGCTGGCTCATCATCGTCCGGGGTTGCCGAGAATCTTGGGATGTCCTAACACCGGGAAGCCGGGTAGGGTAACCAAGACGCAGCGGCGAGGCTAGTAACCATGCACGTGCAATGCAAAAGTTTCAACAATAAAACTGTTTTCAAAATCCCACAAATATTTTTCAAATTTGGCTTACCAATAAATTAATTTTATATTTTGAAATTTTACTCGAGCAAACAACCGGGAAAGCTCCAGTCCGGATTGGTCGGGCGTTGCCCTGTTATTGCACCATTCCTTTCTCGATCACGCGGGGCGTGTTCGTTTTTGTCAAGCTTTCGGGGGTCGTTTTACAAGTGTAAAATACCAAAAATAAAAATCAATTTAATCCTCCCCAGCAGAGTCGCCATTTTGTGGACGGTCGGAATCCACGCGGAGGCGCTTCGAGGAAAACGGAAAAATGCGAGTCGCCACCCGGGGTTTATATGAAAAGTTTTTGGTACCCGAGAAACCGTTTTGTAAAATAAAGAATGACTTTCGTGCCGTCTTAAAAAAGATTTGGTCTGCGAAAAGATTCTTGAATTCGGAAGCCAGGTTACGAACGGGGAAGGTTTTGTTTGAAAAGCACCCCGCTCGCCCGGGGAAATTCCCGGTCTTTACTAAATTTTTGTGGGATTTTAGAAAATATTTTATTGGAAACTTTGACCGTTAAACAGACAACTAATGACAAACAAAATCATAACGGAAATAAAAGTAAATAATAAAAAACAAGACTTAATGCTAATAATAAGAGAATTGGGGGACGTAAGTGTAATAAAGAAAATTAATGGAAAATCGTAAAAACAAAGAGCATAAAAAAAAGGAAACAGAGGGATTTTTTTTAGCGCAAAGGTAAGCCGCACGGCTTACATAAATGGACCGTACGGTCCTCTAGGCTCAACTGCACGGTTCATATTTTGGGAAAATTTCCAAAATTTTGTTTTTTCAAACCTGATAACTCATTTCGTTTAACAAACTTGATTTTTGTAAAAGATTCAACCCCGAGCCTAGGGATGACTATTAGAGCCACCTCTTGACTTGGGGGATCCCTTCAAAGGTCAAGATTTCAAATCCGGTTAAAGAGATACGATTTATACCTTTACTGGAAAATTTTGGACAACCGAGAATTTTAGAAACTTCGGGCTTAGACTTCTTGAGAATGAGCTTGATATACACAGATGGATCGTTGGAGGTTTCCAAATGAAGGAGACAGAATGGGCTTGAAGTTTCTAAGGGAATTTGGACGAGATTTCGGACGGAAAATGATCAGAAAATTTACCAGCGTATCGCCAGAGTAGGGGTGGGTTTTTTTTCTGTGTCCTGAGAATGGGAGGATGAAGGTTTTTTTATAAGCGGAGAAAAGAATAAAAATGAGTATGATTCCCTGCCATTTCATGATGAGATGCTTCTGCCGGAAAACGAATATTTTCTAAGGTAAAACCGTATGGCTTAAAGGGTTAGCCGCACGGTTGACGTTGGTAGACCGTACGGCTTGATCTCAAAAATGCAAACCGTACGACGTGCATGATGAACCGTACGGCTAGGGGGTAGGTTCTGAAGTTTCACAGTAGCTGTTCCAAGCTGTTTCAAGGTATCACTGACCATTTCTTTCATCATTGGGGATCCACGTGGATAAAATTGGGGTGTCTACACTCTCTATTATCCTCTCTATTATAATTAAATAATAATATATAAAAAGTAGTGGGAATGGCAGCCAATGAGAGAGAGAGAAAGAGAAAAGGTGAAAAAAAAATGGACAAAACATGCACTGATGTGCTACCGTACCAGGGAAAACATTAAACAAATTTTTGGGGGTGAACAGTGCCTCCCCAAATGGGGTGTGATTTGGGGAGGCACTGTAGACATTGGTATTTTGTTCACCCATTTAGGGAGTCTCTTGGAGCTTGATTTAGGGGGTTGGCTCCCCAAAATAGAGATAGGAGGGGTTTAGGGAGTCTTGTTGCACTTGCTCTTAGGTCCAAGTGCCTTATGGTTTGACTTCACTTGTCTATCTTGTGTGAGTCTTTCTCGGGATTTGGGTGGGTGTTCCTTGATATTTTTGATGTTCTTGCACCATCTTATAAGAGGTCACCCACTCACTTTGATAGTAGAGAGCATGAAATTCTCTTGATGATCACTTGAACTCATGATATTGTCATGTCATGCATTGCTCTTGCTATCTTGGTTGTGTTTGAAAATCGTGTCTCAAAGCAAGCTTGTTCATCTTCTTCTTGCTCATGATGTGAGATGTACATTTTGGTTTCGAAATGCTTGACTTTTGTGACATTGTGTGCTTGATAGTGTGCATTCATTTGGAGTGGATTTGTTGAGGGGGAGTCACATTTGTGTTTTCAGTTGCTAATCACTTCATTATTTGTGTCTTCATTCATGGGAGAGATGCATTTGCTTAGGGGGAGTGTTGATTTTTAAGAAGCCTTGATTCTCTAGAGTCTTTTAGTGTTGAGTGGTGGCTCTTTTCATATAAGCTTTTTGTGAGGGGAAGAAGTGTTTTTAGGCTTGTGTGTTTATGTATTTTTCTGTTCTTGGTGTCTCGGGTTCCTAAGTGCTTCAGGATATCACTGTTGTGTTGATTGGTAGGTCACATCACACTCTGGAATTTGTGCACTTGATTTTGGTGTTGCTGGGTTTCTTTAGTTGATCACATTTTTAGGGTGTTCATTTGATTTTACATCTTCAGTGCTATTTGCTATTGCTCTCTGGTTCACAGAGTGTTTTTGTTAATCTGTTATACTCCTCTTTGATAGACATCATACCTTGAACTTAGTTTGTTGTCCCCGTGGTAACTTTTAGTAGTGGATTTGCATCGTTGCTATGTGAGTTTTCAACAATTATTTCCTTTCTCGTGGTAAATCTGATTGAGCGTCATGTGGTGCTTGATTTGTGGGAATCCTATTGGTATTAATTTTTTACCTTTTAGAGAGGGATTGTTGTTTCCATTAACTCTAAGGATTTCCATTTGGTGGGGCTTCTCTTTGCCTTCCCGAGACCAAAAGAAGGGGGAAAGGGTAGTGGTATTTGTTTCGGCTTCATGAGAGATATGATGAGGATTGCTAGCATTGCTTAGTCATGCTCATCCTTTATGCATAAGCTTCCCTTGGCTTCCGTGACAAAAAGGGGGAGAAGTTATTTGCTTATGGTGTGGCTTGGGTGGTTAATGCATGTTCATATTTTTGCTTATGCTTATGCCCATGATTCATGCTTTAGTTGATTATGCATGTGCTTATGGTCATGCTTATTGCTTATGGTCATGCTTATTGCTTGTGGTGAGGCTTGGGTGGTTAATGCATGTGTGTTTATGGTCATGCTTATTGCTTCCATTGCGCTTACTTCTTGGAGCTATCATATCTTGTCTATGCTTGTGGAATCTTTTGTATAATCTTACTTTAGGTGTCCGGTGTCCATGTTTGGGGCAAACATGGAACTCACATATGCAGGATACTTTATGCTCATGTTTGGGGCAAACATGGTTTTGATTTGCCTATCCTGCTGCGTTTTCATTGTATCTATTGTTATCATTTGGATATCATGTCATATGTTTTGTGTTGAAGTATCCTTGCAGGTTATTGATACTCTCTTGGAAACTTGGTTATCTAGTTGGCTCAAGTTTTAGGAAAGTTCTTGAGTTGGTTAGTTGTTGTTGTTTCCGTGTATTGTTTCTTGTTGTGAAAGGTTTTGTCCCGGAAAAGCCAAAGGGGGAGATTGTTAGTTTTGTTGGCATTTTCCGGGTTATGTCAAGCCTTTCGGAGTATGTAATTTTGTTATTGGGGTTTGGGAGTTAGAGTGCTTAGGAGTTGAGTCTAGATGCTCCATTCGAGAATCTCAAGCTTCATGATCAAGCCATAGCCAAGTCAAGTGCTTCGAAGCTCAATCCAATGAGGTATATCCGTGCATATCATTTGTGCATTTAGACCTTTCAAAATAACATGTTTTAATGTGCATTAGGTTGGCTTATTAATGGTTTATTCGGATCTTTCATTACAAATGAGTTAGGCATTAGGATTTAGCTTTGAGCTTATTGCGTCTGCACGCGTCTACACGTGTCTGGCTTTGACTGTTGAGATTGTGCCAAGTGTCTAAATCCTGACGGTGCGTCTGCGCGCTTCTACACGGGTCTGCAGACTCTTTAAGTGGCCACATGTCTTGTTTTGAGTGGCTGTCTTGGGGAGCACGAAAATGGGCACTATAAAAGCCATTTTTCTTTCATTTTCACACACCCACTTGAGATAAAATCAGCCATTTTTAGAGAGAGAAAGTGCTCCCTATGTGCACTCTTTTCCCCTTGTTGGTTTCTCTCTTCTTGAGATGATTTGGGTATCTCCCAATCATCTTTCTTCCTTCTAGTGCTTTCCTTTCCATGGATCGGTTCTAGAAGGAGGTAGTCATCCAAAAACTTTTCCAAAAATTCAATCTTTATCATTTAGTCATGATTGCTTGCCTTGGAATCTACTTGGCCGGGTGAACCGGAGCCGTACGGAAGCGGAGATCGAGATGGTGACTCTCGTGGTGTCCATGGAATCAAGAAGGAGCACGGGGTGCTACAACAAGAGTTGGAGCTAGGAAAAGCTAGGAGCTTTGGGTAAATTCCTTGTCTTTCATCTTTTGTAAACCTTTTGATTTGTGGAATAGAAGTAGTGTAAGGCCGTGGTTTTATGCTTAGGGTATTAGACCCTAAGTAGTTTCCACGTATATCGTGTGTTCTTTGTTCTTGCTTTTAATTTGCTTCGTTGAACTAGTTGGTTTGGATGCTTTGTCATGGCATTTGGATGACAAGCTATCACTTTGTGTTGCTTGATTTTTAGTTGATAGTCCTATTCACCCCCCCTCTAGGACTTGCTGTTCATTTGCATAATTTCAGGCTTATTTGTACGAATGGTCCCCAAAGTATTTGCGAAATGTCACTTTGGTCCCCAATATTCAAACCGTGTCTATCGAGTCCCCAACGTTCACAATGTGTAGTTAGATGGTCCCCTTCTCACACGCCGTTTACTTTACCGTCTAAAATAAACTCAATTGCCATCAAACCCCTCACTTTTGGATTAAATTTTTTTTTAAATCAAACCCCTCACTTTCCTCTCTCTTCAGCTCATCTGCTTCCAGAAAATTGAATCTCTTAACCCCAAGACCACCGGCGACAAACCACCACCATCGTGTACCACTTCCCGCAAGGAGACACTTCCACTTCCGGCGAGGAGGAGGCCTCCTCCTTCAATTCCAGAAAGCTTCAAATAATACGGACGACGTTCGAACCTTACACAACGAATGGTCTCTCTCTCTCTCTCTCTACTTGTTTCAATTAGTTTCGATTGGCAAAGGTTAGTTTCAATTTCAGAAACCCTAGTTTTGGTTGAAACGAGTAGATCGATTGGCTCCTATTGGGTTTCGATTGGCTGCTAGTTTTGGTTTGGGAGTATAATGCTATCACAGAGAGATGTTGTTCGGAGAATTTGTGCTCAATTGATGCTCCCATAAGTTCTCTGTCTCTCTCTTCTCTATATGGACTGGGATTTTTATTTTTTTTGAGCCAAAATCCAAAAAGGATTTTGTATGCTTCTTTCTAATTAATTAAAGGTAAAGCACTCCAATCCATGTTTTTCTAAATTTCGTATCCTTCAAATTTCGAACAGGTACTCCGGACAAAAAATTGGCCTACGGAGAGATTCTTTGTTGAATCGACATTGATGATGCCATACAGCCGAAGGATTTCAAGTTGACGATGTTGCACCCACCATTTCTAACCCATGACTACTCTTAGAGCCAAAGGCTGCTTATTTTAGAGCCAGTTAGTTACGTGAACGGCATAATCACTGCAGTGTCGCCGCCCTCCGGAAAGCTTCCTCTGTCGTGGTATTATATTCTCTATGTTGTGCACCATGGAGTCCTGAGTCGCCGGATGTGGGTCTAGATTCAGTAGAGGAGATTTAAGCTGAGAAGATTTGATTTGATTTGTTTGTGTGTGTTTTTCAGTAGCCACATTTGTTTAAAAATTTTCAGAGCAGATGAGCTGAAGAGAGAGGAAAGTGAGGGGTTTGATTTAAAATTTTTTTAATCCAAAAGTGAGGGGTTTGATGGCAATTGAGTTTATTTTAGACGGTAAAGTAAACGGCGTGTGAGAAGGGGACATCTAACTACACATTGTGAACGTTGAGGACTCGATAGACACGATTTGAATATTGGGGACCAAAGTGACATTTCACAAATACTTTGGGGACCATTTGTACAAATAAGCCCTTCTAAAAGCGTGCTTGGTAAACATGTTTTTAGAAGGCGTGTTTACCGAACACGCTTTTCAAGCCAGATTACAATTATCTTAATTTCGTGGTTAATCCGTCTTAACCCACCGCGAAAGCGTGAAATGAAACCAACCGCGAAATCGTGAAATGAAATCACGTTTTCTAGAAAACGTGCTTGCTAAAAACACTTTCACATACTTTGGGAATAAAGTTAAGAAACAAGTCAAAAGAAATGCAAATCGGTTAATGAGCCAAATTTCTGTAGTACGCAAACCACCGCCATCCCTCCTGCCAAACCACAGTGCTGCCCTTATACTTTTGAAGTATTTCACTCCTGCCCCTGCCCGACCAGCTGCCCGAGAAGCTGACCGGGCTTCCTTTTAATGTATGTATAGCTGTGTAGGTATGATAAACCCTAACCCTTTCTGTCAAGTCAGAACCTCCACAATCTATCTCCACGAACTCTCTGTTCGTCGATCGATACCTAATTCTAACGCATACAAATCGACATGGTATCTAACGCCGATGAAGACGATGAATTGTCCGGAAGTGAGGGCGACGAGGGCTTGGACGAGGACATGGAAGCCCTAAGGAGGGCCTGCATTATCACGGGAACCGACCTTAATTCCCTCCAACCCTCCTCCTCTGCCTCTGATTCCGAGGAGGAGGAGGAGGAGGAGGAGGAGGACGACCTGGAATTGGTTCGCGGGATACAGCGGAGGTTCTCGGCGTGCAATCACGCGGAGGTACCTCTCTTTCTAAAGTCCCTCAGCACGCTTCCGCCATCTGTCTCCGACCAAGATGATGATGAGGACGATTTCGAGATACTCCTTGCGATTCTAAAGCGTTTTCCGGGATATGATAAAGGTGATTGATTACCAACTGTCATTTTCGAATTGGTGACTGGTGTTTGGTTGTTTATCTTGGTTGGGTTTGGTCTTATTTGTATTGGAACCTGTTATTCGAGTTTGTCGTAACAACACCATCTCCGGCCCTTGTTCAAACATATCTCCACCCATTCTCGAATTGTTGGAGTAACACCCCCGTCTAACTGTTCATATCACGGTCATACTTCAATGATCCATTAAGATATGAAAAAAGTTTATCCATTAAGGTTAGGTTTTGTTTTTCAGATGGGAAGTTTAGGTTTACACCACCGAAATTTGTATTCTGGAGTATTTTTTTTCAAGTCTCAAATAGAGATGTATTGCCCTGCAGATGTTTGACGTTTTGTCTCAGAACTTTTGGGGTTTGATTTTCACTGGTTCAAATTTCAAAACACCGTCGAAATTGGTTTTCAGCCACCATATCATGAGAATTCATGTGATTAAATTCTTTCTGTTACACATACAGTTTAGTAAATATTTTACGATTTGAACTGTCCATCTTTGTATAATAAAAATGTATATTCAAGATGTTGCAAGTGCCTTTTTTCT
This sequence comes from Vaccinium myrtillus, assembly GCA_016920895.1. NCBI lineage: Eukaryota > Viridiplantae > Streptophyta > Magnoliopsida > Ericales > Ericaceae > Vaccinium > Vaccinium myrtillus. The sequence goes on along the minus strand of CM029277.1, from coordinate 3,467,974 downwards.
TCTTTTTTTCCCTTAAGTGACTGTTTTTAAGGTTTGTAGATTTTGTTAAAAGAATCTACTATTTTAGTGTCTCAATAGAGAAATTGTTGGAGACCATATTTGTTAAAACATCAACCAAAGTCAAAATTAAGCCAAAATTGGAGGTTTTTAAACTTAATTCTATCTTTACTTTAGTAACCATTTTTTCACAGACATGAGAATTTACTTTTCTTTTGGTACTTGTGCTGTTGTTCTATTGAAGACAAAAAGCGGTACACAAATTTGACCACTCTATTTTTAATTTTATTTAAAATAGTAAGTGGAAAGGAAAACCTAATGCCTTAAGGCAAATGGGACTTTAGTATAAGGTAGTTGAGTAAAACAACACTTGCAAAGAAAAATTGTTGACGTGATGTAGTTATGTAAAGCAACACCACTTGAAGTGAAAATTGTTTGTGAGGTAGTTATGTAAAGCAAATTTGTAATGAAAATTGTTTGTGAGGTAGTTATGTAAAGCAACACTTGAGATAAAAAATGTAAAGCGACACTTGAAATGGAAATCGTTTGTGTCAGCAATTTTACCCAGCTTAGAGGGCCTAAATGAGCTTTAGTACTCAAGGGGTGGCTACATGCCTGATCTATGGATTTGGGTCGCGGCAGAGTTGGTATCAAGCGGTTCCCTCGGGGACTTATATGATTATACCTAGGCCCGGCCGTGATTTTGAGGTCACCAGCGAAACCTTCAGATGTTTTCTTTTGAAAATGATGGACTAGATTCTCTTGTTCTCTCTCCCCCTCCACCAAGTAGAAGTGCTGCTCTTTTGGGTGACTGTTTTAAAATGAGTCTGCATTTTTTCTTTTGGTTTTGCTTGCACTAGTCTAGGTTAGTTTCTCTAGACGTCAGATAATTGGTATCCTTTAACTTTTCTCTAGTCGTCTTTTTCTTTAGTGTTAAATTACCCATGTAATTTAATTCTTTTATCTATCGTATAGACTTATGTATAAGGTAATTTCTCTCCCCTCATGCCATGCTTGGGAATATCAAGAAAAATAGTTACTGTTTGATGTATTATTTGACGTAGATAGGATGGTTTTGGAAGGTTAAAACCATGCAGGTATGGGGTCCACACTTAGGGTTTCTTTGTTGCATCTGCATCCATTCTTCATATTTCGCCCTATCTTTAGTATCCCTTTGAAAGTTGTGAGCATCTTTTCACGTATCTGTTTCTTATTCCTTGCAGACAGTCAGAAAAATGGCACAGACAAACTTATGAGTGAAGTGGAGCAGGTCCATACCAACAACATAGCCTTGGAGAAGGAAACTTCCATTACCTTAGTTGTAGACAGAACTAATGTTTCTGAGGGATTTCCAGATTCTTTAGATTTGTACAACACCTCCCAGAGTTCCAAACCGATTAATAACATTATTCATGGGATAAGTCCATCGGGCTTGATTGAGCGGCATCAACCAGACAATCGTAGTTTGGCTACAATGCCAAGCAGCAGTTCTAGCTTCCCAAAGTCTGCACAGATGTTTGTTGATGCCATCAAGAAGAACAGGGCCTGCCAGAAATTTCTTGGAAGTAAGTTGATGCAGATTGAAGCAAGGATTGAAGAGAACAAAACACTGAAGCAGCGTATTGAAGCACTGAGAGATTTTCAGGTTAATTGCAAAAAACGGACTGGGCGAGCATTGTCCCAGAAGAAGGATGCTCGAGTCCAGCTGATTTCGGCCATAAAGCCTAGGGCTAATTACAAGGTCAATCTCTTAGTCAACTTTGTGTTGCCTTTGATATAGTAATTGCTTGAATTTTATTGGATTTGTTACCAGCTTCAAAATGTTTTCATTGTTGGGTAATCCGGTAATGTTATTATGTGCAAGAGTAGTCTCTGAATATAAGCTAGTGGGCTTGGTTACAGCTGAAGGGGGTAAATCTGAATCAATATGGGAGAGAGAGAGAGAGCTAGAGAGGAGAGAGAGTTAGAGCTGAAGGATTTTGAGGTAAATCTGAATCACGATTATGTGTGTGTGTTTATGTGAGAAGTCACATTCTTATTATCTCAGGCAGGAACTAGTAGAGAGACTTTTTCTATGTCCATTTGAGAGAGAGAGACCAAGAGAGAGAGTGAGAGAGAGAAGAGAAAATGAGAGAAGATGAGAGAGAGAGAAAGAGAGTGTTTGAGAGAGAGAGAGAGAGAGAGAGAGAGAGAGAGAGAGAGAGAGAGAGAGAGAGAGAGAGAGAGAGAGAGAGAGAGAGAGAGAGAGAGAGAGAGAGAGAGAGAGAGAGAGAGAGAGAGAGAGAGAGAGAGAGAGAGAGAGAGAGAGAGAGAGAGAGAGAGGGATTTTGCATCCATATGTTGTTATGTTGTATCTATAAACAATCAACAAATTGGTAGTTGGAATTTCGCCGTGAATTGTTATTGTTTATAGCTCTAGCAGAAGAGTGGTGGTGAACGATACCAAGTCACATTCTTATTATCTCAGGCAGGAACTAGTAGATATACTTTTTTCTATGTCCATTTGTTTTATGAACAATACTACCAATCAACGAACTACCAGGTGGAATTTGGTCGAGCATGCATGCAATTGATTGCTTAGAGCAGTAGGTTTAGATTTCAAGAGCGACTTAGTGATCTTATGCTTCTTTTGTTTCAAAGGAAAATGTGGAACATGTTTTGCGTGGAAAATGGTTTCCTGTGTTTGGTTGCGAGGTGCTACTCCTAGTAATGATGGGTGGTGGGTGGGGGACCGGGGGTGGTGCAGAAAAATGTTTTTCACCTTTTAATGGTCGATTTGAATTTTGGTTTACAGTCGCTGAACTCATAGGCATGTCTCCCGTTCATGTTTAGTCCGTTACTAATTTGGGGGCTTCTATTGAATATTTTCTTATCCGAATAAGTAGAGGAAAGTATGTGACTATGCACTTTGTGGTTCTTGCAGGTGAATGGGAAAAATGGCTCTCCTTTATATTATGGCCCTAATGAGAATTCTCATGTCACTAGTTATAGAATGGTGTTTAAGAAATTTTCGATCTTGTTGAATCGCAAAAGGTGGTCTCATGAAGAAAGGGAGAATCTCGCTAAGGGAATAAATCAGCAATTGCAAGAACTGTTGTTTCAAAAGTCAGTTGACTTAGTCAGGTATTTTTTCTCATGATAAACTCTCGATGTTTGTGCAGCTCATTATATTAAAGCTTTATGTTTTTCCTTATTTCTTTTGGGAATGGGCTTGCGAAAGTTTGGAAGGGATATTTGCTTATTGGCAGGAGTGGAGAAATATTGGCATTTTAGTTCACTTGCCATCAGAATGGATATTATTAGGACTTTTCTCTATGCCTTACGTACTTTAATCAAGGTTGTCAAATTGTGAATCGAATCGTGAATCGTAATGATTTGGTCCAAATTTAAGAAGTACATTGGAAAATGTATCTATGCACCTACATAGTAAAGATACATTGTAAAATTTTAAATTTTAAGCTTTAATCACTGTTGAAGTTTGTTTTCTAATTTCTACTATTAGTTGTTGGTCTGAGGCTCTGAACCTTGTCCTGGTGTATTATTTTGAGGATACAAGAATTAAAAAGATCAATTTGTGAAATTACACGTCCATGTAGGATATTATCCTCAATAATATTCACAGCTACTTGTATTAATACCAGCTAGCAAACTAAAATTATAACATGTTAAAGACGTTGAGCACATCTATTGACTCATACTATAGTAAAATATGAAAATTCAACTGAAATAAAGTAGATAACTCATAGTAGTCGAATGCAACAATTGTGATAAACCTTGATTCGCCTATAGATTCGTATCGTTTTTGAATATACGATTCACCACTGACTTTATATAAACCTTGATTCACCTGTAGATTCATATTGTTTTTGCATGAATTGTGTATCGAATTGACAACTGACCTTGTAATGCTTTGCTTGTTTTATTAGGAATTGTTTCTATAACTTTACAATCTTAACTCTGGGAATTTTATGTTGCTAATTACTAGATTAACTTTAGTTTAGCATGTTTAAGGAGAGTCTTCTCTTCTCCCATAGGAGTACCATCTTCAAGTGTATATTTGTCTGTCCTATAGAGATTGTTATCCAAAACTATCATTTACGTGTTTGATAGAGTATTTATTCACACCTGTATATCGACTGACAAGTTTTGCTTCACAGTGATGTAGAAAGATCGTCTGGAGATTCAAATGACTTTGATAGTAGGATTGCATCAATTAGGGATCTGGATATCACCCCTGAGAATATTAGATCATTTCTGCCCAAGGTTAACTGGGAGAGGTTGGCCTCTATGTACATCGCAGGTCATTCTGGTGCAGAATGTGAAGCAAGGTAACTTAAATATTTTTTTCCTCAAGTGGAAACCATTTATTTCTGAAGTTTGGTTGGGAATATTGTAGTATGTACTTTTACATGCTTGATTCATATTGACCTGCATATTATTAACCATCTATGCTCCAATCTCTTCATCGAACATCCAGTAGGTCGAACAATTACAAAATTGAGCAACAACAAATTCTTATTTAGTAAAAAAAAAAAAAAAAAATTATTCAGTTGATCATGAATCTTAATCTTACTTTATAGTCATGTACTACTCTTTCTTTTGATATGTGCATAAGTTACTTGTATTCATAAAGATGTTATTGTGAAAGTGGAACATATTGTTATTTTTTATTTTCCTGTTAGGGTAGCGTAGTCTTTCTTATTAGGTTTTTCCTGAGGTTATTAAGTTTTGGCTTTATAACCAACCATTAATCTTGTGACATTTTGATTACTTGTGCCATACAATATCTTTTGCCACCTCCTCTCTTTGGATTGTTACATGTTATCATATCAGTCACGCCAAAATTTGCAACGGCCACCACTGAAGTTGGCTCCCCTTACCATATGAGATGACATTGCAGCCCACCTCATCGGCACTACCCTACACTGTTCATCGGCACACTGTCCATTGATATAGTTCGTTGTACTGTTCCTCATCGCAAATTGTATTGCAGGCAATACCAACCACCGCCGGCTCATCTTACAGCATGGATGACCACCCTCGGGCCTCGTCGGCCACTGCTCAATCATTGACCGCCCTTGCCTTGTCATTTTAAACAATTTTTAGCCCTAATGTGGTACATAACAGGTTTAATCTACTACGTCCAATCCTCGCGGTGCATTCTCACCTTCTGGATATATCAGCAGCATCTAAAAAGTAAGAACCACTCTTTCTTGCAGTTTGCGTACATGCATGTAGAATAACTCAGCCGAGCTTGTATGTTTTTATAGACAATCTAGCTCTGTTGACATGAAATTACAGAAAAATCCTAATTTATTCTGTTATTCTTGGGGTATATTAGGTTGGAGATAAAGCAAGCTTCGGAAGGGTTTCATCATGTTCCTGGGATAGTGGAAGCCAAAGTGGAGAACACAAGGGAAGTCTGGAATGTACTGCAGGCTGGAAGCAGTGCAAGGGCCGTTGGTTCCGCCCACCAAAGCCCCCTTTACCTTCGGCGACCACTATTGGGCTCCGAAATAGTTTTTAACGCAGTATAGACCCTTTTGTACCTCTATAAACTCCTTTTCCACATCGGTCTAACCTTCAGACACTACCGACATTCTTTGTTTGATGTCTCACGTCCTCCGATGCAACAACGAAGGCTCCCACCTACTCTTTATTGTGTGTTTTTGGTTGAATATGCATTGTTCTTCTTCCAAGAAACGAGCATAGCAAGCTCTATGCATGTTGGGTTCTCTGTATTTTCGTGGGGTTTAGTATTACACAGAAAAGTTATGGGTGTTATGATCCAATCACTTCCAAGGTGTATGTCTCAGCATGTTTGTTTTTGAGCGTACCCTTATTTCATTCTTCCTCCCACAACACCACCTTTATTGAGGGAGGGCATGATTCATATTCTGATTCCTCCTGATATGTCTTCCGAGGAATACTCCTTTACCCTTGAGGTATCAGGTATTCCCACAGGTCTTGCTACTCTCCCTAGGTCCACTCTCCTCACATCTTACCCTTTGGTTTACTCTCGGCGTTATAAAGCTTCTCGCCCAGCCTCGTAGCTCTACTCTCTCAGCCTCAGCCTCAGCCTCAGCCTGCTTCTTTGGATTCCGATCCTTCTAAATGCCGATATCTAGTCGTGATCACCGTCCATCTGTAAGAGTTGGTTTTACTAATTCTTGTTGTCGTTCTTCGTATCATTCCTTCCTTTCTCGTATATAAACATACCTTGAACCCAAGTCATTACAAGAACTAAATTGGGTAAATGCCATGAATGACGATTAACTACTCTTGCAAAAACTGACACTTGTACGTTGGTTCCTCTAGCGGATGATAGAAAGTGGAGTGCAAAACTCATTATGCGCGAAAAATGTATGTGGATATATATAGGGAGAGAAGAGAGAGAGATAGAGTTGGAGATCGCGGGAGGCAGATTTGGAGATGAGAGATCCATCATCATGAATACAAATCACTTCTGCTCATACCTGCTAGTTTTCAGGGGTGTGTGAAAGTGTAGCATTTAGCTTATTGTTAGTTTTCAGGGTAGTATAATCTTTCACGTACCTGCTCCTAATATGAACTAAGCGTACTTGTTTAAGATTTAAAGGGAAAAAGTAAGCTGCAGGATAGAATCATGTCACGTGCCCACTACAGAGGTAAATTAGAGTTCTGTTCCCTTCCTTATCACGGGAAGGCCTACTAATCTATGTTAAAAGGAATTATAAGATGAGATCTTTGTTTCCCAAGTTGGATTCGTTGAAGCTTCTGTGTTGTTCAAGGAAGCTAACTTGGAAGTTTAAAATCACTGGCACCACCTAGTGCCAAAGTTTTTTCATACATATGGTGCAAGTGAGTGCTTCTGACAAGTTCATAGCTTTTTATTAAAACGAGTAATCAACATCTAGTTGTGTTTGGTTTCCTTTTGAAGTACTTGTTAATCAGAATCGGCTGCTAGATAATACGTATCGTCTTTACGGAAAACACTTCCAGAGGGGAAAACGTTTTCGAGAGTAGAAATCCTCGAGTCTAGTAAAGGGAGCTTTATTATGATCCTGTACAGGCTTTTTACCATGCTATTTAGCTTGAAACCTTTCTTACCTTCTAGGAAAAGTGACAATGTCACGATGGTCAGCAGTCTTGCTCTGCAACACCCTTTTCATTTGAAACAAAACATCACTGTGTTCTGCTTTCTCCCTTAGAAAGGTAATATATCTTCAGATCATTAGCATAATGGCTGGCATTTCCAGTTTCAGTTTCTGCAGTATTTGACTGGTTTTGTGCTTTTTGAACTTTATGAAGCTTATATGTTCTTCCACCAAGTTGCATCTCAGACATCTTAGGTGACCACCATGACCAAGACATAGCCATTGTGCGATGGAATTAAGAAAGTCAATGCATCAGGTGGGAACTATGGCTGAATGGAGTTATACTCAGATTTAAGGTGCTTTATGCACTTGCAACTTCTATTTGTTTTGGACTTCTGCAATGCTGTCATGTTTTTATCCCCTTTGAATAACAGTGATGATGTTGTCAACATGGATTGAGTGGATTATAATCCTGTGTAGCTAATGAAGTGAGAAATTATTGCAGGTGGTTGAACTGTGAAGACCCCTTAATCAATCACAACAAATGGTTTGCAAGGGAGGATAAGGAACTTCTACGTATTATCCAGGAAAGGGGTATCAGTGACTGGATTGACATTGCCGTTCTGTTGGGAACAAACAGGACCCCATTGAAGTGCCTGGCTCGGTATCAAAGAAGTCTTAATGCTTCGATACTGAAGAGGGAGTGGACTGAGGATGATGATGATAAACTTCGCGCTGCTGTAGAAACTTTTGGCGAGGGTAATTGGCAGCTTATAGCTTCCAATTTGGAAGGACGGACCGGTACCCAATGCTCTAATATGTCAGTTAGCCATCTCAATGAAAAGTGCTATTGGAATTTAACTCAGGTTATACGAACAATAATGAAGTAGTTAAGGTACTATACTTCACAGTTCCAGAAATGATAGGGGAACATCTGATACTCCACTATTCTCTGGTGTAATATCTTAAACTGTTGTTTCTCGTTATGGATGTAATTTATTTCGTACCATGCAGATTGTATGGCAAGATGGCTGATTTATTATTAGAGGAGCTAATTTATGTAGCTGGTGTTATTAGCGCACTATCCAACCGTCCGTGCTCAAACTCAGATTCTCTCATTGGAAAATCAGCCTTCTGTTAATATCTTCCCTCAAGCTCAAACTCTGCATTTCTTTGCCTTTGTTCCATTGGCATAGATGTAAATGCTCGTGATTGAGTTGGTGCATTAGCTCAAGGCCTTACAATTTCCTAGGAAAATAAAATGCAAACCATTGGGGCTTGTTGGGCATTTTAGAAAGAGTGGAAAGACGTCTTGGTGGGCAGTGAGGAGGTAGAGTGGGGAAGTGAAGGAGTAATGGAAGCGTGGCTGCTTGCTGGAATTTGCTTGATGCAGCTTATTTGTGATTGAGTTGGTACATATAGCTCAAGAGCCTTACGACTTTGTAGGAGTTAAAACTCTGAACCATTAGAGGGAACTGTGGTTTAGAAGTATGTGGAGGATGTGTGTTGCCGGTGGTGGGGAAACAAAGGAGGAAGGCGAGTGTGGCTGCTTGCTCCCCTTTGCTTGATGTGGCTTATTTGGAGGCTGGAGGTAACATCATATTTTACAAGGGTATTTAGGAACCGATTGCTAGATGAAAAACTCCATTTTCATCTATTTTGTTTAGTTGGTGTTTTAGGTTTGACATGTCCTTCTTGATATGTAACACTATATTTCTCGTTTATATATGTCCTCACGTATTCATTGCTGACACGTTTCAAACACAGACACGACACGACTCTGTCCGGATACGTGTCAAACATGCCTAAATACGTGTCTATATGTACACACACACACACACACACACACACACACACACTCGGATACGTGGACACTAGGACAAGTTGGGTACTCTCTTGGGACACGTTGAGCGCATTAGGAGGTTTAAAATGTAATTTTAAATCTTGGTCCAGAGTTAAAATTTCCATAGACATTTAGTTTATGTACGCTTATCTAGTGACCATTGCTTTGTATCTTTGTGACTTTAATACTATTTGTGGGTTTTATCTTAATTTGATGATATAATGTTTTAGATCGTTTATACAAATTGACAAGATACCTCTATAGTACAATAATATAGATTTTGTGCTCTCTCAGGTAGCTGCTCATTCACTATCTATCTTTGTCTCTTCTTTAGTCTGCCTCTTCCTTGACTCACATAGCTTGATTATTCTTTCATATGTTTCTCTTCTATGAAGCACTAAAATTAGCAATGAATTTGGTCTGTGTGTATTATGGTGAACTGTAGTCAAAGCAAAATGGAATTTTGGCAGACAATGTCAAAAATAGGGCCACGAGGAACTTAGAAATGTTTTTTAAGACATGATTGAGAGGTTTAAGACTTTTCAGTTTATCGGATGTCTTGTTTTTATCAGAGCTTTCTAATTGTTCTTTTCAATATTCCATAAGTACCTTTTAGTTTAAGGGCAAAAGTGTAATGCCTTGGATTCTAAATATTGCATTTCATACAAATCTATCCCCATAGTATCATGTTATAAAACACTCAGCAGATGTTTTCATTTATTAGTGGTCTGCAACTTCTGGAGTTCCTCTCATACTATTTTAATGATTCTGCTTTAGATGCATTGGTAATACATCAGTAGCATGATAACTTTGTACATCTAATTTATTTAATAAATGCAGATGGATAAAATCCCTCCACCCGGCTAGGCAAAGGTTATGGAGGTGGACATTGGAGGAGGATAAGCGACTTACAGTAGCAGTGATGCTTTTTGGGCCAAAAAACTGGAATAAAATAGCTCAATTTGTTCGAGGTCGAACTCATGTGCAATGTAGAGAGAGGTATAGATATAAATCCCAATCTTGGCTCCAACACAGTTTTGATGTGATTTTATTGTAACACCTGACTTGTGGCAGATGGTTCAATAACTTAAATCCTTCTTTGATTTTTGGTGGATGGACTCAAGAAGAGGATTCTAAGTTGGATGCTGCAGTTGTGGAACATGGAAATTGCTGGTCTAAGGTTGCTGCTTTTGTGCCTCCCCGCACTGATAATCAGTGTATGAGGTAAATTTTTGTATACCATTAAAAGAAGGGCAAATTTCACTAACCTCCCCTGAGGTTTCTGACACAAACAGATACCTCCCCTGAGGTTTCTGAAATGACACTGACCTCCCCTGCTTTTCTAAAACATCAAAAAGTACCCCCCTGCCGTTAGTTTTCAATGGATGGCGTTAACATTTGCCCGAAAACTACCAAAAATACCCTTTTCAACGATTAATAAAATAATTTTAACAAGTGTTTTTATTTTTTTTGTTTGTCGCAAACAAAATGATCAATGAAATAAAATAAAAAAATAGATTCGTTAGAATCAAATTCATATTAAAGACGAATTATGCATCAAAAAATTGCGTAACTTGTCTTGTTTGGACTTTATAAGATTTTACTTTTCGAGGAGTATAATAAAAAAATTCTTTTTGTTTTCTCAATTTCGTATTTATTAAGCAGATAAATGCAAAGAGAGTTTATGCTCAAGGATTTTTTTTATTTCGTCATTTAAACTCCACCACAACTATCCCATTCACTAGGGCGCGATTTGACGTAATAATCTTTTTGCAATTATTGTCTGTCTTTGTTAAAAAAGTTCTCTTGTTTGTTTTGTATAATTTTTTTTGGTCTTTTCAAACATTTCTCAATTTTAGTTCATGTTTTTTTAATTATATGTATACGTGCTTATTTCGCTATATATGTATAGCAACATTTTATTTTACATGGTGATGTTTAAGTTTCCAATTCATTGTCGCTCGCGACATCAATTAAATCGAAACAATTCAAATAAAAAGTGAATATGTAAAAATAATACTGTAGATATTGGAAGAAATAAATGCATGTATATAGGCAAGGAAATGGAGAGAATAATATGTATGTTTATTATATTACAAAAAATGGTGGCATAATATAATATGTATGTTTATTATATTACAAAAAATAGTGGCATAATTTGTAGTAAAAAAAGTGCGGATTTTAGTAAGAGGTTGGAACCATTGAGTTTGGTTGTAGGAGTATTAGATGAGGGTAATTTTGGCATTAAGTGTATAAATTTAGTGTATTAATAAGGGTATTTTGGTCCTTTTCGCGCAAAGGTTAACACCATCCACTGAAAACTAACGGCAGGGGGGTACTTTTTGATGTTTTAGAAAAGCAGGGGAGGTCAGTGTCATTTCAGAAACCTCAAGGGAGGTATCTGTTTGTGTCAGAAACCTCAGGGGAGGTTAGTGAAATTTGCCCTTAAAAAAAATGTTCTTCGTGTCACATTGCTATTGTGTTATTTCATGTTTTTCCCTTCAACCATTCTGTTCTGATTCTTCTTAATTTTTCTCTACTGCCTTTTACTCCTGTATTTAATGATTTTCTCCTCTGGCTCTCTCCTCTATGATTAGGAGGTGGAAGAAAATGCATCCACTTGAATGGTCAAGTCTCAAAGCAGAGAGAGAGGTACAAAAGGAAGCTTTCATATCAAACTTTGTAGATCGGGAGTTAGAACGAACTTCACTCAGACCAAAGGATTTTATTCCACAAGCAATCACAAATGCAGTTGAGGAATCTAAAGATGTAAATCCTTATGGAAAACGAAAGCGGAAATCAAGGTATGCTGGTCAGATCATGTGGAGCAGTGTTTTCAAATTGGGATACGTACCGTGTATTGTTTTTTTCATTGTATAAATCGTATCGGGATACGTATCGCGTATCTTAAGATACGTTTGATGGAAGAGTAGGAGTTTCTAATATTTAGTTAGACAAGATTTTAGTTAGACAAGATTTTGGGGGAGGGAGAAATAATTAAGGCAATGGTGGGGAAGGAGGGTATTTATATCACACTTAAACTCAGAACTCTTTTTTTCGGCTTGGTACAAAATGGCTAGAATCCATCCCTATTTATACTACTCAATGGAAGGGTCTAGTCCAAATCCATGGAAGAGTCTAGTCCAAAGATATTTTCATATAAGATGAACTTTGAGGTAGATTCTAGAATTACAAACGTAACTAATTCTCACAAAAAAATCTAGATATTTCACAAGGATATTATAGAATTTCTAGAAGATCATATTATAGAGCTTCTAGAAACTAGATATTTATATCTACTTCAATAATATCTTTCATTTTTAAACTTTGTCAATTGGGCTTATTTGGACTTTATTTTTCTTGTGCCAAAATACTAAATCTAGTTTATTCTTCAACAAAAATAATCATAATTAATATACGACTAAAAAGTTGTTATTCCTAATGAAATCAACTAGCTATACTTACATTTACCCAAAAAAAATGTTTTTAAAATGCAAAATTTCAAGTCTCTCAATTGGGGTCTATCACATTAAGGCTTCTGATGCCTTAGCTATGGAAAGAAAAAAAGTGTTTTTTTAAACTTTTGGCACATGCTATTAAATGATGCACTCTCTTAAATATACAAAAAAAAAATTTGTCTTTCTTTTGGTTGGTTGAATGGCTAACACAGATTTCCTCATTCTTTTTCCTAGTATTTTTCTTTTTGTTGGCCGACAAAATTATTTATTTTTTGACATTGTAGCAAACTAAAAAAAAAAATAGCAATACTATTTCAATAACAACGGGTGAACTTGCTCTAATCTCCTAACGAGGCGTAACATTGCCCTTGTATGATTCAGGCAAAACACAATCGAATTATGGTTTTTTCCTTTATTCAAGCCCTACGTTGAGGTTGAATTTCTATCAAGTGTTTGAATATCGCCATAATTAGAGCAAATGGCTTAGATTAATATGTTTGGGGTTCTGCTTCTTAAAATAAGGTCAGACTTTTTTCCAATAAGTAATCGTAAGATATGTACCAAATAAGGATACACATAAATCGTAGGATACGTGATCGTATCGTAGGATTTCTATACAGGGAGGATACAGGGTGCGATATGTATCGTTTTCCGAAGGAGACGATACGAATCGTATCCTACGTATCGTGTACCGTAGGTTTTCAATAACTATGCTGTGGAGTATGTTGCATTTCTTTGGATTCATATGAAACACACATAAAGGAGGTCAATGATAATAGGGCTTTTCATGATTACTGTGTTCTTGATAACAGTGAATAAAGATCCTTTAAAGTTGTCTGTGAGTTGAAACAATTGCTTAAATCCCAGCTGTATATCTGAACTTGTATTTATGTTACCATGTCACGTGTTATGGCATTTAGTTACAACAGTGTTCTGAAATGCAGGTCCAAGAGATCTACGAAGGAAGCTCAAAGTTGTTCTGGGGAAGTTCCATTGTTAACCAGTGGCAATGGGATTGAGAACTGTGGTGGTGATGACTCTATTTCAAAGAAGAGAATGATGAAGCCACGACAATCAAAGAAGAAAATAAGCCTTGACCCGACTCAAGATTGTGCAAGGAATTGTCAAGTTGGACCATCTGATTGTAAAAGGTCAAGGACTACAAAGAAGTCTATTTCCAATCATATATCAGAGGTTGAAGATGGGGATGACATGACTCTCGCTTTGTTTATTGAGAATAAACTGAAGAAGATGAGGCTTGAACTTGCTGAAACGGGTAATTTTGTTGTTGGAGGGATATCTCCTTCACATGAATCATCGAAAGATCCGTTGTGTAATCATCACGAGGCCCCCAGCCCTCCTCCCCCTGGATTTGAGAATCCAATATATGGCAGAGAGGATTAAACATATTTTGCCTAATCTTATCCGTCATGATGCAGGAGCATATTAATGCTTATTGAAAATAATGTTTTATTTTAGTCTAATGTGTCTTTCTAGTTCCTAGTCAAAGAGTCTACTTGTTTTTTTTCATTTCTCGAAGAGTCTTTTTAGTTTTTAGTAGTCAAAGTTTTTAGTTTATTAATTAGTTTAGAGTCTTGGAAGTTGAAATTTACATTTCCTATGCTTGGAGGGATGTTCTAAGTTATCTATTTAAACCTATCTAGTCAATGAAATTAGTAGAGTTGAGTTAAGTTAAATTGGCCTTTGGTTGTTGTGAGAAGTATTTCTACTTCTTGTTTTCGTTTTTGTAGCTCTTAGGAGGATTCCTTTGAGTGGTGAGCGACCCCTATGCCCTGTATTCCTTTTTAGACACTTCGGGTGGTGATAATCTGTAACCCGTTGGCGTTTCTAATTGGGTGGTGAGCGTCTACCCTTAATCGTTTATTTTTTATTCCTTCCCATCTGTAAAATCCGGTATCAAGTCATCTGTTTTTGTCAATCCCGGAAGTGGTCCTATATTTGAAGACCGTGACATCTTTTTTGTAAATGGCTTCATAGACTTGTAAACAAAGGTTTCCGGCTTATTATTTCTGTGGATTCCTTTGATCAAAAAGAGAGGAAAAGAAGAAGCTTGCTATAGTGTGCAGATTTTCTGTGCTGTGGGATTTTGGTGGTGCGTGTACTAGCTTTTGTTGTCTGTGCTGTGGATCCTTTAATCAAAAAGGGTGTAAAAATGGGAAATGCTAACGGGGCAATATTGTACCCGTTAAGGGTATAAAAAGTACACTTGTGGATCTCACTTGTACTTACAAGTGTACTGTAAAGTGTACTTTAAAGTACAAGTGAGACTAACAAGTGTACTTTTTTGTACCCGAACCCTTCTACCTGCATCGACGGGGGTGCATTGACCACGTACTGAAGGCGTCGGAGACGCCGTTATGGGTCCCAAACGATCGATCTGAGCAGTTCATCCTTCTCAAAATCGAATTTCGAGTGGGCCCACGCGGGAATGGAGGCAATCGGACGGCTGTATGAGCTCGATCGAAAATCACCACATATCATTCTCAAAAAGCTTTATGAGATTCCTTAAATACAATGTTTACAAGGCACCATAGAACAGAAATACTTACTTTTTGATCCTCTTACTGAGGAAAGCTGGAACGTCCAGAGACTTGGTAGGTAGAGGTGTCAAACGTGTCCGTCGTGCCTTGTCGTGCCGCTTTTCTTCCGTGCCAACAATGCATGTGCCCATGCCATGCCCGTTTACTTAATCATGTCATGGCGTGTCGTGCTTAATCGTGTCGTGCCCAATTTTAGTCATGCCGTGTTGTGCCATTTTTCTTCATTCGTGCCGTGCCGTGCCGTTTTGTGACCGTGTCGTGTCGTGCCGTTTTGTGACCGTGCCGTGCCGTGCTGGCCCATTTACCTAATCGTGTCGTGCCGTGCCAGCCTGCTTACTTAATCGCGTCGTGTCGTGCCGTGCCATTTTTTAATTGTGTCATGCCGTGCCGACCCGCTTTCTTAATCGTGTTGTGTCGTGCCAGCGCGCTTAATCGTTTGACTCGTGTCGTGCCGCGTCCGTTTACTTAACACTGAACCAAACCGAATCGGTCTAATGGTTTTATTGTAGGTTAATTGGTTCCATATGTGTAACGGTCTGATTACAGTTCTCAATTCTTTGGAACCGTTATACATGGTTCGGTTCTTGAGTTCTTATAAAACCGGTCCAATCTGGATTGTGTATACCCCTACCAACACCAATCATGTATGTCTGAAGTTCTGAGGGCATGGTCAGTATATACATGAATATATCCATACCATATATATTAGACACAGCCATATTAGATTGATCTTCTGCATTTCAGGAATGTGGGCCATGAGAATCATGAATCCACGACGGCGGTGCCTTAGAACAAACAATACATTTATCACACGAAACTTATTCGAAATTTATCAAAATTCACCAAACAATAAATTTATTACACAAAATTTATCGATTGTACAACAAAAATCCGAAATTTATCACACAAAACCCAATTTCTACACACGAAATTTATCGCACGAAAAATATATATCTAAAAAAAAATCAAACACCACCTCAAAATTTATCGCCTGAAATTAACTAACACCGGATTGGTCGATATCCGTGATTTTTGACATAATAATTAAATGGGAAAATTTTAACTTCTGACTCGCTGTGGTTAAGAACGTTATCATCAAATTAAGATTTTTCGTCATTACAGACACATACATATAATGAGGAAAAAACTCCGTACTTGTATCAATCAACCAAATGCATGCATGAAAAACCCTCCTCTCCTAGAGGTGTCAAATGGGCCTTGCCGGCACCGCATGACACAAATAAACGCGACACGGGCACGGCTTGGGCACGGTATAAGTTGGGCACGGCATGGTGTGAGCGGGCACGGGCACAGGGCACGGAAATGGGTGGGCACGGCATGGTAGGTGGCCTGGCACGACACAGTCTAAGCCGGGCACGGCACAGGCACAGTACGATAGTTGGCCTGATCTGGCACGACACGGACTTAGTCAGGCACGACACTGGCACGACACAAAAGTGTCAAAGGAACGGCACGGGCACGGCACGACACGGTAATTGGCTTGGCACAACACAACACGGAAGTGTGAAGGGCACGAAACGGAAGTGGCACGACATTGTAATGGCCTGGCATGACACGGTCTTAGTGTGGCACGGGCACGGCTCGATAATTGGCTTGGCACAACACGGAAGTGGCAAGAAATGATTATTTATTAAATAAATTGACTTGCCATAATAATAAGGAAAAAAAGGAGGGGAAAATTTAAAAATGAATTTTTGAATAAAAAAATTTAAAAAATTGAATTTTGACTTGTCATGGACTCATGGCCCATTAGGCCATAATAAGAAAAAAATAATTTTTATTAAATGAATTGAGTTGTGCTGTTGTGCCGCTTGTGTTGTCAGTTGTGCACGGCACGGCGGGCACGTTTGACACTGACACCCTCCATCGTCACACTTTTGTGTTTTTGGTCTATACACTTGCTCATGAACTCGCATAAATGTGCAGTGGATGTGGTTGTTGGGGCATCACGTTCAATTCAATTTGGAAGGTTGGGACAATCCAATTTGGTGCTGATTGGAATCTCGGTAAAGTTCACATATTGGACAAACAGACCTCTTATTATTAGACAAACAAATCTCTCACACACATTAGAGAGTCTAGGTAGGGCTGAAACCGGTTCGGTTCGATCTGGTTCGTGGCCATATTTCAGTGAACCAAATAAAGTCGGGTCGGGAGCAAGAATGAACCGAAACCGATTATCTAGAGCTCGGCTCGGTTCGCTGTCTAAGTGTGTCCAAGGCCGGCTCTAGGGTGAAGTCAAAAGAAGCGACCGCTTTAGGCCTATAAAATTTGGAGCCCATTTTCCATATAAGACATGAATATATCAATAGTTTGTGGGAACTCACCCTGACCAAGAGGTTCTCGGTTCAAAAACTAGGAGGGCCCCCTCTCTACAAAGATTTTTTTTTTTTTAATTTCTCTGTTGGGACTTGGGGTAAATAATACTCAACTCTTGTTCCTTTTGTATATTCTTATGCTTAAATGGTTGTATATGTCATTCAAGCCCAAGGTTTAAATCTTTTGCGTAACATAAATTTTTTGACTAGTTTTTTTTTAATTAATATTTTTTCGTTTATCTTAATTTCACTTTTAACTTTTCATTTTTAATACAAATATTCACATATAAAACACTTTTGATTATAAGCAAATCAAAATAATTAATTTTCACTCAACAAACTATGATAAAAAAAGGTTTAAAATAAATAAATCTCTTATTGCTAAAAATAGTATTTATACAATTAAAGTTTAAATGTGCAGTCTCTCTCACACTTTCTTGGCCATTTAGTGACCTAGCAGTATCTCTCTCATGGAGGGAACTACCAATCAACACTAACACCCTTCTTCATCACACTTTCGTGTTTGCTCCATATACTTATCCAGTTGTCCCTAAACTCACATAAATGTACAGTAAATATTGTGGTTGTTGGGGCGTCAGGCACCTAATTTTTGCTTTGTAACAGCAAGCAAGATGGAGAAAGGCGTTTTTTTCATTTTCCCTTTTTTGGTCGGGTGATGGAGAAGGGTTGGAAGCTGGGACATTAATCCAATTTGGTGCTGATTGGAATTTGAGTAAAGTTAACAAATTGGACAAACAGACCTCTGAGACAAACAAATCTCTCGCACTCATCGGAGAGTTTGGGGGTGTGTGGTGTATTTAACGGGCCACTCCGCTAACCTAATCAAAATAATTAATTTTCACTCAACAAACTATGATAAAAAAAGGTTTAAAATAAATAAATCTCTTATTGCTAAAAATAGTATTTATACAATTAAAGTTTAAATGTGCAGTGTAGCGGCCGGGGGTTCGGGGTGGCCCCTTTTTACCTCGGCTGCCTTCCCCCGAGGGGGGCAGGGGTCCCCGAAGGGGCCCCCTTATTTCCACGAGGCGTCGGGGGGCTTTCCCCCGGCAGGAACAGGCTCGGCCAAGATCACACCTCGGGAGACCGCGCCGGGAGGAGCCGGAGGTGCCTCCGTGGTTCGGTACCCGAGGGTACCCGGACCGAGTCGATTGACCTCGGTGCCGAGCGGGTCACGTCAGGTGGCAGGGGGGCTCGCTCGAGGCACCCCCTGACAGTCTGAGTGGCACATTAATGAGCTCAACCACTCCACGTGCGATACATCATGGCGTTCCACCAACCCTGCAAACTTACGCCCGCAAGGAGGGTAGGAGATCTGACAGATGGGGGCGTCAGAAGCACGTGACGCCCCTATGAACACAGCCGCCGAGGCACCACTCGAGTGGCATACGTGATCAGTGCATTCAATGCAATATCGGGGACGGGGCGCGTGAGACCCCCGAGGGGCGTGCCGAACACGCGCTCCCTCGCCTATAAATATGGCTCTTACCCCATTTGCACAGGGATCCTCTCCTCACAACTCTCTCTCTCTAAGTTCTCTACTATACTTCTCCCTCAGTCGCTGACTTAGCCATCGGAGTGCCTTCCCGGACCACCACCGTCCGGGCTAGGCGCTAACGTGGTTGCTCCCTTGTGCAGGTACCGTTCCGGTGTACCCCCACAGCTCAGCTCCCCCTCTCCGACGAGTCCCTAGGTACCGAACGAGGTCCAGACCAGCTCCTCTTCAGTCAGTGCAGTTCCAAACGGGCAAAGAGGCCAATCCGGTGGAGGATTCCCCCACATGCAGTCTCACTCACACTTTCTTGGCCATTTAGTGACCTAGCAGTATCTCTCTCATGGAGGGAACTACCAATCAACACTAACACCCTTCTTCATCACACTTTCGTGTTTGCTCCATATACTTGTCCAGTTGTCCCTAAACTCACATAAATGTGCAGTAAATATTGTGGTTGTTGGGGCGTCAGGCACCTAATTTTTGCTTTGTAACAGCAAGCAAGATGGAGAAAGGCGTTTTTTTCATTTTCCCTTTTTTGGTCGGGTGATGGAGAAGGGTTGGAAGCTGGGACATTAATCCAATTTGGTGCTGATTGAAATTTGAGTAAAGTTAACAAATTGGACAAATAGACCTCTTAGACAAACAAATCTCTCGCACTCATCGGAGAGTTTGGGGGTGTGTGGTGTATTTAACGGGCCACTCCGCTAACCTAATCAGCAATTGCTCTGAGAGATTTGTGGGTCCCTCCTGGGAGAGAGAGAGAGAAAAAAAAAACCTCTTAGGCTAGTGACAATTTTGTTGTGGCACTGTGTGGACTTTTAGGCTACACATACTCTAGATTTCTTAATCTTTTGCATAGTAAATTACATAAAAGTTCCTCTGATCTGTAATGCCCTATTTACTTTTTGAGATATTCTTCCCTCAATCTTTTGGTGTTGCTTGAGGGATTCTGACTTCTGAGACCCCGTAGCGATTAATGGAAAATCGGAAGTGCAACTCAATTGGTGTCCATCTAAGCATATTATCTAAACGTTTGAAACACACTATTTCGGGCAAGGGCTGTTGAGAGAGACTGCAGATGGCAAACTTGAAGTTTAGACAAATGAGGCCAAGGGCGTGGAATTCAAGCTAACTGACGGTGTTGATATCAAGAATGTGTTGGAAAAATTACAGTGACAATCACAGATCCAAAAAACAATTTCCTCTCATATCATTATACATGAACAGAATACAATAAAATTACATAAACTGAAATAATTACAGAATTGAAATTGAGATACAAACAGTGGATTGAAAAAGGCCGAGTCGTGTGTAACACACTCTCCTTAACAAAGATGCGCCGCCTACCGTGGGTGTTGTAGGTTGAACCGACGTCTTCATCCCAGGATACAACGGCTTGGACCACAGCCAACAGAACACCGCTGTTGACTGTCTTGGCGAACTGAAACTTGCGTCTGCCTCTCTCTCTCAAAACACTATTTCGGGAGTACAATATGATGCTCGAATTTCTAATGATGAAAACACACAACAGAGCTACCATTTTATAGCTGGAAAATGGAGCTGAAACTTGATTAAGAGATTAATGGGGGAGCCTCCCCATTGAATACGAAATTGAAATTCCCAAATGAATTCTGCAGATTTGAAACTCCTCTCACAAATGCTGCAATTGATTTTGAGGAAGAAAACTGCCACGGGAATGAATGGCTTCAAACCTCATCATGGAGGGGTGTAACTCGCGTATTAACCACCGTTAATTGGATCACGTATTTGAATCTGTTGGGTGGTCTCGGTTGCCTCGGGAGACCCTCCAAGTGCCCCGGTTTCATTCACAAAATTCTCCAACAGAATGAAGGAAAGATCTATTTTACGGGTGCATCAAGCAAACAAGACCTAAAGGAAGGCTAAAGGACATTACTGATGGTAGGTCTTATGGTAGATTTATGAGCTATGATCCCTCAACTGAACAAACCGAAGTACTGGTCAGAGATCTTTACTTTGCTAATGGAGTTGTGATCTCACCACAGTTTGTAATCTTTTGTAAAACTATAATGTGTAGTGGATGTGGTTGTTGGGGCATCACGCACCTAATAATTTTTGGTGCGTTTTTAGGTGATTTGGTTCACCCTCACTAAATGAGGGTTAACGCCACCCTCAGTCTGATTAGTAGAAAAAATGTGGGGTCCACGGAATCAATACACTATTTAGTAATAATGGGGTTAGTTTGTGGTGGATCTGACACTTTTTCCACCAATCAGAATGTGGGAAAAATTCACCCTCATTTAGCGAGGGTGATCCAAATCACACTCGTTTATACTACTGCTAGCAACCGACCTACGCGTTGTGTATGCGTTATTTAGAGCTAGCGAATGAAGGAAGAAAGTTGGAAAATAAGAAAAAAATTCAAATTTCTATAGTTAGTATGAGCAAACAAGCATAATGATGACGGGGAGTATGTTTTTTACCTTTCTCATCTGCGAAGAGTGGGAAAAAAATAAGCAATTTTGTGAGCACTTAGCATATTAAATGTATACATGGCAGCACCAGATCAACGCATGTTGTAATACATTGTGTTATGTGTAGTGAGACAAATCCGACAAGATTATGGGTTGGTTTGACTGAATGAGATCCAGAGTTATAAGCTAAGCCTTCATGGGTTGAATGTGTTGGGTCGACTGTCCAAGCCCAGTATAAGAGACAGTCTAGAGGGCCTACATAGCGATTTGGGCCGAGTGGTCTGGTCTAGTCCAATTGACTAGGGCTGGGTGATCACAGTGAAGTCGCCAGCCAGCATACTTGATGATAGTAGGCCGTAGGGCTGTTCAGCGGATCATCCGATCCGCCAATCCGACCAATCCGAACCATCCGTTGATCCATCCGTGAATGTTCGGTTCGGTTCCGGATCGAGAATTTCTTATCTGGCGGTTCCGGATCCGCTCGGATCCGCTCGATCCGCTCAATCCGCTCAATAATCCTTCTTTAATTTGTCAAATCCGCTCAATCCGACCTGATCCGATCCGTAACCGATCCGTGAATGTTCGGTTCGGTTCCGGATCTTAAAAACCATAATCCACTCTGAGCGGATCGGATCAGATCCGTATCCGATCCGTGAACACCCCTAGACTAGGCCGAGTGAATACACACCTCCTTCCGTATGGTCTATAAAGTCAAGGAAGCTTCGGCCGAGCATTTATAGGGCCGAAGGTCAAGGAGTAATGATAAGATCAAGTATCACAAACCCTTGGGCCAAATGGTCAAGGGCCAAAGTAAATGGTTAGACCGTTCCATGTGGACCCAGGCAGGTCCGGCCCTGTGTTTCACGAGGCCCCAACTCTATCCTCAATTTGAGGCCCTTCATATATATATATATATATATATATATATATATATATAGTAAGCTTCTAATGAGGACTCCCTCATTGGAAGTTCTATGCGGACCTGCCCCTTTTTTGTGTTTCCGGACCAAATTTTGACGATCCGAACCGTTCAAAGTTTTTAAAATGCATTTTCCAAGGTCCATATATAGCGTTTTTAACAAAAACTGTGTGGATCAAGCCCTTCCGGGTATTTTTTTTTGAAGATTTTCCGCGTGGACACTTAAAAATGCATTTTAAAAACATCTAACGGTTCGGATCATGAAAATTTGGTCCGGATGGTGAAGTCCTCATGGAAGTCCTCATGGTGAGGTCCTCATTAGAAGCTCATCCTATATATATATATTAAAAAAAAATTCTACGAGACGGGGCCCCATTTTCGGCGGGCCCCAGGCCCGGGCCTGCCCAGCCTGCCCACAGGGCCGGGCCTGGACCCAGGGCGTGTTCATAGTCATCCGGGTCTGGCGATTTCAGTTCAGGCCAATGGGCCCGACCCATGAGCCAACTCGGGGAGGCAGTTAGTAGTATACCCCAGCACATGCGAGGTGCGAGGTGCGATGTGGCACGCGAGCGGAAGCTTCTAGAATCTTCTAGAAGGGCAAGACCACGTGACCAAAGCGGTTACACGTGACGTCATGACATGTGCCGAGCATGGGAGACTTGGAAAGCAAGCACATTCATGCCTATTAATATCGGGGGATGAATCATAGAGAGGTACACACTCATTGATCTGATGGCCTGACGTAACCAATTGTTTACGTTGTAGGTCTAAGAGGAGAGAAATTAAAGAGCACCACCTTGAGTTGAGGAAGAACCACCGCAGACACACACTGGTAGATTCATCCACTATAAAATTCTGCCACATACACATTTAGAGGGTGTTTGGGAACCAACTTTTCAACTTTTCATTTTTTACTTTTTGGTTTTTTGGCTTTTTGGATTATGGTCAGAATGAGTTTTGAATCTGAGAGGAGTGTTTGGGAGAAATGTACAGAATGCATTTTGCAAAAGTAGTAGTGTTTGGGAGAAAAATGATAAAAATGAGTTATGGGTTTTTTTTTACCATTTTGCCCTTGTTTTTTTTTACCATGTTGCTCTAAATCATTAACAGTAAAAAAAACATTGTTCCAATTAATTGTTCCAAAAAACAAAACCCCATTGTTCCACCGGCCCATATTAAAAACTCACAAGCACAGTCCACTTTTCCAAACCCACAAGCATCGTCCACTGACCTCTCCCCTCTCTCTCTCCCCTGAACCCCTCTTTACCAAACCCACACAAAAAAATCCATCGCCGACTTGCCCACCATCACCATCGCCGCCTAGCTTCAAAGCGCCATGGTGGCATCGATTTTCACGCCGGCGCCGGAGATGAAAAGAGCTTCGGATCAAGATGGAAGAACTTGTAAGTTTTATTAGGGCTCAAATTTCTGGAAAATTTACTAAGTTTTAGGGCTTAGATTTCTGATGTAGAATGGGAGCAACAGAAAAAGTTTCAGATCACATGCATCTCCCTTCTCTCTGGCTTGTCTCTGGTATGTGTGTTGTGTGGTAATGGGAGGAGAAAATAACGTAAACTTGAGGGTAGTTTTGGGAGAGAGAAATGAGAAGGCAGAAGTAGAAATTGAAAAGTAGGGGTGAGGGTGTTTTTCGTTTCTTGCTTCTATCATCAGAAATGGAAAAACTGTTTCTCCCAAAACAGCTTCTGGGTGTTGCAGCCAAACACCCAGAAAGAGAAAACGAGAAACGGAAAAACGGAAAAAGAAGCGGCCAAACGGGCTCTTAGGCCTCCTTTGGGTAAAAAAACCATTGTGGTTTATTTTTCGTCTTTATTCACAAAACTTTAAGTTTGACTAATAATTTTATACTTTTTAGATTTCTCTCGTAGAGAGGAGCCAAGAAACCACAACAAATCGACCGAAAACTAACAAATGCAAAAAAAAATTGAATAAGGACAAAACCAAAAAACCACCAAAAAACCAATTTTTTCAATTCACCCAAAGGAGGCCTTAGTATATTAGTTGGTAACTTATTTAGTGCCTCTAGATTTGTCAAATGAAAAAATACTATTCCGAAGTGACTGGAGCCCAAGAAAACAATTCTAAAACTACAAATAAAGTTAACTTTGGTCTTCAATTCAAATAACTAGAAAAGAAAAGAATAACACGTAAATGTTACAACAATTCATAGCAATATTGTATTGGGCAGAGCACTGACCAATTTTTTACGTATTCTATATCATATGATTTGAGTATCGAAAGTGAGGTTATGAGTTCAAACCGATGGAGCAGCGATTAATTCTTAGCAGCAATCGAACTTATTATTAACCAAAAATGATATGCAAGGAAGATTTGCAAGGAATCACGCAAGGAAGACCCTACGGGGCCCAGTACGGATCCCAAACGGCTGATCTGAGCCGCTCAAAAAATTTAAAAAACACATTTCGAGTGGGCTTGCGAGAAACCAGCTCCATCCGATATGTGTGGATGCTTGATCCAAACTTTCATTTTTGAATGGCTCGGATGAAAAAAGAAAAAATGAATGTTTGGATCGAACATTTAAACATATCGGATGGAGCTAGTTTTTAACGGGCCCACTCGAAATGTGTTTCTAAAATTCTTAAGCGGCTCGGATTGATCGTTCGGGATCTGTACTGGGTCCCGCAGGGCCTTCCTTGCGTGATTCTCTGCAAATCTTTTCTCTGCATATAACATTTCTGATTATTAACATACTAAAGTTCACTGAGAAATTAAAAAAAGAAAAAGAAAAAAAGAGTTCCATTGTCGTCATCAGGTGCGTAAATGCAGTTCAAATTCTATCAATGCATATTAAGGTCAAAAAAATACGCGTAGAATAAAGTTAAACACCACACTTTCAAACACTCCCATAATTTATATTCACTGCACAACCTTGACTCGGCCATTTTTCACTACAACAAAATGCCCGAGACAAGCCCAACTCGCCCAACTCAGTGGAGCAAAACTATGTTATGCTCCACCACCTTTCTACTATCCCTTCTTGTCCCTGTACTAGCCGCCGTGACTCTCTACCAGCTCGACTCGTTCGACCCGGCTCCTCTCCCCACCCATGAGTTCTCGGGTCAGCCTGTTTTCATCCCTTTGCAAAACCCATGTTTGCTTGAGTACGCGGAACGGGTCGGGGTTGGAGAGTTGTTAGGGCCTGAAGATCTTGCTTACGACCCGAACTTGGGAGTTATTTATACGGGTTGTAGTGATGGGTGGATCAAGAGAGTCGCGCTGACCGAGTCTGCAGCAGACTCGGTGGTGGAGAACTGGGTCAACACCGGTGGTAGGCCTCTAGGACTCGTTCTGGGACATGACAACGACGTTATCATTGCTGACGCCGTTAAGGTTAGATAATATTTTCAGCATTTTTTTCTCACAAGAAATTTCCACTATAATCAGGTTTACATTTATCGGAAGATCTCGATCAACAAGTGAGGGGATTATATTTATCTCCAATTACGAAAATCGAATTCAACATGTCTTTTTTTTTTTTTTGATAATTCGGAAATAGGATAGAAAAAGCTAAGAAGAGTCAGGTTGCATCAAGAGTGCAGAGAGTTTGTTTGATACAAAACAAAAGAAATTGCAAGCGCATCAAGAGTGCAGAGAGTTTGTTTGATACAAAACAAAAGAAATTGCAAGCAGGGCCGACCCAAGCCCAAGGCCTATGAGGCATGGGCCTTGGGCACTCCCAAAAATGTCAAAATTTGGGGCACTCCAAAATATTTTGGTACTAGGTTTGAATAGGAGTCTTTTTTTTAGAGCCAAGAGGCCCAAGGTTAATTCAAACCCATCTATTGAGTCATGGTTTTGCCCATTATTTTTTGAGAATAAGTAGAGGGGTGGACTATCAATTTATATAATGTTCTTTGAGTTGGTTTCCCTTGAATAGGCGTTGTGGGACTAAGGATTTAAGAACACAAGTCTTCCTTTACACAAGTGCTCTTGTCCCACATCGGAAGAATATGAGTTGGAAGGCAAGTGTTTGCCTATAAATACTTTTACACAACCAAAAACAGTGTAAAAAATATTCCTAAAAATGAATTTGAAGGCTAATAAAAAACATAGTGAAATTCTATGTTCTGATAGACAAATTATTCCACTATGTTGTTTAGTTGGAAAAATGTATAGGACACTATGTGACGATTGGGCCTAGGACACTCAAATATTGTGGGCCAGCCCTGATTGCAAAGTAAGCATAGCCCCTATCAAGAACTTGCCTAATGTTAAGGCTATCTCTTGTCATAAACTCCCTAATGGATAGATATAGGCGCATTAGACATAACTAGAAGTTCGTCCTCTTGTTCTGCTCCAAGATGAGAATTCGTGTCTTTTTTTTTTTTTTACTTGTTGCAAAAAAATTCCAGAAATTATGAACAAAAATACTTATCCAAATTACATATCTTTTCGTAGTAAACTAACTTTTGGGACGAATAGAAATAGATTAAAATAGAAGAAGTCCAGAAAAAAAAAAAAAACTAGATAGGTCAAATTATACAATGTGGGCCTGGCCTTGAGTTTATTCATGCCTTAAGTTTATTCATGCAGATTATTGTCAAATACTCCCTCCGTCCCAATTTGTTTGTCAATTATTCCATTTTCTGCTATGCCTTAAATTGCTTATATCTTTCAATCTATAATGTTTTTCACAGTTTTAAAAACTTTGTATAATAGAATTAATCGTGAACTATCCAACAAGATTCATATTACATATATTTGGAGATCAATATTAAAAGATATAAGCGATCAAAAACTGACACGATTGTCAAAAATTGACAAAGAAAAATGGGACGGAGGGAGTATTTGGCTTAGTAGTACATGATCATAGTGCGTTATTCTTTTTTCCTGTTTCAGAAGATGGGAACAATGTATTCACAAAGTCATAGGAGTACATAACCAGGGATTGGTCAAGTGGTCTTGGCATCAGATTTATGGATTTGTTCCATGTCTCCTTTCTCCTTCTTAAAGTCTCAGAATCGATTTTTTTGCAATAAACTTTTGGGGCCACCTCACCCTGCGCGTAAGTATATAAAAAAATGGCTCTGGGAGGAGTTATAAGGATTAATCAGAGGTACGTGCATGAAAACTGACTCGGGACACTCTACCTCGTAAAAAAATAGTCATAGGATAGGAGTACATGTTTTGAAAATGAGGGACTGAACCCATATAACTGTAATTATCAGATTGTAGTAAATTTTAATTCTGAATAATTTATATGTAGTTGCATTAAAAATACATGATGGTTATGAACTTATGATTATTAAACTGGCCAGGTGGTGATCCCGTATTTTTCAAAAATAAAAAATGAATATTTGAGACGAAGTTGGTCCAAGAGTTGGATAACAAAGTCATACTATATAGCTTTCGTATATCACATCAAAAGCAAAAGAAATTCAACTTTGAAATTGTCAAAGAAAAGTTTTGAAACGCAAGGTGGAGAATTTAATTTTAAACGTACAATAATTTGGGCGGGCTCGGGCAAGTTCGGCTGGGCATCGGGCAGGTAATATTATCCCGAACCTTACCCTAACTCGGTCGGATTTTTCCCGTTCAACTTGAACCCAACCCGGTATCCGAAAATTTGACAAGAACCCACCCTAATCAGGTCGAAACAGGACAAGGCCAATTGCTTGGCCTAAATGCGTGTCATGCCTCTTTCGATGCAGGGGCTAATGAGAGTAACCGGAGACGGAAAGCTTGAAGTGTTGACAAACAAGGCTGAAGGTGTGGAATTCAGGTTAACCGACGGTGTTGATATTACGGATGAAGGAATAATATATTTTACGGATGCATCGAGCAAATATGACATAAAAGAGACCAGATGGGACATGTTGGAGGGTAGACCCTATGGTAGATTCATGAGCTATGATCCCTTAACTAAGGAGACCCAAGTGTTGGTGAGAGATCTCTACTTTGCTAACGGAGTTGCAGTCTCACCGGACCAACAGTTTGTAGTCTTCTGTGAAACCTTTATGTAGGTTATAATTATGTCTTGTATTACTATAATTTATTTTTAGTTGCAAATTAAAACACACACATAAAAAACTTTTTAGCAACTTATTTTTGTGAAAAAAAAAAAACACCAAACACTTGTTTTTACTCTTCGAGGATATCAAAAGCAGACTTGGAGTTATTGTAGCGTGGCAACACACTACGGGATTATAGTGCGCCTAGAAAGGTACCTTGGAGATATCATCCCTACAATATTTTTTTGATCGGCTATTATCCCCCCAGGTCCAATGAAATAGCAACAGTGTTTCGAACTTCTTAGTAACATCCATGGAAAACAAAAACGAAAAAAGATTGAATTTTTCAGCTTCTCAATTGAATTAAATTAGTTAAAATTGCAGGAGGAGGTGTAAAAGGTACTACATGCAAGGCGAAAAGAAAGGTTCTGTTGAGAATTTCATCGATAATTTGCCTGGGACTCCTGACAACATACGCCATGATGGAGAAGGCCGATACTGGATTGGATTAGCCTCGGTAATCACATTTCAACTTTCATTTACAGTACGCATACATTTATGGTATGATGTTTGGAAACTATTGGGTCGATCTCTTTCTCGGTTTGGTTTGATTTGGTTTCGTTTGAATTGAAATAAAATGGCTAAGCAATGTCTACTCATGGTAAATCACTGTGTTTTGTGCTTTTTTTTTCCCCTTTTTTTGCAGGGAACTTCAGTTGTTTTTGATCTAGCACAGAGATACCCATTTGTCAGAAAGGTAATGGCAATCATGGAGAAATACATAGGGACACCGCGGACGAAAAACTCAGGCGTTTTGGCCGTTAATTTGGAAGGAAAACCGCTTGCATACTACTATGACCCCGCATTGACATTGATTACAGGTGGGATAAAGATCGCAGACCATTTGTATTGCAGCTCTCTACTTAAACCTTACATAATCCGCCTCAATCTAACTCAGCACCCTGCTGTATCCGGTACTACGATGAAGTCCTGAATTATGCTATGTTTGTTTCTGTATCTTATTGCACCAATGCCGTGACAAGGTCTGGAATGATACTACGTACTTTCTCTGTCTTACTCCTTCTATTATCGAACTCTTTGGATTTCACAAAATTTGGGAGTTATTGGGGCACCCGTCAATCCGGAATAGTATTTTCTTTTTCACTCTTCGCAGACGAAAAAGGGAAATAACGATGATACCATTATTGAACACCTCAACAAGAAACAGCAGCAGTAGGTGTAACTCTTGATAGCTTCAGATATTAAAAACATTTTTTTTATTGAAACGGTGGGACTTTTGTTCGAGCACTTCTAACCGTCCGATTGAGCTGAAATTTTGTGGGTCCCTTCGGAAAATGTTTTTAAGAATAATGAACGGTTTGGATCACTCGTGTGGGACCCAAAAGTGGGTCTCCAGACGTGATCGGTACATTTTCTGGACAATGGCGTCTGTACATGTAGTTGGGTCCTTATTATTGTGAAAAAAAAAAAAAAAAACACCAAACACTTGGATAAGAGTGAACTCGATATTATTTTCACAGTTCCCTTCATACTAACGACATCAACTCTCTCTCAGCAATTTAACTCTCTAAATTCCCGCAAGAATAAAAGTAAAGGTGGTAAGAAAAGGTCACAACTAACTCAACTGAAAATATTAGCCGATAGAAATATGCCGGCAAGAAACCCAGGCCTGGTAAACAAATTTGTTAATGAAGGAAGAACAAAGTTCCTTAATCAGTCCAAAGCTGCAATAACGGCATCAACCACCTCTTGCGTGGTGCTATCTCCCCCGAGGTCTTTTGTCCGGTACTTTCCCTCCGAGATAACCCGTTTCACAGCAGTTTCTAGCCGGTCGGCAAATGAAGGAAATTGGAGATGTCTTAGCATCATGGCTGAAGAGAGAAGCAAAGCTACTGGATTTGCTTTCCTCTGCTCCACTAGTTTCGTGTTTCCCACATTTCCTGCAGAAGCGCCTTGCTCAAAAACAGCATGATCAGACCCTACATTTCCTGCAGAAGAGAAAAAAAAAAATGAATTGCACTATTATGTATATGCACGTGTATTTATGGCCAAAGCTAATGGAAACACTTGTTATTTCATCCATCTACCATGGAGCTTTTTTATATAGCTTTAAAACATCGTATGAAATGAACATGCATGCGGGTATTATCAGTTCCAACATAATTAAAATGTCAGTTGTGTTCCTCTGGGTGGCATCACTGGAGCCCTTGGCTACCCGTTTTCAGTTACACACACAGAAAAATAAAGTTTCAGAGTAAGCCACCAGACCGAATGTTTCTTAAGCTCCGAGAGAAACAAAACAAACTTCTGGTAACCGCCAATGTCTGATATTGAGAGACTCGTCAATCAATGCCACTGAAATTAGCAATGATAAAGTAGTTTCCTCTCAAAGATATGCTTAAACTAATAGCAAAGAATGCACTATCTTCCGTTAGGTAATAAGGCACTTGAGTTGGTTACTTTTGCCCAACTTAACCCAAGTCATTTTATCAGCAATGGTCCTTTTTTCTCAGGGAAGGAAACAACACAATAGAAACCTTTCCACCCCTACATATGGCTAGCCAAAACTGTATAGCGGCATAACAGTTAGTAAAAAAATGCAAGGAAAGAAATTGAAAAATATTGTCCGATTTACCTCCTGGCATGACTCCAGTGCCGCCAGCTATACCAGCAGAAGTATTTGCAACTAGATTGCCATACAGATTGGGTGTCACCTGCAAAATGAGGAAGAGTTTTTCAAATCTTCGTTCCACAACGAACAAGTGCAAAATCAAAGTGGAAGCGAGATAGAGTTGACACTTTTGAAATCATGCACACACGACGTCATTTCATTTCATCTAATTCTTCCAAAGAAAATGCCCAAGTGCAGCAAGTGCCTCCCTCCTAATCCATGCTGGCTAACAAATACTTCCGTCAATTTGATTAGGAGTTAGGAGTCATGTCATCAATGAAGGTTATTCAAATTTCCTCATGAATCATCTCACTATAGCATAACATCATTTTAACTCCTCCAAGGCATTCTTGCCTGTATTCTTTATGGTAATTCATAAGGATGGGTAAATCAAAGAAGTCGATGTCCGACGGAATAACATTGAGATGGACGAAGGTGAAATATTTCAATGGTGCGATGTGGACAGAGAATAACTATCAAAGCCTATATCAAGAAAAAAAAAAGTTAGGAAGGAAGAAAGAAGAAGCAATTTGTTACGTGACAGTTATAGCAGGCAGGAATATTAGCCAAACTCTAGAAGAAGACGACCTTGTATTGAGAATCTACACCACCTTTGAGAGTTGTATTGTCATCAACCTCCTTTTCAAGACAAACATGGTCCCAATGTATGGTCCTTATATTCGTCAAATCAGACCACCAGTAAACGGAACAGTACTTCAAAAGCTAAAAACAAATGAAGACAAACGGAAGACAACAAGAAAAGTTCCTAAAGTTTAAAGCAACTTCCAAGGCTAAATGTACACCACGTAACATAATCTGTAGTTCCTAAATATCATAACGCATCAATTTTGCAAAATTCAACAAACCTCAAGAAAAAAGAAAATTAGTAGCAAACGAACTACCACACTTCACTTACCATGACATCAAATTGCTCAGGCTTTGAAACAAGTTGCATGCAGCAGTTGTCCACAATAATTTCATTGTACTTGATTCCGGGATATTTGGTAGCGACCTCTCGACAGGATTCCAGGAATAGACCATCTGCAAGCTTCATGATGTTTGCTTTGTGCACAGCTGTGACTTTCTTTCTGTTGTTCAAGTACGCATACTCGAAAGCGTATTGTGCTATACGTTCTGAGCAGAACTTTGTCATCACCTATCAAATATCAGACACAAAACAAACTTCCCGAACATAAACTAATGACATTGCAAGTAGAAGTCATACAAGCGCGAACATGCATGGATCTAGTAACGGTCAAAACAAGAACCTTTTCATGGCCATGACTGCGTGAACTTTAAATGAACTTGCCAAATGCACAAGGCAGGCACCAATTACATCACTAATGTCCTTGAACAAACTGTTGTTTTCACTTGGCATCCATAGCAGTTCAGGTCCATGATAGTTTAAAACAATGGTTTTCAAGACACAATCTGGCTAAGTTCCCGAAACTCGCATTTCTCGATGCTATTTTCCACAAAACCAAGTTAATGTAACAGTCTCTCAAGTAGTAAGATTATGTAGCATCATTAGATGAGAAGCATGTTCGAAAACTACCAGTCTGTTTGGTTTGAGCGGTTTCATGAGAAATGATTAGAAATGAAGCAAAAGAGAACTCTCCCATGATTGGATTTCAAATTAGGTGGGAAACACACTATCATTTCTTCTCTATTCTCACAGCCACAAGAGAATAATTCTCTCTTTTCATTTCGCACTATCAAGCCTAACGGATTGTAGATCCACCGTCCTCTAAGGAAAGCCTATGTCCCCAGTGCACTTTCTGGTTCATACTGCTGAGAATCATTCCTGTTAAACCAAGCCAAATAAAGCTCATTTGTATGTTTTTGCATGTCTTTCTACCATCTCAGTTTTGACAATTAAGGAGGCTCTACAACCTCAGAATCACACAATTCCAACCATCCACATCAACATCAATAAATATAGCTTGAACTTGAAGCTATCAACCCCACAACACACAGAGATTAACTAAAAAACAAAAACACCAGGAAAAGAAGTACCTTGAGGCTTTCAACAACGCCGGGCACGACCTCGTGCTCGAGCCCGGCGTACTCCCCCTCCGTGTTCTCCCTAATCACAACAATATCCACGTTCTCGTGCCTGGTCGGCAACCCAGTCAAATTAAAACAATGCACAAGCGAAGCATACAAATCCAACTCCTTCCTCAGCATCACATTCAACGAGCTCACCCCTCCGCCTACGGGAGTATTCAGCCCTCCCTTCAAACACACCTTGTTCTTCCTGATCGAATCGATCACCTCCTGTGGGACCCGCTTCATGTCGCCGTGGACCTCGTCGAACGTCTCGAAGTACACCGGCGCGTGCATCGCCTCCATGAGTTGTTCGACGGCGTTGGTGACCAATGGGCCGATGCCGTCGCCGGGTATTAGGGTTACGGGCCGTGGAGCGCCGTCTCCGGGTCGGGGCATGTAGGTGACGGATCGGAGACCTAGCTGGAGTGGAGGGTTTGATGATTGGACGAGGCGTTTAAGGATCGGTGATGCCATTCTAGCCATCGGAAAATGCAAGGGTTTGAAATGTCAATGGAGAAGCGAACAGTTGATTCAAAGATTCGCCATTAAAAGAGCTCCGAAGAGGGGAAGAGAGATGGATGGACCCGGGTCCTCCCCGCTTTGAGTCCAATAGAGTCCAATATATTGATTGGGTCCAGTTTACGGGCCATGTAAGATCCGTTCTCATGATCTAAACTGTTCACTTTGTAGAATCCGTTGATAACTACAATCGCGCCAAAAGGAAAAAAAAAAGTTGATTGTATACCTGTCGATATCATTTTGGAACATATTTTCCTTGAGAAAACCGATTAAAATGGATTTAATCCACTGTCCTTGAGTTTGTTTTTATCAACATAAATAAATTCCAAAAATATAGGGATCAATATCTTATGAAGATGTTGATCAAAAAATAATAATAATCTTATGAATGTGATTTTTTTTCAAGATTCTAATTTTCAACGAGTTCTACGTAGTGGACGGTTTTTTATCGCGAAAAAGGATTCTGCACGGGCCAGTAAATGGGCCGTTGAGATAATCTAACTGTCAAGAATCCTTCTCCGAAATCATCTGAGTAAAAATAATTTATTTAAAAATTAGTAGTAATCTTTTTTTATGACAAAGATGTCATATTTTTTTGACATTTTTTTAATCCAAAGTTATATTTGTCTTAAATGATTGATATCGGATCAAAATGATTTTTGTTTTGAATTCTGTCGACCGTCGTCTTCGGCTTTCAACTTTGGTTTGTTTAATGCTTAAATATCATTTTTTTCATGTGTACTAAGGCTAATTTTAATTAATTTTTTTTTTCCTCCATAGAATCTGTTGGCTCCATTACATCTCCCAACCATATTCGCGAAAAAACACACAATTTTCAAGAGAATGGAACTAAAAATTGTATAATAATCGAAATTTATTTATCAAATGAAGCAGAAATTCAAAGTTCAATACATGTTCAAATTGAACAAGTTAAGCCAATGCTGTATGTCAAATTTAATCTTTTGCCAATCATCAATTCCTAGAAAGCAACCCAAGTTGCTGTACTTATTTGATTTCATCTCTCCCCCATAATTAAAACCACTTTGATAAAACCCCCAGCTACAGAAATCATGTAAGTTAGCAGCTGTACATGTATTTCCTATTATTGGGTGGTGGAGGTGGTCTCCACCAGGAACTTTGCAGGCTCACATTTTGCTGCAGAGCCAAACTTGGTTGTACAATACTTCCTGTGCACCCCTGTTAGTCTCCCTGTTGCTGCATTCTGGTGGTAACTTACAATTAGCTTTGAGCATTCACTGCAAAGAAAAAGTTTACACCCATTGTTACTTCGATGAATTATGAAATCGAAGACATGGGAGTCTCAATTCAAGGCGGCTCGACATACCTTTGGGACTTGGACTAAACTGTAAATGAGGCTTCTTTTACCTTTGTTTTTCGCTTTGTAAAAAGTTACTTTTCATTCTTTTTGAGATGCGAAATCACTTGTTAAAAAGTTTGTATCCAAGTTTTTCACATATTTGTTAAGACGCATTTGTCTTTCTTGAAAACCTCGCAATCAATGAGAGACTGGACCTACCTCAAATTAATCTCTTGTGCATTTAACGGCAAATTTATGAAACCGTAAAGGGTACACATTGGGATTGATATATGTAAAAATCTTCTGCTATATATAGAGGTTAGTAATAAAGTTTGAGCAAAATTGGAGGACAGGAGAGAATGGGCAACTCACAGCAGCTGATCTTCTGAGTAGTTTGAATGCCATTCACAAGTCTTACTCCATTGCTTAATCCCATAAAGGGTACACTGGGCAGTGTAGATTGCAGCCGCAGCCAAAAAAGAAGGCGGGAATTTCAGCATTTCATACTCGACAAGGCACAGCTCGATCAAGAAAAATGATAGCAGCTCAAGCTGTTACAAAGTTGCAACATAATTATTTCTGGATCTGATTAGGTTGTGTCGATAGAGATAAAAGAAACTTCTATTACAAACTATCCATAGTTCTATTTTTTTCAAAGCAACCCACGCTTTCGGAAGCAACAAAAATGTGCATTCAATTTTCACAATATGTTTTCGCAAATGAAAACGAGGAGGTGACCCGTGTTTGGACTTTTTTGTTTTCGCAAACCAATTATAGGAACTACCAAAATTGTATTTCCAGCTTTTCGAAAAACTGTTTTCATTTCTGAAAGCACGAAACAAATAAACAAAAGAAGACAAAAATTCCAGTCACCACTTACTTTCCTATCAGATTGAGCAGCCTTAAGGTATCTTTTCATGAAGACATAAGGGGTTGGGACTGACATGTTGAACTGCAATGTATTGAGCATCAGTTTCTCCTGCAGTAATGTGCAACAAAAGGGGTCTCTAATCAATTTTCCATCAACAAAAAAACTTCTCAGAAACTACATAATCAATAGCAATTGTTACCATTTCAAGAACTTCTTTCCTAGAGTAAGCTTTATCCGAAATGAAGACTAAATCTTCCACGACAGGGACGGAAACTTCTTCATATTTGCATGCTAAGAGCATCGCAACCAAACCAACCAACTGCAGCTTCTTTCTAACCATTGTTTGTTGTGCTAAAAATCTATCGATTAGATTAACGGTGAGAAACAACGTCTCGTCCCTCAGATCAAACTTGTGGTGTACCTGTTGATTTTCGGAAAGTGGATTAGCGGCTTCAAACGATCACTGTAATTTCATACATTTTAGTGATATTGTATATGCATACCTCAATTAGCCAGTCAATAAGTATAGCCCTCATCTTCTCATTGATGTCAAATTGTTGAGTCATGTAGTCTGGTGAAACACGGCCACAGTTCTGCACAACATGTTGTTTGTTAGTCATCAAAGATTCAAAAGAAAATGGAACATGGTGAAAAAATAAGCTAACAAATTATATTAAGAAATTAATGATTTCCTGAATATTAATGATTTCCTTGTTTGGAAAAAAGTGTAATGGCCTAGAATATTGAGATTCATTTATTTCCATGTGTGACAACAATCAGTGAAAATATAGAAGCACATTAATTTATCTAGAACTTGTTTATTTCGAAAACGATGTGCAAAATAATTTTGCCGCGAAACAATGTGCAAAATAATTTTGCCGCGAAATTGCGAGTTATGGATTAAAGCAAATTATTCAAGTCTCCTATTCATATATATTTGGCATATTAAAGCAGAAGCTTTAGTTTTTACCTCCATTTTTCTATAGTAGCCGTAAAGATCATCAACATAGTCTACCCCTGCAAGTGGATTCTTGGCATCACAGCTATCAATATCCATAATAGGATCCTCAAATATATCCTCCATTTCAACCTCCTACAAAATCAATTTTACACAATTATATAAATTTAATTTGCGTAAATTAGGATTAAATAAGAATCTACAAATTGATAGACAAATAAAATACCATATGATCCTTCTCATCCAATGCTGCTTCTGTTTGTTCCAATGCCATCGGTTCCGGGTGGTCCTTGACAGCTCCCTTCTGTTCCTCCTCTTCCACATCTGTTAGTGGAATATCCTCCCAAACAGTAAAATTTTGAGCTGATGATGGATTCGGTTTCTTAGTTTCCGCGGGGAAAGCTTGTTGTTTGCTTGCTATTTGCGCGGAAAATTTCCTATTTTAGAGATAACAGAATCAGATTAGAACACTCATTGGTATCCAAATCTCAGGAGGGAAATTTCCAAAATCTGAAAATAAGGGGAAATAAAAACAAACAAACAAACAAAATTGATGGGTTATATCCCAACCTTGTTATTGGTCTATGAGCTTGATTAGGAACGTTCTTGCCACAAACTTCATGTGTTCTGATGGGGAAAAAAAGGCTAAATTAGTGCTTACATAGAATAAATGAAACTATGGATATGAAGGGAAAAAAAAGGAATTTTTCCTGGGATAAATTCATCAGATAGGAAAGGCTGAGAATTACTCTGATAAAACTCTTTTGCTAAGAACACGAGGGTATGGCTGAGCTCCAACAAAATTCTGGTTAATCACGCCTAAGGCTCTTCGGTTGTGCCGGATCTCCATCCCGAACTTTCTGCTACCAATCTCTGACTCACCTTTAATCACAAATCAAAAAGGAAAAAGAAATTCAGAAATTCCCATTTTAAAGCTGGGGTTTTCCAGCTGATTCCAATCCTTCTGTCAGAAAATTAAAGTCAGTAACAGAATTCCAGAAAACCCCACTTCAGAAACTGGGGTTTTTCCAGCTGATTCCAATCCATTTTTCAGGAAATTAAAGACAGAAACAGAATTTTCTGAAAACCCAGTTCAGAAACTGGGGTTTTACAGCTGATTTCAAACTCGAAACGAGTCAAAAATGCAGAATCTCAGCTGAATTTTCAGATCCAGGTTTCAATAGTTACCTTGTTGCAAGTTTGTGGGTTTAACCAAAGAGGGTTTGTTCTCATCTGATATAACCATTATTTTCGGTTAATCGAAAGATTATTCACAACCCAGAAAATAGATCTCCTTTCTTCAACAAGAACTCAACCTAACCCCAACCCCGGAATGTAGATTTAGAGCATCTAAAAGAACCCTAAATCTACAGACTCAGGTTCTGGAAAGAAGAAGAAGAAGAAGATGCAGAGAGAGAAGGGGAACAAGGGTCAAGCAGATGTGAGATGAGGCGGAAATAGTGGGTATTTGTCAGATGAGACAAGGCCCTCTTTATTCAAATCCAACGGCTAGTGAAATGTGGCCGTTTGATTATAGCGCTGGCAAACGTCTTTATTTTTGGTCCTTAACGGTAATGTGGGCATGTGACGTTGCTTTCAAATTAAACATTAATGTTTTTACTTTATCATTGACCCTGTTTTGGGTTGCTTTCATTCTACTTTCCTTTTCGGTTAACACACTCTTTTCTTTGGATATGGAAACCATAATACTCCAAATATGGTTTGAACTCACCATATTTAGAGCCTCGTGTATTACCGTCTTTTCAATCAGTATTTAAAATTACTTGTTTATTAACGTCTTTTCAATCAGTATTTTAAAATCACTTGTTTTTATGTCGGGAGCTTGTATAACGAAACTAATTAGCTTAGATAATGTTTCGTTAGCTCTTAAGAACTTAATACTCGAACGAATTTGAAACCGTACAAAAGTCGTACGACCATGTCATGATGGATTTATCGGTTCGAACAGTGTTAGTGTAATGTAAGATAATCTCAATTAATTTAATCCGCTTAACAACTGCCTCATTTGTCTTATTTGGATTTTTGTCACGTCTTATTTTGTCCGCAATAAATGGCGTTTATTGATTAAGTCTTTATTGTTTCGTAAATGACTTTGGTTATTGCTCTAGTTTGTTCGTTAACGGTTAAATATCGGTAAATTACTTCGCCTATATTAACATTAACAGTTTCATACTTAATCTCCTTTAAATTCATCTAATAAAAGAAACTTTATTATTAATATTAGCAATTTTTGGAAAATTTATCTTGAAAATAACCATAAAGCCCTGTATTTTTAGATTGAAATTTGAAAACCCTTCTATGCAGCTGCAGACATTTTTAGACTATACAGATTGTACTGCGGTTGGCTTTGCCAATATTAACTTCTTCTAAATTAATTGCGAAAAATAATCTATTGTAGTATTTTTAGTTTGTTCCACATTTTTGTACTTGTATTGGAAAATACTAACCGCGGTCTTTAGGGCAATGATTTATGTATAAAAAATGTATCGACATCTGAAGAAAATACGGAGTATATTGATATCTGTAAGATGTGTATTACTATCCAAAATTATTTGGGATTATATATGTTGTTCTTGGGGACCTATACTAAACTGTATACCCTTTTTTTTTTTGGCCATATTGTAGGAGAAATTACTCTGCGCTAACTAGGCCGGCCCTAATATTTAGGTTGCCCAAGCCCGACCTCGAGCTCCGTTGCCCACCAGGCACCAACAATTAAATCATTTTAAAAAATTTAAAAAAACATATAAGTAAAAAAAATCAAAACTTCAATCATTTACTTTGAGATTTGCAAAATCTAAAGAACAAAAATTTGAGCGTTTGAGGGGAAAAACCCTAAAATAAAATCTAGTGGAATAAAAGATAACCCAAATTTCAATCTGCAAATTACATGAAATCTCAAGGGATGGAGTCAAAATCTACTATTTAAATGGAAATAACAAAAATTCCATTAATCCATCGTAGATTGCGCTGATATTTTGAGAGAGGAGAGATTAAGCCAAAAATGGGCACAAATGGAAAGAATTCAAAAAAGTTTATATAGAGAGAGTGGGAGTGAATATGAGAGATTCAAATTTTTTCTAAAACCAATTGTATGTGTGTCCGAGAAACTTATCAAATGACTATATACAAAACTCATTTTCAAAATAACCACTTGAATTCTAAATCTAAAGCAACTATTTCAAAACTTTATTCACTAATTTGAAATAGTGCATAAAAAATAAATTTAAGACAACAAGACTCGAACCTACTTCTCCAAGTTGGACTTACAGACTCTTACAGCTGGGCAAATGTGCTATACTTTCAAACTTGCGCAAAATTAAAAATTTAATTTCGACTAAAATATGGCGAAAAAAGCTAAACAAAAAATTATGAAAAAAAAAAAACGTTTAGAAAAAATGTGCAATTGAAACGTAAAAAGAAGGTTTGAACACGTCGACCTACAGGTGTTCTCCTGGACGAGTAAATTGGACAAAGTCTGTCACGCAAGATCGTCCATGCAGTTAGCCACATGTTCGTTACCTTCGCTGTTTCCGCATTTCTTCCATAAATGGAGATAAGCCTAACATGCGCAAGATCGTCCATGAAATTAGAGTTTGCGAAATAAATGGTTTAGGGAAATATTGCACACAAAACGATAAGTGCTCTTGGAATACATTGGTAAGGGGGGTTGTAAATTAAAAATGGTTAAACCACAGAGGTTGTAAGGCTCCATTCTTTCTTCTTCTTCTTTTTTTGTGTGTGTTTTGTTAGTCTTTTTTGAATTTTTGTAGGATTCGTGTTATATTGTTGGGATTAATTATCCATCTTGGTAAGAGGAGTCTAAAAATAAAAAAGTTATGATCAAAAGCAAAAAAAAAAATTAAATAAATTCCTAAAGACGAAAAAAAGTACCAAACAGTAATCTTTATGTCTACAGTGTCATTTTATATAAACTTTTTTCAACTTCGGTCCCTATTTTTACACTTTTTTTTTTTGCTTCCTCTCGTCAATATGAATGATTAATCACAAAAATTACGACGAAAAGCTAAGCAAAAAATTATGAAAAAGAGAAAGACGTTTAGAAAAAAAGGACAAAAGAATAGAGCCTAAGTGAAATTTCTCAATATTTATCTCCATTTTGCTCTTGGTTGCCTCAGTTACCCAAAAACAAAATATCCAACTCTCTCTCCCAATCAAATTATCAAAATTCAATGTTAAATTGCAAATCATTTTTCCTCTTATGCTCAGTTATGTTAAATTGCAAATCAGTAAGAGGTAAGTACCTCCAGACATAACGTAATTTTTTTACGTGTTCTCGTGCATAAAAAGAGTACAACGCCTATGATAATTTAAATAATTGGACCCGGCCATATACTCTTTTGGACCAGTTTTTTCTTCCTCAAATTCGAGTTCAGATCTTCTCTCTAGTCTCTACCATCCTTTTATCTCATGAATTGCATCAACAAATTGAGGAACCAAACAATCCCTTAAAGCAAAACCAGCATATCTAGCTTGCCGTCCTCCTTAATTTTCTTCCCATTCAGTAAGCCACAAAAATCATCTACTTAAAACGCCAGGCTTTTGTTTCATAACGCTTTCATTGATACTATTTTAGTTTTATTCTCTCTTGAAATTGATCACATATATAAACACTTTTGTTGGAAGTTGAAAAAATGTTTACTAATAAGGTTCACAAAAATTTGTAAAACCGCATACATTTCATTTCCACGTGAAAAATGTCGTTTTCTCGTCTGATTTTAAACTGCGCACGTTTTGCACCGTGCTACGGGCCGGGCTCGTTTTGCACCGTGCATGCGAGTGAAGAAAGGGGGCTTGAACACGTAGACATACATATGTTACATGTAACTCGTGAGCTCGTTGAAACTGTGCAATTGAAACGTAAAAAGAAGGCTTGAACACGTCGACCTACAGGTGTTCTCCCGGACGAGTAAATCGGACGTCTGTCGCGCAAGATCGTCCATGCAGTTAGCCAGATGTCCGTTATCTTCGCCGTTTCCGCGTTTCTTTCACAGACGGAGATAAGCCTAACATGCGCAAGATTGCCCATGCAGTTAGCCACATGTTCGTTATCTTCACTGTTTCCGCATTTTTTCTATAGATGGAGATAAGCCTAACATGCGCAAGATTGTCCATGCAGTTAGCCACATGCAAAACTAGCATATCTAGCTTGCGGTCTTAATTTCTGTTTTTTTTTTTTGCCGTCTTAATCTACCGTCCTCCTTAATTTTCTTCCCATTCAGTAAGCCACAAAATTCATCTACTTAAAATGTCAGGCTTTTGTTTCATAATTAACGCTTTTATTCATACTATATTAGTTTTATTCTTTCTCTTGAAACTGATCACATATATAAACATTTTTGTTGGAAGTTGAAAAATTGTTTGCTAATAAAGTTCACAGAATTTGTAAAACCGCGTAAATTTCGTTTCCACTTGAAAAATATCGTTTTCTCGCCTAGTTTTAAACTGTACAATGCTACGGGGCTCGTTTTGCACCGTGCATGCGAGTGAAGAAAGGGGGGTTGAACACGTAGACATACATGTGTATCTCGTGAGCTCATTGAAACTGTGCAATTGAAACGTAAAAAGAAGCCTTGAGCACGTCGACCTACAGGTGTTCTCCCGGGCGAGTAAATCGGACGTCTGTCGCGCAAGATCATCCATGCAGTTAGCCAGATGTCCGTTATCTTCGCTGTTTCCGCAT
Source organism: Vaccinium myrtillus (assembly GCA_016920895.1). Lineage (NCBI taxonomy): Eukaryota > Viridiplantae > Streptophyta > Magnoliopsida > Ericales > Ericaceae > Vaccinium > Vaccinium myrtillus. The sequence continues at coordinate 3,425,690 of CM029277.1, read as the reverse complement.
TTCTTCCGTAGATGGAGATAACTCTATCATGTTTGGTGAAAATTAATTAGGTGATTCTCTCTCTTGATATTTTGTATCCACTCGAAAATCACATACGAAAAATGCCCAATTTTTTCCCCCTTTTTTGGGTGCCCATATTAGCTTCTTTTTTTTTTTTTTTTTTGGTAAATACCATATTAGCTTCTACTCCTATACAAAATGCATTTCAAAAAAATGTGGTCACCCAAGCTTTATTAATGGTCTTATTTTCCTGCTTAAGGTGTTAAGGCTATGTTTGGATTGGCTGAAAAACCTAAAGAACTCTTCTTTTTCTTTTTTTTTCCAGAATTGTCGTTACTTTTGATTTAAAAACAAAATCGTGAAAAATAAGGTCAAGCAACTTTTTTCTTGGATGGCTTGTCATTTCCAAATTTCCTTATTTTTCATCAAGGATTTTACATTTGAAGAAAAAAAAAGTTAATTAAAATCTGAAAATGGTGTTAAAGACGTAGAAAATTTGAGGAAAAAAAATGAGTTTTATAAAAATCATAAACATTGTTCATGTCTTTTCATTTTTTCCTCAGAAAATAGTGGAGGAAGGGGTCACCCGACTTTATCGATTTTCCACGAGCGAGATTGATTACTCATATATTTCTGCATGTTCATCTACCTAAAACTAGGGCTGCAAATGAACCAAGTCGTTCGTGAGCTCGGCTCGAAAAGAGCTCGTTCGAACTCCGTTCGTTAGGTTTTTATTGAGGCTCGAGTTCGTTAAAACCTTAACAAACAAGCTTGAGCATGGCAAAGCTCGGCTCGGCTCGGCTCGGCTCGACTCGATAAGATAAGGCTCGTTTACATTAAAATAATATAACTTCTTATTCCAATTTGATATCCTAATGCATTATCTTTTCAAAAACTTATTCAATTTCACTACTATTTTGATATTGAGACTATTTTCCTATAGAGTATATAAATATAAACCATATATATATATATGCACAAGTAAACTTTCTTGGTTGTTTTAAGCCTATGTGAGTATGTAAATATATTTTTTCGGTGGTTCGTTAAGGCTCGTGAACAAGCTCGAGCTTGAGTCAAGCCTAAACCAACTCGGCTCGAGTTCGGCTCGTTAAGTTTTCACTAAGCTCGAGCACGAGTTTGTTAAAAAGTTAATAAACAAGCTTGAGCACAGTAAAGCTCGGCTCAGCACAGCACAGATGGGCGTGCCCACAGGATTTGGGTTTGGTAAAAAACAAGAACCGTAAAACCTTTAAGGCCCAGCCAGTGAACTTGGTTCCCGGGACTGAAAATCGTTTTATAAAAATCACGAACTTTGTTCATATAAAGGAATGTTTGTTGGCTCCTATTTGATAGCCTATTTGATAAGTGCTCTTGGAATACGTTGGTAGGGGGGTGTAAATTGAAATTGGTTAAAGCAAAGGGGTGTAATGCTCCATTTTGTCTTTTTTATTTTTTGTGTTTTCTTAGTCTTTTCTGAATTTTTGTTTTATTCCCGTCATATTGTTAGGATTAATTATTCATCTCGACAAGAGGAGTATAAAAATAAAAATTTACGACCAAAAGGAAAAAAAAAATCCTAAAGACAAAAACAGTACCAATTAGCTAATGATTAATCTCATTAGTGTCGTCTTACATGATTTTTTTTCAACTTCGGTCCATATTTTTATACTCTTCTGCTTCCTCTTGTCGATACGAATGATTAATCCCAAAAATTATGACAAAAAGCTAAACAAAAAATTATGCAAAAAGAAAAAGTCGTTTACAAAAAATGTGCAATTGAAACGTAAAAAGAAGGTTTGAACACGTCGACCTATAGGTGTTCTCCCGGACGAGTAAATCAGACGTCTGTCGCTCAAGATCGTCTATGCAGTTAGCCACATGTTCGTTATCTTCGCTATTTCCGCAATTCCTCCATAGATGGAGATAAGCCTAAGATCGTCCATGCAGTTAACCACATATTTGTTATCTTCGATGTTTCCGCATTTCTTCCATAGATGGAGATAAGCCTAACACGCGCAAGATTGTCCATGAAATTAGCCACATGTTCATTATCTTCCATAAATGGTCTCAGGAAATATTGCTCACAAAATGATAAGTGCTCTTGGAATACGATTGTAGAGGGGGTTGTAAATTTAAAATGGTTAAAGCACAGAGGTTGTAAGGCTCTATTCTTTTGTCTTTTTTATCTTTTGTGTTTTCTTAGTCTTTTCTGAATTTTTGTTAGATTTGTGTTATATTGTTGGGATTAATCATCCATTTCGACGAGAGGAGTCTAAAAATAAATTATTATGACCAAAAGCAACAAAAAAAAATTCCTAAAGATGAAAAAAAAAGTACCAAACAGAGCTGTCTTTATGTCTAGAGTGTCTTCTTATATGAACTTTTTTCAACTTCGGTCCATATTTCTACACTTTTTTTGCTTCCTCTCGTCAATACGAATGATTAATCCTAAAAATTACGATGAAAAGCTAAACAAAAAATTATGAAAAAGAAAAAGTCGTTTAGAAAAAAAAGACAATAGAGTCTAAGTAGAAATTTCCCAACCTTTATCAGTTTATCTCCATTTTGCTCTTGGTTGCCTCAGTTACCCAAAAATAAAATATCCAACTTTCTCTTCCAATCAGATTATTAAGTTTAATGTTAAATTGCAAATCTTATTTCCACTTCTGGTCAGTAATGTGAAATTTCAAATCAGTAAGAGGTAAGTACCTCTAGACATAATGTTTTACGTGTTTTCGTGCATAAAAAGAGTACAACGCTTGTGATAATTTAAATAATTGGACCCGGCCACATACTCTTTTTTTTTTTTTTTTGATCACTCGGCCACATACTTCAGGACCAGTTTTTTCTTCCTCAAATTCGAGTTCCGAATTGCATCAACAAATTGAGGAACCAAACAATCCCTTAAGCAAAACCAGCATATCAAGCTTGCCGTCTAGATTTTTTTTTTTTTTTTCCTGCCGTCTTAATGGACCTCCAATTTACCGTCCTCCTTAATTTTCTTCCCATTCAGTAAGCCACAAAAATCATCTACATAAAATGCCAGGCTTTTTTTTTCATAACGCTTTTATTCATACCATTTTAGTTTTATTCTCTCTCTTGAAATTGATCACATATATATACACTTTTTTTGGATGTTGAAAAAATGTTTTAATGATAAGTTCACAAAATTTGTAAAACCGCATACGTTTCATTTCCGCGTGAAAAATGTCGTTTTCTCGTCTGGTTTTAAACTTTACAGTGCTACGGGGCTCGTTTTTAAACCGTGCATGCTAGTGAAGAAAAGGGGTTGAACACGTAGACATACATGTGTAACTCGTGAGCTCCTTGAAACTGTGCAATTGAAACGTAAAAAGAAGGCTTGAACACGTCGACCTACAGGTGTTCTCCCGGATGAGTAAATCGGACGTTTGTCGCGCAAGATCGTCCATGCAGTTAGCCAGATGTCCGTTATCTTCGCCGTTTCCGCATTTCTTTCACAGACAGAGATAAGCCTAACATGAGCAATATTGTCCATGCACTTAGCCATATGTCCGTTATCTTCACTGTTTCCGCATTTTTTCTATAGATGGAGATAAGCCTAACATGCGCAAGATTGTCCATGCAGTTAGCCACATGCAAAACTAGCATATCTAGCTTGCGGTCTTAATTAATTTCTGTTTTTTTTTGCCGTCTTAATCTACGGTCCTCAGCTCCTTAATTTTCTTCCCATTCAGTAAGCCACAAAATTCATCTACTTAAAATGTCAGGCTTTTGTTTCATAATTAACGGTTTTATTCATACTATATTAGTTTTGTTCTATCTCTTGAAACTGATCACATATATAAACATTTTTGTTGGAAGTTGAAAAATTGTTTGCTAATAAAGTTCACAGAATTTGTAAAACCGCGTAAATTTCGTTTCCACTTGAAAAATATCGTTTTCTCGTCTAGTTTTAAACTGTACAATGCTACGGGGCTCGTTTTGCACCGTGCATGCGAGTGAAGAAAGGGGGGTTGAACACGTAGACATACATGTGTATCTCGTGAGCTCATTGAAACTGTGCAATTGAAACGTAAAAAGAAGGCTTGAACACGTCGACCTATAGGTGCTCTCCCGGACAAGTAAATCGGACGTTTGTCACGCAAGATCGTCCATGCAGTTAGCCAGATGTCCGTTATCTTCGCCGTTTCCGCGTTTCTTTCACAGACGGAGATAAGCCTAACCTGCGCAAGATTGTGCATGCAATTAGCCACATGTTCGTTATCTTTCGTTGTTTCCGCATTTCTGTCATAGATGGAGATAAGTCTAACATGTGCAAGATCGTCCATAAAGTTAGCCAGATGTTCTTTATCTTCGTTGTTTCCTCATTTCTTCCATAGATGGAGATAACCCTATCATGTTAGGTGAAAATTAATTAGGCGATTCTCTCTTGACATTTTGTATCCACTCGAAAATCACAAACAAAAAAACGTCCTATTTTTTCCCCCTTTTTTGGGTGCCCATTTTAGCTTTTACTCATATACAAAATGCATTTCAAAAAATGTGGTCACTCAAGCATTATTACTGGTCTTATTTTCCTGCTTCAGGTGTTAAGGCTATGTTTGGATTGGCTAAAAACCTAAAGAACTCTTTTTTTTCCCAGAAATGTCGTTACTTTTGGTTTAAAAACAAAATCGCGAAAAATAAGGTCAAGCAACTTTTTTCTTGGATGGCTTGTCATTTCCAAATTTCATTATTTTTTTACCAAGTATTTTACATTTGAAGAAACAAAAAAGTTAATTAAAATCTGAAAAAGGTGTTAAAGACGTAGAAAAATTTGAGGAAATAAAATATGTTTTATAAAAATCACAAACATTGTTCATATACTTTTTCATTTTTTTCCTCAGAAAATAGTGGAGGAAGGGGCGACCCGACTTTATCAATTTTCCATGAGCGAGATTTTTTTAAGGGTTCCAAACCCGGAACAAACCCGTAAAGAAATAGATTAGTATTTTTTTTGTTCACCTACCTAGAACTAATGGGTCATAGCCGAAATTTGGAAAAACAGTCCGACTAGAGGTACCTATACTTATCCTGTACCTATATTTATCTTATTAAGCTATTTTTTTACGTGGCTACTCGAGAAATTATTTTTCTCTAAATCCATTAAACACCTCAAATTATTCGTGTAGGACCCGGATTGGCTCGCGCACCCGTTTGGTGCACAGATGGGTGTGTGCCCACAGGATTTGGGCTTGGTAAAAAACAAGAACCGTAAACCTTTATGACAATCCAAACTAGTATTTAAGGCCCAGCCATTAGTCTAGAAGAACTGAACTCCCCCCTGAAAATCGTTTGATATCCATCGAGCATGGCGGGTGACGGTGGTGGTACGGTGGAGGCAAGCAAATCGCACGGCGGCGAGGTGACCTTACGCGTCCGCTGCTTCAACGGCTCGAAATTCTCCGTGCAAATCAGCCTCGACTCCACCGTTGAGTCGTTGAAGTCGGTCATTGCACAGAAACGCGATGTCGCTGCCGAACGGCTGCGTTTGATTTACAAAGGGCGGATGCTGAAGGACGACCAAACCCTAGAAAGCTATGGTAATAGTCAATCGATTCTCTCGATACGCCTGCATTTGTAATTATGTTAGTATCTATGAAATCGTTACAGTAAGGGCGGGGGGGAATCATGGGGAGAATTTTACAGAAAATAGAACTCCCTACAGCCTACTACACTACTGCTTTTCTCAAAAACTCAACCCACCTTTTAATATATTGCAATTTCCAATATATCCGTTCCCATCAAGCTACATCCCAATAGATGAGATTTTCGATTCTTACAATGCATATTGATACAGCCATACAGGTACTAGCATTTGCATCAAGTTATAGTTAGTTTTGATGGACGATAGAATCCTAGAAAGCTGAGATATGTCAATCGATTCGCACTTTGCGCATGCATGTGTAATTATGCGACTTACTGATACTTGAAGTGCATACTGATATGGGAATGAACATTTGCATCGATTTATTTAGTTTTGCAATCTAGGTTATGTCAATCGATTCACGTTTCTCACCATTTACATGCATGTGTGATGATGTTAGTGCTTTGTTGAATCTGAGTCGTTATGTAATCGATAGTTTATATGTACATTTACATGCGAATTAGCATTTGAATCAATTTAGTTTTTCTGGAATTAGCTTAGTCTACTTGTTAGGGATTGGTGTGGTATCTTTTCTGGGTAGAGGGGAATGAATATCATTGTGGTAAGTTTAGTATAATTTACTTACTCAAGAGGGTTGCAATTGGGATAATTCTGCTAAGAAGGCAATTCAGAACCGGTACGTGTTGTTTATGGAAAAATAAGGACTCTGTCTCTCACTCATTTGCTCCTTAGTTGTTTGTCTAACCCCTGCATAGACATACATTTTGGTTCAAACTTGAGATAAGATCATAAGATAGTCATAGACTCATAGCTAATCACTTTTTCCTTCTTTGCATGGAACTATTTGCTTTCAAACCTGTGAATAGCTTTCTGAAGATGCACCTGTGCAGCTATTTGGTGCCCTTGAACATCCTGCAGTGCTTACTTTTCTCCATATTATTTAATACCTGTTTGTGATTTTGAGCCTTACGCCTTAGTGGCACCTGCTTGTTTCTACTCAAATTAAGGATATTTGAACCAGACAAAGCCCTATGCTAAAATCATACACAAATCTTCTGCTTGTTCTAATTTTAAACACAATTTTATTTTATTTTTCATTTCAAACCACAATTTCTTCCTAGCTTTTGTAAGATTTTTCGGAATAGTAAGAAGGAAAATGAAATGAAGAGAACAAAAAGGAATTACGATGAAGGAATGGGCAGAGAAGGTGGGGTGGGGAGAGTTTTTGGGGCAATGTTTCCAGTTTAGATTTTTTTTAAGTTAAAGATTGAAATTTGTATTAACCCAACCACCTCACACACAGATCCCCCAGATGCTCAATCCACTGCTGGTTTCGTTTTTTAATCCTGTCCATGAGTTGCCTCGCTTGTTAGTTCCATCTATGGATGGATTTTTCTTACTCAAATTCGTGGGTTTATCTCATCTATACGAGTTTCAAAATAGTGAACTGTCCTACTATTCTACCTCTACTTGAACTATATTTATTCTTTTTCTACGATTTATAGGATTGGAGGCAGATCACACTGTCCACTTGGTTCGCGGTTTTGCACCAGCTACATCAGCCGTTACAAAGGTTGCATCCGATCCCGGAGTTCCAAATTCTACTCTGAGTGGTATGACGTCTGTTGGATCCAGTGGATATAGTGCGTGTGGGGGATCTGGTTTGGGGGATTCTTTTTTTTCTGAACTTGGTTTCAATGGATTAGACGAGGACAGTGAACTAGCAGCTGGAATTCTCATGGAAAAAGTGCATCAACGATTGGCTCAAAACCCCTATCTGATGAGAAAAATAATTGACATGCCTTCTGTTAATAATGCTGTGGTTAACCAGCATATGATGCAGAATGTAATAATGAACGATCCTCAGATGCTTGATCTCGTTGATCGGAATCCAGAGCTTGCTCACATACTGAATGATCCAACCACTATCCGTCAGACCTTGGAGAATGCAAGGAATCCTGAACTCATGCGTGAGATGATGCGCAATGCTGATAGAGCAATGAGCAATATCACATTATCTCCGGAACGATTAATTATGCTGAGGCAGATATATGAAAATGATCGAGAGCCTTTTGTGAATTCAACAACTAGGGCTGGGGATGCGGGAAATGATCTAGGCTCAAACCTATTTAGCACTGATTCTGAAACTACGTCCAATTCGTCGGCTCCAAATGCTAATCCACTTCCAAACCCTTGGGCCTCTCAAAGGGGTAAAGTTAAACTCTCTTTGGTACTCTCTTTTTTTTCTTTAAGATTGCTGCTGATTTTGGGCCTCTACTGGTCCATATTTTGTTGGCGAAGATATGTACTTTTCAATGTCGTTAATCCTACTCAATGGCTTAACCATATTGCTGACTCTTTTTTACTCTTTTTCTTCTTTAAGTTTCTGGATGATTTGGTTGCAAGGCAGCTGATTTTGAGCGTCTATTAGTCCTTATTTTATGCTCAATTTCTTTCATGAGAACGTGAAAACTTAATCCTTTTGTCAACGGGTCCTGCTTAAGGCTTAGAAGTTTCATTCACGATTGATACTGCCTTTAGGCTCTATTTGGATCATGGATGTGGGTAGGAAAAAGTAAAAGGAAAACTGAATAGAAGAATTGAAGGATCCAAGTTGGATCTTTTAAATCTTCTGTTACCTTTCCTTTCCCATGCCTGAATCCTTGTTCACAAATGCAGCCTTACGAAAAAGACACTTTTGCTAGTATATCGTTAACTACGTATAAATCTGGCAGCTGGAGGTGCACAAATGAACTCCAGTACTAGTTTGACTCCTGTTGGAGATGTTAGGCCGCCAGCACCTGGTGGCCTAGGTGGTCACCTAGATTATCAGCCCATGTTTGGATCCACGCAGGATACAGCTTCATTAAGTCAGTTCATGCAAAATCCAGCTGTATCACAGACCATGCAAAGTCTCCTCTCCAACCCCAATACATGAATCAGGTAGTTCTTTTCTTTCTTATGGAATATGCTTCATGAATCATGTTTGACTGTGAGGTTTCATGTTCTCTGGTGTATTTGTTTGGTAGGTTCACGGTCTCAATCCACAGCTACGCAATGTGCTGGATTCCAATCCCCAGCTTAAAGACGGGATCCAAAACCCAGAATTCACTCGTGAGGTACATGCCTTGAGCTAATGTCTTTATTGTATCACAAAAAATAACTAATTTTGAAATAACTGCTAAGACGAATTAAGGGATATCTCGAAGTGCCAAGCAGGGTAGTGCTATATTGTCTTGCTTTGTGTGTGATCTATTGCGGGATTCTATGTGTGTACATGTTTGGAGAAAAGCTGTGCAATGGTGGCTAAATTGCCATTCGTCATTCTTTTCTTTAATTTATTGGGTTTAGTTCGTCAAAGTCTTGTTAGGCTTTCACACCACTACAAATACTTGACGGTGTGTGTACATTTTTCTATGTGTGTACATTTTTCCATCACTGATTTTCTCCCCAACCCCAAGTACCTTTGTTTGCTACTTAAAATCTGTTTTTCATTTTACTTGGTTATGGTTTTTGCAAGATCAGTTAGCATATCAATTCTCACTGTCTCAAGTTCTGACAGCATGCTTGTTTTAACTTTTGGAGCGTACAGGAAGCTGTTAATTCTGTGACTCAGACTGGGATGGCGTTAATTAATTCATGTAGTTTCACAGTGCAAGTTAACTGCCCCAAACTATTTTTTGAACTTATGTCCATGAGTATAAAACAGGGCAAAATTTTCACGTGGAAATTTGTATTTCGAACTTGAAACTCTATTTTTATTTCATTTAGTTCGATGACTCAGAACTGTGCAGGAAATCTCCAATTTATGGGGAAACTCTATAACCAAAGTAGGAAAAATAAAAGAGTGTATTTGTGCAGTTGCATTTTATTTTGGACCTAAAGAGGAGCTTTCATTTTTTTTACCTAAAGACGAGATTTCATTTTGCATGTCAAAGTGTAAAGATGATTGAGTTGCACCCCCCTTATTTTGTTTTCTGGTAAGAAAGATGATTTGGTTTAATCCTTAATGTGCATACGTGAGACCCTATTTCTTTTCTGTTGTTTGTTTCTTCTTTTTGTGGTTTTGCCCTTGATTCCTTCCTCCCTCTGTTTCTTAACTTGTGTTTTCCACTGTTTCAGCAACTCTCGACTTTGCAGCAAGCTCTTCATCAACAATCAACCAGGTAAGACGTTGATTCTATTTTCATTTTGTTACGGACGTTTACTTTGAGCGTTACAATATTAGCAGATTGCCAGAATGTTACATCTGAGGGAATTAAAATATTCCCATTTCAGAGTTTAGAATATCTAGTTCATTTGGCATAGTTTTTTTCTGGCTTGGTACCCTTTCTAACACGTGAAATATTTTTTATTGATTGGAGATGTTAACCCGTTCTTTTTCATTTTTTGTTTTGCTTGAACGAAAATTTAACTCATATAGGGAAGGAAGTCAAACGAATTTGGTAACAGGTACATATCTGATCTCTCTCACACAAATTCTATGTGCATGTATTCTTATGGATTTGATGTATATTTTTACTGGACTCGGGCTGATCATTCATCATAGCACCTATTATACGTGAACTCAGGTACAAATGTTTGGGTGCTGGTGCATATCTAGGGGTCAGACAATTCACATCTCTTAATGAAGGGAGCACGGACTCGTTTAAAGAAATAATCATTTTATTCCTTGAAACATGTCAAATTGTCGGGAACCTCGTGTCAAAAAAAGACATTTTGCTCATTTTCTACCAGCCCAAAATGATGACGGGGGAGAAGAAGGGTCCTGCATTACCTTAGTCAGAAAATGGTCAGAGAACACATAAGAAGGAATGCCTTGCATTCATGTTCGTTATTTTGAAGATTACGAGTACAGAGGATAGCACCTTGTCTTGTCACATATATCTCTAGAATAAATTCATTTCCCAGTAGTGGACGGAATGGTCAACTGTAGTTCTACAGTAGGGCTCTCCAAAGAGTCTCGAGTCTTCACGACTGTTGGCATTGTGTTTTTCTGTTGTCCTTGCATTTACGTAGCATGCCTATCTGAAATTTCCTCTTGATGTTACCCTCAATCCTTAAATTCTTTTTGTTTTCTGGAAAAATAAAGAAATGGTATGTAAATAAGCAATACGAAGAACAAAGGTACCGAACTAAGTTTTCCTTGGTTGTTTTCATTGTTCTATGTTATGTTATATTGTGATTTGTCTCTCACAATGGGTGAGTCACTGTTCTCCCGATTGCAGACGAACTTGCCGATGCGGAGTTGGAGATGTTGACGACCATGTTTGATGGCATTGGGACGGGAGACCATCATCTTAGGGGGCCCCACAGTACATACAGTCAGTTGCAGAGATAGACTTGTCATTTGGGTAATCAAAATTTGAATTTCAAAACTGAACTTCCAAAAACTTAAGTAATTGTAGTTCCTTTTCCCTTGTACGGTCTATTTCTATGCGTATACCAATATCTTAGTGTCTTTTTTGCCTTCAAATTTATAGCACCCCCTGAAGAATTATATGCTCATCAGCTCTTGGTGCTAGAAGAAATGGGTTTCACAGATACCCGAGAGAATTTACGGGTGCTCATAGCCACTCTTGGAAATGTTCATAATGCGGTGGAGCGTCTTCTGGGGAATCCTGATCAGTCTTCTGGGGAATCCTGATCAGTAGCTTATGATCGTTGTTATCATAATGCTGAGCTCTGTACGGCGTACGTTGTCGCTCTGAAACAAACGGGAGTTCGTGTTCGACACTCCGGAGGCATTTCCAGATCTTAGTTTGTTATAGTACCTGTAGAGTTGTGAACTTTGTTTGTTACTACTAGGATGTTTGGACATGAGTGCTATGCACATATATCCTAAATAAATTCCCAGTTTTCTTTTCTTTTTCGTTTTTATAAATTCAAGTTCTACTGTTTCGTTTTTGGTTACTTTTCATTGAAATATAATGCCGATAAAAAAACTAAAACAATATGATGCCAATAAAGAAACAAAAATGATAATATAATGCTTGAAGGTGGGAATTTATAAATCGTTGTTTTCAGTTAATGAGGAGTCAATGATAATACCAATATATGTTAGTTGTTTAACAAATTAGTGACTCAAAAATAGATTTGTTTTTTCCTTCCATAGAATCAATCGCTAATTCACCGAAAATCTAAACTTCCTTTTTTCTTTTTGGTTTTCGTGTTTTGTTTGTATTTTCTAGATTTTTGTTAGATTCATGTTAAATTTTTTAAATTAATCATCCGTCCGTCTCAACGAGAGGCGTTCGAAAATAAAAAAATTATGACCAAAAGCTAAAAAAAAAAAAATCACTTCCGATGAAAAAATATCAAAACAACCTTTTTTGTGTTTGTTTGTCTAAAGTGTCATCTTATATCAATTTTTATTTTTATTTTTGGTCCGTATTTTTCTACTTTTAAATTTCTCTTGTTGATACGAATGATTAATCCCAAAATAAACGACAAAAAATAAAAACAAAAAACTACATGAAAGTAAAAAATACTGGAATAACTAGACAAAAAGTTTAGGAGAATGTAGCCTATGTAATATATTTTCGCCAAAAGTCGGATAGGAATACGATCACATTTTGTCGAAGTGTGCATCAGCTGGTCCGGACACATAAATTGTAAAAAATAAATAAAATAAAATACGTCGCATTACTTTGAGAAATGAAGTGGGCATAATCCACGGGCCATGGCTAGCCAAGGGTTCTGCATCAAGGGTATTTTTGTCTTTCAATTGTTTAAAACGGGGGTATATTGGGCACATAATTGTTGGACCAGTGCAATCCGTTAAACCGTTTAGTTTCCCGCCTCCACAAGAAGGCACGAATCGTTATCCCATACTCACTCGTCACCATTAAAACCATGCACCGTTTCATCAACTGTCGCCAAAACTCCCATCCACACCGTCCACTGCATTATCCACCAAAAAATCAACGGTCCAAGATCAAAGGATGTAACCTTTCATATAACCCAGATACGTTGGAAACAGAAAAAACAACGGCTAACTGAAAATAACCGCCAATTCAAAAATTTCCCTCCACTATATATACAACCACCACCACATCCCAACGGCCACCATTCCTCTGTTCTAAGCCTTACTCTGTTTTTGTCACTCCTCTACTCTCTCTCTCTCTCTCTCTCTCTACACTGATCGTCAAGACAATGAGTAACCCAGATCAAAATCCTCCCCGTCACGGCCGAGCCCCGTATCGCCATAGTAATTTAGGGCAAGGCTCGTCTGGCCGCGGCAGCGCCCCGGTTCCTCCGGTACCAGAGCTCGAACCACCGGCTCCCCTTCCTGTGGGACGAGGAATTGCGTCTGAAATCCCTCCTGTTGTTCAATCCGGTGTGAGTGGCAGTGGTTCGGGAGCAGTGGACCCCGGTTTGGGCGGTGGGTCCTCGGCGGTGCTGCAAATTGGCGGTGCTTCTGGTAGCGGAAGTGGAAGTGCTGGGCCAACGGGCGGAGTTCTTCAGAGGAAGAGACCTTGGGAGGAGGACCCCGGGGCGGGCCCATCTAGGCCGGTTGTGGATGTCCCGCCTCCGCCTTCCCAGGTGGGTCATCCTCCGCCGCCCCCACCTCCACCAGGAGCGGGGGCGGAGGAGGTGCAGGGCGTGTTCTTTTGTAATACCTGCCGAAGGCACTTCCCAACGGACAGGGGGTTATGTGGCCATCTGAGGAGCCACGGGGATCGCGGGTACCGCGGCGCTTTCCCGCCTCCGGTTTTTGACCGGCAAGAGTTTATTGACGAGGGAGTCGAACATCTGTTGAACCCGCTGCCTGCTGGTGGAGACGCAGTGGGGCAAGGCGGCGCAGTGGTGGACCTGGCGGCGGCGGCAGGGGAAGTTGGGGCTCCTCCCAATGTACCGAATGTGGAGCAGAGAGGTGAGGCAGCGGCAGAGACTTCCGGTGCGGCGGACAGAAGACTTTTGGACCTCAATGCTCCGCCCCCACCGGACGAAAACGGAGATAACATGTGATAAGTTCAAGAACAGTAATGTTACGTACACATAAAAAGTTGCACGTAACTAAAATTTGAACCATATATACATTTTTATGTGCAACTTTTCGTGTGTACGCAACATTGTTTGAGAAAATTACTTTATTTCATGGCTACGAATTGGACACATATTTTTGAGTTTTCTTCGCGGCGTGTTCTCCTATGTTATATGTAACACATTGTCTTTATCTGTCAATGACTTTAGAAGGTTTATTGTTCTTGAGGTTTATGTTCAACTTTCATTTTCACTGTTTCGAACCACAAAAATTGAGGATTTCTATTATATGTAAGCAAGAACTTATTGTTATCTCGTCTTGATTACATTGTTATTTCTTATTCTCTTTCTATTTTACTTGGGGGAATGATTTCCGCTCTCCCTTTTTCAATGGATGCGCTCAATTTCTTGTCTTCTAGTAAATAAAAAAAATTAAAAAAAATGTCACTAAAAGATAGGAAACGGAAGTGTATTCATCAAATAAGGGAGTGTGAAAATCTTTTCATTTTTACTTATTCCTTTTCATTATGGCTTACTAAATTATATGATAATTTTCGTTTTCAATTTTTTTCTCTCTTTTTTGTCCAAATTTCAAATGATTTTCGTTGTTCAGATCATAAAAGTTTTGGTATGGTCATTGGAAAATTGAAGCACCAAGATCTATCATGGTATTTATGAATGTTATATAAATGAATGGTGCTATATCCATACAAACCCTAGAAAATAAGTCATGTATTAGACTTTGATCACGGCGGGTTTAGAAATTGACAAGCAATGAAAAGTGATGTAATTTGTTCGACAACACTCCACTCTAAAATAAAGAATCGTTACTTTATTTAAGTTGATTGTGACATATGATAAATTAGTCAATGTTAAAGTGATGCGGTTGATGTCATGTTAAAAACCGTTAGAATCGTCGCCATTAACTCTATTCTTTATTATTATTATTATTATTATTATTATTATTATTATTATTATTATTATTATTCAATTCCGAATTAATATGAATATCGGGTGGAATATAATTTTTACGATCTATTATAATAGAAAAAATTATTAAACAATTTTCTGTGGTTTTGAATTTTTTTTCAAAGGCATATATCAAATGTTAGTCAAATGCGGAAGTACAAATAACAGTCATTTAAGCAAGAGCAACAAACAAGTATTTATATTGGGTATTAGAGAGCAAATTTAACAGCAAAATTAAACAGTAGTAAGATTTTAAAAGTTTAATGGCAATACGTGCAGTATTTGTGAACACAAATAGATAGTGGACCCAACCTCTTTATCCTCCTCAACAACGTGGTTAGCGCAGGCCCACTCAAGCTGAATTAGTGTCACGAATCGACAGATTTTTCAGACTCATACTTCTTATTTGGCCTAACTTTTTGAGAGTTTATTGGTATAGTCTTTCTACTAATTTTCTCTTTAAAATTTATATCAAGTCATTCGTTTTAATGTAAGGTCTTATTGTCGTCTTATATGAATTTTGCTTTCATTCTGGACTATATTTTTATATTTTTTCGATTTATCCTGGCGAGACGAGAATGATCTTATATAAGAAATTTCTG
This sequence comes from Vaccinium myrtillus, assembly GCA_016920895.1. Taxonomy (NCBI): domain Eukaryota; kingdom Viridiplantae; phylum Streptophyta; class Magnoliopsida; order Ericales; family Ericaceae; genus Vaccinium; species Vaccinium myrtillus. The sequence continues at coordinate 3,410,504 of CM029277.1, read as the reverse complement.
AATCTAATGCATAAATTAAGGAAAAAAAACAACAAAAAGGCAACGCCAAAAAGCACTAAAACGGTTTAAAAAACCATTTTGGCTAAAAAAACCATTTTGGTTTATTTTTCGTCTTTATTCACAAAACTTTAAGTTTGACTAATAATTTTATACTTTTTAGATTTCTGAATCTAAAAACCACAATAAATCAAGGAAAAAACAAACAAAAAAAAATTTGAAAGGCAAAACCCAAAAAAAAGCACTAAAACGGTTAAATGGATTAATTTATAAAGTAGTAGATAAACTATAGGGGTCTAAACATCATAATTAACGCTTGCTAAATTGAGCAGGGCCAGCCGGCCAGGTTCACATAAATTACCCAAACCACCTTCCAAGAAAAGATAAGTGGTTTCAATTCCATTTACCCTTTCCAAATTCCGAGATCTAAGCGCATTTCTTCCGCTTTTGCAGTTATTTAGCGCCAGGGCTACATCTGTTGATTTCTCCACCCCCAAAAACTTGTTCTTGTTCTTCTTCAATTCGACGGAATCACAACCCAATCGTTATTTTGACTGATTCTCTCTCTCTCTCTCTCCCCCTTCGCCGATCCGCTTCCCCAGCTCTACCAATCACAACCCAGATTGGTGTTTTCGAATTTCAGCAGTTTTCACCAATACCCAGTGAAAAATACTCACTTTTGGTTAAAATCCAATTGGATCTCACATCTCTTGCGGCTATTACTGGAATCACGTTCTGTCAGGTAAACCTTTTATGTGTGTGTGTATTTGTTTATGACAACATAAATGCACACGTATGTTCATCTCTTGCTCAGATGGGTAAATTTGAAATTCGACGTTTTGATTTTAGTGGGTTCGTTAGTATTTGTCTAGAATGCTGCTTGGTTGGAATACATATCTTGTGACTTGTGCAGCTGGGTAATTTGAAACTCGACGTTTTGCTTTCAGTTGCTTCGTTACTATTCCCTCTGTCCCATTTTGTTTGCTTTCTATGATGGTGTCATTTTAACCTCCAAAAAAAAACTACTTCACAGAATAAATTTTTTAACTTTTGTGCACTGTTTAAAAGATCTCAATAAGTACTTTTAAACGGTGCAAAAAGAATCGAAAAATCCTCGAAACACTTTTTTTAAGGTCAAAATGACGCAGCTTTTCGTATCAAGCAAACATAATGGGATGAAGGGAGCATTTGTCTAGAATGCTGCTTAGTTGAAAGTTGTGGGTTCATGAATCAATATTGGAACGGTCGATGTTAGAGGGTTCGTTACTATATTTGTCTAGAATGCTGCTTAACTAAAAGTAGTGGGTTCTTGAATCTATTTTGGAACTTATTGTAAATATTAGCCTTTGGATATCACTGTTTCGTAGATAATTGGTCGGGGGTGGTGGAGATGTAGTGATTTCCTGACTTTGGTAGAACTTGGGTACTAAAGGAGGGGGACCATCTCCAATCTTGACCCATTTTAAGACCCAAACCCAAAATTTGGGTAAAATCATCAAAAACCCATCTCCAATCGTTACCCAAACCCTTGCCCATTTTGGGGACACCCCAAACCTTAACCCATTTTTTCGACGGCTGCCTTGCTTTGCTGGAGCTTCGCCAATTGTCTCAATATGATGCTGGATCTTCGCCGGCTGTCTTGAAATGATGCCGGAGCTTCACCGGCTCTTTTATTTTGAGGTAGAAGCTTCGCCGGAGCTGCTGGAGGGTCGCCGGACCTTTGCCAAAGTTGATTCTATCGTCTCACTTATTTACATATATGCCATTAGTAATTTTAAAAATTAAATTTGGGGTGGAGATGGGTTTTCCCATTGGAGATCAACCTACCCAAATTGGGGATTTAGACAAATTTTGACTCAAGTTTGGGTAAAAAAGTGTGAGGACTGGAGATGCTTAATGTCTTAATGTGTCAACATTTGGGGGTGCTACAGCATGCTGAATAACTATCATCCTTTGTTGTCCCTAAAAAAATAATATGTTATTTGTTCCTAGCTATTCCATCCCTATAATGATGGAGAAGGCAGATCCTGCACAGAAGCTATATACAAGGATGCGGTTGTGGGAATTTCCGGATCAGTATATTATTGAGCCCACTTGTGGCTCTGCTGGCTCCTGCTTGGCAATCAGTCGGGCGGATGGGTCAATGAATCTTATAGGTCAGCTGCATTATTTTCTTACTTGTTTGACATGCTTATAATTTTCTACATTTCAGTTTTTTCTTCTTTTTCTTTTACTCAATTGATGCTAGGTGTTTTACTCTTCAGATGACATTCCACAATCAAGTTCTGTCAGAGTTCCAAAAATTCAGACTATCTTTGGTGTGATTGGGATTCTTAAGCTCTTGGCTGGTAAGACTATCTTTTCGGGCACCCGAAGTGTAAATGATATGTAGACTCACTGCTTAGGGTTCTGCACCATTGTCTATCATTCACTCGATAGTTAACCATGTGAGACCAGTGCACCAAAAATTCCTGTTTGTGAGATTTATGTGAGCTAACATAACTGATGCAGTTTGAACATATTTGGTTGTTTTGAATGTTATAGCAAGGGGTAATGATCTGTTATGGGTAGTATTAGGGTGTCAGCACTCACTGTTATGGTATAGAAATTGAAGCATCCTTTGAGAAGCACATTGACTTCTTCATATGATTAAGATTAACTTTTTATGATTCCATCAATAGTTTCCTGGAAGGCTGGAACCAGAGCTCTAATGCCAAGTTATGTCACCTTACTGGAGCTAGTATGTTGTCAATTTCAGGGTCATATTTGTTAGTTATAACGGGAAGGGAACATGTTGGTTCTTACATGGGTCTTCCTATCTTCAAAGTGACATCCTTGAAGGTCTTTCCTTGTGATCATTCTCTTAAAAATACCCCTTTGGAACAGGTATATGTGCTTGACTCTTGTAGACTATTGTTACTATTATACTAACATTGCTGAACATTGTTTCTAACTTTGTTAATGAACCATTTTCTGGCAGAAAAGGATGGAAACTGAATTTTCTGGGCTTTTAGGTGTAGCAGAGAGGACTCTGGGACTTTATTTTTCATATGATGTCAATATAACACTGAGGTGACGTAATTTTCATGTTATTTTGGATTTTAAGTTTTTTTTTTTTCTTTCTATTGTCAGGTGGAGTTATCTAGGTGAACTAGCTTGTTACCTAAAATAGGCATTCTGCAAGTGACTTTAGGAAGTTTAAACAAGGATGGTCTTATACAATGGTTTGGAGTAACCTCTGGCCTTTTGTAGGATTGGGTTCAAGATAGCGTTATCATTATCCTAATGCCTTGAAATCACAGTGGAGGAATCATGTATTCGAATGAATCGTTCCATTTTCGTTGGTTTATTGTGGATTATTATATTGTGCTATCAACAGCTTCATACTTACATTTGTTATTTGGCTCCCTTGTCATAATGCTTCTCTCCTTTTTGGGTGTCGCCACAAAAAAATATGATACTTGTGACTATATCAGATTATACGGCTTAGCTCCAACGGGCTTCCTCATTGCCACCTATTGAGTCACTTGCCTAGATTAGTTAGCGATCCAGTTTCCATAGAGAGATTTAAACAATTCTTTGAGTATCCGGCAATAACACAAACTTGTATGACCATACTTCGAATCATAATTGTACTTTGACATGTTCCGAGGTCCATGTAAAATCGCTCCTGAGACACTTTTGGTAAAATGATAAATCAAGGCAAGGACCTTGTATTATTATCCCTTGATACCTAAGTTGCATACAATTACAATATGCTGTTGACTCATTCTCGGTCATCCATGGCATTCAGGGTGATATTCTTTGGGGAGTGTTTCCACACACCCAAATTGATATCCGCACCCCTTTTTTTGTGTGTGTGTGTGTGTAAAAAGTTTCACTAAAAGACAAAAAAGGAGGTGTGAGTATCAATTTGGGGGGTGTTAAAATTAATTACCTATTCTTTCTAATAAACCTAATGTTTTGTCGCTTTCAGTGCTCAACGATTGCATAATTTAGGTGATGAGTCAAAGCTGCTTCCTCTTTGGAGACAGGTAAGCTTTTCTTGATGTTTTTTTTTTCAGTGGCAGTATATTGTTTACCTAGTGAATTGGCTTCTTAAAAAATGACTGGTTTGTTCATGTGGCCTCTACGTGGATGTACGGATATCCATAAATGTAGTTGTTTCAGACCTTCATTTTGAAACTTTGGTCTACATTTTTATGTGTTATCATTGACATCTACTTGTTTTTCCACAGGCAGACCCCAGGTTTCTGTGGAACAACTATATGTTGGAAGTGCTCATAGAAAATAAGGTGGGTTCACTGCCAGTCAGAGTTATTAAGTTTTGATGTTTCACTGAGAACTCAAGTTCATTGTCACTGACTGCAACATCTTGTTTTTGCAGCTTGATCCGTACTTGCTTCCTGTTATGCAAGGGAGTATCCTTTGTTGCATTGTTTGTTAGCCATTGGTGCCTTCTACATATTTTGTACTTTAGCTAATCCACCTCAGCCCATGCATGATGGGCTTGTTTTAGAGCATCTCTACTGGGTACGGTTAGTTTGTGTGTTAGAGTCAGTAAATAGCAGTTAACTAACATGTACATGTTTTCTGGGTTCTGATTGATATGCTAATTACTAGTTTTCTAGTTAACTTTGTGTTAAAATTGTGATGACCACTGTAGGGAAAACTTACATCAGAGAAAGAGGGAGAGAGAGATAGGGAGAAGAGGGCTGAGGGGGGGGCAACAGTATGTGTGATACACTCTAACTACAACATGGTGCACCCATTTACTCCAAAACTTAACTCACAAATTTGGGTCTGACGTTTTACACCTTTTCTTATATAACACGCCTTTAACACATTTTTTTAGCTACACCATTGGAGATGCTCGTAGCTGTCTTCCTTTTGAAGTGACACCTTAACTAACAAACAGCTTTTCAGAACTTTCAAGCAGCCATAGGGAAGGACATTATTGACGTTACTCTGATAGCAAGGAGATGCACTCGGAGAACTGGTATTAGAATCTCAACTGCTCCTTTTTTTGGTTCGTTTATTTTTCTAAAAGCTAGTTCCAGTATCATGCCGTGCAGAGCTGGATAGTCGCAGCTCTCGGTCTTGTATGAGACTTAGGAACCTGTTTAAACAGTTAATACAAGTCTACAACTAGATACTTAAACAGTAATTCTCATTAAGGCACTCGGATGTGGAGAAGAGGAGCTGACTCTGACGGATATGTCGCCAATTTTGTGGAAAGTGAACAAATCATGCAACTCAATGGACATATAGCATCATTTGTGCAGGTAATTATATTTTAAACTCGGCGTTCTATATGCAATTACTATGGAGCATATTTTTGGTAGAAATATTGTAACATTTGAAGCTCTCTTGGAATCGTGTGATTCAATTCTAAAACACAAAATCCAGATATCTTCAAACCCAATTCCTTGCCCTCCTCAGCTGGTGAACCTAGAGCTGTTTGTTACATACAGTAGCTTTGGTACTATGGTCTCCTTTCATGGCACCGACAACAGACGCCAAATCTTCTCTTCCCTTGTTGAATTATACCTTAACAGCTTTACCTCTCAGTCTTTTTATGCATCAATACTGATGATGGAAATCTAGAATCTCACTAACTTGCCACCAAGAAAAGCCATTTAAACTGCCTTTGAGACCTACGTTCCAGCTTTTCCATGTTCCAGTACCAGTAGGAGTTTTCCACATTTGTCCTGCATCACGTGAAAATTTAATTTTTCGTACTGGAAGATGTTCATCCATTTGTAGTACTACCAACCACACTGACTATGACTATGTCTTTAGTGATTCAAAGACAGTAGGATTCTACTGAATGGAAGAAAGGGTGATGCCACAATTTTCGATGCTATGGCTATTGTAGTCATAAAAGAGCTGAACTTCTAGAATGCCAAAAGGTGCAACATAGCTTGATGCTGCATGGAATAAATAACTGATCACGTGAATCCCTTCTTTGGGGATGTATTATTTTTTCTTTGAAGACAAGTTACGAATATTGAATTGCCTGTGAACGGTGATATGCGAGTCCGTGAACATAATTAAGCGGCCCTTCATGTGCATTGAGTAGGAAACTTTATCCTTTCATTGATTTGTCTAGGTAATTGTAGGTGACAACTAATTGGCAAATACATGTAGAGAATACATGGTGGGATATTTTTTCTTCACCTTAACCAGTTTGTTTCTTTATGTGTCAGTAGTAATCTTCGTAAATGTTACACAGAAGTTTTGATGGCTTTTTCCTTTCCACTGGTCGATTATGTTGAATAAACATTCTGCTACAATTGTAGATTACAGCTACATGTTGGTTATATACTTCTATTACAGCTATTACATGTGGTTTATTTCTTAGGTTGTCTTTTGCAGGTTCGAGGGTCAATTCCCATACTCTGGGAGCAAATTGTGGATTTGACATATAAGCCTAAATTTGAGATTATGAAACTTGAGGAGGCAGTAAGTTCCCTTTTTTTTTCCCCCTCTCTGAAATAGATTGTTTTTAATCTGTAAACTGTTAGCATCCTTATTGAGTGTTTCTTTGCGAAACTTTTTGCAGCCTCGAGTAGCTGAACGGCACTTTTTGGATTTAAGAAAGAAGTATGGAAATGTCTTAGCCGTTGATCTTGTTAACACGGTAGACATTGTTTTTATGTTACGAACTTTTTTAGAATAATTGGTCTGAGATCCATAAATGCACATGCTTACAGCTGATCAAGGAACCAAGTTTCTAAAAGACGCTAGTCGGTCCCAGGTTGGTCGGCTGCCGACTAGCGACTTTTGGCCGACTAATCACCGACTTGACCAACTAATCGCCGACTTTTGGCCGACTAGTCAGGTTTCGATCAAGTCAGGGGACCTCCGACTAGCGACTTGTGGCCGACTAGTCGGCCGACTTGACCGATTTTTAGAACACTGCAAGGAACTTTGCATGTATCTACTCGCAATCATCGGGGAAACTCTGATCATGTAGACAGTTATTTTTTATGTCCAAAAATATGTCAAGACTTATCAAGGAAATTGAACTCTCTTAGTCTATTTTCCTTGTAGATTCAAATACATCATACGCCAGATTTTGTACGTATTACTATTATATCAAAATGAATGAAGGCATTGGAAACACCACTGAGGCAGGCCTGTCAATGGACCAGATCCGATAATCCGGATCCGACCCGATTAAGATCCGGATTGGCGAAAACGAAACCCTTCATTTTAATATAAATGGACATAAATTCCTTTAATTTCTCTAAAATCCTGCACCACAACCCCAACCAAAATATATATTTTTTAAAAAATTTAAAAAAATTAACATGGATCGGATCCGGATCCGGATCCGGATTCTATCGGATACGGATCCGGACCATTGACAGGCCTACACCGAGGCCATCTCCAACCCTTCATCAAATATTTTATCAAATTCAAATTTGATGAAAAAATTGCTAATATGAAGCTTCAGCCCCTTCATGAAATTAATACCAAATAAAGGGAGAACTAAATGTTTCATTAAATTAAGGGAGAATGAGCCAATGTCAATTCTTTAACCAAATTTTCAACGGTAACATTCCATAAATTTCAAATACCTTTTGTCTCCTCCTTGCCTTAAATACAATTGGTAACATTTTAAATTCCATGGCCTTTCCTTACGAGAGTTTTGGGATATGGTGGGAATTTTGTATTTGATTTGATGAAAAATTTAATGATAGCCCTTGGAGTCTTCAATATCAAATCAAACTTTTGGTCAATTTTTTTACTCAAATTTGGTGAAAAAAAAGTGAAGGGTTGGAGATGGCCTAAGATCTATGGTTTTGGTCGAGATTACAAGAAGTAAACATAAATGGAAGATTAAGAGTACAATATGAGTGGAATCTGCACTAAAATGCTTTTTGATCTATCTCCTAATAAAGCATGTAAGACCTTGATATTTATTGTAGGGCTTATTCACTGTAGCTTAAGATTTTGGCTTTCAATGTAACGTCCAGGCCCACGTAAGAAAATATGGTCCGCCAGGGCACACCACACGCCTTTTAAACTCATCATGCTATATAGGTTCAAGTTCTTACTTATATTGACAAATGAACTTTCACTTACCAAGGATGCAGGAAAGATTCATGGGCTTGGTAAGCACCTTCATCATCTTTTGGTCCAATCCCTTGAAAGTATTGGCTTATAGATTTGGTCACCACAATCCACCTCTTGAAGGCTGGTCTCTTGTTGGACCCACCCAAGGGCACACACCACGTGGAGCTTCTCCTTTAGGTCATGCCTGTGGTTGTGCAGTTTCTTGGTCTTGATCTATTTGCCTCTAAACAATTTTGTTTCTTTTTCAGCATGGAGGCGAAGGACGGTTAAGTGAAAAGTTTGCCAGTGCGATGCAGCATGTTGGCAGTGACGATGTGAGGTAGAATCCGCTTTCATGTTGAACTTAATTGACTATAGTGAATGCATTTAATTCTTGTACCTACTTGTCCATGTAGGTACTTGCACTTTGATTTTCATCAGATTTGCGGGCACGTCCATTTTGAGCGCCTCTCTATCCTGTATGATCAAATAGAGGATTTCATAGTTAAAAATAGGTATGGTTTCTTCTCAGTGGCCATGAGTATTGAATTTGTTCTGATATTTGAATCTTTTGTTTAAGATATGGCTGTGAACATGCTACTTTTCAAATACAGAAAATTGTGCATCAACTTTGGTTCTTCATCGTTTCGGTTATGCTCATCTTGTGTGAATGCAAGCCCATGAATTTCATCTCAGGCATACATGCTGCTTGGTTAAACTATACGGGCTAATCATTTGAGTACAATATAATATGCTCTTGTACAAAGCTTGGACTAACAAGTATGGTTATCTCCTTCTCAAATAAGTGGAGTTAGATTTGTAACATGAATATATTTGGTGCTATAGTTCACCAAGTTTAAATAGAAAAAGTGAGCGTGAGAATAAGAGTGTCGAGATGATCATTTGGTGGAAAAACATTAGCATTAAGGTCCATGGTTCCTCCACATTACATACAGACATATTAAGTCTATGCATAGAGTTGCATGTTTCGGTTTGACTAACCAAACCGAGCCTTATGTCCCAATCATCTTTCAGTTTGACTCTTGCAAGTAAAATTCTCTAATTCAGTATTTCATCCGATTATTCATTGGAACAATTTCTTGTCTTTCTATTTGGCAATTTTCTTTTCATTCATGTTTTTGACTTGCATGTGCTGCTTCAAATTTTAGGTACCTTCTTTTCAACGAAAAAGGTGGGAAAGTTGAGGAGCAACTAGGTGTTGTAAGGACCAACTGTATTGATTGCTTAGACCGTACAAATGTAACCCAGGTATTATAAATTCATCAGCATGATAAAGTATTTATGGTTTGTTGTGTCGTAGTATAGAGTAGGAAATCATGCATGCAGAGTAGTTCTCTCTGTGGGGATTTATTGTCGGGCTGGACCTCAGGCTCTTTTTTTAATTCTTTTTTCTGCCTCTCCCCTTTATGTTTCCTCTACCTATTTCATAACTGACGTAGACGGTTGTTTTCCTTTCACCTGGTTTCCATAGTTGTTGCTCCTAGGGGAGCTTAAGTAATTGAAAGAACTTCAGGATGAAGCAAAACCAAGAATCAGATGTATAAGCGGGGTATTTTGAACTTAACAAACTGTACAAATGCTGGAGTGGAAATGCCAAGCCAGGCCACCTGAATTTTTTTTTGTTCTTGTGACTTGCCTTTTAATGAGTGCACACTGCACAGTTTTACCCTGAGGACTACTCACTGGCAAAGTATGACTTTATTGATCTTTATCAGTATGATGCTATGATGGATTCCATATTCTTGTTTTTCTTGCTCCTTTTTTTTTCAATGGAAGATGGGTATTTTGTGGCATTATATTCTCGGGCGTCTTTCGCAGTTAATTTTCCTCTGGCACTGCTAGCTTGTGATTCATGTCTTTCTGTGTACATGCCTGTACTTGGATACTGCAAGGACATATGAGACTCCAAATAAACCCAATCTCAGGTAAAGAGATTGAAGCCTGTCTCCTATCTTTTGTGGATTCAATCCCTTCAACTTACCTGGAAGAGGTAGCCTTAACCCTTGAAGGCAGGCACCAAACCAGTAACCACATTGTGTTATTTTAGCCTCACAAGACGTTAGTAATTTTTGTGAAGATTAATGCTTTTAGACACATCAACACAGTAGTGTGAGATAGCGAGAGCGAGCGGGAGTTTTCTTAGGTTATAAGTTTGTAATTATACAGATAAGCATATGCCCGTTGCATTGGGGTAAGTCAGCAAGTGTTTTAATTTTTTTTATGGTAACATGAGCTATTGCTGCAGAGTATGATTGCTCGAAAAATGATGGAATTCCAACTTAGAAGGATTGGAGTTTTTGATGCTGAAGAAACAATTGGTTCACATCCAAATTTTGATGAAAACTTTAAGATTTGTGAGTACTTCCATAATCATCATCAATTCCTTCTGTCAGACGAGTTTCAATCCTTTACATTTGCACTATCATTTAACTTTTGGGGTTTTCTTAGAATGCTATGTTTTTGCTTGAAACTATGTTCTTTTCCATCTTACTTTCCTCCCCAATCTCCAGTATGGGCCAACCACGGGGATGACGTAAGCATCCAGTATTCTGGTACTCCTGCTTTGAAAGGAGATTTTGTCAGGTAACTTCCCATTGATCTGCCTTTAAGTTTGTGTGCATGTCTTGTCTGTAAGTTTACCCAGAAACATTTGGTCTGAAGTCGTTCTTTCCTGGACATAACTTTCTTATACTTGTAGGTATGGCCGGCGTACATTCCAAGGGATTCTAAATGATGGCTATAATGCCCTTGCACGCTATTACTTGAACAACTTTTGTGATGGAACAAAACAGGTTGGTATGCACTCACTTTTTGATACATACTCTGACGTGTATGGTCTTTTTGTTTATGCATACTGTTCCATACAATGCCAGCTCTTAGAATAGATGTATTGCCTGAATAATTCTTTCCATGATTTTAGCTAGTAGCTCCTTAAGAGGATTTAGGCAGTGAATTAGTGGTAAATAATTTGCATTTCGGATTTCTCTGCTAGGTGTTTAGTTTTGCCACATATTCGTTCATTCACGTAGTTATCGTTCTCAGAGAGTTTATCGGCTGGCTATGACAAGAGCTGCAAATCAATTGAGCTCTCATGAACAGCTTAGGTTCAGATTGCCATTGGACTCGTTTATGTATTAACTGTGAGCCCATGATTGTTAGTTTGTAATTTGTTAATATTCATAGCAATTGCATGACCGAACCAAAGCAAGGTCATGTAGGCTCATATGGAGTCTCAATCATGAGCTTCCGACTCCTAGCTTGAAATTTTATGCAAGTTCACTGCTATTGCATAATCACCTGTTAAAAGTTCGTCTCTCTTTTGTCAAGGAGGATAAAATATAGTATCATGTAAAAGTAAAAAGCCTGCCCAGGTTTGCATATCTTTCTGGCCCTTATTTGTTGAAAGGTCTGTAAATGATGGAATATTTTCCTCCAGCTTTCTACCCTACCATGCACCAGAACATGAATCATCCATGGAAATCACATGTTTTAATGGAACCAATAAGCTTGTTTGATTATCTCACAAAACAAACACAGGCTAAGTTTGAAGATATTTGAGTGAGCTTGGGACGAACACAAGCGTAGGCCTACCATACGCCCCAACGCCTTCCCTGAACACATCAAATCTCGGGTCATGTTGAGCCCTACCTTATTCACTGTCCATCAAAGTTGAGTCCGGTAGTCAGGGCAGAGAGGTATATATGGGTTGATTAAGAATATGTTCTTTTTGAAGTTCGTTAATCCTGCTAATCTCTTTTTTTAGTATTGAGGGGTAGATGGGATAAGATCTGCTATTTTTATTTCTTTAGAGCTTCAATGCCCCCACCTTATGTGGGGTTTGTTGTTTTTCCCTTTTCTTGTTGCATTTGTCAGTCAATTTTATCTTTCCTAATTCTTCAATTTCACTGCCGAGGAATTTAACTCACTTCGGGTATTCGTGTGAAGGATGCAATTGATCTACTGCAAGGACACTATATTGTTTCTGTTAGCCGGGATCTGATCCCTACTTCTCAAAAAGGAGGCCTGGAGGCTCTAGCTGTGAGTACAATCCGACAACCGTTTGTTTTATTCATTAAATTTCAGAACTTATCTTTATTTTATTCTTTACTACCCAAAGTTGCTTCATCTGTCCATTTTAGCAAAATTTAGTTTTCTCAAATCACACTGCTGGTCTAAGACTGAAGGATGGACATCCAGTATTAAACTTTAGTTTGAACTCTTGTTAACATGTTTATGAAGAAGTTAACTACTTAGCTGGGATTAAAGCTTATAAGAGCAGTCTGCCTATCCAGCCCATCGTTCCTCACAGAAGCAACCACTCCCTTGAATCTGTCCCTTCAGTGTGTAACATGGCAATTCTCACGGCACTAGCCTACGGGTTATTATTGGATTTGCTTGACGAAATACAGGCTTTCACTCCAGCGTACTTTAGCCATCTTAAGATCTTTAGGGAATGTGTCTTGTTGATAAATATTTCTTGCTACTGCGATGTTATATTCATGAAGGTTTAGATACTTGAAAGATCAATAGATGGATCGATGCTAATCCATGACTGAAAATTGCGAACAACACAAGCGGCGTACTTATGTGTGCAGTTCATTTCCCAAGATGCAATATATTGTGAGCCGAAACCTTAAGTAGAGGTTTATATTTCCTCAAAATGTTGCCTCATTTTTAGGGTGATAAACTGGCAGTGTGATATGTAATTTAGATTATTACCTCTCTTTTTATTTTCCTTTGGACTAATAATCTCTCTTAATTTCCTCCTGCAGTCCTTTCCGTTGGCTTTTTTACTGGCCGTAGTTGGATTCTTCCTCACGATTATGTCATTGAGGCAAGGTGAGGTTTTTTTTTTTTTCCCCTCTCTTCTACTTTGGTAATTTCTGGATATAGCGAATTGCTACCTTATTTTCCATTACTCTGTTTAGTAACTTATTTGCCTCCTACCATAATACCCTCTGCGGTCCTACATTGGATACATATTACTTAAAATACACCCTTTTTGTTTCCTCGACACTCTTGCTAATTCTCTCTTCTTCTTTTTTGGGTATCGGATTTTGAACTGCAATGGCTCATGTGCTCTTTTTTATCGTTTGTGCAGCTCGATATGATTATCGACACTTGTTTTTTTCAACCTTGTGGGCAAGCTTAAGCATAGCTATAGTTGCATATGTCAGAGCCAACGGCAGGGTTTTCTGCAACCGGCCTCGTCTGCATAAACCCCGCAGTTAATTCAGGATTTAGGTGCTCCTGAATATTCATGAAGCTTTTAATTCTTCACCTGATTATATTTAATCTTTCAATCCTATTCTTTTTAGTCCGTGTTTATGCACTAAAATTTGTTATGCTGTCCTGCTTAGGGAGCTGAAACTGGAACGATGTATAAGTTTTAACCCTTTTGTACGCGCCCAGTTCCACGTGCGAATCACGTTTCACACGTTTTATTGATTGAGCATCAATCTTCAACATGTTGACATTGGATTCAGTTTTCTTGATTTCAATTATAACAAATTGCACGCAAAGAACAGATGTAAAAGCCATGAGCATGTTTGGTTCAGAAGGATTTCTGAAGAAGTATTTTGCGAAACTAGTTTGAAAACAAAGAGCCGGACGTCGGATCTGGGAAGACAAAACAAGGTGCTGGAACGAGTTGTGGTACGGCTAATGTGTTGCGTTTCCCACCGGAGTTGTGACAAGCCCTGCTTCTCGTAACCGGGCCGCCTTATCGTGCAAATGACGTTCTTCTGTTGAGGGGCCTAAAACGATGCACTCCCCTAGTAAAGGATAAACAATTCTTTGATAATAGAGGCCTCCCAAGGAGTGTGGATAGCCAAACCGGTGGATAGGCTTCCTAAGTGGAAACGCCTGTACCATCATATCATCTACTAGCCAAAGAATGGGCTACACAATTTGCATTACACCTAACAAAACTAAATACACATCTATCAAAATTACACGCCAATCTTCGAATATCTTCAAGAATTACCTCTACGCTTTGGTGGACACTCTCTTCCTTATTGATCATCCATATTACTTTCAATGAATCTCCTTCCATATGGATGTTCTTGAGCTCTAGCTTTGCTACATTTATCGAACCTTCTCGAGCTGCTAAAGCTTCAGCCAGCAGCGGGTCGAGAACACTTATATGTTTCTTATATCACTCACCAAAAGTTCTCTCTGAGAACCCATAGTATGCCCCACATCGGTGGGTTTGTAGAAGGTAATAAGGGTGGTATACAATATCTCGCCGCCAGCCACTGTATAATTTGAGGTTAACCTTTTTTGAACCACGTGGTTAAGCTAAGAGTTAGTAGGTGAGCTGGTGCGGGTCGTTACTGGTGGTATCAGAGCTTACACCAACCGGAAGTGTGAGGGGGTCCCGCAAGGAGACGTGCTTGGGTGGGCCCGACAAGGAAGGAGCTTGAGGTGCTTGTCATGCTTGTGCGGGTCCCACATGAGACGAGCTTGATGTGCTTAAGCGGGTACTTGTCTCACATAGCTTAGTGGGTATAAGTGATGGACCAAAGGGCGCAACGAGGACGTTGCGATCCTAAGTGGGGGAGATTGTGAGAACCCATAATATGTCCCACATTGGTGGGTTTGGAAAAGGTAAAGGTGGTATATAACGCTTTGCCACATGAGATTAACCTTTTGAACCACGTGGTTAGGCTAAAAGTTAGCAAATTAGCTGACGCGGGTGGTTACAGGTCTGCAAAACCACGGGAGATGCTCGCTATATCTATAGTGTAAATTTGCCCGTGTGTGAAGCATTCGATTTGAGATGTACACAATTGGATCCTTAAAGAAGACTCCATGTACACCACATGTAATTTTGTGGGCTGTTTCGTTCGACCTTCATCCGGCGATAGACCTCCACCCAGTAGCTAAAATGAACCCAGTTTGGCACTTGTTCCTCACGTCAAAACAGTGCAAGTGGAGGGAATCGAGTCCTTGACATGGGAACTGCGACAATGGCATTGTGAGGAGAAGGTTGCTGTGTATGAGGAGAAAAAATGGAACCAAAACCATACTGGCCTTTAAAGAAATAAACCAAAAACCTAGGGGACAGAAAACACATTATGCAGAATTTGGCGATCCATGACAAGATCTCCTACTGCGGACGCTATTATACGCACAGCTTCACAACCGTAAAATCCAAACACCCCAACCCGCAAAAAGCATAAGTAGCGAAGATGAAGTTCAGAGTTGAAGTGATGCAGGGAGACGTGTTGAAATAAGAACGCGCAACAAGGACAATCACGAACTTTGTCTGAACTAGAGGTACTCCCTCCTTGAACAAACGATTAGAGAAAAACTCTCAAATTTTCATTAATCAATAAACAACTCAATTCTGCCATTAGGCTTACAATGATACTTATAGGGCCAAAGTAACCCTAATCCAACTAGGAATGAAATAACAAATCCTAATCCAACTAGGAATCAAATAACATACCCTAATCCAACTAGGAATAAAAATATTCTAGAATACTTATTTCTAAAATTGCAAACTTCCTAATAAAATTAATACTCTAAAAATAAGGAAAACTTAAAACACTATTTGTAAGTAATATAAATTTCCAATCTGCATCATTCTCTCCGGCTTGAAGAAACTCGTCCTCGAGTTTATACAGTAGAAGTCGTCGAGTCTTGTCCGCATTGATCTTGTACTTCAAGTTGATTTTTCCGAACCCAAATTTCACCAAGGAATCTTGAAATTCTGAAGGAATAATTTTCATTAAAAAAGCAAATTCACCTTCCTTCTTGATCGAAACAAATGGACTTTTAGTGTCTTCAACAAATTCCCAAAATGGATCAACATATTCATTAGTACTCTTGTCTACACTTTTGTCAACTTCACCTTCTTCAAGCTTTTCATAAGAATCAAATTTAATTGATTCTTCTACATCTGTTTCCAACAACGTCAACATAGAAACCACCTTTTTTTGCAACTTTTTTTGATTTTCTATAATTTTCTCCACCGGTTCTTCGTCAAAAACCGGTGGCTTACTCCAATCCACTATTGGATCTGGAATATTATTTGTAGTAAAAGGCCAATCAACGGTAGCCTCTGTCGTCCTCTCCCTCGGCTGATAGTTACCCGCCAAAGGTTTACTGATAGAAACGTCATCCGATACCTCCTCCTCTTTCGGAAACCGAGGTACAACAAGACAACGGCGAGGTGGATTCCCCCCAACAGTTAGGGCAGCAATCTGGTCGGCTAGGGCAATCACGTCCGGCACATGCTGTTCTAATTGCTGGAATCGCGCCTCTATTCGTGTTTCTCGTGCAGCTTTACTTCGTTCATACACATCTTCAGCAACAGCATAACGACCATTACGAACTCCTTGTTTCGCCATGATCCGGAATCGAGCGCAAGCTCTGATACCAACTGATGCAGCGCAGCCTATGGAACTGAATC
The DNA here is from genome assembly GCA_016920895.1 of Vaccinium myrtillus. Lineage (NCBI taxonomy): Eukaryota > Viridiplantae > Streptophyta > Magnoliopsida > Ericales > Ericaceae > Vaccinium > Vaccinium myrtillus. The sequence goes on along the minus strand of CM029277.1, from coordinate 3,394,003 downwards.
AGTCGTGCAAGAGAAACACGAACAATAAGATCGACCCAGAGGTACTCCCTCTTTAAACGATCAAGATATGAGTAAAACTCGTTCTTTCATTCAATAACAACCAACTAACTTCTGCCATTAGGCTTACAATGATACTTATAGTGCTAAGAATCCTAATCCAACTAGGAAACAAATAACAAAAAGAAATCCTAACCCAACTAGGAAACAAATAACAAAAAGAAATCCTAATTCTTTTTAACCAAGCAACTTATAATAAGGAATACTAGATTAAAACAAATTAGGAAACTAAATATTTCTAGAAAATCTTGATTAAAATAAAATGGTGCTACTAATAAAATATAATTCCTATATTTGTAGAATAAGAATATTAGCCTACATCATTAAATGATGCAGATTGGAAATTTATATTACTTACAAATAGTGTTTTAAGTTTTCCTTATTTTTAGAGTATTAATTTTATTAGGAAGTTTGCAATTTTAGAAATAAGTGTTCTAGAATATTTTTATTCCTAGTTGGATTAGGGTATGTTATTTGATTCCTAGTTGGATTAGGATTTGTTATTTCATTCCTAGTTGGATTAGGGTTACTTTGGCCCTATAAGTATCATTGTAAGCCTAATGGCAGAATTGAGTTGTTTATTGATTAATGAAAATTTGAGAGTTTTTCTCTAATCGTTTGTTCAAGGAGGGAGTACCTCTAGTTCAGACAAAGTTCGTGATTGTCCTTGTTGCGCGTTCTTATTTCAACACGTCTCCCTGCATCAGTTGGTATCAGAGCACATGTTGCAATCCTGTCATGGCGGCGAGACGCGGTGTAGGACGTGCAAGAGGGGGTGGTCGAACCGCTGGTATCGACGAAATCTATGAACGAGATGATGCTGCTCGGGATGCTCGGATGGAGGAGGGTTTTGCTGAACTCAGAGCCATGTTTGGGAATATCGTCCAGCGCATGGATGCTTTAGAGATCGCTGACCCAACTCGCCGTCGTCCTGTTAGACCTAACCCTCCGATAGAGGATGGTTTTTCAGACGATGAAGATATCAAACCTTTTGGTGGCGGAAACTACCATGGGGGGCGGTATAGAGACGTTGCGGCTAGAACCCGTGGCTCTCATTATTGTAAGTCTAGTATGAAAATTGAGATTCCAAAAAAAATTGGGCTTCCACACTTCCGTGGAGGGAGAAAAAAAGAGGTTATAAAAGAAATTTTAGTTGAGGGAGACGCAGGAGATTCTATCGACGATGTATTAGAGGAAGAGTCCGATAAAATATTTTTGGACACAGATTCATCGTTGTTGCAGTCAGAAATTCATTGGGATTCACCTCCAAAATTTGATGAGTACCCGGATGAGGAGAAAATTGTCATTCATAACGTGATAGAAAATATGAATGATGAATTTGTGGAAATTGAGAAGAAGTTTGTTGCTATCCTTGACAAAGTTGATGGTTTGGATTCAATCGATGGCGTCTTGAATGTGGGAAAAAGGGCGATCAACGTATGCCCATCGTTAGGATTCGAAGTATCACAATTTATCGATCCTTTTTGGGAATTTATTGAAGACTTTGCAAGCAGATCATGTGTTTCATACCTAACAATGGAAATTGTTCCTCTAATTTTTTGAAGATTTCCTTTTGGAATTTGGCTTCGGAAAAATCAATTTGAAGTACAAGATGGAAGCGGACAAGGTTCGGCGAATTCAACTGTATAAACTCGAGGACGAGTTTCTTCAAGCAGAGGAGAATGATGTAGGCTAATATTCTTATTCTACAAATATAGGAATTATATTTTATTAGTAGCACCATTTTATTTTAATCAAGATTTTCTAGAAATATTTAGTTTCCTAATTTGTTTTAATCTAGTATTCCTTATTATAAGTTGCTTGGTTAAAAAGAATTAGGATTTCTTTTTGTTATTTGTTTCCTAGTTGGGTTAGGATTTCTTTTTGTTATTTGTTTCCTAGTTGGATTAGGATTCTTAGCACTATAAGTATCATTGTAAGCCTAATGGCAGAAGTTAGTTGGTTGTTATTGAATGAAAGAACGAGTTTTACTCATATCTTGATCGTTTAAAGAGGGAGTACCTCTGGGTCGATCTTATTGTTCGTGTTTCTCTTGCACGACTGATTCTGTTCCATAGGCTGCGCTGCATCATGAAGTCTGCCTACATATGTGGCAGCTGCTTAATCTTTGGGTCGACTTAAGCAGATCTGTCAGTTTTCAAACTGATCTTCAGCCTTGCTAGCCTTTGCCACAACAAGGAGGATAAAACAATCGAACCAACAGTCAAATATCAGATGCTGAAGCATCTATTATAGAGGCTAAAGTTGGCGAGAAACATAGGTTTTCCTCCGCATCCAAAAGAATAGGAGACGAGTTCGGTGCGTTCATTCCCTTGGAAGTAACTCACTTTCAAGATGAGGATTAAATAACCCCATGAAAATTTACAGGTGATCATATCTCGAATGTTGAAATTGATGCATAAAAGATAACACATTACATATAAAGACGGGCGCTGTCTAGATTGGAAAATTATTCATGATAAAAAGCATACAAGCTGACTCTTGCTGAGGCTACTAGTACATAGGTGATACAGACCCCATAATTTAGCCAATGCAGAAGTATCTTGGCCAAAAAATAGATATATTACTCTTGCAAGAGAAAGAGACTCAATAACTTGAAACGGGTAAGTGTTACACTGTCACAGTTGCTTCTTTTTCTTCTCCAAATATGAGTAGTTCCTCTGAAAATTCAATATGGCCCACACCAAATGCCACAAACCGATCTCTGGCCACAACGCTCTTGGACAACACAACAGGGTGTTTGAGCTCTGCCATAGAAGAAAATTGCTCAGACGGGTCTCCCCTGAAGTTCGGATCAGAATATCTGGATCAGGCGCTACAGACATGTACAGATGTTTCTCAATATCTACAAGTTGTATTGCACGATGTTCCTCATGCTTTTCTTCTCTCTCCACGCCATTCACTTCTTGAATTTCACCTTTTTTATCATTCTCCACACCATTTGATGTTTTTGCCTCCCATTTGTCTAGGCATGATTCTTGGACCGCATGCACAATCTCATCACTAGAAGTATAGGCCACACAGATTAATAGCGCACACTTGGTGTTCTTGGCCGTGGCTCTCATTGCATTTTCAGCAGCAACTCTCACAGGCTCATTCAAAAGGTTTAAGTTTCCTATGAAATAAACCCTAATTCCATATTGATTCACAATGCTCTCTTCCTTGAGCAACCCTTCAATCTTCTCCTGCATTAGATCCATGACTGTCTGAACCTCTTCTGGTTTCCTTTTGAAATTGTCGATGCTGAATGCATATACTGTTGCGTATTTCACCCCCACTTCATAGCAGTACTTTAGCATGGACATTAGTGAAGTAAATCCAGCTTTATGGCCAGCCCCCTCTTCAAGATTTTTCTTCTTAGCATATCTTCGGTTTCCATCCATAATAAAAGCAATGTGATTCGGGATGGGTCCCACAGAAAGAACACGCAATACAATACTTTGCATGAAGCTTCCCAAGCTATGAAACAACTTGGTTACACTAGCACTTTTTTCTTCCCCCATTTTGAGCCCCACAGCGAACTCAAATCACTGCACGAAAGGAATATTGAACATTTCAATTCATGATATATAAAGCTAAAATCTTCAACCACAATAAGGGGTTCACCGGAAACTGAAAATTGATTGGACATATTCACCAAAATAGGTAACAAAAAAGCAACAATGTAAAACTCGACGTCCCAACTACTGAAGGTTTTTGAAAACCTTCTATCAATAGTTCAATACTAGCAATTTTTTCACACAGAAAGCACACCTAATAAGGCAAACCAAGCACAATTATTCAGACAATAAAAACAAAAGAATTCTTGACACCATATATTTATGCCACCTTGCTCATTTGATTTGTATTCGTTATATATTTTAGCTCAGCTCTCGTATAGGCCATGCCTAGAGACTGGAGGTTTCACACTAACACTGCAATATCGTACTCTAGTTAATAGTTAGGTTCAATGCATTGTGTTTTATAATCCCTTAACCGGAACTTAAATGAAAAAGTTCAATGAAGCATTTCATCGAACACAAGTGTGTTCATCTAAAGCTTCACAAAAGTATGAGGAAACCAACTTACAATATAAGATTATAGCATTCGGTAAGCTTCTCACTACAGTATTATTTTGGGATGCATGCAGTGAGAACATTCATAATCCATGGACAACAAACAAATACAAGCAAGATCAACTATTATCACAAATACAGGAACATATTACAAACCAGATTTATAGTCTTGCAAACAAATTAACAAAGAAGGGTAAGAAAGGGGATCTTCACCTGTTAATATCCAGTAATGCCAAAAGCTGATGATTAGCTACATAATACTCAGAACCCACAAATACCCAGTTCAAAGAAAGTGTATTAAGAACTGTTTGGTTGATTGGTCTCTTTAAATGGGTAGATTCTATTGAGGAAAGTTGGACGGGAGAGAAAAGGAAAGTGAAAATATTCAAAGACCCCAGCAAGGCGAGCAATCATGGAGAGCAATCAATATAGTAATAACTTGGGTTCCTCATTCAAGGAAAGAATATAGTATTGACTCGATGACAAGTGGGACCAGTTTTCTTTTTTTCCCACCGACATTCTGCACGTCTCCGTGCGTTTGCCGGATCCTCTTTGACAATTTCTTAATGTGCCCAGTTGAAGGACTGGAACTGAACGGAAACGAAAAGAAACTAATCAAAGTAGACTTTTTGATCCCGTTTCTTCTTGGGATTGAAGCAACAATTGCAAAAACCCAGAGTTAAGATGTGAAATCAAAACAGAACTTTTCTGTCGCAACAGAGTTGATATGAAGTTTTCAAAAGCCCTAGAATTGGCTGGATGAACTGAAACGGTGGGTTTTCGTCGCCGACGTCTGGATGAAAATCGGATGTGGAGAGGAGGAAGAATGAAGACAGCTTGGGGGAAGGAAGAGTGACGGTCGATTTACAGTTGAATCGTTTTCTCTCTGTTAACAGATTTCATGTGTCGTACGACATCGTTTAATCGAAAACTAGGCTCTGTTTGATACGTAGGAGAAGAAAGGAAAGGAAAATAATAATAAAAATTCTTTTTTTTTTTGTTTTGGGTTAAGAGAAAAAAGAGAGGAAAAATAATTAACCTAAATTATTTTAATTAAAAAATTTACTCTTAATTGTCCTCAATCTTTCCTTCTTTTTTCTTCTCCTTTATTTTCTTTTCTTTTTCTTTGTATCAAATGGTGTGTTACGGTTTGACTGGAACCTACAAATGAAATCCTCATATAGGATCAGGATTTCGAAAAAGTACTGTCTTTTGAATTTTTTATTTTTTAGGACGGCTACAATGGTGTATTATAGAGTAATATTAATAACACGTGGAAGGTGATGCCTTCTTTTGAGAGAGAGAGAGATGTGTTGAGATTTGAAGCCTTACCTGTCTGGAGAGTTTTTTCTTTTATCATCAAGGTAAGAAAATACTCCCGTCCCAAAAAAAATGTCTAAAATCACTATTCATACTTCTCAAAAAATCATCCATATTTTTTAAGCTGCGATAAATTATAAATGCAATGTAGATCTTGTTCGATAAATCTTGCTAAATTTTATTGAACAAAATTTTTAAAATCGTAAAAAGTATCATAAAATAATAAATATAGATGATTTTTTGAAAGGCGTGAAAAGTAGTTTTGGATATCCAATTTAGGATGGAGGGAGTAGTACTCTTTGAATTGGTTCGTTACTCTTATCTTTTTTAAGGGAGAGATATGGAGTTCAAGTTCTCATGGAGAAGGTGATCCACTCTCGTTGTAACCATTAACAACGGGCAGTGATAGGGGTACAGACCCCTTGTGCACAGATTTTGTACAGATCTATTGAGGGACCCACTTTTGGGTTCCACACAAGAAATTCGAACCGTTGATTCATCTCAGAGTAATTTTTCAAGGGGTCTCGCGAGAAATCACCTCAATCCGACGTGTGTAAGTGGGTCCCTCAACACATGTCGGATTGAAGTGATTTCTCGCGGAACCCTTGAAAAATTACTCTGAGATGGATCAATGGTTCGGATTTCTCGTGTGGGACCCAAAAGTGGGTCCCTCAACAGATCTGTACAAAATCTGTGCATAAGGGTTCTGTACCCTTGGGTTTTCCGAATAACAACTAATTTCATGTCCCTTGTTCCAAAAAAAAAAAAAAAACTAATTTCATGTCTAGCAAAAGAAAAAAAGACAAAGATTAGGGGTCTTGCAGGATGGAGCGAGCCCCAGCAGGAGGGAAAAAAAAAACCTATATTATTATTATATAGGGAAAACAAGAATTTTCTATAAATTATATAGGATTGCCCCTGCAAAGTATTTTAGAAAAGAAATTGGCCCCTACGAAATTCCTGGCTCCGTCTCTCTGGGGTCTTGTCTGGCATGACAGTTAATTTGCTTAAAATGTGGCCAAGAAGACTACTTATCAGGGCATGCATGCTCTGAGAACACTAATAATCCATGTTTTAAGGACAACAAACAATACAAGCAAGATGAACAATTATCAAGAATACAGAAACATATCACACACTACATACTTACTCTTTCCAAAGATATATAAACAAGAAGGGTAAGAAAGGGGATCTTCACCTGTTAATATCCAGTAATGCCAAGCTGAAGATTAGCTACAAAAATATTGAGAACCCACGAATACCCAGTTCAAAGGAGTGTGTTAAGAACTGTTTGGTTGAATGGAGCTTTTTGTGGAGATGGGGGCAGGAGAGAAATGGAAAAGGACAATATTGAAGACCCAATAATGGAGAGCAACAAAAATCGTTTAAGGGTGAGTTTCCGAATGGATTTTATCAAAATCTGATAAAATCAAGCCTTTGATTTTATCCATTCGGAAACTGAGTTGATAAAATCTTAGATTTTTTAATGCAAAAATCTAAGATTTTATCAACTCAGTTTCCGAATGGATAAAATCAAGGCTTGATTTTATCAAATCTTGATAAAATCTAGATAAAATCCATTCGGAAACTCACCCTAAGATATAAATTCGGTGATTATGGGCCCAGACCGGTTTTTTGTGTTCTCCGAGATTTTGAAATGGTTATTGTACAACTAGTGGAAATCACTGGAAGGTGACTGGTTATGTTGGAAGAGAGAGAGAGGGAGAATCAATCACAATTGTCTAAACCACTTTTGGACGGCCAAGATCGTACTCAGCGTTGGCATGGACTGGTAGTACCCATTCGGTACCCAAAAAATTTTCGTCGTTTCCCAAAGTAAAGAAAAGAAAGTAGGAAAAGGAAAGTAATGGGGAAGGAGACCTTTTTCTTTATTCATCAGGGTACGGAAATATTCGAGGCCTTTAAAATTGGGCTCAGAAAAATTGGTTGAATCATGTATTAGGCCGGAATGGAGAAATACTGGTTGGAAACAGGAAAGCAAACCTAGAAAACAATTTATAAAGTGCATTCAATAGGTGAGATTCATCCGATACACTGTTTAGTATCATATCTCGCCGGAATAATTGAGTCCAAAACATTACGCCCATTTCCACGAACCAAGTCTGAACAGGCCCAATCGTCATCAAGGCCCATGTTTCAGAACGTTCGAAATGGTCGTCCCACCTTTGTTCTCATGTTCGAACCGAATCATAGAGCCGGGTCACGACCAAATGACATAGGTACAAATATATTCTCCTCGCGACAAATGGTTTCAGGCGTGCATATCATACCCCACCAGAGCAAGATCATACTAAAGTTCGGCTACGTGGCACCACTATTCACTATCCACATGTCTCGATCATCAGTCTAACCAACATAAAATGCTCGCAAATCATCATCGTGAGTGGTGTTCGGTCAGAAGATGGTGGTCGAAGTCTGATTGTAGAGTAGAGAATGTTGGTGATGTCACTTCGATGCGAGGATGACACATAATATCCTACACCTAAAGGCAAGAAACTCCCATAAATACTATACGCCCTGTTTGTTAGCGGGATATGTATATGAGGGGAGAAGATGGATATAATAAGAGGGGGATATAGAGGTGGATATAGTTAGAGGGGTATTATTTTGGAAGGGCGGATTAAAAGTTATTGTGTTTGTTTTGTTGTTGTAGAAGGAGGATATGAGAGGTTGCATAATGTAAAATGTCCATTTTATCCAAAATAAACAAATCAAAAAGTAATGCAATAGTGGGTAGTGGGGCATGTGGCAGATTCTCTATCTCTCTCCTGACGCACAGTGGGACAAAAGGGGGCGGGGGTGTTTTGGTGAAAAGGGCCGGATATAATAAAGGCTGGGGTGGGGGTGCCTCAATTTAGTACCCCTGCACGGGTATTTGTATATCCAAGGAAATGTATATCCGGGACCCCAAAACCAAACAAACACATCATATGGCTGACCCGGATATGTATATCCCACACAAATCTATATCCCACCCTTATCTCCTTCAAACAAACAGGGCCTAAGTGATAAAGTTAAACCCTAATCGTTTATGTCATTTTCTTTTCTCTCAGAGCTATGCCTCTCTCTTCTTATTTAGAGACTAACTTGGCAACTTGAATGCCTTCTGGTTATCTTCGAACAATAGGGCACCAACGTGGTTCACTCTTTTGTAGAGAGTTTAATGAAAGAATGGCTAGCCATAGTCAAAGTCAAACCAGAGAGGTTAAGCCAAAGAGAATCCGCTTACCACTTCAAGAAGACAGACCCAACTTGTTGAACTCTCAAATGAGAATGTCATTGACTCAATTTTGATATCAAGTCTAAAAAATCCATTTTCAATCATATCATTACAAGCAGATAAACAAGTTCCTAGAACGGCAGAACCAAATCAAAATAAGAAATTAAAACCCCTTTCATTGCTAGAAATTTAAGAAATAAATGATTTGTGAAATCTGAAATCCACAACCAAATATGTTGAAATTCAAGGGATTTAACCAATGGTTTTTAATGTAGATCAAAAAAAAAAAAATGTCCATTAAAAAAAACATTGTCACACGTAGTGTGAGTTACTATGTGAAATGTCGGTATGGTTTTTGCACGTGTGCAATGTGAGTTATTAGATCAGAAGATGGGGAGTGCCCACCGGATTTGGAGGCAGTGCCCTCAAGCACTATATGGTTCTAGTCTCTCGATCTAATTGTTCATATTTGCAATCAACAGTTCAGATATATTTGTTAACTCTTAGCGGTAAGAGTATACTTTTTAGCGATAAAAATACATTCGCAAATCTGGATTATCGATTATGGAGATGAACGGTCGGATCGAGAAACTACAACAACCCCGCTTCCCTTTCCCCTACCACCAAGGCTTAAATGGAGCAAAAAGAAAGCACAAGAAGTCAAGAACACTTTAATGGTGTAAGGAAATTAGTAGTACAAATGGTTGGAAGATGACTTCGTACCCCTAGCTTTTGTATAAGGGCAGGTGCACTAGTACAATGTTTGTCTGGTTGGTTCGTGTGTTTGATATCACTTAATTGATTAAGTTTTGATTCTTAGGTTCAAGCTGTAAAAAATTACTCCTCTAGTGTCAACGTAGATGACATACATTTGACCGGATCGAGAAAGAGATTAGTTGAGGTTCTTCTAAGTTGGCCGGGACACTCTTAACAGTTTTTTTTTTTTTTAAAAAGCAATTGCACTAGTGAACTGCAGATAAATGGGGATTTTTTTGCTCGGCTATCTCGACAACGCTAGGTAGCCGAGCAAAAAAAAATACAAAGCCTAGCTTGGCTCTGTTTGGTCCTCAAGGAAAGAAGTGGAAAAGAAGATAAATAAAAAGGGGGGGAAGTTAAAGAGGAAAACCTAAAAATTCCTTTGATTGGATGCCAACAAAAAATGGAAGGAAAGCAAAGGCAATAAAAGTTTCCTTTGTTTGGTTTTAAAAGAAAAATGAAAGGAAACAAACAAAATGGTACTCCCTCAGTCCCTTTTTTAGTGTAGACATTTTTCATTTTGGGTTGTCCTTAATAAGTGTGTGTTTTAAAAAGTTAATGGGTAAAAGTTTGTACAATTATCATTTTCCCATTTTGAAAAGTTAGGCCATGTTCCTCTAACTTATTAGTTTTTTTGGTTTTTTTTTTTTTTTGTTGGTGTGAAAAGTGTAAAGTGAAGGAAAAAGTTGATGTGAAAAGTGTAATGATGATGTTTATTTAATAAGTTAGATTTACGAAGTAACACACTTAAAAAAGACGGAGCCTTTGCCGATAAAAAAGAAAAGATGGAGCCTTTAACCAAATTTCTCTCGTCTTCCTCCTCTAGTTTGAAAAAGTCTGAGGTTTTCCATTTCCTTTTCCTTTCTATGTTCTTTCCCTCTCCATATACCAGTAACCAAACAGGTGAAAGGAAAGTCTTTTAATTTTTCTCTCTTTTTCATTTTTTTCCCCGACTTCCAAACAAAGCCTAAAATAGCATAGCAGTACTCCCTCCTTTCCGAAAAAATAATAGTCCCACTTTCTCTGGAATCTTGCATTTTTCAAATCAAAAAATTAAATACTTCCGTGTATTATTTTTCAAACTTTTTCGTACTGAATTAGGGCATGTGCACCGGCCTAGGTAAATGAGCCATTTTTACCTAGCCAAGATATATATATATATAAAATAAATAAAAAAACATGTGCACCAGCCTAGGTAAGCCACAAGGTAAAACGCATTGATAAATAGTGTCTTGCTAAAGATCCCTAGCCACTTTATACTTTCTTTTTTTTTTTAATTTCATTGTTCTTCCTTTTACTTTTTGCTTTATATTTTATAATATCACAAACAACATACTTTATCATATTTTAATGGGATAGAGAAGAATTCCAAGAGACCGGCAGAGAGGGAAAGGTAAAAGGGACTAGTAAAAATTGTAGTAATTTAAAATTTTCACATTCCTATGTACTTTTTTATATATTTCAATACACGTTTAACATATTTTAATACATTATTTAAATCTTAATGTCAGTCCAATGAACTGATTTTAGAATTTTCCTTTGCAGAAACCATTACCCAGAAAGCAACGCGGCCAAACCCACCAAACCCACCTCCTTTATATTACAGGAGTGTTTTTTTTTTCCCCCTTTCAGCCAGCACAAGACAACCGAAATCATTAATTTTTCTCTCTGTGGGGGCAAACCTTTCAAAGCAAATGGGAAAGAAAAAGGGTAAATTTCACTAACACCCCCTATATTTTAACCGATTTGTAACTACAACCCATTTGCTTCATTTTGGACTAAATTGAGACTGTTAACAATTCTGTCAAAATAAACGGAAAAGTCATTTACATCCTATATAAATGATCTAGAGGAGGGCAAACAAGAATTTTTTTTTTTTTTTTTTTGTCTTGAATCTACCATATTATGTTATGGAAAAGGAGCCCGGGGCACGTGATGCCCCAATGCACTAAATAATTTATCCCATAGTAAGTAGTGGTATTCTAGAGGATTAGTAGGCAACCCTCTAAATTAGCAAAATCGAACCCATATATGCACAAAATGTTCAACAGAACAATTGAGAAAGATTCGTCAACAGGCCCATCTCATAACAAAACTAAACAAAATACAGTAAACATGAGAAAAAAACTACCTAATGTATATAGGCCGATAAGTAACAGTTTTTCGGTCTTCAGTTATCTTTACACCCCGATATTCCGACGAGAGAGGATAAATCGCAGGTGTTTCACTCGGTGCTCGTTACGTACGGTCCATTTCCGACTCAAAGATAGATTCATGGAGGTTAAAGGCTCATACTCACCGTTATCACTTTAAAACGATTTTCCTCAAAAAATAATTTTTTTAAATTCACGACCGCAACAAGTCAACAGCCCATTCCCGTTACATATCGTTTGATACTACCGATACCGTCACACTTCGGTCGTTACCTTTATGTATGCCAATACCATCATTTAAAACCTTATCAAGAATACAGTGAGCGACTAGACATTTAATAAATGTAGCGACTCGGAACATATATTACACTACATATATACTCTTGCAAGAAGAACGAAACAAGAAGGGTAAAAGAAAGGGGACATTGATCACCTGTTAATATCCAGCAATGCCAAAGCTGAAGATTAGCCACAAAATACTAGTAAGCCGCAAATACCCAGTTCAAAGAAAGTGTGTTAAGAGCTGTTTGGTTGATTGGTGTCTTTAAATGGGTGGATTGAGAGGTGGGGAGGAGAGAAATGGAAAAGGAAAATATATATAATAAAAAAAAGAAGATATGACTTGGTGATAAAGCGGGCTAATTTTTGTGTTCTCCGACGTTTTGCACGTCAGTGTGCAGTGTGTAAGCTCATGGTGCGATTTCTAGATCAATCTTTTTGTTTTGTTTTTTGTGTTGCATAGAATATTACTGTGAAGGTGAGGCTACGTTGCTATATTCCGAACCACCTAGAAAAAAAAAGATGGTTTTGTTTCCACAAAATTGACGAGGGTTTGATTATTGTGATTAAGTCACAAGACTCTGAAATTTGTTATGATTTTCATAGTTTCGGTATGGATGATTTGCCTTTAACTGAATGGAGATGATTCGTTGAGGTGCACGTAATCTGACCCCAACACCCGGTATCGTCGTTGAGATGCACGTAATCTGGCCCCGCCACCCGATGACCTTTCGAACCACGTCAAACCCAAAAAAGAAGGTGAGGATGTGTTGAGAGAGAGACAAATTTGAGGAAGAGGAAAGGAGAGAAAGGACGGTTGGAGATATGTTTATTCGTCCTTTTTTTTTTTGGCGGTAATAGTGAGTAGATGCACCGTGCATGTGACGCATGATGGGCAATATAGTCCATGCACAAAAGTACTGTATTTAACTTCCTTTATTTCAGCTGTATATTCCACCTAGATTTCATAACAGTTGGGTTTGGGGTGGAAATTGCTAGCTCTGGCATTATTGCATCTCTACCCTTCGATTAATTATTCATAGCCACGTGATATTCCGAAGCACTCCAACACTACACATTCTTGTGGATTCCATGACCAAGAATACGGACACCACCACGTAAATGTGTAATAGAGTGATATGAATCTCTTTAGGACGGTGAGATATCAAAGCTTCAAATCCATTTATTTTGGAATATTTTGTACTGGAGTATATGATTTACTGTAATCACTGACAAAAGGGATTCAATAATTTTTGTTAGAAAGCAATATACACAGTTCTTCTCGAACAAAACAGCAGAATACGAGCAGAAAATTATACAGGCAAATAAATTATGTCCAAAACAAACGCAGATTAAGGTACAAGCGAAAATGCAGGCAACCACGAGAAGAGCCCTCGAGCATTTTCAGAACTTGACGATTATAGCTGGAAGGTTTCCAATCGATAACCGGACAAGACGTTTTCTTCCCATTTAAGCAGGCAAAGGTTCCTCCATAACTGTATAGTAGCAAAATGAGAAGAAAAAAAAAATAGCAGTGATCATCAGCTCAACACACACCCACACACGGAGAGAGAGAGAGAGAGAGAGAGAGAGAGAGAGAGACCTTTCTTTCTTGCGGATACCCGAGTTGAAGCATCTTCAGCATCATCAGCAACCACCTCGGGATCGACTGGAGTTTTTGTTGGTACATCAGGAAGGTCCAACTTTTCTTCATCCTCTTCGGCAGATGGCACCGTAGCAGGAACTTCGGGCATATCTTGAAGAGTGATCTAGCAAAGTGAAATCGAAGTTACTGGGTTAGATGAGAAAATCTACAACAAAAAATTAGGGCACTGCTCGTGCCAAAAACAGATTCTGAAATTCAGACTAAGATGTATAAGATCTTTGAAGGAAACAAGAGATTAAGGCCCCAAGAACTATGCCCTAACTCCATTAAGAATAACTGATAATAGTCCAAAGACTCCAAACCCCATAATTTTGACTGCTGAAACTGCTAATTCATCAGCTAAGATATCAGACTGACGACACTGTGAAACAGAAGTTGCAGCAGCAGAGGAGAAAGAAGAAAAAGAAGCAAGGAAGCGACAAGAAGACCGGTACGCAATCATCTTTCTAGTAGCAGTATTGAGGGGGAAAACGTTAATACGTCAACTACTTGAGTACAATGGTTCCAGGATCCCAGATATGAGAGCTCTCAATTGCGCCTAGTATGAAGTAAAGTGCTTTTTACAGTTATGATCGTTGGTTATGCCCACTTAAATAACAAAGCTGTATGCCCACGAATCTAATCAGCAAGTATTTGTTTCGTGACTGCTTAAGTATAGTACAAGCCAATAATAATATTGTGAAGTAGAAGACCAAAGGTAAACTCAACAAATGGAGAAAAATATAAGCAGAATGCAGAAGGTTCAAACCAATTGTTGGAAAAGCATATGCACCGTACCTGAGATTCAAGATTCTCAAACTCCGCTAATATTTCCTCTTCATCTTCTGCAGATAGTTTCTCGCCCAAAATTTCATTAATTTCCTTCAAAAAGTACACGGTATATGCATAAAAGTGGAGAAAGTTAGAATAAGGAAAGAATGCCACTATGAAAACTTGAGGAAAAGAAAGGACTAGGAAACTTCTCAAATTCATTAAAGGACAGGAAATAAGAATAAACATGCTGACGATAAATAATAAATGAACCAAACCACAAATATTAGAAGCAACTAGGAAAAAAAGAGGTGGCAATATAATTACCCTAATGCAGAAGCCTAATTCCTTTGTTCCTATGGAAAATCTTACAGATAGTGGAAGTATCTAAAATACAAACACCAATGACCAAAACTACACCGACTCATGGCAGGAACTGGATTGAACACCATCTCTAAGTGTTTGGAACATGCAGGTAAAACATCTATCTAGAACTAAAATTCTGCGGATGTTTGATTTTGCTTTCTTCTTTTTTGTCGTTTCTTTAAAGTAAGTCAGATGCTAGGCAACTCTTCCTGTGCTTCAAAACTCGAAAAACCAACAAGTCACATCTGAACTTCTGTCTAATATGTCTATCAAGTAACAGCACTCCGACGCACTATGAAAGGCATGGCCTTTATAAGAAAGCATTTACGCACTCATATAACATCCCTCATGGAGATAAAAATAAATAAAATTAAAAAAAAAATACTTCACTAACGTGGAAGTAATTTCTTTTTTCAAGCTTCTGAGATCCATAGAACCTATATGCACTCATAATAGGAAAGAATAGCGACAACTCTTCAACGAATTTGCGTAAACAAACTTCCAAAGTAATATTACCAACAAAAACTCTCTTGGAAAGTTTACACGCATTATAATGGAGAAAAAGAATTCTTCAAAGGATTAAATTTACAGAACGTCACTACCAAGTACCAACTGTATGCTCCTTGCATGAAATCAACCTTTGCAATGTTGGTTTGTGAAGCTTGATTAGTACCAAACTCAAAGCCCACTCGTTCGCACATACAACTACGCCATGAGTTGGTGGGGGATGGCAGGGGTAGTGCTACCTTACCCAAACATGGGGTTGTGGGATTCGGCGTCTAGCCCCTAAGTCGACATTTTAATACAAGTATTACAGTTTTTACGATAATTTCATTGTACTCATACCCTATGAGTACAAATTGCTGCTATACCTCACAGCTGTCATTGTAACTTCATCATTTGAAATAATTGAAACCTGATGTGAGCCGTGGGCGTAAGCCTTCTACGCTATCCTTGCTTTCTGTAAATTCTTAATTATTCTTCATGCTATGGGGTGTGTGTGTGCTACTTACGCTTAATCCACCTTTGAGTGGGTCTAAAACATTGGAGTTGTGAAACACAAACACACATTGAGCAAGAACAAGTAAGCTGTGAAATAAAAGCTGATGGAAAAATATAAAGGAGAGTCACACTCACATCTTGATATGCTTTTGCTTCAGCAGTATCATCCATCAACTTCTGGACATCATCCAAGTTGATCTCGCTTTGGATTTTCTTCATTGCCTCGTTACCAGTTTTCAAACTCTCAAACACAGCCTTTTGCTTGCTTGTCAGCTCAATATCTGCCAACTAAATCAAATTGTCTCTAAGCATTCACAAAATGCAAATTACCATAAAACAGCTGGCATCAAGTTAACAGAGAAATCAAGAACTGAAGAAAAGAATGCTCGAGTAAATAACAATAAATTGCTTACTTGCTGCTCAACATTAATGAGCCAGGCATCGACTTGTTTTAATAATTCTTCTTGCACCTTTTTCTTCTTCAATGCTAACAAGGCCCTTTCTTTCTTCTTTTCACGAAGCAAATCCTTTGCAGCTTGCTTCTCGGCTTCAATGACAGCATCGAGCTGAAAGAAGAAGACAGAGAGAGTAGCATGTCAAATCACATCAAAGGACGTTACAAGATCACTGATGACACCATGCTATATAATGAATCCACAAAAACAAAGCAAATTCACCCAAGTGTTCACAAGTTCCCAAAAATAGGTGTCACGAGTCCAAATTTTATTTAGCTAAAAAGTAAATGAACAAGTAACACAACAGAGTTACAACAATAATTTAAAATCATTTTAGAGGTCTCTACAGTTAAAGCCAGTTTACTTATTAGAGTGTTACAGACAACTACAGCAAGTCAAAACCTGATTATATCGGCAAAGACATGTATGAGGTTACCTCCACAAACGAGTAATAGAGAACATATTACCATTACTGTCATCGGGTACTAAAAAACATTGTCAACAACCTTCTTGTTTAGAGAATAAAGGCATCAAATCAAGTGGATGGCGTGATCCCTATGAGCACACAGATACGATCACATAACGCGGTAATCATAATAACGTAGGAGGATGCTTCAATAAAACCAAGTCTTGATAACTAATAACAGGATGCTTAATTAAACTAGGTTGTGACTATTATGTCCTACGCAATCGCCAATCTCAACCGAACAAATGATCTAGTAACATCCCTACCAGCAAGACACATCACCTAACTGATGAAGGTATCTGCAGTTCAAAAAAAAAAAAAAACTAATGAAGGTAGCTACAACGGTTTCAGTGTTTCCAGCTGGTTGGAATGTACAAAGGGTTACAGTAGCCACCGTCCACAAGGTTGTGGTTAGGGTCAACAAAATACCGATTCAATGAATACTTGCTTCAATCCTAGTTGTAGGAATCTCATGTTGCCCTTGATTTAGGCTCTTGTGAGATGATTCACGACTCCCATAAGATAAAATACTTCCTATAACCAAATTACTTAAAAACACATCTTGATGCATTTTCAGAAGTTTCAAAATTGCACAATAATAAGACGCATTGGTGGTTCCAAGCCTGCCACGTATAAGGGCACCAGCTCAGGTTGGAGGAAATTTGCACGCATATACTCCACTTATTTCGAAGCACTCGTACAATTATCTTACACTTTTTGTGCTTTTTACACATTTATCAAGGCTAACCCCAACCGCCAATAGATTTTCCTCTAGAACTAGCCAAAACATTATAACCCTCTCTTCCCTGTCCTGTATATCTATGTTCATAAATAAGCTGAGAAAAACCCATAATGCAATGTATCTGTAACACCATAATTTCCTTTCTTGTTTTATGATAATCAGGTGTAAGAGCTAGTTGCGCCCACGTCGATTAATCCTTGGAGATTTATCCACCGTCCACTACCATAATTTCCTCTTTGACCAATACAAAGACCAGTTCCCCAAACGATGATTTCAAAACTATCCATTCCCATATCGACTGTACATCAATTACACTATCCTAATGCAACGAAATCCACAAAGTTCTTAACGCATTCAAATCATAACAAGTTGAGATCTTCAACCAACGTCTGTGTTCACAGAAGTTGAAATTCCAATACCAAAACCAAAAACAAAACAGAAAAAGAAACTACCTGTCGCTGATAATCGGCAAGCTTACGTCTTTGGGTCTTAAGAGAAAGGATTGCTCTGTCGACCTCGGTCACCTTGGGTTTCTTCACGAATATGTTCCCCATATATATTGTTCAATCAATCGATGATTATTATACGGAACGAATTGCTTCTTTAAATCGCTATATGAACCCTAGTAATTGAATAATGGAGAGAGAAGATATCGGAGACCTAGAAAACCGCCGCTTCTGGCCCCAAGAAAATGCTGGAATGAATTTGGGGCCCGTTGATTACTTTGATTAACTAGACCAAGAAAGATAAGGTTTAAGCATCTCAATTGTGCCTTCTTTTTTTTTTTTTTGAACTGGTCTCAATTGTACCTGAAAAACAACGATCACAAGAAGAGAGAGAAAGACGACGACCGGAGAGAGGGGGAAAGAAAAGAAAGATCGTCGCCGGAGCTGCAGGGCTTTGTTGGATTTGGATTGAATTTTGGTAAAGTTTTGATAACTGATTTTGGTAAACCTTTTTAGGTTGTTCCAATTCCAAGTGCTATAATTTATTGGCTTAAGTCAGTTCTATGGATTGGTGTTCAGGACAACACATTTCGTAAAGTGCAATAAAATCAGTTTTATAAGTTAGACAGTTTTTAACCGTCGCCCGTTGTGGTCCTATCGTGCATTTTTTTTTTTAATTTGAGTCGTTCATATTATAAGGCTAGCGCAATAAAATCAGTTTTATAAGTTAGGTAGTTTTTAACCGTCACCCGTTGTGGTCCTATAGTGCATTTTTTTTTAATCTGAGTCGTTCATATTATAAGGCTTGCAGGGTAATATATCTACGTAAAAAATTAACTTGATCAGACATTAAGCTAACTTTTTTCTTAGATATACTACTCATTAGGGCTCTACAAGTTAAACGGTTCATATAACAATAAAGAAAAGTTTAATGGAGCCCACAGGCAGTGGTGGAAATTGTGGAATTTCCGCCGCTGGCAAACAAAATTTAATCCTGAAAAAAAATATGACCGGGTTACTTAGGAATAGTAATAATGCATTTTTAAAACCCATTGAAAATTTTCTTTCGCAAATTATTAGATACATCAATTTGTTCCTTTTTGAGATAATACGTTTGATATGTTTTTGAATAAAAATTATTCTCTTTGAGTTTATTTTAAGATTAATATTTATGTGCACTAATACATTAAGTTTCAATTTTTAAGCATAGCAGTTGTACCCAAAAAAGAAAAACACAACTTCTAAAGATTATTCCCATCGATCAATAATGATAGTCTATTATCACAAGTTGTGATTTTTATGAAATTGAAGCTTTTTTTTTGCACCTATTATGTAGAACTTGTTGCACCAATTTAAGACAGTGATTGAGATCTTCAAATTAATAGGAAAATTATGTGCAAACATACCATTTTTTATGATCAGAAAAACACGAGTTTTCATGATAGACTTTTAATATAGGACGAAGGGAGTATTATAAATCTCAACTCACAATAACATTATCTAACGGTCAGGTTAATTTCAAACAAACATAAATCGAGGCCACTCATGTTTTGGGCGAGTTCATCCAATGACTCCTATCCAGCGACTACAATAGAAATTTTGCATTGATAATTATACTCTCAATCATAATCCCACCAATCACGCAATCTCCTCTCCCTCTCTCTGTTATCTGTGAATGTAATATTTGAAGAACAACTTGCAAAATTTTAAGAATATTATTTTGAAGCTATAACCCCTAGTATGGATTTTCTTTTGGGTCCTTAGAAAGAAGCAAAGAGTAAAAGAATTTGATTCAATTTCATGTGTGATTTTATGGATCGCTAGTTAACATGAGCCTGTTTGGGAGACAATTTTTCCCATTTTCCCATTCTCATTTTTTCATTTTGGCTGTTTGGGAGAAATGCACAATCTAGAGCAGAAGTGAAAAATAGATTGAGAGGAGCTTTTTGACTTCTCATTTTCACTTTTTCCATTTTGATTAACAAAAAAAACTCACATAATGTATTCTGCACATATCTTCCAAACACTACTCATGTTTTAAAATGTGTTCTACACATTTCTCCCAAACACTCATACCAAATCCAAAATACATTCTGACCATAATCCAAAAAATAAAAAATAAAAAACTGAAAATGAGGCTCCCAAACACCCGGAGAAGGTCATCGCATATTATGAAAGCTTGCAGAAGAATCAAGAGCGTCCTAAAAGAGTCCGGAATGCAAAAGAACCACGGATATTCAAAAAGGTTCTAATATCAAAAATGTTGCAAATGATTTATAACCATAAAGAAAACTACTATGCCTATACAAAGAGCCCCTGAAAATCATATTTCCTGGTTTACAACAACCATACAATGTAAGAACTACGAATGGCAACTGCCAATACAAAAAACTTACAGAAAAATTCTAAGAAAACACTTAAATCAACGATATAAAATACTGTACCAAAAAATGAATAATGATACACAACTTGAGTGACCGTGCAGTTCGTCTAGATTCATTAACTTATCTCTATCAATGGGATTGCTGCTGAGATCGATGACTTGCTTGGTATCCATGTCGATGTGAGGAAGAAGGCGTAAAGCTGAATCTGGGTTCTTCCGATTTAATCTTCATAGCGTTTACCCGTTCTAAGACCTCCACAACCTCTCTCATATGGGGCCGGTTTCTAGGCACATGTGCAAGGCATTTGAGAGTAAGTTGAGCAGCTTGTAGAGCTGCTTTTAAAGAATATTGTCCTTCTATCCGCGCATCCATAATTTGTTTCAACTTACTTTTGGTGGAGAGCTGGGGCTTTGCCCAATCAACCAGATTCTGTTTCCCAGCGGGTCGGTTGTTATTAAGTGCTCGTAAACCAGTCAACATCTCCAAAAGCACGACACCAAATCCGTATACATCGCTCTTTACATACAAATGGCCTGTCGAAAATGGTCAAAAAAAGTTTAAGCTAATTCGTCTTACCAAATTTTGCTCTAGATGCATTCAGTTATTGGTTGTAAGTTATTGAAATCGCAATGCAATATAGACTGAAAATATTATTCACCCGTTGCAATATATTCTGGAGCAGCGTAGCCTTGTGTGCCCATAATCCTCGTCGTCACATGTGAGTTTCCACCTGAGGGGCCCAATTTTGCTAGGCCAAAGTCAGATATCTTCGCGTTGTAGTTCTGTAAAGAGCAAATGCCAAATGACAATAGCTTTCAGTATAATGGAAAATGAAAAGTTACATTTCCAGTTACAGTTCAACATCTGCTGAGATTAATTGACAGTTATCAGAAGTGCAACTTTGCTTTATATAAGGAGACATAACCATGTAAAATCTCACCCCATCAATCAAAATATTGGAGGCTTTGAAGTCCCTGTAAATGATCTTCTCAGAAGAGTGCAAGAAAGCAAGGCCCCGGGCTGCACCGATGGCTATTTTGAGCCGCAAGTCCCAAGAAAGTGGTTCCATGGTAGAATTTCCTGCACCACCCAAAAAAAAAATTAATAAAACCACATTAACCGCGGAAGGGAAGAAGTTCTCTTCTTTTTGCTTGCTTTTTCTTACGTCTGAAGAGATGGTTTTCTAAGCTTCCCTTTGGCATAAATTCGTATACAAGCAACAACTCTTCATCCTCCCAACAGTACCCCAACAGCTTAACCAAGTTAGGATGCGAAAGTCTTCCCAAAAAATTCACTTCCGACTGCATTTTCAATCGATGAAACAAATAAAAACATTAGAGATTTTTGGCGCAAGTAGCGATTTCTTAAATTAGCTTGCCTAGACCAATTACAAAATAGAACTACTCCATGACTGCAAACTAAAAGATGTATGATGAGTACTTAATAGTAATCTCATACATTTTGTATACATACTTTGAAAGTTAGAACTACCAAAACGTATTATCTAGCCATAATGCTGCCTTGACCAGGCTTAACAAAATGAGTTAGAAGTACGATTCTTTTGATAACCGGATTTCCGAGCCTGCTCGCACCTCGACTAATTCCGGGGCCCCGAAGGTAACAACCGGGCATAACTCTCAGCAGCCCCAAGAGTTTTGTTGGCAAGGGGAATCGAACCTGTGACCTTAGATGGGAGCAAACCCCTCAATGCCAAGGCAAGACCATTTTGCCAACCCTTTGGGGTTTAGAAGTACTATTGAAACGAGTATAATGTAAACTAGAACCATAGTCAGAAAAGCTAATCAAGTGAAAACCTATAAAGAAAGATTAAGATTTCCTCAAGTCACTGTCAAAGACCAGGGCACTTATAGGTTTGGATACAAGCTGCAGGGTGAATATGGTGCATGAATCAAGTTCACAGCTTAAGAGCAAAAGAAACGAAAGAGAATTGCTTTACATTCTTTTCCAACGGAATGTGACCTTAGAATCTTCACTTTAGGGTGTGTTACCCTTTTTACACAAGCTACAATTTTCATACAAAGTGAAATGAAATTATGAAAGGAGAGACATGACACTGTTGAAACCTCAGAGAAGTCTTGCAAGCAGTAGAATCTACGTAAACGTTGATTTGTTACGGCCTATATTTGATGCTAGAATCGAGAAGAATAATGGGTGGAACAAACGAAGCCCTCAAGACACTTCATCAAGTCCCGATGGCTATAGAACTACTCCATGACTGCAAACTAAAATATGTATGATGAGTACTTCATAGTAATCTCGTAGCGTATTGTGTAGCCAATGGCGGACGCAGGATTAAGAATTTGACCTCGCTTGCGGGGACCACTCTTCAGTAATTGGGCCCTTATAGGTTTGATACAAGCTGCAGGGTGAATATGGTGCACGAATCAAGTTCACAGTTTAAGAGCAAAAGAAATGAAAGAGAATTGCTTTACATTCTTTCCGAAGGGAATGTAACCTTAGAATCTTCACTTTACGGTTTGTTATCCTTTTTACACAAGCCACAATTCTCATATGAAGCGAAATGAAAGTATGAAAGAGGAGACATGACACTGTCCAAACCAAAGAGAAATTATTGCAAGTAGAATCTACGTAAACGTTGATTTGTTACGACCTATATTTGATTCTAGAATCGAGATGAATAATGGGTGGAACAAACAAAGCTCTCAAGACACTCAATCAAACAGAGATCCCAAATTGGTAGGTGAATAGGGAGACAATTGCCTTAGCAAAACCCGTAAAAAGCATCCCCCTTTACGCTTTTAATGACAATCATGAATAGGCGCTGATCTATCTTGCGATTTGAGCTTGAGGTATGAAACTCGCATAATGTTGTAGATTCCACTACATGACATCCTAATAGTGATTGTAGATTTGTAGCAAAAGGACCAGAAGAATCAAGTTACCCAATAAGGTTCGAGAAATCCCCAACCCCTTTTGATATTACGATAACATAAACTCTCTTACGGCAAAGCAATTCTGAACCAAGAAAAATGGAAATCTTACATTCTCAATTCTTCATATTTGTAATCTTTGGGCCATTTCAGGTTCACAAATTTCAGAAAACACAACTAGGTGTTGAAAAAATAAATTGCTGCCACACTTGGAATGGAAAAAAAGGTGTAGAACATTACCTGCCATTCCTGAAACCCCTGCACACTTTCAGAGTTCAACTTCTTGATAGCTACAATCATTCCAGTGCCGAATTTGGTCGGTTCAAGCGTCTTCTCATCCACCCATCCCTTGAACACAGTCCCGAAACCACCTATGCCCAGTACTGAATTTGACTTGAAATTTTGTGTAGCATTCTTCAAATCAGCAAAACTATACACCTTCAAATTATCTGTGGCTAAAATTTCTCCACTGTTTGCATCATCACCGGTGGCTGCCGAAAACTGGCTTTGCCCAGCACTGCTGCTCGTCCCCGAAAATCCAACATCGTTTGTGTAACCATTAGATGTCCCTAGTAAATTAGTCACATATACAATAATTAACCATGGGTTAGTCATTAAAATAAGAAAAAGAGCAGCAGTACAAAATTGATTTGGTTGTCAATCTAATGAGGGAGGAATTTTTCAGTGCCGCACAGGTACCACATGGTACCCGTACCATCCCATCACAGCCGGCCATCTCAGCAATCAATGGTTTGAATTTTAAATAAACTCTTCCAACAAGGGTAAGTATCAAAACTACTTAAGTATCAAAATTTCTCCTAATGAGGGGACGAATCAAAGAAATAGAGAGAACCCATTTGGGTATTTCATTAGAACAGGTAATATTAGCTCGGTCAAACAATCGAACAACAATAACAGTATCCACCGTATCCATGTAATCCCACCGCGGGACGAACCTAAACTACACTTTGACGATATATATACACAAAGTGATTGCTTTCAGAAAGTTAATACATATAGCAAAACAAGAGAGAATATATATCACCGAACAATCGAAGCTGTTATAAAATTTCTTCATATATACCCAGAGAAACTAACAAGAATGCAAGAAAATAATTGAAAAGTAGAAGACCAGAACAAGGAAATCTCAAAAATGATCGGATTTTGGTGGTGGGTTTTTCACCTGGAGTTGAAGGTCGAGTGGTGATGGGGTTAGTATTACTGGTGCTGGGATCGGCAGATTTCCACCCAAAGCAATTGCCCATATTAACCTCTGTGCTCCTCTTCCTAATGCTGTTTTGGCAGCAAAAATCTCAACATGAAATTCATCCAAATCTATGGTTTGACAGTTGTATTTGGATGCACAGGAGAGAGAGAGAGAGAGAGAGAGAGAGAGAAGGGTGGGTTTGGTTCTTATGGCTCGAGGATATTTGTTCTAAATTTCATTAGGATAACCGTTACTGTACTCCCTGAAATGGGATAACTGTTTTTTTTTTTTTTTTTGTGGTTTTCTGTTTGTATTTTTGCATAATAGAAAACATTTTTCAACTTTTTCACTGCGGCTGATGCAACGGTTATTTGCAACGCACTCTCACAGGGCCGAAGTGTGTGTAGGTTGGCGTTACAAATAACAGTTAGCATTAATTGAAAGTTTTCTCGCTAATTAGGAGCCGCAAACAAAAATAATAGGAACACAATCATTCAGACACAACGTCGAACGAAATACCTCACATACACGTAAGCCCTACACACATTTTTTTATGCAAGACCGAAGTGTTTGTGAGGAATTGTGTTCGATTTTGTGTCTAGATAATTGTGTTCACATCACTCTTCAAATGCATAATTTGCATTTGATGGAGCTCTCATGAAAGTCATTCAGTCAATGACGGTTCTTGCAGGGAAGTTCCATCGGTAGAAATCACCAGCCACTTTCGTGGGTCCGAGGAATCTTAAATTTGCTAAATTGTGCAACTTATTTTTGATAACCCGGTTGTCTGGTCACTTGCCTAATTTGTGCTAATCTCGCGCCTCGACTAATTTCATAGGATCAATTTCATAGATCATTAGTGGGATTTATACATAGTGATCTGGATAAAATCACTACGCACTAATTGAAAAAATAGTATCGAAGACGAACTAGCTCACAAAAGTTAGAATCTGAGAGGTTTCGAAATTAAGAATTAAAACGGTGAAAATTCCTAAATCTCGAACATTGATCAAAGATAACTCTGTTCCAAAATTGACAACTTCAAAAGACGAGTGTAACTGTAATAAACTAACTTTAAAAAGGAAAATTTTGATTAATAGCTCTCTACTATTTGGCATCATTTCTAATCTTTTTAAATTTAGCCAAACAAATATCGGGATCTCATTATTTTTTATTCGCTATGATATAATTTGGTGAGAAACAAAATGCACCTTGTATGTGTCCATAATTTCTCATCCTTTCTCTTATTTATCTAAACTAAAACTTAAGATTTTCATTTTCTTTCTTTTCTCACAAAATTTCTTCATCAATGGGGACTTTCAATCTCAGTCCTTAAACCAAAATTGAAAATTCTAATTTTCATCAATTTAAATAATACCATAACTTGTAAACTCCGTCGGGGGAAATGCTACGGTACACACCCCCTAAATGGCGTAACAGTTGTGTATCTTAGTGGTTCAAGGTTATGCCACGTAGTGGTTCGAGGTTATGCCGTTTAGGGTTTACGGGTGTGTACCAGGGTCCATATGGCACACACCCTTTATAAGTCAACGTAGGTCAATGCCTATAGGGGCGTAACTGGTTATGCCTCTTAATTGTTCTTAGCGTAACTAGTTCTCTCTCTTAGCGGTTTTGTTATGCCGGTGCATACCGCATGCACCTAAAAAGGAGGTGTGTACCGTAGCATTCTCCTCCGTCTTATGATTTTTCTTGTGCAAGCATTTTTCATACTTCCTTAAATTAATGCTTAATTATCTGGACTAAGTAGTTAATTTGGCATCCTTAAACAGTGGCAATCGATACCAACAGTCAATTAAAATCTCACTTTTTAATTTTTAAACCTACTAGTGTCGGATATTGGCATAGCATACACTACATGCCAGCAATGATATACTATTAAAAAAAAAATACTCCTAGAACGGAATATTAACAATTTTTGAAAACAGACTCAGGGGTTGCCGTAACGGTTAGGGCGAGTGTCTAACTTTGGGGGTATTCCCCTCGGTCAGGAGTTCGATTCTCCACAGGGTTCGATTCCCTGCTGGGTGAGTACCTGTGCTAAGTGGGGGGGGTGTGACTGGTGTGGGTTGCGCCAGCTCCCTCCGAGGTTTGGGTCGTGCAGTGGGTCTAATTAGTGGCCTGTTGTAGGGCTGTTCCTCGGTTATAAAAAAAAAATCGAAATAAATATTGCACACATGATCCTGTTGAATTAGTTTAGAAAACATTTAATCATTAATGTCATTAGTATTTATCAGCATCTCCAGCTGTTACTTGTACCAAAAAAAAAATCTCCAGCTGTTACCTCCATTATTTACATCTAAAAGAAGGACTCGGGGACCCTCCAGTGCAAGAGTGCACTACAGGGTTGTAGTATAACATCCAAACTATCGATCTCGCAATTAATGTTTCGAATCTCGGAAGAGTTTTATTTAAAATTCGAATCATCTAAAACACTTTTAAGTGGTCAGAATGTGCATTATAGGAAACTGCAAGATCCCAAATTCTTAAAAAAGATACTATATAGAAAATTTGTTTTAAACGGTCAGGATGTGCATTATAGGAAATTTGCGTCTGACATCACTTTCAATAACCACGAATATCATTGGAAGTGCCATAGACATTGCAGCTTATAAATCAACACTTTCAACATTGACATTGCCACCCAACTAGGGTTGTCTCCACTAGCTAGGAATTTGCTATCAGGAGGTGTGAGTTCGATTCTCGGCAGTAGGCCAACCATTTTGGCTAAAAACTTAAATTGGTTTTTTCGTTTATTCGTTGTCTTTATTCAAAAAAAAAATTACATTTGTTAGTTTTGCGCTAAGTTTTCGTGGTTTATTGGTTCCTCTCGACGAGAGGAATCCATAAAGTATAAAATTATGATCAAAACTAATTTTTTTTTAATAAAGCCGAAAATAAACCAGTTTATTGGATTAATTTTGGTTTTATTAAAAAAAATTAGTTTGGACCATAATTCTATACTTTAAAGATTCATCTCGTCAAGAGGAACCAATAAATCACGAAAACTTGGCGCAAAAATAACAAATGTAAATTTTTTTTGAATAAAAACAAAACGAGTAAACCGAAAAACCTGTTTTTGTCAACTACCATCATTGACTGTCTTTATCATGTCTTTTTAAAAACTTTGTTTAAAATAAACATTCTTCACATTTTTCAATTCTTCTGTGTCTATCAGCATGACTTCAATACATGCTAAGAAAACGTTGTACGTTCCACATGCATGCTGATTAGGTATTATTCTCATTTCTATGATCTCCAAGGACGGATAGAGCGGTGGATGAGCCATAATCACCGGAGCCCGTTTTCAAATTCTACTTGCATTACAGTAGTAGTTTTTTTATTCCCCGGAAAATTACTGGTTTTTTTAGGAAAAAAAAAATTAATGCTATCAATATATAGAAGCAACGAAATAAAAAATGACGTTGTTAAAAAAAATGCGCGCGCTGTTAAAAAACACGAAATAAAAATGACGAAGGAGCTCCAAGGAAAGCGAGCTCAACCACTGAGCTATACTTCAACATCTAACACTTTCCAAATTCATGGACATATATGATGCAAGTCATATATAGAACTAATAGAAACAACCCAATTCCTGTTAAGTGGATAATATTCAGTCCCCTCCAATTTTTAGTTTCTTTTTATCTGCCCCGGGCCCAAAAAAAAATGATCTGAATCGTTCATTTTGTATAACTTGTTGTGCATAACATGCATGGAAAAAATCAGTTTGATCGGACTTCGTTTGGTACATAAACGAATTGAGTTTGTGGAAGGAAAAATAAATAAATTGTTGAAGTTTCAAGAATACTTGGCTCCCTTTTTTTTTGTTGCTCAAGCTCCATTCGTTTGAATACAAAATGAATCTGATCAAACTGATTTTCTGCATGAATGCTTGTCTTACAAATTGAACGACTCCGATTATTTTTTAGTCCGGGACGGACCCAAAATAACTGAAAACTAGAGGGGACCGGACATTAGGCCCGCCGGACGGGAACTCAGTCTGTGTGAACACAATTACTAGGTTTCCATGACTAATTATAAAGACACTTTGGCTTTTTATTGAAACGTGCTAACGGTGCTATGACTTTTTCTATCAATTCCCTGGAAATCCCTTTCACTCGGATTTCCATTTTCAGCAAGTCTATGCAAGGAATTTCAATAGAAACTTGCAGGAACATCTAAGGGAACTAGGTGTTAACAAATCGATTACGGCATTGTTTGTGTAGGACCTACTTTCCGAACATTTTTTTATAACACGGTATGTGATTGATAATGGGGAAAATCATCCTCGGAGTCGGGACAAAATCCTGCATAGACTGACACGACAAAAGACTTGACATCAAGCGGATGAGAATCGTAATCATGGGTGGACAAGGGGTTCTTGTTGTGCACTAGATGCATGGCACCGTGTCATGCATCCCATCCGGCTGTCCGTTGCAAAAATGCACGGCTCTGATCAAATCCAAGCAATGGCTCTCACATGAGGTTGGATTTCATCCGAGCCATGCATTTTTTCATACAGGACGGCCGAATGGACGCATGGCATCAAGCACTTAGTGCACGGCAGGATCCCCCAGTCCGTCACGGGTGGCTACCACTGCATCAACTAATAGCTACCTACTTCCCAACTATTGACATCAAAAACCAAAAAAGTACTCAAACTTGTTGCTTTGTCCTCTTTATCCTACATAGAAGTGAATTTGACTTCAACAAGTCTAATCATTTAATAAACTTTTGATGGGAAGAGGTAGAAGAAAGGTCAACCCAAAACACCAGCAGAGAATGGATTAATGGAATAATATCGGAGGCCGTAAAACGAACAAACCTACGGTTATGGTCTAGTTATGTAAATAAAATCAAGCTTCAACATATTTTAAACTTTTCATTATGAACTTTGGCTCGACGAGCCTAATAATATCGGTGGCCGTAAAACGAACAAACCTACCGTTGTAGTCTTGTTACGTAAATAAATCAAGCTTGAACATATTTTAAAGCTTTTCTTATGAACTTTGGCTCAAAATGAGCCTATGTCGTAAAAATGACACACTAGACTCTCAACAATGCAGCCAATAGTCATAAAACTCTTGGGGTTTTGCTCGAGTCATGGGTTTAGCAAGGGAAAAGAAAACAATGGAGAAACAAAAGAGTTATATCGGTCTTTCGATATTGTCCTTTTATCTGTTCCTTTGCATTTTCCTTTCATAAATCCTTCACAAATAAATAATCCAAACACAACCTTAAGGAACTTAAACTATGTTCCGTGACGGGCTGCAAATGATGGAGACGCTTAGAAATGGTATAGAATTCTGCACAAAAACTGGTGCAACAAATGATGATTGTTAAGTAACCACCGATGGTGGTAGCCCAGATGGCAGGGTCTCAACATCCCAAATGAACCGCTTAGGTTCAAGTCTCGCCTAAAGCGGGACTGTGGAGTTCGGATTATGCTATCTAATACCTAGGTGGTGTTGTGGTAACGGTCTATTCTCACAGAGAGTAGCTATGGCTCGAACCACACATTCCACAGCGGATCGGGAGCCCCTAATCCCTATGGTCATGCCCAAAGGAGATTGCTACGCTGGTTGCCCCCTCCCACCCTTTTTTCAGATTAAAAAAAAAAAGGAAAGAAAAACAATAATTGTTTTTCAGCTAGAGGCTGCTTCAGTTTGAACTTTGAACCAACTACAATTGCAAATTTTCTGAGGTATACAAACCCTGTAGCATCTAGTTCAAGCAGTTTAAATAAGTACATGCCAAAAAAGAGAAGCACTAGTATAATGCAGAATTACACACCCTCTGCGAGTACGGCCGGGGCATCCAGACACAGATTCGCTTCTTTAGAAGCGTTCTCAACTTGCTTGGCTCCCAACAACTGCGTCATAAGGTACCTGCAAACGCTATGTAAGAGAAACGACGTGTATATTTATCTAATCTTTAACAAGCAATATGCTCAAAAATATCAGTCTTTAAGTTAATGCTGTTGCTTCACATTTCCCTATTTTCAATCCACATGAAGGGTCAGCCCTTCGGGTAAGGTCCACAATGCAGCGTAAATGCCTATTCATAAGAGGAAATTACAAAGTTCCATTTACATGATACTCGCTAAAATAAGGAGGACGAAGTTCCATTTACGTGAGACTTTTTTCACTAAAGTTATGCAACTATACAATAAATTACCAAACTTGAAGGTTGGCCACGACGAAAAGGGAATATCGTTATCACCATTAAACTACTCTTAAACAACTCATAATTTGATAGCTTCATATCCTATATTCAAGTGCTGCATACCTTTACACTTTTCTACCAGGAAAACGAAAGGTCAAAGAGTAAAAGGTGCCCTGTGAATCTGTGATCTTTAAGTGGAAGGACGTTTATGTCCTGATAAGTGCTAACAGGCTATAGTGCTTGAAGAGCAGATAATCATTATTTCAAACTAAAAAAAAAAATGGAGTCAAAAGGTACTTAATAAGTAGAGAAGATGATAGGCAAAAGAATGCAAAATCAATGATGAGGGTACTTGACTCAAATCTGACCTTACCTCGGTGCGCATTCTATTGGCCTGATCAATTGGACAGAAGAGGGACCACAAAAGCACCAACAAAACAGTATTCCAGAATAAAATCAACTATCGATCGATTTTATTTGACTTGGAGAGATATAGGGAAAATTACAGGTGAGAGTGGAGGGAGGAGGGAGAGGGAGTGGGTCAAAAGGAAAACCATCAACAATTAACATGATAGGAAAGCAGGTATCAAAGATGAAGCTAATTGAACCAATGGAAGTCGAAACCTTTTGAGTTCTTTGTTCAAATGACAAAACCAGCATAGCAATCCACCTGCTGCGCGGTGACAGTTTATGTTCCAAACAAGCCCTTAAATTGTCCAACAGTGACGCAAAAGTTTGCAATAGGGACTTTGGAACATTTAGTTGGTATCATCTAGAACTTAATATGTTAAACATTGTATGCTAAGTGCAGACATTCAGAAGCCACTTCATGTGTAACAGAAATATTTAAAATATGAAAACAGTGAGACTTGGTGAAAAGACGGATACGATGAA
The DNA here is from genome assembly GCA_016920895.1 of Vaccinium myrtillus. NCBI lineage: Eukaryota > Viridiplantae > Streptophyta > Magnoliopsida > Ericales > Ericaceae > Vaccinium > Vaccinium myrtillus. The sequence continues at coordinate 3,362,648 of CM029277.1, read as the reverse complement.
GTTGTACACAAAATATGGTAGTGGATCCATTTACAAATTCGTGGAAGGTTAACTGAGTCACCAGGCTTACAAAAATGGTGTCAAAACTTTAAAGGACATATACTAGCCAATGTTGATAAAAAAAACAGCTAAAGAACCCCCACGCAAATGGAAACCACAGTTAAAACATGCCTAGAAAACCAAAACCCACAACAAAGGCCATAATAGACATTAGAAGCAAAGGAATGTGAAAAAGCCAGTGCTCTTACCGTTTCAAAATACAAGTCATTCCTCTTGTTGTACTTTCTAGTCCACAAATCAGAGTAGGGGCATTGTTCGGATTTCATTATCACGAGCTCTAACTCTGTACCTTTTCTTGAATATATCTTGCCTGAATTTCTTAGTCTCCATCTGAATCTCCAAGAAGGGTTTCCTCTCTATGGTTTCTTTTTCATTTTCTAGCATTCTTTGCCTCTTTGCCACCACCAGGGCTGCAGCCTCATCCTCCTGCTGTTGCTGTTCTACCTCTGCCTACAGAGATCATTTTCATAAACATGATTGCATGCATGCAATATTTTAGGCATGTACAGAATCTTGCTCTAATTGCATGAAGATGGATCATTAAATGATCAATCCACCGTGTGGCTATACTAAGAAACTCATTTACCAGATCTACAACTAAAACACACCGCTGGCTAAAAAATAGTGCATATTATGCTTTTTCTGCCTCGATATAGTACACAGTATAGAAATCTTTATTTTACCTAAAAGAAATGAACAAAAGAGGAATACCTGGAGATTGTGAATGAGACTGTCAAGGGATTTGATCTTTCTATGCGGCCAACGAGGAATGCCAAATTCTCTGCACTTTTTTTTAAGTACTGTGAGTCCAACTTCCAACTTTTTTGAAGCTTCCACTATGGGTAGATCAAAGTATTTGGAAACATCTGCTAAAGCAAGTCTTGCTAGATCTTTGGTCGTGGCTCTCTTTTTCTTCTTCTCTGCAAAACCTGCAACCTTACCATCGTATCTGTAAGGTACATGATTAATCATACTTCTTCTAAAACTCCAATGCAAAATAGTTCAATAAGGATGAAAACATCAGGAGTAACAGCAATGTTGTAGCCACTGTCGTAGAGAATAGCCACTGCGGTAATATGGATTTTTTTGTCCTTGGTTAAGTAAGCTGGCAAATCTCCGTAGATTCTGTATATCAGCTCTATAGCTGCGTAACCCATTTGCTATAACATTCCAAACATCAGGCAGCTTATTGCATGAAACTCAACTAAACAGAAACTTGAGAACTTGCCTCAAAATTAGCAGATTTTCAGACATGAAAACAATAGGGTGAACTCACTTTCCAGTGCGAGTATTTGGCCATGTTTGTCATCTAGCCTCCAAAACATTAGTTAGATGGATAGGAAGTCAAAAGTTTCCTGACTTTCTTCTGATCACCCATGGATTTCCACAGACAGGGGAATGAAATCTCAACTCACTTTTGACCCATGTGATTGTATTTGAATTTCACCATTGCCAATCAATCATTTAGGCCAATTTCTCCAGCATTCTCCTAGCCTACTGACAAGACTTTTTTCCTGCTCCGATGGAATCATATTGTAGCATAAACTTGCACAGAAGGTACTATTATCAGGTTATGATAGTATCCAAATATGGAATAAAACTGGTCTTCATTACAGCTATAAAATTAGCACATTGAATACCCCCAAGGGAATGGCCTGATGGTCCAGGCCTGGGATTTATGGGTTCGGACTTTGGTCCCTCCCAAGGGCTCAGATTCAAAACCTCCTGGATGCCGTCAACTACTTTGAGGCCAGTTCATAGTGAATGGTGGGATACTGGGATTGGTCCCTCAAGACTAATCGGGATCCGCATAAGCTGGGCCGGAGACTTGATTTATATATAAAAAAAAATCCTTAGCATCTTGAATTGTTTGGGCCATTTTACTGTCATAGAAGGGAATACAATTGCATATCTCATAATCTAGCCCTTTGGTGCAATCTGAAATTTCTAAAATTGCTATGATACGATAATAAACCATTCGATGTTTACAATCCAAATACTAAAGGAAGAACACACTTGCAATAAATACGAATAGGAAGCTATGTAGTTTAACCTGATGCTGTATCACTGCCTTCGTTCTCTAATTCTGGATCGGGAACGGTGTTAAGATCCAGAGGGAAGACGCTCTGATTCCTTACATGAGACCCTCCGCCATGGTTCCCACAACTTGCTTCCTTGGGTAGAATTTTCACTTCCTCTCCATTTTTTATTCCGTGGTTCATCTGGAATATTACTTTAAGGTCATTGGCCAATGTTGGGATTGACGCCAACTTAGGATTTCTGAAATATGAAATAGAGGAGTCAAATTGGGATTTGGCAAGCAGCAATCATGATGGCAATGTAAACATCAAAATCAAGGTCCAATAGGTAAATTAAAGAATTGTTGTTATCCAAAAACCTTAATTTTAAAAGCCTCAAATGGAGTAATAAGGTATTGCAGTGACGAAGCTTCCATAGAGTAACATGAACATTAGGGTGGAGCTATTGGCTATCGTAATGTCAGTACTAAGGTAAGGATTATATTTTCAATACTTTTATCTAAGTTGCAGGATCCTTCGATGATGAATCCTCTGTGGAACATTGCTCCCATGCTTCCCAATTCAGAGAAGTAGAATCTCATGAGAATAACCCTCGCTCCCATTTTCAAAGAATTGCGTTCTCAGCGAAGATATAACTTCTCAAGTATATGAATCCCAAAAGAAACAAAAGCAAAGCTACCAAACAATAGGACTCCATACAACCCACATCGATGAAAAGATGCTTCTGTTTCCCCCACTCATGAATAAACTAGCATGAATGTACAAAAATAAAAAGTTACAAAAATTCACCAAACTAAGGTATGGACAGATTTTCTCTCTCTCTCTCTCTCTCTCTCTCTCTCTCTCTCTCTCTCTCTCTCTCTCTCTCTCTCTCTCTCTCTCTCTCTCTCTCTCTCTCTCAATCTCTCACGCTTTCCTCATAGTCAGTGCACACACACGCAAAATTCTATAACATCACCAGAGTTAATTCAGCATCAAAATAGGAAAGATATCACCAAAATTCAAAAACCAATAGAGTAGAGAGTTAAATGAGAAAAAAGTTATAAAAATCGGAGTATTGGCAATTGCATACCTGTTAACTAAGAGTATAGTGGGAATGTTATCCAAATTAGTAGTTCTATGACGATCAGCATCGAAAACATAAATGCAAACCCACACACCGTTCACAACCCCTTTGAACTGCGCTGAAGCCCGAAATTGCTCCAATGTAAGAACTTTGTATGTTCCAATTTCCTCATAATCCCTATCACTGTGAAACAAATACTCCCTCTCCACTTCCTTTTCCACTCCATCCTCCAATTTGTAGACATGAACTGCCCTGATCAATTCTGCAAAATGCCAAAAATAAGAGCAACGAAAAAACCAGGGAATGAATTGAGCAACACAACACCCAATTCAGCCGATCACAAAAAAAAAAAAAAAAAAACCAGTACAGAATTTCAGAATAACCTCTGAGTCTCCACAAACCAACATTAAATCAAGTTATAACAAAACCCAGGTGAATACTTCGAGTCTTTTCATTCAAAGATCAAGAAAAAAGCAACAATCAAGATAAAACCAAAACCAAAAAATGCACAAACATGTACTTTTTTCACAAAATAGCAAATTCTGCATTAACTCGATGTTCACAAAACCAACATTCGATAAAGTAACAAGGAAAACACAGATGAAAATTTGAAGTTCATCAATCAAATATCAAGAACAACAGCACCGGCAATAGTTAAATAAGCTGACCTGGGTACATGTAGTGCTTGAAGACAACAAGAGATTTGAGAGAATGAGCCTGAAATGTAGCCATCATTTAGAAGCTGAAATCATTACGGTTTCTGAGTAGAGTGAGAGGAAAGAAAGGAGAGCAGTTGAGTTGATGAAGAATCGAGGGTTCTGAAATTAAGAGGAGGGTTTTGCATGGGTCTCCAGTCGTCAGTCCGCAGCGAGGAGAGAGAGAGAGAGTTGTTATTTTACTGTCGCTTTCTTGACTTCTATTCATGTTTTCCCGTTTCGGACATGACCAAATAGAGGGAAAATTTCACTGACACCCCCTAATTGTTTCATACTAACGGATGCTACCTTCTTATATGAGAAATAACAATACATCCCTTGTTTTATTCATTTTATAATTTATATATACTCATCATCGACCAACAACTATTCAACCAATCTGGTGATGAAATTAGTCAAAAGTGGTTTTTGTTGACAAATTCATATTTACTATAATGGAATAAATATTTTAAAAAATCTCAATTCTCAGTTTTTTTTTAATCCAAAAGTAAAAAGTTTTACTTTTCAAACCAAAATGGTTGTTTCAACAAGTAAAAAATAAAGGGTTACAATGGTTGTGTTTGGTTAGATAGTTTAGTTTAGTTTTGATAATGTCAGCAAGTGTAATGAGTGGAGAGAGATAGAGAGAGAAATGGGTGAAATGATGATGTCATCAAAATTAAAACTAAACAGGGAAACGAACAAGGCCAATAAAGTTTACCATTTTTTTTATCAAACCACCTCTTCCAATGGGTAAAAAAAAAGGTCATGTCAATTCAAAGTAAGTGAGAGTTAACCATTTTTTTATCACTTTTTGTTATGAGAAAATGTTGAATTTTTATATAAATCACTCTTAGCTCAATCCATCACGTGTTTGTCTGTATTGGTGAAATGCACAAATAAATCACAAGGGGTTCATTGTCATTTTTCGTATGATCGTCATTATGAAAAATCTCTAGGAATGTTAACAAAATTTGCCCTTAAATAAGGAGTAAATGACAATTATACATGGTGCCACAAGAAAGCAGTACTTGTTTCTTTCTTTTTATCATATGGTTGATTAAATTAAATTAAAGTGAATAAGTCGAGTTCTTTTTAAATATTTGTACATTTGTTGCCCTCTAGATAAACATGTTTAATCTCTGGAATCTAGTCCCTCAAAAGGTCTTCGCTCACTCTTTTTCCTCTCCAAAACCAAAAAAATACTAGTAATGCTTTGGTGATCACATTTGGTGTCCATATTTTGAGTACTATGAGATGTATCACCAGTATATTATTAATTAGGGGTGTACAAGAAAACCAAAAAAATCGTGAAATCGGACTGGGTGTATTTGGATTGGTTCTATAGTTTAATGGATTCGTTTTGGTTCTAAGACAATGAGAACCAGATATTTTGGTTTGATCCCCGGTTTCATAACTAGAATCTGTAAATTGAACCGAACCGGTCTGTATAAATAAAGAAACATATGTATATATAACACAATATAATAAATACACTCTTATATACTCACATACAGTTGATAATTTTGTACTAATTTTTAACGATGCATCTGGTATCTAACATCTATATCAATAACAATATACAAGTATATATATCCAACTCCCGCCAAACTCTTTGTACAAACTCTTCCACTTCCCAAAATTCTCTCACTCCCCAAAAACTCTACTAAGTACATTAGTGCTATGTTATTATTAATTTTTTTGCAATTTTTGAATGCTAACATGGTTTAGAACAGGAAACCGAACCAAACCGAACTGGTCTAATAGTGTGATTTGGTTTGGTTCTATATGCGTAACGGTCTAGTTATGGTTTTAAATTCTTTGGAACCGTTACATATGATTTGGTTTTTAAATTTCTACAGAACCGGTCCAATCTAGACCATGTACACGGTACACCCATGTTAATAGAACCATTTTCAGTTGAGGGGGTTCCAGTGGCACTCGGTCATAATTGTTGGGGGTTATTGAAATTAACCAAGAAACATACTTCGAGTCCACGAACAGTCAGTAGTCTGTAGTTGTGATCCAATGGACGACACGACCTTCTCATACCCTCCGATCGACCCCACCACCTTCGACCTCATCGTCGTCGGCACCGGCCTCCCTGAATCCATCCTCTCCGCCGCCGCCGCATCCACCGGAAAAACCGTCCTCCACCTCGACCCCAACCCCTTCTATGGCTCCCACTTCTCCTCTCTCCCCCTCTCCGACCTCCCATCCTTTCTCCTCTCCCACTCCCAACCCGCCGCCGTTTCAGTCCCCACCGATCTCACAACCTCCTCTCAATCCGACGCCGATGATGGCACAACCCCCTCTCAATCCGATTTGGTCACCGTCGATCTCACCACCCGCCCGGTGTACTCCGACGTCGAAATCTCCTCTCACTCCGCCGACCTGCTCGAACATTCTAGAAAGTTCAACCTAGATTTGACCGGACCTAGGGTATTGTTTTGCGCCGATTCAGCCGTTGATTTGATGCTCAAGTCAGGGGCTAATCAATACGTGGAGTTTAAAAACGTCGATGGGACCTTCGTGTGCTGTGGGGATGGGAAGTTATCGAGTGTGCCGGATTCTCGGTCGGCGATATTTAAGGACTCCAGCCTAGGGCTTGCGGAGAAGAATCGGCTGGGGAGTTTTTTCAAGCTTGTTGAGGGGCATTTGAAAGAGGTGGGATCGGATGGGGGAAGTAGAAGGATTTCGGAAGAGGATTTGGAGAGGCCGTTCGTCGAGTTCTTGGATAAAATGCGGTTGCCGGTGAAGATAAAATCGTACAGATCGAATTGCCTTTGCTCTGTCATTTAGTGAGAGTTCTTTCTGTTTCTGTATAGACATTGTGAATTGCTCAAAATGTGTTACTGGAATTGATGCATCTGTTCTTGTTTCTTAACTAGCCAATTCAAGATACTTGCTTTCGGACAATATATAGTGTTTTTTTTGTGTTTATTAATGTTATCTACAAATGGGGAAGTGTGTGCTTTTATTAGGTGCCATTCAGTGCATTGATTGTTGAACAATTTGCGTAATTTTTCTCCATGTAGGATTATCATATACGCGATAGCCATGGCAGATTACGATCAAGACAAGTTGGAAGATTGTAAAAATGTTCTGAAGACAAGAGAGGGAATAAATCGTTTAGCACTATACCATTCATCGGTTGGCAGGTTGTTGGTCATAATTTCTGTTTCACACTTCAACCATTTTCCTGCTTTATTGCTTTGTTAGGCATTTACTTGACATTATTATTTCTGAACTGCATTCTATAAGTGTATGAAGGTAGACCACTGAGTCCGGAAAAAATGGATTTTTGTTAACGTATAATAACTTCTAATCTTCGTCACTTAACTGATAGTGTCTAGGAGAAACTCTTGTTCCTTCAACGATCGGCCGCTCGATGCTATATCCTTGGCTTAAAGCACCTTATGAAGGACGGGTATAGGACCACAAACCAAATTGTAGTGGGCCCAATGCTGATAAATGGCAGTTGGACTAGGCTTATTATGCTGAACAGTAGCCTGTGAGCAGCAGTTTTTGTTCGTTTTGATCGTTTTAATGTGCACTTGTATATCGCTTTCAAGAACTTTACTTAAAAGCCGTTATATAGACAGCTCCCACACTAGACCTGAAACTCGAAACAGCCTGTAATACAAATATGTCAGGGTGCGAAACTGATCTAGTTTGAGAGTTTTGAAGGAGTAGGAAATTATGAATGGTTATCATTATAGTTGCAAAACTGTTTCTATTTGAATTGGGACATCACGTAGCTTTACATGAGATATACAAATCTCCTCCTAATAGGATTTTGTCTTTCTATTTGGAATTCAAGACCTTGTAATAGCTAAAACTTTGTACAAAGAATATATAAGAAGCCAATTATATAGTTTGGCTCACAGAGAGACCCATGGACGACATCTGTAGCCCATATATAGAAATTCTGAAATAACAAAAACATTCATGTGGCATTGAGAGTATTTTACGATTAAGAAGCGCCCCTCTCTTGTACATTTCATAGATAAATCTACTATAACTGTTTGATACCCACATTTTGCGAACTGCTGCATCTATTCAAGTGGTCCACAAGCAATGAAAATTTCTCTTTTTCCTTTCTCTATTCCGATGCGGATGCGCTGAATACAATAGTTATGGTTCATTTCCATTAACGTCCAAGTGAAATCAAGAAAGTCTTTGACGAATCTAAACAAAATAGAAGGTGTTTCAAAAAAAAAAATACAATCAAGTAAACATGACTAGACTGGAATAAGGTGAAGCTTGTTATCATAATGCAAGCCTCTTCTTATACTCGTATGAATTAGGACTACACATCTTGATTCGGCAAAGCTTCCTTGAATTTATTGTTTCTTTTCTTCTCGTGGACTGCATTAACAACATAATAGAGGAAATACTGAAACAAACATGGGGAGGATGACAGATACGATAATAGGATTGAGGACTCTACAAATTACAGAAGATTCTAGAATGGTCCCAGTAGACATGCCTTTCCAGCCTTTTAAAAGGATAATTCTTTTCGAACTGGTTTTAAAAGGATATTGAACATCGTAAGTTGGTAACTTTTGCAATTATGATGATCAATACGATAAGAATCTTGCAACCCAAGAAGGTTGAAAGCGCTATATGTACTCACATGACATGAGTCACATGCAGAGCTGAAATTGACATGTAATTGGCTGTTAATGCAGCAACCTGAATCTTCGTGCCTTATACCTGATAAGTTTAAACACGTAATGAACACAATTGTTTCACGTGGAGGTAACTGATTTCTACTCCACCATCATGGAAAGAGCCTTTCAATTGATGACTCCCATTATTTGCTCTCCTAAATAGGAATATATTTTTTTTTAAAAAGCTCTCGGTTCAAAAGTAATTTCTCGAGTAAGACATAGTTTTGATTGTTTTTTGTCCTGTTATTCATGATATTACTCAAAACTTTGTCAGGTTTCATAATGCACTAGGGGCTTTGATTTACCCTATTTATGGCCAAGGGGAACTGTCTCAAGCCTTCTGCCGTCGTGCTGCAGTCAAAGGTTGTCTTTATGTAAGTGCTACTCAGTATGACCCCAACTGAACTACTTTTGCTCTGGTGTCTGTAAGTGTAGATTCCTTTTGCATCTTTTGCTTTATCATTTGGAAATTAACTATGGCTTGAAGCCTTAAATACATACAATAATTCTAGTGTAGGACAAAGCATTTTTGAGATATCAGTGCACCATATCTTGTGAATTTCACACTTGTGCAGTTCCTGTTCAACAATCTTTCCCCCCTCGCTTATCTTAGTCGGAAAGAATAAGAGTGGAGTCTATGTGCTGGGACTTCTGTAAGCTTGTTTGATTGCAACTTCTTTATCCTTGCTTAATTCTTGAATCATGGAGAGAATCTTTTGAAGAAGCAGTTATTCTATCTATTCTTTATTACAAACACTGCTAGAAACATATAAAAAAATTTAAAATGGGAAAAATGGTCAACCACAGATCGGGACCGCTTTCAAGAAGGAAGCTCCGAGCTTCTATTTTGTTTCTTCTGATATGTTGAATGTTTTAACTTGAACATGATGTGAAGCGCTTTCGTAAGGAGCCTGTTATGGTAACTGTGAGATTGTGCTTGATGCTGGGACTAACTTGGTTGGGTGTACCTTGATAATTCACTCAGCTTGCATTAGAAGACTTGTTTACCTTGGTTTTTATTTTGGGAGCTGGGGATGTTCATTCGTGGATGAGCTTGGGGCTGTGTTGAAATTGAGAGATGAAATTTCAAGACTGAGAAACAATGAGCTACTTTGTGAATCCAACGAGTAAAAAAAAAATAGAGAGAAGGAAGAAAAACACCCCAGAAAATGGGTAACCTGGACTCCTCGCAGGGGGAAACTTGGTTTGAGTTTGACCGTCCGGAGAAATTAATGTAATAGGGGCGAACATAGTATTACTAGATGATGGTTGGGGGAGGTAGGTAACGTTGTTTCCTTCCCTGCGTACTTCAATTCTACAATTTCCCCTTCTATTTGCAGGAGTAACTAAGGGTTCCTAGAAACCTAATGCTATAGACACTGCAACAAATAGGTAAATATATCTCTGATTCTCTGAAGTGATCATACCAGCACCAGCCTGAGTTATCATTTTCCTAGAGACGACCAAATTTATATTTCAATGGTTACAACTGTATCTTTAATTTGCTTGCTCACCTTTTCTTAGAGATTGTTCCAATCTGAGTAGTCATTTTCTAAAACATTCTTAGTCTTAAATTTTCTTAATGACTGCTTCATGTTATTTTGACTATTTCTTGTAGTCGTTATTCTCATTCATCTCTACTCATATATTTGTACCCCATCTGACTGCTGCATTTGTTGGTATTTTGAGATATATTAAATGCTCAATCCAGTGCACTACTAGTATCTTAGCTTTTATTGGGCTTTCTGTCATTTTTCTGAATATTTACACTTTGGACTTCATAGATTTGAATTTCATGTGCATTTGCTGTTTGTCAACCGAGGCAAACACATATTAATGTTCAAAGTTTTGTCATGTAGGTCCTCCGGATGCCAGTGAAGGCTCTGCTGATGGACAAGGTTTGCATGTCTATTTATGTTTCTTGTTGGTTTTCTTCAATAGGAGGTTTACATTAACGAAGTAAAGAAGCTCGTCAGGTAAAATGATGCTATCTTTGTGATATTGCAAATTTTTTTATAGGAAAGTGGGAGTTGCAAAGGCGCTAAGGTGGCTTCGGGTCAGGATTTATTCAGCAATGAAATGGTTCTAGGACCCTCATTCATGACTCCCTTGCCATTGGCTAATTCTTTGCCAGATTTTCTCCGAGCAAAATTAGAAGACATTGGCCAAGATGTCAGGGGGAAGGTGGCTAGGGCAATTTGTATCACAAACAGTTCCTTAAAGACTGATGTTTCAACTTGTCTGGTGGTATATCCTCCTAAATGTGAGATCAGTGACTATTCTATTTGCTTTTTTCATTGCTGTAAATGTGATATATGATTGACTCCTCTATCTCTAGCTCTGTACCCTGAGCAGGTCACATCAATCCGAGTTCTTCAAATAGGTAGCAGTTTGGTTGTTTGTCCCTCTGGCATGTAAGTACTTATTATTTTCCATTTTAGTTTTGTTGAGGATTCCTCTTTGAGCTTGATAGCTTCTTTTTTTTTTTTTTAATTCAATTCTTCGATAGCTTGTTAAGGATTCTTGGGCGATGTTGTGTTATAGGCATGTATAATCACCGTAGGGTGAAAGCAAAATTAGGCCCTTGTTTTGGTTGGTTTAGGTAAGTGGAAGTACCAATCTACTTTGATGCCAATCCTGTTGGGTTAACCATTGATGTGAAATTGGTACCTAGAAGATTGAATGGTTTTGTGTTTAAGGCTGATCTAAACCAGCGCAGTGTGTTTTAAATTCAACATGCCAATTCCTTCTCCTCTTTAAATGATCCGAATCGTGTCCTAAGGTCAAATGGACATTTGGTTATTATGTCCTTTTAGATTACACAAGAGCTTGCATGCGCTAAGGGGATATACTTTTGATTTTATTTAGACTGCAGGAACACTTGACTTAATGATGTGCGTAAGCCCAGGGATGCTTGAATGAGAATGGTACTGGTATACAGTGATTTTGAATAGGATGTGTTTCTGCATGTTGTACATAGCTTCCTTTTCTTGTTGATTATGCTAAGAGAAACCCTGTGAAAATGGACTACTTGACTAATATTTTACTCGCGCATGACATGGGCGCACTCTTCTTTAAGTTTTGCTTTTAAAAAAGACTAAAACCAGGCTTTGTGTTCCCAATGTGCTCTTACAAAAAGATTTTCTACTGACCTATAACTTCATTGTTAGGGTGGTAGTTCTTTCGAAAATAAGTCCTCTCCGAAAGAATATGAGAGAGATCAATTGAACTCGTGTGCTGAAAATAATGTGATGGTGAAATATTTTAGAGTTCCTTCAATAATTCTGCTCTTATACTCATTGTAACTTGTTTTTGGGGTGTAGAAGTGCAGGCATCCACCTGTTATGCTGAACAATTAGACATTGTTTAATTCATTAAAAGGATGTTTCTAGATTTTAGCAATTTTGCAGAACGGAGGAAAAAGTAGCCTTGGGTTGCAGATGCTAAAAACCTCTTGCTATATCTCCTGCAAATGTTATTTAACCTTATAATGTTTCAGCTTCCATTGGTTGAAGTGATAGGTTTACTGCTTGAAGTCCAAGCTATTATAAATATCTTCTTTAGCATTGTGGTTCCTACGTTTTTCGTGTTTGGTTCTAGTGTTCGAGATGTCGTAGGTTTCTAATAGCCGATCAATAGAAGGCCTTCTCATCGTTGACTTGGTCTGTCAACTTTGTGTTCAGGTTTGTTGTTTATCTTTCAACTTTATGTGACGATGCTATTCATGGGAAAAAATCACTGCATGCAGCCATAAATACTATTTTTTCAGTTGCTACTTCTGAAACCCCTGAAAATAGTTCCTACGATAAAAGTGAAGATGGTGAAGTGAAGCCCAATTTGCTATGGAGTGCTCTGTATATACAGGAATTGTTTATGGTTTGTTTCTTGTTTCTCCTCCCTTCCATATGTTTTCTGACTGGATTCTGCCTTTTCAAAAAATCTGTTATTCCTTTCTTCTTCTTTTCCCTCTTCTTTTTTGGCATCAATGATCGATCCAAGCTTACTGATTAGTGGATGGGATTGTAATTTTCAGTTACAAGCATACTAAGTTGTAGTTCTAACCACCCTCACAAGCTTTAGGTTTGGTAGATTTATAATCCTTTGCTGAAGACAATGGATAATGAGGTAATGGATTTTAAATGGTAGTAGCATGAACAAGGAGGGAGTTTTATGAAAAGTGGATGTAGTAAAGGCATACATTTTTATGATTTTGTCTGTATTGATTCTCCTCTAAACTCTAGGGTTTTGACTTTTGAGACTGGGTGCTCCACCTTCCACTCATCCATTTCTTCTCAGTTTTGAGTGTGGAGGTTTTTAACCGGTTCCTGCTGAAAGCTGGGATGGAGATGTTGTGGGACTTTTTGTATTAGTGAAGGCATGTTCTATGCAGACAGGAAGTTTTGGCCTTAATATGAATTGGGGATATGAGTCGAGTCCAGTCAATGTGTGGATGGAGGTGCCATCCTTGTTAAGAATTGGGGCTTAAGGTGGGCTCTTTTTTGTTTAGGGTTTTTTCATTGGGAATGTCTTTCAAAAGCCAGTCACTTTAGGATTTGGACTTTAGGCAGCTGACAACCTATACCTACTTTAGGTCTTATTCAGGGTATTGAATTGGTGAGGGAGCTTTTCTGAGGATGGTTGGAAGCAATTTACTGACCAATTAGTGATCAATACTACAATGTGATGGTCATGGTAATTAAGGGGTCCTAGGGTTTACATTGTGCTTCCAAAAATTTAATTTGAAAGGTTTTTTTTTGCTGAAGCATCAAATTCCATTGTTATTTGTTGGGAGATTCTATTATGTTTAACTGTGGATGATTATGTTGGCATTGTTGAACTCAGTGCAATTTTGAAAGTTCCCTTTTTTGGTTTCAGGGTTCATTTGACCCTTTCTGTTTTACACCTATGCCTGATGGGAGTCTCAACTACAATGGTCTTCTTGATTCAACTACGGAGGTATTTTTTTCAACTATGCACAAACTCTTTTTACAGGGCTTCTTCTCTTATACCATTTGTGGCTCTTTATAAATTTTTTTTCGCGCTCCTATTTTACAAAGAGGTCGTATTGTAATCTTTACGTATCGGGAACTTAGAACTTTCTTAATTCCGCATGGATGTACTCAGTATTTGACGCTTTTGAATTTGATGCTTGTGATATCATGTGACAGCTATTTCACAAGATGTTTCCTCTAGAAGAATTCTTCCCAGAAACAACATTTTCTCAGCTAGATGATGACAGTGAGCTTGGTCCGAGTCCTAGCGATGACTCACTGGACTCTTAGCAGTCGTCTGACCTGGTTATGTCATTGCAAATTCGGTCCACCCACAGTGCCTGCTTGGGATGCATGTTTTTCGTCCTCGCTACCAAGACTGAATGCATGTTTTCAAAAGCAGGAACAGAGGGATGAACCGTGCATTTTGTAACTCCAATGTACATGTGCGGTTCCAATCTTAATCCGCAGATTCTTATTTCTTGTATGAAATATTTGTCGACGAGAAGATACATATTAGACCCGTTACCAAATAGTTCCAATGTCATCGAAATGAACTTAAATATTACATGTGTAGCCTATAATTTCCTCCGAATTATGAGCATTTTTATGGGGCTCTTTTTCTATGTTTGTAATGAAGTTGATTCTGTACCCATTTTAAGAGAAAGGGAGGGAGGAGTACTAATTTCCATTGTGTAGGAAGTAAAGAGCCAGTTTCTGAAACAAAAAGCAAAAAAAAAAAAAAAAGCAATAAGAAAGAGCTATTTCTCTTTTCCTTGCAGAAAGCTAACTTGGCATCTAAGCCAAATTTAAGGACTAGTCCGAAGCCAAAAAAAAGGGACTAATCCAAGCGAAAAATTTCACCATCCAGTCAATAAGGTCCCACTCCCCCCTCATCAGTTGGGTACCCAATTAAAATCAGTACAAAAATCCGTTTGACACATCACAGGAAGCCATAATATGAATGTGGGAATCGATTCCCAGATAGAGCCCCTGGTTGCCAGGTTACTACAATGCCTTCATCAAATAATACTTTTTTTTTCTTTTTGATAACCGGATGTCCGGGCTTGTTTGTGTGCACCTCGACTAATTCCGGGCTCTGGAGGTAACGACTGGGCATAACCCCCAGTGGCCCCGAGAGATTGCTGGCAATTCATCTAATATTTCCATACCATTAAACAAAAAAGAGCCAGTAGGCACATTCTGAGCATAAACTAGACATTATATCAAAAGGAAGCAAAATGTTCTAAAACTCAATACCAGTGTTAAAAGAAGTTTTATTGTTCCACAATACAATTTCACTCCAGTATCAGACCGGGAGGTAAGCACAGCCGATATTAGCACCCTAAAAACTAACAAAGTAAAGCATTACGAACTCTAACCCACCGCGCCTGTTCACCGCCGCGATTTTGACTCGGCGCGTCGAGCTTCCTCTGGCGTTGAAGGAAACAGCTCCACATACCGCGAACCAATGGTCATCCTGTCCTTTCCCATCGCTTCCTTAGCTTCCTCAGCTGATGCAAACTCCACATACGCGTCTCCAGTAGTTTTCCCATCAGGGCGCCGTCCAATGTGTATCTTATCATCCTTCACATTGAACTCTCCAAAGAACTCGGCAATATCAGATTTCGTCACAGAAAAAGGCAGACCCCGCAACTTCAGTACCTCAGTATACTCCATTTGGTCCTTTTCGAGGGACCTCTTTGATCGAGACGGAGGAGAAGATCTTCCGCTGCGGCCACTATCATAATTTTCTTCATGATCCACCTCAGCTGCTACAGCGTCGTAATAATCCTGCTTCATGCATCTGAAAACCTCCACATATCTCTTCCCCATGTTCTGCCTATCTCTCTCCAGAGCCAACTCAGTCTGCATTGGTGACGCAAAGACCACGAATGCTTCACCTGAGAACCTCCCATTCTTGCTGACTAATAACACATCAACGATATCTAAACCTGCAAAGAACTTGAAAATGTCGACATCGCTGCAGTTGAATGGAAGTCCTCTCAGACGGACCACTGGGAATGTGGAGGGCTGGAATCCTCTGCCGTAACCATAGGGCTGGAAGCTGCTTGAACTGCTCCTCACTGCGAAGTAGGGATTTGATTCCGTCATTCTTTGTCTCTTTGAGCCGACCTCATACCCGTCCGAAACCCCCCCGCTTCCCAACCTTCAATTATTCATACCCAAAAGAAAAAGAAAATCCCCCACTCAACCTTGTTAATAAAACCAATCCCAATCCATGTTTCCTTACTTCTAGTTACTGAATTATAGTATTTTCTTGAAATTTTTTCTCATAGGTTGTGTACCCTCTTAGGTTACTCATATACACTACAAGAACCCAAAAAAAAGAGCCAACTAGATAGCAAAAACAGTAATTGAAGTCCCAGGCTAGAAGTGGCTACATTCAACTAAGTAATACTACTATAGGGACCAAACAATAAACTGCTACCTTGATCTTCTTTAAGGGGAAAACATGCATTTTTCTTCTGGGCAAACCAGTAAAATGCAACTGTCGCCTCTAGCATCCAAGCAATTGACTATTACACTAATATACCAATAGAGATTTCATGAAGACAAACATATAGGAAATAAAGCAGGTAATACTAATTCGCCAAAAGAGCCATATGACCAAAGCTATTCGGGGATGTCCAGTGCCATGTTTCATCCAATTGATCGTATAAAACTTAAAACCCAGAGTTCAAAGTAAAACTTCAATGCAAGCAAAAACTATCACCACTCAACAAATAATGATAGCAAAAAGGATCACACTTAAATAGTAAAATAGTAACCAGTAACCATGAAGATGACAACTATCTCAAATTTGGAACAAAATCACAAAAGACAAACAACTGATGGTAAATTGAAAAATTTAAGCAACTAATATCTTAATAGTATAATGCATATCATTAATATTCAGTGCCTCCAGTTACAAAGCAATCATAAACACCAGTTTCTGTTCCTAAATGGCTAAATTCATAGGAAATACAACATCCACTAATCTTTTATAAACACGAGGCAATTAATCGGAAAACCTAAGCCCCATAGAAAAGATAAACCATCAACTGAGAAAAACTACATTTTCACCCAATGCCCCGCAAACAATACCTTTTCACATATACTGGCAATAGTTCCAACGAAAATTGAAGTTTAATCATGTTTTACCCACTGAACAGCAGGTGAGAAACCAAAAACATCAAAAACATAGATCAAAGGAAGAGTACTGAAATACACAGAGGGCCTGATATGACATGAGCCAAGGCTTTCAGTTGATAACAAGCTCTATATCAAAAGAAGTTCCTCTACACAGGTGAAACGAGACGACAAGGTCATTTAGCTAGCTACCTATTATCAAACATCTGACTCGAGTGAAATTGAAAACCATTTATCAGGAACCATAACATGGGTGGAGAAAACATAACTACATATTACTTAGATTTCTTATTTTTTGCCACTTCAAATTCGTTGGCTCGTCAGCTATCACAAAACCCCAGTCAATCAATCATAATTTCTGTAGTCATATATGATTCGACGACCGAATTTGAATTACAATCGTTAAAGAACACTTTGCCTAATTTCTGCAACGATTTTTTACAAGTTGGCAAAATACGCACAAATCCTACCCAACCCAAGTCGTAACGTAAACGAAGGTCGATACGAGAAATAAGAGCACCTCAATCGCACATACAGATGTCCAATACATACATAGATCCACAAATCCAAATCAAATGCAACATTTCAGTCTTTACTGATAGGCGAAAACCCATTTCAGAACATCAAAACACAGCAGTACAGACTAACAATTTCAAACAAAAATACCCCACTTATACCATTCAATCGAAACCCTAACAGCTCCTTTGGATTGTGAGAAAGGGTGTGATAGGAAAGTGAAAGGAACCAATGAAAAGACATCATTTTTTTGTACTTCTCTCTCCATTTCTCCCCAAATTACTCAAATGATTTGGCAAAAAACTCTATCCGTTTCTTTACTTTTCTCATCAAAAAGGTTCTGTAAGAACTCTCAAATCGATTCATATATGATTCGACGACCGAATTTGAATTACAATCGTTAAAGAACACTTTGCCTAATTTCTGCAACGATTTTTTACAAGTTGGCAAAATACGCACAAATCCTACCCAACCCAAGTCGTTACGTAAACGAAGGTCGATACGAGAAATAAGAGCACCTCAATTGCACATACAGATGTCCAATACATACATAGACCCACAAATCGATAACTGAAATATCGAAGGATAACGAGAAAAAAAAAAACAAGCGTTTTCAACTTACCCTCTCGATCCGTACATGGCTTCACCAGCTCGTTCGTTCTCCGAAGCAGAAAGAGAGAGAGGACGAAAACTCTAATCCAGGAGACCTAGCTAGGGTTTGAAAGTTTTGAACTTTGAAGTTTCGATCGTTCACAGCGTATGCGTGTTATCTACTCCTGTCCTATGGACTTCAAGGGTAGTATGGTCTATTACCATCTCATATCTTGACCTGCGAATGGCAAATTCTATTTACACCTCAATCCTTTGATAAATTCTACTCAAACCCCCTCTCTTCTCGGTCCATACCTCAGTGGCTAAGTCACATAATGTGCGGGCGGGGTGGGATGCGGGAGTGCGAGAGTGAAAGCGTCTTCAAAAAATCTCCCAAAATAACTAAAATTTGTGAGTGTAAGAATTGAGAGCGTGAGCGCAAAGAGAGAATTGAGAACAGAAACAAAGACCATTTTGAAGGATTATGTGACTAAAATCTATACCAAAAGATTCTACAAAATTTCCCAAACTATCCCATATTTTCTCATTACCCACACATCCAAATTTTAAACTAGCCACCATCGAGTCATCGACCACCATTCCCCAATTGCTACCACCACGAATGACAATATCACCAAACATCTCTATTGTTCACAATATATCTTAATTTTAACATCTCATTGAATAAAGACCATTGTCACTATAACAATTGCAATCTCTCAATCAATAACCACCCTTTCACACGACGGCAATGGAAGGTGAAACCCACCACAAAAATGGACCCTTCAACCCAATAATCAACATCAAAGCCCGAAGACTGACTCACTCAAAGAGAAAAGATTGCATCAAGAGAAAACTCGGATCCTCTGCTTGAGGAGCATGAACAGAGCAATGAGAAATAGGGGAATGGAATTGATTTATTCACTAATTAATGGCATGTGGAGCAAACAACTGAACCATTTGTTGGTTCATTCAGTTTCAATGGAGATTCAAATGAGATTGATGAAAATTGTGCTGGTGTTTATGATCAACAAATTGCATTGAATTCTCATACACACCGATCCAAACAGGGCTTCACCCAGAGGTGAAACTTGTTGAAAAAACTCATCCATCGGAATAACCAACTTGTTCTGATGGATAAATTCTTTCCTTGGATCGGTGTATGGGAATTCAATGCGATTTGTGGAGAATGGGTTTGGTGAAGGGGCGTTCAATTTCAACAGTTCTTCTCAAGGGGAATCTTCACAATGGGAATCACAATTTTGCTAGAGGGTGAATCTGAAACAATGGATTTATTATGTGAATTATATCATTCCCTTCGTTTTTTTCTCAAATTTTGAGATTTGCTAAAGCTTGACATGTTAAATCTTCTGAAGCATCTAGCCAATCATGAACCATGCTCAAGTATAACTTTTTTGACTCGTGCACCGTTTCACTAAGTAGATTCTTAGACTTTTTGACTTTTCACGTTTTACGAGATAAAACATTCTATTCACATGCATCAACTAAAAAAGTCCAAAAACTTAGAAGCCAGGTTTAGTGGAACAGAACTCAACCGTCATCATCTTCATCCTACCCAAAGCAAAAACAAAAAGAATCTCTACTAACCAGAATTTGTTAACAAGGCAATTAACGAAGTCATTCACACACACACACACAGTCAACTAATGAAATCAACCAATAACACCATAATTCAAGTGATTCAAACTCTATCTCCACTCTCATCATCATCCTCGTCCTCGGAATTGTCGGATTCTTCTTCCTCAGACAGTCCCTCGGCCTATTATGGAAATCAAATCAAATCAAATCAGTATAGATAACTAGGATTGTACAGATAGATGGGACTGCAAACAAACCGAGCTATTCACGAGTAACTCAAGACTCAAGTCTTTAGTATACAATAGAAGCTCAAGTTAGTTGTAACTCAACTCATTTGTAGCGGCCCAACTCGTTTATAGAGGCTTATTAAACACTTCGATACTAAACAAGTTGAGCTCAAGCTAGATTTTTGAAGCTCAAGCTCAAGTAGACTAGCTTTGAACGAAGCCGAGCCGAAGCACGACAAAGCTTGGCTCAACTGACCTCGTATGCAGCCCTATGGACTTTTGACTTTTTACATTTTACTAGACAAATCATTCTCTTTACATGCATCAATTAAAAAAGTCCAAAAAATCTAAAAGCCAAACTTAGTGAAACGGGACTCAATCGTCGCCTCAACTTGTCAACATCTTCATCCTACCCGAAGCAAAAATGAATAGAAATCTCTTCTAATCAGAATTTGTTAACAAGACAATTAACAAAGTCATTCACACACACAAAAACAACTAATGAAATCAACCAATAACACAATAATTCAGGTGATTCAAAATCTATCAAACTACCTCTCCACTCTCATCATCATCCTCATCCTCAGAATTGTCGGATTCTTCTTCCTCAGCCTGTCCCTCGGCCTATTATGGAAATCAACTCCAATTAAATTAAATCAATACAGATAACTAGAACTGTACATATAGCTGGAACTGCAAACAAACCGAGCTATTCATAAGCAACTCACCAATCAACTCGTTAGTAAACAAGAGAATCTCAAGTTAGTTGTATCTCAACTCATTTGTAGTGGCCCAACTCGTTTATAGAGGCTTCTTCAATAAAACACTTTGATACTAGACAAGTTGAGCTCAAGCTCGATTTTTTAAGCTCAAGCTAGACTAGCTTTGAAGGAGCCGAGCTCAAGCACAACAAAGCTTGGCTCAACTGAACTTGTATGCAACCCCATGGATGGCAGAAAAGAAAAGAAATTTGGAAATAAATTTAACGGTGAAGAATGTTACCAGTTTCTTATTATAAGCTTCAATGGTTTTGTTCCTTTTCTCTGCTTTTGCCTTATAAGGAGCTTTTTCCTGATTTCCAAAAGAATAATACAATTAAAAACAAAACCAGATACATATAGAAAAGAAACCAAAAGATTTTCTTCAAATAAAATTACTCACAGCTGTAGACATTTGCTTCCATTTATCTCCTCCAGCTTTCCCAACCTACAAGTCAATTAACATTACATCAATACATAACCTATTACCGGACCGGGGGAGGTGCTGTGCACCCCTCTGCTGTCCGATCGTGTTTTGGACGGCCCAGATGTTTCTAAATTAATTTAAAATTGCCGAACGCATCCGAGTCGTCCAAAACACGATCGGCCGGCCGGGGGGTGCACAGCAAAAACGAAATATAAAATCATGGAAACAAAACATTAGATCTGATCTGGAAAAAACTTACAGCAGCAACGGATTTGTTGCTAGGATGCTTTTCTTTGTACTGCTGCCTAAAATCCTCCCTAAAATCCAACATTTTAGAAAGATCAATCACACGAGACAATCCACATTGGGCTGAGAAACAAACCAAGCACCTAGAGTTTGAGCTTGAGTTCCCTTGTTAAAAAGCTCATTTGACATCATTTTATCAGATAAACAAATAAAGCTTGAACGTATTTCTGAAAACTCGTTAAGATTCCAAACCAAACTCAAACAGAATTCTGCTCGCATGTCCGTCTAAATTGTTAACAAAATTCAAGCTATTCGAGATCCGTTCGTGATCAACTCATTAAAGATCAGTTCACCCCTAAAACAAGCCAAGCTCGATATATTTTAAACACTCCACGACCTTTCTAACTGATCTTGGTCAATAAATGTTTATCAGCCCTAATTACTCAAAAAAAAAAACAGCTATTATGAGAGAGAGAGAGTACATGAAAACAAAGAAGGCACTGACAAATTTCCCATCTGGGTTTCCCTCTTCTCAAACCAAAATTTGCCCCCTCTTTCCCCCCAGCATATAGCACATGAATCCAAACATGCCCCAAGCAATTGGTATAGTAGAATCAACTTGTATTTTTTCGTTTGGGTCGGGTTGTGTATGGCAAGACCTATATTCAACCCGCCCATATCAAACTCATTCACTTTGGTCCATATTCAAACCCCTCATATTTAACCCATAACCCATAGCAACCCACTCAAACCCAACCCGCCCATTTGCCACCTCTGACATATTCAGATCCATGCTTACAAACTTTTCAAATTAAGCTTGAACAATCCATGTTTAACAGCCCTAATTACACGCAAAAAACAGCTATTATCAAGTCATAGAGAGAGAGAGAGCGAGAGAGAGCCTACATGAAAACGAAGAAGGCACTGACAGGCCTCATGAGCATATTGGCAGAGGCTGGTTGTTTGGTGGTTTTCTTCTTCGCCGATAGACTAACCGTGTCCACCTCAACTGTTTGTGTCACTCTTTGTCTCTTCGCGACGACCTCACACCTGTCTTCTCCACCCCTGCATCCCAACCTTCATTTATTCATACCCAAAAGAAAAAGAAAGTCCCCCATTCAACCTTGTTAATAAAACAGTTCAAAAAAAACTTGTTAATAAAACCAATCTCAATCAACTTGAAACCCAGTGTTCAAAAACACCAGTTTCTGTTCCTAAATACATTAGGAAATACAACATCCATTAGTCTTTTATAAACATGAGGCAATTAACCGGAAAACCTAAGCCCCATAGAAAAGATAAACCATCAACTGAGAAATACTTACATTTTCACCCAATGCCCCCGCAAACTCCAAAACCTTTTTTCACATATACTGGCAATAGTTCCAACGAAAATTGAAGTTTCATCATGTTTTTACCCACTGGACAGCAGTTGAGAAACCAAAAAAAAACATAGTTCATAGGAAGAGTACTGCAATACACAGGGCCTGATGTGACATGAGTCTTTAAGGCAAATAAGTTGATAACAGACGGTCGGACGCGGTGGCTCTACTGAGCGCTGTGCTCAGCAGGCCTGCCGTTCTGGACAGCCCAGATTTGAAGGGTGCTGAAGGGTGAAAACTGCATTATCACCCAATGCCCCGCAAAGACGGCCAGACTTGAGAGGTGCCGAATGGTGAAAACTATATTTTCACCCAATGCCCCGCAAACTCCCAAACACATTTGGACGGCCGACTGCCGAGCATAGCGCTCACCAGGATCCCTCAATTCGTTGATAACAAGCTCTAAATTAAAAAAAGGAGGCTTGAACGAAATTGAATAGTAACATATATCAGCATTCATAACTTAGGTGGAGAAAAAACATAACTCAGATTTCTTATTTTTTGTGGCTTTAAATTCCTTGGGTTATCAGGTATCAGAAAACCCACAGTCAATCAATCCTAAGTTCTGTACCCATATATGATTCGACGACCAAATTTGAAATATAGTCGTGAAAAATCTTTTCCTCTTCTATGCACCGATTTTTACAAGTTCGCAAAATACACACAAATCAAACCCAGCCCAAGTTGTAAGGTAAAACGAAGGTCGATACGAGAAATAAGTGAACCTCAATCACACATGCAGATGTTCAATACATACACAGACCCACAAATCGATAAATGAAATACTCCTTTTGTCCCAAAATGGTGGTCCATTACGATATTGCGTACCATTTTTCAATTACATGCATCTTTTTTATGGATAATGTTATTCATGATTATGAAAGTTATACAGGAGTATAATAGAGTCAAGTGAGATCTATTAAATAGGATCTAATCAAATAGAAACGTACGCGTAAAGCCCAATTTCGGACGGAGAGAGTATCGAAGGAAACGAAAAAAACAAGCGTTTTCAACTTACCCTCTCGAACCGTACATGGCTTCACCAGCTCGTTCGTTCTCTGAAGCAGAGAGAGAGATGACGAAAACACTACAGGAGACCTAGCAAGCGTTTGAAGTTTTGAACTTTGACGCAGGGGTGGACGCCGGCCGGTAACCCGCCCATCCTAATCCAGTTTTTTTTTAAGGTTTAGAAAAAAATATTTAGGCCCATAAGGCCGGACTTGGTTGAGATTTTAAGCTCGTTTACTAATTTGACCGGGTTTGAAAATTTTCTTTAAGGCCCTGTTTGGCCTAATTTAAATAATAATATTATTTTAATATTATATGATACCATTGAAACCTAACTGCTAATTAGGGTTTGTTTATTTTGACGGAGAGGAGCATCTCCTCCTCTCCTCTTATCCAGTAAGATCTCATTTATCATTCAAGAGTACGATCATCCTCGTCTACTCTTCAATACGTCCTCTTTTTGTTTAAACAGTTTTTTACTATTCTTCTTATTGATCTCTTTAATCTTTTAGTTGAACTTCCTCCTTGATCGTTATGGTTGATTAATTTATGATTGTGATAGCATGCTAAAAAAAATAGATGGGCTTGTTGAACAAGCATGGGAAAATAAAATTTTAATTGGGCCGAGCTTGGACATAATGAAGCCCAATTATTAATGGTCCGGGCTTTGGAATGCACAAATCTTGTTATTGTAGTATAAGCCTGGACCAAACCTGACAAAGCCTGCTGTTTATGTACCCCTGCATCGATCGTTCACACGGACTTCAAGGGTAGTATGGTCTATTATCATCTCATATCTTGACCTACGAATGGCAAATTCAATTTATACCCCAATCTTTTGACAAATATTATTCAAACCCCCTCTATTCTCGGTCCATACTAAGTCACATAATGTGTTGGCAGGTGTTATGCAGGAGTGCGAGGGTGAAACTGGCCTGAAAACCCCACCAATGTTACTGGTGAGAAAATTAACCCCAATCTTTTGACAAATACTATTCAAACCCCCTCTATTCTCGGTCCATACTAAGTCACATAATGTGTTGGCAGGTGTTATGCAGGAGTGCGAGGGTGAAACTGGCCTGAAAACCCCACCAATGTTACTGGTGAGAAAATTAACCCCAATCTTTTGACAAATACTATTCAAACCCCCTCTATTCTCGGTCCATACTAAGTCACATAATGTGTGGCAGGTGTTATGTAGGAGTGCGACGGCGAAACTGGCTTGAAAACCCCAACAATGTTACTGGTGAGAAAATTAACGAGGACCGCCGGAGCAAGAAACTGGTTACTGGTGAGAAAATTAATCCCAACATGGGTTTGCTTGTGTGATGATAATGAGTTGGCGGGTTACCAATTGGAAAGCTGTGTAGTTTTTTGGGAGAAACGGATATGAAGTTAGAGGCCCTTGAAAGTAGTAAAATTAAGTTACTGAATATGGTTGAGAATGAACATTGAAATGGAATTTGTTTTAACCCTAATTACTGGCAGCTGTGTATTTGTTGCCTTCCCTTACTGCATGTGCAGCCTTGAGTTTCTATGGAGCTTCAGATCAGGAATCAGTTTCTATGGGTGGAAAATTATTTCCAACCCTTTCCTATGGATGAAACCCTTTTAGGTTTAGGGTATGGAAAGCTCAGTCAGACGCAACTTCAATGGAGATTCATATCCCATTGATGAAACTTGTGCTAGTGATTATGAACTACATGCAGCTAGGGTTAGACAAACACAAGGCACGACAATGTGATATCTCACTTCCAATTAAAACTCTGAAACTTCCAAAAGACGAGATCAAATTTAACTTCCAAAACACACTAGAGCGGCACACCAAAGAGCGCACACCAAGCTCCCCGGTTCCCAAACGGATCGGGATCAAGTGAATACTTTTACACCTCAAAGCACCACCACGACTATGAAACTATAGTTTCATAACAAGATAGTTCAAAATGGGTTTTCTAATGTAATGATTCTCCATCTGAGAGTGTTCAAGATAACCATTGCAGTATCGAACAACAATGAGATACTTTAGAATGATAGAAAGAAGCCACAAATTTCACCAATATAAAACCCTAGATTTACCATTGAACATCAAAAAAACATAAAGTACATAGCCATGCGTGAGTGAGAGCTTCAAGGGCCCCTGAAACTAATACATAGCCATATCTGGGATATAGCTTCAAGGGTACCTGAAACTGCTTTGTTTTTAACCTACCGAATTCAAAACGAAACAACTATTATCAAGTTGGACTTGAGGCAAAATTGAATAGCCACAATATTCTAGAAAATCATACAAGAGTTTGCCCCAATCTTTCAACTCAAACTGCACCCTAACTACATTCCCATTCCACCTACTCGTCATCATCTTCTTCCTGCACCAAGCAAAACAAATAGAACCCCTTTTAATCACCAATTGTTAATCAAAATAGTAATGAAATCATCAACACCACAATAATTCAAGTGATTACCTCTCCACTCTCATCGTCATCCTCGTCCTCATCATTCACCACAGATTTGTCAGATTCTTCATCCTCAGCTGGTCCCTCAGCCTACGCCAGAAATCAAATCAGTACAGCTTACACATAGCTAGAAGAGTCAGCTCAGGTTGTTCAGTAAACGAGTTGAGCTTGCTTGAGTTTGAAGCTTGTTCAATAAACAAATACAGTAGAGCTTTAGTTAAAACTATGTTCATTTGTAAAAGCTCAAGCTCGTTCTTAACAGCTCAGCTGGTTTTAATCAACAATCCGAGATCGAACACCTTGATACAAAAAAAAGCAGAGCTCAAGCTGAATTATTCAAACGCTACTATAGCAGGACTAGTTTTAAATGAGCCAAGCTCGAGCACTTCAATTACTGAAGATTTTCCAGCCCCGCAGTTAGCTCAGAAAAGACACTTGGGTCTAAAATGAATCGTGGAGAATGTTACCTGTTTCTTATTATAAGCTTCAATGTTCTTGTTATATTCAGTCTTCCTTTTCTCTGCTTTCGCCTGATAGGGAGCTTTTTCCTGATTTTCAAATAAGAAAAACAATTAAAAACAAAACCAGATCCATATAGAAAAGAAACCAACATATTTTCTTCAAATAAAATTACTCACAGCTGTAGACAATTGCTTCCATTTATCTCCTCCAGCTTTCCCAACCTATAAATCAATTAACATTACATCAATACCTAACCTATTACCCAACAAAAACGAATACAAAATCATCAAAACATAACATCACAGATCTGATCTGAAAACACTTACAGCAGCAACGGATTTGTTGTTGGGATGCTTTTCTTTGTACTGCTTCCTAAAATCCTCCCTAAAATCCAACATTATAGAAATACCAATCAGACGAGACAATCCACATAAGGCTGAGAAACAAACAAAACACCTAGATTTTGAGCTAGAGTTCCCTTGTTAAAAGCTCATTTGACATCATTTTATCAGATAAACAAATAAAGCTTGTCAACTAATTCTGATAACTCGTTAAGCTTCCTAACCAAACTCGAACAAAATTCTGCTCGCTTGTTCGTCTAAAATGTTCACAAAATTAAAGCTATTCAAGATCCGCTCGTGATCTGCTCAAATGAAGATCCTAAAACAATCCAAGCTTGATATATTTTAAACGCTCCTTATCATTTCTAACTAATCTCGGTCAACAAATGTTTATCAGGCCTAATTACTCGCAAAAAACAGCTATTACAAGGTCGTAGAGAGAGCGAAAGAGTACATGAAAACGAAGAAGGCACTGGCAGGCCTCTTGGGCTTATTCGGATCCTTGGCAGCAGCAGCCCCCTTCTTCGCCGGTTGTTTCGCAGTTTTCTTCACCGATAGCCTAAACCAAAAAACAACAATCAATCAATCAACCTTCACAGTTCATTCCAGATCTCAGATCTAAACCCTCCAAATCAATTAACAATAAATCAAAACTAAAAAAACGAATCTAGCGAGACTCACTTGGTATCGGTGGTCTTCGCCTTGGATTTACCTCCTTTCATGACGCTACCTGCGAAGAAAACAATCAAAACCGGTGAGAATCGTTCGGAATCGCATAAAAACCGAGGCGACTCGGGCTGAGTTGGGGAAGGAAGGCGGCGAGTCTACCTTAGGGTTCGATAGAGAGAGAGAGAGAGAGAGGAGAGAGAGTAAAATTGTTGGTGTGGTGGTGTGTTGTGCGCTGGAAGGGTGAAACGCGGAAGGATATGAAAGGGAGAACTAGGGGGGGATATAAAGCTGGAATGATGAAAGAATTGAAGTCCGGGGGGGGGGTTTAGGCGGGATTTCGGAAAAATTAGAGATCTTTTGGAGACACGTAAGCGATCCGTGTGAGGAAGGGGATTGGTTAAGATGTCTTCTGGTGTCAGTGAGTGCTCTCCTCCTGCTTGGGTTGTGCTTTTTTTGGGGTTCTGGTTGCACGGACAAGGGTTCGTGTTCCCCTGCTGTTTGCCTGTTTAGTCCTTTGCTAAACTATTACACTTGCAATTTTAGAAAATTTCTAAAATTACTATGTATAAATATGTGAAAATACGTAGAAAAATGAAAAAATATAGTACTGGAGTGTGTATTTTTTTTGTTTTTGTCTTTTTTCTTGCCTTACTGAGCTGACAATAATAGGGAATTTAGAAGGCCCTTTTTTCTTAAGTGGATAGGGGTGGTTTGGAGCCCTTTTTCTTTTTTTACCATTTGTATTTTGTTTTTGTACTTTTTTTGGCTTTTGGAATTTATGGTGAGAATGTATTATCGAATCCATAAATTTTTTTGTAGATAGTTGCCAAATGTATTTTGCAATACAAGTAGTGTTTAGGAGATATGTGCAAAATACATTTCGTAAGTCTTATATTAAGCAAAATGAGAGAAGTTAAATAAAAAATGAAAAAGTTATAAAACTTCTATCCCCCCTACTTTTACTAATCAAGAGCCAAAAAAATGCATTTTGTTGGCTGCCAGTCAAACACCTAAAGGCTAAAAGTGAAAAACTAAAAAATGTAAAAATAACGAATTCAAACACCCCTCAGAGCATCTTTATCAGGCTCAACAAAAATTGAATCAAATTTAACAACAAAAATACCTTTTACAATTTAGCAAATCACTTTATCAAAAACTCAAAAAATCAGACTCTCTATCCAAACTTTACTATATTAAATTATTCCCCGCAAGTCTTAAAAAAATATATATATAAAGAAAGAAACCCCACCCTTCTCTATCGGAAAGTGCAGTGGTACCTTTACCATTTAAATATCCCCCCACCACACACACTTAGCCACGTGTAACAAACCCCACCCTCTCTCCTGTTCACCTCCCTCTCTCTTCTGACGCAACCTCCCTCCCTCTCTCCTGGCGCACAAAACCCGGGAAAAGCTACCGAAGAAAACAATAAAAAAACAAAAGGCAAAGGCTAACCCGTGAACAGTGCCATTACCCCAATACCGAGTTACTGTAGCGCAGTTGCAATTTTTGCAAATTAGCCAAACATTTGTTGAGGCTAATTTTGGGGTGTTTTTTCCACTTGGACTCAACAAAATAACCATTTTGCCAAAGTAGCAATCCTGATGAGGATGCTCTTACTGGAGTAAAAGGAAAAAGTTACAGAGCAGTGGGGCCAATTTTTGAATTAAAAAAGTGCATTGGAATGTGTGAAAAACTAAACTCCTAACCTAAGAATAAGAGTCTGTAATTTACCCTTAATGTAAAAGGTGAAAAGTGCATTGCACTATGTGAAAAAAATGAGGATGAGTTTTCACTATGATATGTTCAATATTTTCGGAATGATGTTTTTTGGTATTTATAGTGAAAGTTCAGCAGAAGTTCAAAAAGTCCATAAAAATTCATAGTGAATAATGTAAAAGATGTGATGGGGTGCAACCGTGCAAGTTTTCTTTTTTAGTGTAATTTTTATTAGCTTATTGGTAGTATGAGCTATCAATAGAAGGATTCAAAAAACACAAAGATAGAAAAACATAGATTAAATTATTTTTAACATGAAATTAGTAAAGTATTTTTGAAATATAGTACGTACTTTGTTATAATAATGCTCTATCTTTGTGTGGGGGCAAACCCCTAAATCCCAAGGTAAGGCTATTTTGCCAACCCTTCGAAATTTTCTCACGATAATCGTTTTTAAATTATTTTTTTACCTCCTTTATGGATGAAAACGGCACTTATATCAATCGCGTGACAATTCCCAACAACAAACCAAGCTCAACTGTAGCCCTGTTCCACTCAAGCTTTTTGTTTTACATTTTTTGAGATATGTCATTCTCTTACAATACAAATAACTAAAAAACCCAACAAAAAGTTAGAAAGCAAAAGAATCCCTTAGCGTAACGGGCCTCAAGAGTTAGGCCCAATAATAGGTAGTAGCCCAAATATGATACTCCCTCCGTCCCAATTTGTTTGTCAATTATTTCATTTTCTGCTACGCCTTAAATTCCTTATATCTTTCAATCTATAATGTTTTTCACAGTTTTAGAAACTTAGAATTAATCGTGAACTATCAAACAAGATCCATATTGCATATATTTGGAGATCAATATTAAAAGATATAAGTGATCGAAATCTGACACGATTATCAAAAAATGACAAACAAAAAGGGACGGAGGGAGTAGTAAAGGTAAAGAGTCAATCGTTGTGTTTGGTTAAGAGTTTTGAGAAGAATATTTTGAGAAATATTTTTTAGATAGTGTTTGGATGAGTTTTTGGAAAAAGTAATAATTAGAGAGAAGTGTAATAATTGGAGAGAGATAGAGAGAGAAATGAGAATAATGATTGGATAAAAGGGTATGAGTAGAGAGATAAATGTGATTAATGATTTGAGAGATGAGAGATGGGGAAAGAATCTTTTTGAATTTGTTTTTGAAAATGTGAAGTGAACAAAGTGATTCTTTTTGGTACCCCATATATGTAGAATATTTTTATGTATAAATATAATAGTTTGGTTCGGTTTCTAATGTCTTACTTCAAAGAAACTGATATCAAACCGATTAAAAAATAATAATAATTTCCTTTGTAAAATTAAAAACCGAACCGCACCAATACTTAAGAAAAAACCAAACCGAATCAATTTTCCGGTCTGATTTTTTTTCCCGAATTGACCGGTTTTAGTTTTACCCCGGTTGTGCCCCATTACTAGAGTGAACAAGGCACAGCTAGGATAATGCTAACCAAATAAGGTTAGGACACTATCTTCAAGTGGGACCTATGAGGCTATCACTAATCCAATGACCCAGTCCTATCCAAATTGTCCAAGTTTATTAAAGGAAAACTTTTCACACTGGACAGATGAACCACTTAGAGCCTGTTTGGCTGGTGGATTTGAGGGGGGATTAGCCAAGCGCCCCCCTTACATATCCCGGTCCCACCCATCTCCGGTGTTTGGTAAAAAAAATTCCCACCCGGATTTGTTTACTGTTGGGAGAAGCAATCCACCTGCGGGTGGATTTGCTAACGACAGCCTCACCCCTATCGTTAGCTAATCCGGACGATTTTGTTACCATTTTGCCCCTCCAAATCCACCCTCTCCTCTTCGTCTGTGTAGTATCTCGATCGTGTATCATTTGCTAGGGTTTTCATCTGAGGAGAAGGGAGAAGAAAAGGTAGTCGCTGGTTTGTCCTTGTGACTCCATTTTCGATCTGCATCGAGTTCGATCTCCACCATTTGAGGTAAAAATGCTTCACACGAGTTCGATCTGGTATGGTTCTTGATATTTCGAACAGATTTTTGCCGTAATTTGGTGGTTTCTAGTGATGATTTAGTTGTGGGTTTCAATGTTTATGCTTATGCTGTAGTTCGATCTCAACCATCTTGTGTTGATGGGTTCAAAGCGAACCAAATTTTGCCCTAATTTGTCGGTTTCCAATACTTGTTTCATGTTTCCCTGAATTTGGGTTCAAATCGATCCATATATGCCCTATTGATTTGGTTTCCAGTGACGATTTTGGTTGATTTTGCCCTAATTTGTGGGTTTCCAGTGAATCTTTCTTGTTTCCCTACTTTCTGGGTTGAAATGGAGGTATAATCTACCCTAAGAGGTGGGCCCACCCAAACACCCCAAAATACCATCCAAACACCTCATTACAAATCCACCCTTCTTAAGAGGTGGGCCCACCCTCCTTACAAATTCACCCTCAAATCCGCCCTCATTACAAATCCACCTAAAATCAAATCCACCAGCCAAACGGGCCTTTATGTGAAGAGTTCCAAACACAGCCTGTAAAACTTGTCACACTGGACAGGTGAACCACTTGTGAAGACTTCCAAACACTACAATCATGCACCCTGGAAAACAAAGCCATAGTCACCTACGATAAGCTAATGAATTTGCTCAGTGAATACAAACCGAGCAATGACAGAATCACAAACAACTTTAAAACAAAAGTATCGACACAAATGCATCCAAAACAGTTCGATACACGTGATTTCACATACATTTAATGATTTCGGGCACAATTGTGTGTGGAGTTGTGGTCAGAAGCCTCCTAGACTTTTCCATGCCAAAATCACTTAAAACAACCAAGAAAAGAAGCACTTGCCGTGGTGTGAATCCGTATCCGCTAAATAACGTGCACGTATGAGTGCTGCTAACAACCTTCATGAATACCCAAATCATACAGAATCCCGTCGACTAATTTCCAACATCTAAGTTAAAATCCTCGCACCGCTGCGGTTTCTCACAATAATTTCATCACCCGCTAATTTACATACTTGTTAATCAAAAAATCATATAGTATTATTTAAAAGTCGTCCAGCCAAACAAAATCTTATTCACAAAAAACAAGTCACAACAAATGCTCTTACAGGTAACCAGAGGGGAGGAACATCAAGAGGCGTCCCTGCTTTACTTTCCCACCTTAATTTGAAGTTTGCTCACCCCAACAGCTACCTTTTCAATACTAGATTCGCTCTTTGCTTTGTTTAGGGTCACATTCCTGAAATTGATCCATGGGTGTTGCAGACACTGCTGAGCAGTTGGTCTCTTCTCAGGTGCAAAATCTAGAAGTGGGGAAAGGAACTCCGCAAATTCGAGAGCATCGGTTTCGGAAAATTTGTATTTATCAACCAGTAATCGATCGAGTGACCAGTATTTCAGTCTCCGGATCCTCTTTAGATCCCCATGTCTGTCGAAGTAATCTTTGGAGCAGGCCCCACCAATTGCTATCTATTTCAACAAAATATTCTTTAGGTTGTATTTGGATCAAGTATTTGATCAAGGAAAGGGAAAACATTATTAAAAGTCAAAGGACCTAGCGCCTTTGAGCCTTCACCCAAATCCTTGATCCAGATATGAGGCGACGGAATAATGTGACTCACCTTTCGTGGCATCTTTCCGAGTAGCTCCATCATTAGAGCAAGATGATCCTACAAGAACCCAACAAACTTATTTAAAACACAGAATTAAAGCAAGCAGATCACTCTAATATACTCAAAAGGGAACATATGGTCAAACCCAAAATAAATCACCAACGAATTTCTCAGATCAAAACACAATCAACAAGTTGAGGTGCTTAATAGGACAGAAATCATCAAAACCTTAACTGTTAAGGCAGGTCTAACATAATTGTCAAAGCCATGCGCCCATATAACTTTGAGTATCGAAGGGAATATCTGCAACTAATGACAACAATAGTTGGCCCTTTTGAGGCTGGTTTTCAGTCTACTTCGATTAGGTGGGATCTTTTGGTTCGTGTTTTTGCTTTCAGTTGGCTAGCGTAATGTTGCTTGTTTTCTGGAGCTTGAATTGGTTCTTGGGGAAAAGCACGTGTAGCTTTTCTGTCATTCAATTGAATTCTACTTACAAAAAGTTAAGTGAGATTAAAGACAAATAGTAAAATTACAGGAAACACAAAGTGCAACATGAAGGATTCTATTAATCTTCAGCCATTGGCTTTTCAAGTTTCTAATTTAGAAAGATACAATGAAGATGTTATGCAAAAGCTTATGTCAACTGCAATGTGCTGTTCATTTTGGAGGGGGCACTGGTTTATGCACACTCCAAGGTTAAAGGTTTCAACACCAATGGCCACTATACTAGTGCACGGAACCAGAAAAGAGAGAAAAAAGACATACTACCTCATCCTCAGTAAACCCTTGTCCACCTTTGGGAGTAAACATCATTTCTCCTGTACCAAGCTCGAAAGCGATGCAAGCAAATGACCACATATCAACTGAGAAGGAGTACCCGGAGCGAAGTATGACTTCAGGAGCTCTGTATTGTCTTGTTTGAATCTCCTCTGCAAACTGCTTGCTATCCCAACATGCATTTCCAAAATCCACAACCTTACACCTCATATCAATCCCATCCAAGTATCTTTCCAATTTTAGTCTGTCTCCGGCCCCTCCCATAGAGTCTCGTCCTTCAGATATCCTAGCTACTGCTCTCCTTGCCCTTCTCTTTAACTTCTTTTCAATAATACTCATAGTGACTCCGCCATTAGGATTTCCCTCTGGCCTTTCAAGAATTGGGATTAGACCAGACTTAACTGGGTCTTTAGCAGGATCAATTGTGGATATCAGAAGAATATTTTCAAGTTTTAAGTCCGTGTGTATTATACCAAGTTCTCTATGCAGATAATCCAACCCAATCAAAATGCATTTGCATATCTCCCTTACTTTATTCAACTCGAGGCCTTTATAACGGTTATATTTGATCAGCCGGAGAAGGCTATCCCCAAGGAACTCAAGGACCATGCACAAATGCTGTCCGTTTGGGCCAGTGTGCTTGAAGTGATCAACTAGTCGAACAACACACTTACTATTCGAGGGGTCACCATCAGCAATAGCAGAAAGAACTTCGATTTCGTGGAGGGCAGCTTGAGCAAATTGTGCCGCACTTTTCATGATCTTAAGAGCAACATATCTCTACAAGGAGAAACAACAACAATGTAAGCCATAGTGTACTAAAAAGGATTCAAGCTACATCTAACATTCAGTAATCTAACAAAGCTAGACAAGAGAGAGAGAGAGAGAGAGAGAGAGAGAGAGAGATGCACAACATCGTGCTGTAGAGACCTCCCCAATTTCGGTCTCAAAGAGATTTGAAAGAACACAATTGTGGAGATTCGATGCCACCTCACATATGGCAATGCAAGGTTAGATGTTAAGGCGCTATTCCAATAAGAGGATTTCTGGGTTTTTTGGGGGGCTTTTTTCACTTTTCATGCCTTTCAAGACGTCATTCTCCTCACAT
Organism: Vaccinium myrtillus; assembly: GCA_016920895.1. Lineage (NCBI taxonomy): Eukaryota > Viridiplantae > Streptophyta > Magnoliopsida > Ericales > Ericaceae > Vaccinium > Vaccinium myrtillus. Next base: position 3,328,051 of record CM029277.1, on the reverse strand, counting down.
ACATCAACTTAAAAGCACCAAAAGCCACAAGTTAACGGAGCAGGCACTTAAACAAGAACAAAATTAAATGATTCTAAAGCATCATTGGCAGTTATAGTCCAATTTCTATCAGCTTCCAAACATAATTTTCTTCAAACACTACATAAAACACAAGTTATGAAATTCAAACTCTGCTGAACACATAAAACATTTGGCTAATGCATGGGGGCGCTAAGCTGCTAACTAGTTTCCCCACAATGGAACACTAGAACAATAATCCAATTTCTAAAACCAAATATCCAAATTTGTCCCCAACCAGCGAAACCGGATTGTATTATCGTTTGTTTACACACCAAGGCAATTTTTCTCCCATGCTGCTGAAAACCATGGAAAAAGGCCTGAAACTTCTTAATTTGTTTAGAATGAACGGCCTGAAACTTTGCGTCGATTAATTTCTGATTCTTCTGAAATATTGCCAGTTGCATGGATTAACTCACCACATGTTGCACTTATACAGACTAGAGGAAACACCAATTCTACTGCAGATCAGGAAGTGATCCAACCCCAATAAGAAAAAAAACACATTTATTCTCCCAAATTGATTCAGTCAAACAAACCTATCTCAATAAGGAAATATAACAACGACACAGTACAAACAAAAGACAAATACGTTAATACTAAAAAAACAGTTACAAAAAATTCATTCCTAGAAATAAATATTCTTCAAACTGAAAAAATAAAAGAACTAATAAGTAGTAGCATAAAACGTTCAATAATTATTGCCGAATCTACCAATCACAAGCTACAAATCGCTTACTGATGGCGAAATGATTATCCTATCATTACGGGAAAAAAACAACAAAGATCCAAAATATATATCCAAAAAAAGATCAAAAACCACCGACCCAGATTCCACGCAAAAAAGGATTCAGTACAAAACAGGAAAAAATAAATTCACATACGGAGGATTGGACGTCGTAAGCGAGCCAAACGGTGGAGAACTGGCCCCACCCGAGCTTCCTCTGAGCGATGTAACGGCCGCCGTTGAAAGAATCGCCGAGCCTTACCGCGTGGTACCCGCCTTTCCTGTACGAATCGATTCCCTCGTCTTCCTCCGATGACCCACTCGACGACGAGCACGACATGATCTATCTCCTCTCTGTGATCCTGTCTGCTCACTTCTCGGATTGTAACAATCAGCAATATTCGTTGTATAGCAGTTTTAAGAGGTTGGAAAGAGAGACAAATGTGTTTAGAGAGAGAGAGAGAGGAGAGAGAGAGAATGTTTATTTTTGGTGAGTGGCGTTGGACACCAGGACCGTCTCCACTTTTCGCTCCTTTTCCAGCATTTGTTTTTGGTTGTCTCGAGCAAGCACAATAGTACTAATTTCTTCATTAGAAGAAATTAGGCCTTGTTTCCATATGTTAAAATGAAAAACAAGTAAAATTAAAATTAAATGTGTTGATTTTAACAAATAAAGAAACTATTTTTTAAAATCAAATTATTTTTCATTTGCTAAAATGTGGCGATTTTAAGAAATTTTCATTTTAGCAAATGAAAAACAATGAGGGTGAGTTCCAAATTATAACGTCTGATAAAATTAATATTTGATAAAATCACCAGTTGATTTTATCAAATGAAAATGATTTTTTCAAGAATCAAAGTTTTTTGTGGGGAGATAAAATCTTCCTCTTTTACGAGACGCGTGGATCTTAAAAATAGTTTGATCAAGTTGAAGACGAGCCCCTTGAGTAAACTGGATTTGTTTATAGTAGTATATCATTCCTCGAACAAGACGAGTATTAGGTCGTTTAAATTTGATTTAAAAACTTGACGAGCTCGAAGAAATCATTAAGCTCGAATTGTAAATAATACCGTAAATTAAAAATTTTGAACAAACTTTAAACGAAAGAACATGTACAGTCTCAAACTTGAATTGTCTTCTAAAAGTTTGCTTTTTTAAAGTTTATGGTCGTAGTTGTCGTTTTTTTTTTTTAAATCTGTCTTTTTAAAATTTACTGTATTTGCTTTTCTCGGTTTTGCCCTCCGGGATACCGTGCGCGTGGGGCTGGGCCTGGGGTTAGGTGAAGTGGAGTCATCAGGTGGATATGCGTCATCCAACTGCAATATGGTAATTTGCACTTCACATCTAGTTTATTTAGAACATTTTCGATTTGGCCGCCCCATTCCGCTAAGGAAGTTTTGTGCTTGCACCGTTTTATGTGATGTATTGTGAGAAGATGATCTTTCTTGGTTTTTGGAAAAAAGTTAGTGGAAGACTCCCTATTTTGTTCTTCAAAGTTGTTCCTTAGAGCATTTCCAAGCCATGCTCTTTCCTTCAAAATGAAGAACGGAAGTGACATATCGAAAGGAGATTTTGGAATTTATGTCATCTTTTCTTTAAGTATACTTTTTGGTTATACTTTTTAGAGGGACCCATCCACCTAAATAAACTAGATATGAAGTCAGTAGCGACTCCAGGATTTTCATCCAGCGCTGACAAAAATACAAAGCGTGTCCATGATGAAAAACTGTATGCCAAAAAAAAAAAAAAAACGACTAGGAAAAGAGACATCCATTATATCGTTTGACAAAAAAAAAAACTCCAACATATTACAATATCCCACGACGAGTCTTCATATTTTGACAGCGTTGCACTATAACTTCATTATCGACACTCTTAAACACACACACACACAGCTTTCATTCATTCGACTTTCCCCCTTTTTTTTTGACCAAACATCACTTTGCCATAATATATTATATGTTGGGTTTTAGAACCCACCATCCCATATTCCCATTGACATTAAAAATCCACTACGTGATATTATATCTATTTATTTGGTTTTGGGTTTGTTTTGTTTTGTTTTGTTTTGTTAGGGCTATAACAAGTTGGGTCAAATTTAGGAGTAATTATTTTAACCTCGCACGAGTAACTCAACGCTGACAATACTAAAGAAAATATAGTTTATATCTAAAAAAAAAATATTCAGTGCATTTTCTGAACCCAGGAAGGTCGCTTGACCTCGCTGAGTATATAGTGGAGTTGCCCTTGTATGAAGTGCAAATTACCATATGAGTCATTCAATGTATTTTGTGTGCAAATGATATGATTGACTCTGTGAATACTCTCCAACGGATAAAACCTACACACAAATGAAAAGAATCTTAGACGGATCGGACTCTCAACTGTTGATGGTGAAAGGAGATGGAGGAACGAAGACGTGGATTTCGGTTTGAAATTTACAAAGGCAATTTGTAGGAAATTCTTTTTTATTGAACTTGCGTTGTAACACCACTTGTCAAAATCGAGCAATCGAGATAACATTCCATCTAATTTAAAATAAAAAAATAAAATAACAAGGATCAAATAGAAAAATAAAATACATAAAGGCCAAAGTAAGAAATTCCAGAAATTGCTACGAGTAATAATTTAAGGGGGAATTTGTAGCTTATCCATACTCGAATGACAATGCAGATTTGAGGTAAGCTTAATGTCAGAACAATATTGTATTAATAATAAAGGAATGAGATAATTGATGAATCTTCCAGTGCTACACTGAAAGAGTGGTTATATTTGGATTGTAAGGAATAAAAATGCAAGGCATGTTTCTCGTTGGTATGAATTACATTTTTTTTTTTCCCAATTTGATGGTCGAGTTTAATTGAATTATTTTGTTTAAAAACACAAAAAAAAAAAAAAAAAAAAAAAAAAAAAGAGTGGTTATATTTGGATTGTAAGGAATAAAAATGCAAGGCATGGTTCTCGTTGCTATGTTTGTGAAGGCAATAAGCATTTTCCAATTTTTTTTCACGTTACGGGAGCAAGTTGAGTTTCGCGAAAACGTTATTTATTGAAAATGGCCACTACAACTACCATTCACCCCAATCACTGCGAAGCCCATCACAGCCAGTGTTGCTGCCACCGGCCAAAACGACCACCGCTGCCGCCGCCCACCAATGTCATTAACATTTCTGCCATCACTTTCAGGGGTAAGCTGTTTTCCACGTAAAAACATTTTCCGCTCTCTGAGTATATCTAAGTAGAACAGTAACTGCAGAAACAACAGAGCAAAACCATCAAAGTAAAATATACGCTGATTATCAAAATATTCAATGTGTCCTCATTTGGTATCCGCGGTTTCTTTAATATCAAGCTCCTAGCACTCCCAAACTTCCCACTCTTGAAAAGAGCTTGAAGAATAATGTGTCGAATTTGATATATGACTATTAGACCTTGTCACTGCTAAAGCTTTAAACCCTCGTCAACTGTATTCGTCAAGCAAAGTCTATAAAAGAATATAACAAAAAACTATTATTGTCCACTGCTAAAGCTTGAAACGTTCGTCAATTGTATTTGTCAAGAAAAGTCTATATGTAAATATCAAAACACTATAATCATATACCACACACATCTTCTTCCTATATAACTCCGAGCCAAATCAATGTCTCTACTTGAACAAGATGATCAAGCATCATTAGGAGTTCCAGACATGAATTTTTTCGAAAACTCAGAAACCAATTCAATTCTCATAAAGACATATTGAATCAAGCAGGCATTTCATGGATTTGTTCCGTGATGGAGTCAAATGGACAAGAAGTGCAGCTTGCGAATGAACACTACACATTTATGTTAGGAGGGGGCAAATTTGTGGAACTCAAGTTGCTCACTACTGTTCATAATACGATGAAAGGTTTCATCCCTCTTCTACCCTCTGCCTAAGAACTGTAAATTGCAATCTTGTACTACAAAAGAAAAAATAAGCAAAATCAATTTACAACTTTATTATGGATTCTCATAGTCCTTGATGGTCTGGAATTCTCAATGCTTTGGTACTACGCGGCAAGAAAATTGAGGGCAATGAACAGAAAAATGTGGTTACTAAGTTTAACTGTCGATGTGCTTGGGCTTTTACATAGCCTTGGGATTTAGTGGATTACATCAATATTTAAGCTACATTGTGATAACTGAATGCAAAATGCAGGAATTTTATGCTCAGTTTTAACAAAAACTAATATCCAGAGGATATAGGATTTCAATCACTTCATAGCTCATGCTATTAGATAGTAATTTTTCGAACCCCTACAAAACTCCTAAACTCCATGTCCAAATACATCTTGTCACTATAAAATCCTAAATTGAGCTATTCTAATACCATCATATTATGAGTGATTGCAATCTTTTATACTACTAAAGATAGCATCTTTTCTAAAACCAAAAAGAAAATCCATTTATTTGAAATCCTACCAGTCTAAATCCATCAGCATAAAACACCCAAACTAAATGTTGAAATTCACATCCATACTATCCAGTCTATACTTGAACTACTCTCACTGAACTAATTATTCTTCAGAGACACATTCCATGCTTCAAATATCAACTAAAAAAGGCCAGTACAATTCCAAATCAAATGCAGCATTTCAGTCTTTACTGATAGGCAAAAACCCAGTTGAGAACATCAAAACACAGCAGTACAGACTAACAATTTCAAACAAAAAAGGGTAACCCCACTTGTAACATTCAATCGAATGTCGAAACCCTAACAGGTCCTTTGCATTGTGAGAAAACGATGTGATAGGAAAGTGAAATGAACCAATGAAAAGACATATTTTTTGCACTTTTTCTCCCCAAATTACTCAAATGATTTGGCAAGAAACTCCATCCGTTTCTTTACTTTTCTCATCAAATCCCTAAATCCATAGGTTCTGTGAGAACTCTCAAATCAATTCAATCATTCCAACTCCTTCACAATCTTAATCCCCATAGTATTAGCAGTACCCATAATCGATTTCGAAATAGCCGCAAGAGACATATACTGACAAAACGGATCCGACTGCTTTACCTTGGCAATCTCATAAACATGCTTTAGGGTTAGGGTTGATGCGACCACGTGGCCGGGTCGGCCGCTGCCCGACTCGATTCCAGCGGTTTTTTTCAGGTACCACGTAACCGACGGCGACTTAACGGTGAACTCGAACGTGTTGTCCTTGAACGCCGTTATGGTAACTGACATGGGCGTGTCTGGTTTGTACTTTTGGGTGCGAGCGTTGAAGTCCTTGCAGAAGGCCATTAGGTTTAGTCGGTATTGACCTAGGGCAGGGCCCACTGGCGGAGCTGGCCGTGCGCCGCCGGCTGGGACGGTGAGGCGGATCGTGGCGGCCACTGGTCGTCGGGTTAGGATCTCCTTCAGCGTCGACATGGGTTCGTTCTCTTAAGAGAGAGAGAGAGTGAGTGTAACTGTATAAAGGGAGTGAGGAATGGACTTGATTAAAAATAAAAAATTATGAGAATTATTCAATATTTAATCAAAAGCCACCTTAAATATTTATCAAAAATTCGGGTAATCATAATTTTTCACTCTTTCCGGTTCCTCATGTCAAGACGAATAAAAAAAAAAGTGTAATTCACGGCATGAAGTTTCTCAAGATCTTGTAAAGGGTATTAATTAAAAAAAAGAAAGGTTATGAGTGCGCATTATTGCGATTTTCTATCATCGTAGGCCTAGTCATTACTTTGAAAGAGAACTCCAAAATCCCTCCAATGTTGCATATCCAATATTAGGAAATTTGTTGAACTAGTTTCCATGGTTGAACAAAACTTATGGAGGGAAGTGCATAGTCGGTAGTTGGAATAAGGAAATGACAAATTATATAGATCACTTATGTTAACTCATTGGATTCTATTTTTACTCCACACTAACCATGGTGGGTAGGAAAAGAAAATGAAAAAAAAAAAGGTCATTAAACAGATTGGGATGTTCAGGAGGGCGGTGGCCGTGGGTGGGTGTTATTGATAGGTGTAAATGAAAAAAAAATTTATGAGAGTTGAAATGATTTGAATTTATATTTAACGTAATTTCAAAGCGTATTCCTATTTAATATTAGGCTTATTTTGAAGATACTATTAATATCTTTTCAATGATGTCAATTTTATAAAAAATTGAGGGTATAATGTAAAAGTTATATATCATTGAAAAAGTAAATAGGATATGGTTGGTATTATAATTTGTTGTCAATGGATACAAATAATAAAATAGTGATTTCAAGAAAAAGGAGAGAAATTGAGACGAGTCTCCATTTCGTAGAAGATTCTCCAAATATGGAGGATGAAAGTCGAGTCTCCTTTTTGGAGAGCCAAATAGAGATGAGTTGAAGTGCATGTATTCTTCAAAATAGAGATGGGTAGGAGATGCTCTGATTGGTGGAAACTTTTTCCCCATTACTGGCTATCATCACTGATCCATGAAATCACAATGAAGGGTTTTTTGTATAATGGATATCCGCGTGGCGTTCATCTCGATCAATTTTGGCTCAATTATTTTTCGTCGTCTTGTATAATTTTTTCAATTTTAATCTATATTGTTATGGTTTTTCTGATTCTTCTGATTGATTGAGACGAATAGAGAATAAAAATTTAACCCAAATCTGATAATAATTGAGAGAAAACAACAAAAATACCTTGCAAAAATGTAACAAAAAATAATTAAGTCAAACTCATCCTAATTGAGACCCATATTCAGGAGCGGTTTTTCAGTGCCGAGCGGGTAACACGTGGTATCCACACACACTTCATTTGGCCGTACATTTCAGTTTTAGACGGTCCAGATTATGAAGAGAGAAAAACGGCGAGAAATGGGAGAGAGGAGGTGAGATGGGGTTTCGATCTAGGCCATCCAAATACATTTTCGGGTACCCAAAATTTTTCCATATTCAGACGTAGATGTACGAGGGGATTTCATGAGCGAGCAGAGCGACATGTGTCTATCCAATCAATCTTCGAATCTGTGGAAGAAGTAGCACTGCTCATGAGCATCACACAAGAAAAGAAAATTCTACTTATAGCCTTTTTCTCCAGTGCGTGGGGCTTGATGGGTTCCAACCCAGACCAAGATTATGCTGGCGTGATGAAAACACTCATTCAACCTTTGACACATTTATTAAGTTTTCCTTTCGCTTTTGTATATGAAAAAGTGCAACCCAACAACCTAGTACTATTTTTTTTTGTCTAAACCATTCTCTCAATTTCCTATTTTTTTCCCTCTCCAAGTAAAATTGCTTTCCCATTTCAGTGGCTTTTCTTTGGAGTTGGAAATGGATCCTGGCTTGCTTCTAAAGCTGATTTGTGAGTTCTCTCACCATTTGTGCTCCATAGTGATTTCTTTTCCTTTTTTTCTTCCAATCTTTCTCCAAACATTGTTCTTTTCTAAGTAGTTGATATAATGGGTGGTTCTTAGCATTAGCCATATTTTGTTATAACCGGGTGTTCAGACCAGCATAACCGTATTTGATTGAATTTATCTTCCTAAGAACTTATCAACCAAATTTTGTTTACTTCTCTAGAATTTTCCTTCATTTGTGAATAATATTTTGTTCTTTAGAGCTTTTTCCAAAGTGCTGGAATTTGGAAACTCACACAGAAGTCTGCATACTGAGCTAGGTTTTTGTGGAATTTGCAGGTTGAAATTCTGGGGTTGTGATTACAATTGGCCATGAGTCCTGTTTTGGTACTGGTATTTGTGTTGTTGAACAGTGGCTACAGTTTGGATGGACTGAGCGCAAAGAATTCTAAAAGGCCTGATGTTGTGAACATTGGTTCTATACTCAATTTTGATTCTGCAATCGGAAAAGTTGCAAAAGTTGCCATGGAAGCCGCGATCGACGATGTGAACTCCAATCCAGTTGTTCTTGGAGGAACCAAGCTCAAACTGACCATGCATGATGCCAATTTTAGTGGGTTTCTGGGCATTGTAGAAGGTATATCATCAACTCTTGCACATCTCCTGTTTGTTCATTTGTTCCTTCATGCTTCGTCACTAAGACTACTAGATTAGCATCTGTTTGGAACAAGGATTGTAGAGGCCAGAGGGATTTGGGGAGTAATGGAGAATGATAGGTAATCAAAGGAAAAAAGCTTGCTCACTTAATTACTTTCTTATCCTTTTTTTTTAGCTTTTCATTTCCCTTTTTAATTCCCTCCACATATCTATCATAAAAAACAGTCTCAGAGCTTCTAGCTCAGTTGGTCAAGTACCAGTAATATGGGTTTGAGGCTTTGAGCTGATGAAACATCGTCGATACCCCTTGTCAAAATCTAACTCAAGTAACACACTAACATCCTACCTTATGGCCAAGTAAAATAGATTCTCTAGTGGTAACGTATAAGGATTTCTGTAACTGGAAAAAATAGCATGAAGGTCAACTTTCCTTCCTACAATGGTTGTTAAACGTCTTGCTATATTTTAGCATTGCTATACCTTGTGTCACAATTGGCACAACGGTTAGACATTGACAAAATTTGGCAACCCCTTACTCTCTTATGATGGGATTCACACAATAGCATCTTATTTAGCATTTTCTGAGAAAAACATGAGCCATGACACTTGCAACATAGGAGCCAGGGGCGGCTCCACCATTGCCCCAGCGAGGTCAAGCGACCTCGCTGGGTTCAAAAAATGCGCTAAAAAAAATAGATATAAATAAATTTTTCATTAGTATTGTCAGCGCTGAGTTATTCGTGCGAGGTTAAAATAAATGTTTCAAACTAAATTTGAATCAAATTGTTATAACCCTAACAAAACAAAACAAGCCTAACCCAATTATGAGAACCCATTATATACTAAGGCTTCGTTCTTCAACAGATTTTTGTTTCATAAAATCTCACATTTTATGACACTCCAATCTCAACACATAAAATGTAAAAGTAATTTTATGAGATTCCTAAAATCTATAGGAAAACCACTACATTTTATCAGTCGGGAAAACAACTCCATTTTATCATCCCCCCATAAAATGTTCATTTTATGAGATTTTCATAAAATGTACCTAAAATCTATTGGAGAAGAAGGCCTAAACATTTAAGGATAGTGGTTGTCTAACATTTGGTTCAATGTGGAGATACTAAAAAATTGAAAGGAATACTTCTTTTCTCTCTCCGTCGGCAAACAAAATATGAAGATCGTCGTGGGATATTGTAATATAGTGAAATATCTTTTTATCAAACGATGTAATGTATATGAATGTCTTTTTTGCCTAATTAGATTTTTTTTTTTTTTGCAAACAACTTTTCATTATAGACACACTATGTATTTTTGTCAACGCTGAATGAAAATCCTGGAGTCGCCCCTGATAGGAGCAACATTGCTATATAACGCATTTTGTCACAATTCGGGGCTAAAATATATCTTTAGCAACCCATTTAACTAGGGAACAAATGGAATATCAATTGTGTACGTAATCTATAATTATCTTTGATTTCATTCACAACAGCTTTGCAGTTCATGGAGACAGATACTGTGGCCATTATCGGCCCCCAATCTTCCGTGACAGCTCATGTCATTTCTCATATTGCAAATGAGCTCCAAGTCCCTCTCCTCTCCTTTGCAGCAACAGACCCCACCTTGTCTTCACTTCAGTATCCGTTCTTCGTGAGAACAACACAGGATGATCATTTCCAAATGGCTGCAATTGCAGAGATTGTTGAGTACTATGAATGGAGAGAAGTAACAGCAATCTACACTGATGATGATTATGGGAGGAACGGGATATCTGCATTAGCGGACCAACTTGCCACAAAACGCTGTCAAATCTCTTACAAAGCACCTTTGAACCCTGAAGGGAGCCGAAGTGATATCATGGACGTGTTGGTTAAGGTGGCCTTGGCTGAATCTAGGATTCTTATTGTTCACACTTATCCCTCTGGGGGAGTAGATGTAGTTGCTGTGGCACATCATCTTGGGATGATGGGAAGTGGGTATGTTTGGATAGCTACAAATTGGCTATCCACTATCCTTGACACTTATTCGCTCCTCCCTTCAGGGACAGTGGACAGTATCCAAGGGCTAATCACGTTGCGTATGCACACCCCAGATTCGGTAATGAAAACGAAATTTATTTCTAGGTGGAAGAACTTGACAAATAAGCAAAAGGCCAATGGCCCGTTTGGGTTGAACACTTATGGTCTCTATGCCTATGACACTGTTTGGATACTTGCACATGCGATCAATGCCTTTTTTAACCACGGTGGAAATATTTCGTATTCGAATGATTCAAGGTTAAGTGAGCTAGATGGAGGAAATCTAAACTTAGATGCTATGAGCATCTTTGATGGAGGAAATTTATTGCTTGACTGCATTTTAAAGGTCAATTTGACTGGTTTAAGTGGGCATGTAAGTTTTACTTCAGAAAAATCCCTCATTCGTCCTGCGTATGAAGTGATTAATGTGATTGGAACTGGCATTAGAAGGATTGGTTATTGGTCCAATTATTCTGGGTTATCAGTTGTGCCACCAGAAACTCTACATGGAAAGCCACCTAATCGTTCCAGTTCGAATCAACAGCTGCATAGTGTGATATGGCCAGGACAAACAATAGAGAAACCTCGTGGGTGGGTATTCCCAAACAACGGAAAGCAGTTGAGAGTTGGAGTCCCAAATCGAGTTAGCTTTCGCGAATTTATGGAAGAAGTGCCAGGAACTGACATGTTCAAAGGTTACTGTATTGATGTTTTCACTGCTGCTCTGAACTTGTTGCCTTACGCTGTTCCGTATAAGTTAATACCATTTGGAGATAGGGTAAATAACCCAAGTTGCACTGAGCTTGTGCGCTTGATCACAACTGGTGTAAGTATAAGATACCAAGTTCTTGTGATTACTTGGAAGCTGTGTTGGGATTACGGAATTGTGGAGGAATTTGTACAGGGAAAGGAAAACGGAAAGGAAATGACAAGAGGGTGATGAAGTGAATAAGCTAACTTTTTTTAGCATTGGTTCCCTACTTCCCTCTCTTTCTCATTGGAGACACTGAATTTCATTTCCTTTGGTTATCCCTTCCACAATTTCATAATCAAAATATATCCAGCATAAGGCTGTGTTTGGATCAAGGACAAGGAAAAGAAAAAGTAAATGGTAAAGGTTTGACCTTTACCAGCTGTAAGATCTTTCAACTTTTCCATTTCCTTTTTCCTTGCTCAAATCCTTGATCCAAAAACAGCCTAAAGGTTGATGCTTTATGCCTCATTCCTTGTTTCTTCTCCTCATGTATAGGTCTACGATGCTGCAATAGGTGATATTGCGATCATCACTAATCGAACAAGGATGGCGGATTTTACACAACCATATATTGAGTCTGGGCTTGTTGTAGTGGCACCTGTTCGGAAGTTGAACTCTCATGCTTGGGCTTTCTTGAGGCCATTTACTTGGAGGATGTGGACTGTCACTGGTGTTTTTTTCATTGTTGTGGGAGCAGTTGTTTGGATTTTGGAGCATAGAATTAATGACGATTTTCGCGGCCCTCCTAGGAGACAAATTTTCACCACTCTATGGTAAGTGCCTAAGAAGACAAGCTGAGATTTTATAACTACTACTGTACTACACATGCATTTACGTCAACATTACTGCATTTTGAAGTATGAAGGTCCTCTCCTTCATTGAGTATATTTTTCCTTCTTGAGAAAAGATCCAATCAGGTGGGTAGTATGTAGGATAAAACATTCTTGAACTACTAGGTATGTAATCGATAGCTCAAGCTTAAAGCACCAAAATAAATTCTCAAGATTTCACCAAATTATCTCCTTTTCTTTCATCTGCAATTATGTGGATTTGCCAAGTTATGTTGTGATGCGTGCGATTTCATCTCTTCGAGTCCCTTATTTATCTATCTTTCTCCTGTCATTTTGCAGGTTTAGCTTTTCAACTATGTTCTTTTCTCATAGTAAGTATCCAACTCTAGTTAATCTCTTCTTCTTCTCTCTTTGTGATCAAGTGGTGACAGAGTAAGTGAACAGAAGGAATTTCTCCAGTTTTTTTCCTTTTTTTCTCTTTATATTCTCCTGTTTTATGCAGGAGAAAACACAGTCACTCCCCTCGGTCGCATGGTGCTTATCATATGGCTATTTGTGGTTCTAATAATCAAGTCCAATTATACGGCAAGTCTAACTTCAATCCTCACAGTACAGCAGCTTTCTTCACCGATTAAAGGGATAGAGAGTTTGATAACAAGCAATGACCCAATTGGTTACCAACAAGGTTCTTTTGCCGGAAATTATCTGAGTGAGGAACTCGGCATCCAGGAGTCTAGACTCGTCCCTCTTAACTCACAAGAAGAATTTGCTAAAGCCTTGGAAGACGGTCCAAGGAAAGGTGGTGTCGCTGCAGTGGTTGATGAACGAGCGTACATGGAATTATTCCTCTCCTCTCGCTGTGAGTTCAGTATTGTTGGCCAAGAATTCACTAAAAGTGGATGGGGATTTGTAAGTATATCTTTCTTTATAAATGTAGTCTTTTGGGGATCATGCTTCCCAGAGCATGCTTTTTTGGGTCTTCTTGTTTTGTATTCAATTTGCATTTTGCCATCCTTTTTTTTTTGCTCGTCAAAAGCCATTTTATATGGTTATGACCACAATCAGTTCTTTACATCTCTCTGAACGGTTACAGAATTTATTTGGTCAAAGAGTTAATCAGCTTCCAATTCTCAGTGCATCAGACTGATATAAGACACGTAATTTTGTTGAAAATCTGCAGTTACATGCACCTCATTAGTGGCTATCCATTAACAGGCCCTTGGAAAAAGGTCCTGAGACTGAAGTTTGGGTATATCCTCTTTATCAGTGCAAAATCACCATTCCTTTGTTGGGTGATTGTGTTGGTTTTGAGCCGTGTTATATGGACTCTTCGATTCTCCTAAAGTATCCGTGTCAAGTGGGATGCTTTAGTTCTTAACGTTGTTTCGAGAAAGAAGCTGTACCGTATCCCGTTGATACATTGGGATTCAAGTAAAAATGAAAATTGTCGTAACGTGGAAGACGAGAATATCATTTTCCCTGAATCCCATCTTCAAGTACGTCTCTAAATATTATCATATGTCAAAGAAGCAACAGATAGTATGTTAGATTTTCACAACGTATCCACGAGACTCTTTCCAAGATTTGGGTACGTATTCCTATCTCTCTTAAGGTTTTGGGGTTATGTGATGACTGGACACGTATATTTAGGGATATGTGACGGATGGACACACATGACCAGATACTTGTACCGGAGTCCATGTAAAGTAGGTTTTGGGAAAATTGAATCAAGAAAACAGAGAAATCTTGTATCTACAAGGGGAGGACAAAAAGAACTCATTGCACGGTTAGTAATAATGAGGAAAGGGGCCGGAGTGGGTCTTTAGAGAGGCTATGTACTGAGAAATGTGAGGTATGGCAAAATGCTAGGAGCATCCATACATTGTTTGGCTGCTGTAACTAGTAACTCGAGGAGAGATGAGTGGAAATTGATGTAAAAAAGATGGGAAAACACCTTTTTATTTCCAGGTACTTCTTATTTCCTTGTTGCAAAACAACAGACTAATCACTTTTTGTTCATTTTCTCCTATCAGGCCTTTCCACGGGATTCGCCTTTAGCGATTGACATGTCAACCGCCATTCTAAAACTATCAGAAACCGGGGAACTCCAACGGATACACGACAAATGGTTAATGAGAAGTGCCTGCAGTTTAGAGGGCGCGAATCTTGCACTAACTCTGCCAAGAAAATTTGTACAGAAGTGAGTTCAAACAGAACTGTGAGTTTTGGGGTTGGAACTAGTTCAAACAGACTGGGCTTTGTATTACTATAAGTGTGGTAATGTTGATCCTCTGGCAATTATCTTTTTAGGCGTTGTCAGCGAATAAACTTGCAGTGGACCGTATTCAACTCAAAAGCTTTTCAGGCATCTTTCTTATATGTGGATTAGCTTGCTTGTTCTCGCTTCTGGTGTATTTCGTGCTGATGGTATGCCAGTTCAGCAAGCATTACTCTGATTAACGTCCGATTCTTCCTCAGAAGGTCGAGTATATAAATCAGCAATAAAATGTCTGTGGTTGCACACGTTCCTCTCTTTTGTCATAACCTAACCAAGCCCAGATGATACTGTAAACAGTAAACTATGAATATTGAATGCCTGTTGGTAGAAGCCATTGAGGTAAGTTGAGCTGAACTCCTGCTAATCCAAGAAACAAGGAAAGTTTCACATTTTTGTCTATATAGAGTGATGAAGAATGCACTTTTTACAACGGTCACCCGGGTATGGCCTCTGTGGCCTCCCACGAACCTCACACCCCAGTATAGAAAAAGGAAAATACAAGTGACATGACAAATGGAACACCAGTGGAAATAGCAAAAGGGCATTTTTTAAGTCCTCAGAGAATGTAAAGCACAAATACTTTCTCTTTCTATTTCAACTCTCTCTTCCCTTTGAGGCATCTGACTTACAATTCACTACATGAACAAATGTAAACATGAAATGAAAAGGAACCTACATATGACTTGTATGGAAGAAAAGAACAAAGTGCATCACTTATATGTAAACATGTATGAAAATACCTATATACTTGTATGTGCAAAGAACAAAGTGCATCAGTTCGATAGGTGAAGGAGGCTTCAGGACAAGATCCACATGAAAATTGTGGACCAAGCAGTGAGTGAAACGCAAGCCACCAGATAAGTCCACATTAACAGCACTGAACACTCCTCTTGAGCCACATCAAACAGTTGGGCCATTGTACCTGCAATTGCATCAATCAAAGGATAAATATAAATAAAAAGATTTTGCGTACAGAAAATGCATCCGTAATGAAGTGGGTGCAGAACTCGAAGAACATTTGTTACCGATATTCATAGCAGGTGGTAGTGCAAATTGGATCATTAGAACGTAGTGGTACAATGGGTCCGACGGAAGGAAGCCAAGACTGCCGGCTGCTTTGACTACACCAATCCCGATCACAGGTAGAAGCACGTATCGCACTAGAATGACAGCGATAACCATTACCGGTCTTATTCTCGCCGTGCGTAATCCTGTCAAGTTCATCGGCCAATTATATCATTTTGCAAAATATAAAGTCTCCCCAGTACATTGCTTTTAAGTGCTTGATTAGGAGACTTGAAGCTCATTTTACCTTGGGTGAGGTTGCCTCCTAGTATAAGGGTGATGCAAGGTATTGTTCCGTCCCTGCATAGTCAGTGACTCAGTTATTCAGTAAGTAAAAAGGAACTGAAACTTCAAATGTGGTATAGACAAATCACTGAGCAATCATTTGCACCGCTCAACACTGCTTAAAATCACTATATCTACGCTACGTAACCAGAAAAAGTTGCCTACACAAGTTCATAACAAAGGCCAGGACAGGTACCCAGGCAGGTATATGACAAACGGAATGTGTGAATCAAATACATTCTAGACGCGGTCCACTCCGTATGAAATTCAAATCAATACCACACACTTCATTTGAAGATATATTTTTCCGGGTACATAGCGTTCTCATAAACGAAAAGAACAGATGCATACCCAAGAAGTTTGACGGAGTCTTGGATTACTCTTAGAGGGGCGGCATCACCAACAATGAAATTCTTCACCCATGGGATCGCACCAACAAAGAATCCAACAATCTGAACACGGATAGAAAAACCATGTCGTTTATCGTTTGGAGTAACAGCAACAGCATACCACCAAACGAGCTTAATTTATCGACACATACATGAAGCTGAATGTTTGAGAAAAAATTGGAAAAACTTACAGCAGCAAGGGTTGGAGGTGCCAATAATTCTTCCAGTAACTGCTTGAGAATTACTAATGCATTACCCCAGAATGATGCATTCCCTTTCTCTGGTTTGCTATCAGACATTTCCGGCACAATCTGCAATGACGAAAATTTTCAGGAAACAACTAGAAAATTTGGATTCTACATAATCGTTTGCCTCTTCATAAATTCGGATACAAGGGAAGTTCGACAAATTGACATACAGCTTGATTTTCTGTATCCTCTTCGGTAGACATCGTTGATGGCACGACTATAGCAACATGTTCTTTAACTTCTCCCTCCAGAAGATGAGTCTCCACATTAGCATCTAAATCCTTGTTCGGTAACTTTGAAACTTCCTCAGCTGCTTTAAGAGCCTTATATTTCATTGCCGAGCTTCGTACTAGTTGGTACGAGTAAGTCCAAATGTACAAACCACCAATCTAAAAAAGATAATAAAAAGTTGAGATAAAAATGAATCATTTGACGTGTAAGAAATGTTCCACTTTTATAAATATAATGAAGAAATTTTGAAGATCCAAAAATCGAATTGTGGGCCTTACCGCCATGGAGAAGGATGCATACGAGATTCCAGCGGAACTACAGACATCGTGATCACCAAAAGGGCTGTCCTTCTCAGAACAGATTGCAGGGATAATTATCAAGAGAAGGTTTCCCAGGTTTCCTGTTAAACAAATTTCGAAAAGGCAGAACTTATGAGAGTTCAAAGTTGTATTTCAAAAGCAAAGGAGCTGGAAGCTCTCTCTATCTGCAAACTTACCTGAAGCACACGTCGCAATGATTAGTCCTTCCAAATGTGGTTTGGGTTTTAGTAATTTGACTGCTATCCATCCCAGTATTCCTCCAAACAGAAAGGTTAGGCCCACGTTAATGGGCATAAACCACCTGAGGAGAGAAGATAGAACCAAATGAGTCGGATATGCTAGACATCGCAAAAGTATCAAAATAGCAACCGGTTCCTCAGAAGTATCAAAGGCCGTACTTAGCATTTGTTTTCAAAACTCCTTAAGACTCGAAGCCTTGAAATTTGGCCACGTAGAAAATCCTAGAGTCTAAAAATCGACGCCCCAAATTGCATAGAAGTCATAGCCACATCTCAGTTATGATACTTGTGTCGTAAGAAGTTGGCTTTGCCAATACAACATTAGGGCCGTCCCCTTCATTCTATGCTGACCCTGGCCTTTTGGATTGTAGACTTGTGCACAGGTTTACCATGAGAATGAAATGTAACATAGAAACCAAAGAAATAAATTCAAGCCCTTTCCTTCATTGTTTGCTTTTAGAGCGGTCGCAGGGAGTGACATTGCGTAACCAAATCCATGGGGCTACTCCGGGCCCAACAATTGTTTCGACAACCATATCATTTTGCAAGATACATCAATGTTTACGGCATTCAAAGTTTTTCTTTTAAATTCAAGTTTATCATAGACCATATTTTCCAAACTCTTATTATTCACTAGAATTTGTTTGGGAGGTTAAGAAGAAGCATAGAGATCAATAAAAGAATACAAAAAGCATAGATATCGTACCATGCAACGAGATCTTTGAATGTGACAGTCTCAGCTAGACTTGCAAACATAAGGCACGGAGTAAACACCATGAACACAATCTGTAATCGAATTAAAATTCTTATCAGCACCATGAATCAACAAACAAATTCGCGACAATGTAAGGGAGACACAAAAGAAATCGAGGAGGTCTCAGACTCACCTTGTTTAGGGACTTCCGTGCATCAGCAGGAAGAAGATTGAGATAATTGGTTGCCATTAAAGCTCCTAATGAGGAGACTATGAGCACCTGTATTATAGGCATGGAAGCCACCTCTAAAAGTGACCAGAAACCCATCTTCTACTCTTTGTTACAAAACCTGAATCAGAACTTGATTGCAAATGAAGTTGGGTTCCGGCCTCTTTAACACTGAATTCTAACAATGCTGCTATCTATGTGAACTAATTCGAATCTCTAAAGCTATATATTCCTAGTAGAAGAGAAGACAAGTCCTGTAAGGCAAAAAACATAGAAAGAAGAGTTAATCACTAAAATTAATGCAGAAGATAACAAGAAAGTTTACCAAAACCTTACAAGAACTTTATAACCATGTGAGATAGCATATTTGATGAATGGTGAATACCATTAGATAACCTTCTGATTGTGAGAAAGGGAGAGAATGGAAAGAGTGACGAGATTCGGTGAGAAACAAAAATGACCAATGAGATTCATTTTTTCCCTTTATTTCTTATCCGTTCTCACAATTATGAAGCTTTATCTTTTCTCTTTTCTCGCCCTTTCTCACAAACCAAAGGAGCTGTCGAGGTTGTGTTTGGATATTGGATTTGGGGAAGAACTTGGTGGAAAAGTTTATATCCATAAGAACTGAGAAACACCCAATTTTTTCCAATCCTTTTCACTTGTGATTCATTTCCCTCCAAAAGTTCAAGATTAAAAAATAAACGATTAAAGTGCCTGTGCCCATATGAGGGAAGGAACCATGAAGGTACCACCATCTGTCGTGACTTGAATAACAACAAAGGGTGTTGTTCCAGCTGGACAGAGGTGGTTTTTGTTTTTTCTAATCGATTTTTATTTGGAAGGAAAAGATGGGAATAAATATCTCCACACAATACATTTGTTTTTTGTTTTTCTTTTCCTTCCTCAAGCTCCTTACTAAATTGGTCCAAAAACACCGCCGGTAAAAATGTAAATTTTAATATGAATATTTTTATTTCCCAACATGCAGAAAAAGTTTGGGTGGTAAGAAGGCGGTTAAGTAAGAAGGACAGGGGATGGGGTGGGACAAATTTTTTTTTTCGGAAATAATCGATTTATTATTTTTATATGACGCGGTAGAACCGTTTACCCGTGCCATTTTGCAGGGCGGTTTTTGCATTTTGGACCCATCCATGCAAAGTAAATCTTTCATAGTGTATGAAGTAAACATACGTATGGGGGAAATAGTGTAATAATTCACTCGCCACATCCCCCACTTAAATCCTATGTGCCTCTAATGGAAATCGAACCCTGCAACAATTCACTCGCCACGTCCCCCACTTAAATCCTAAGTGCCTCTAAGGGAAATTGAACCCTGTCATGTTGCAAGCGCAAGTCCGCACTTAAATCCTGAGTGGAGCAATTCACTCGCCACGGCCCCCCACTTAAATCTTGAGTGCCTTTAAGGAAAATCGAACCCTGTCAATGTTGTAGCAAGTCCGCCCTTACCACTGGGGCAACCCGAGGATGAGTACAAGAGGGAAGAGTTCACACCCAAAGTTAGGAAATGAACAGTTAATTATGATCAAAAACAGAATTGAGGTTTGTTGGGTCCCACTAAGGTTGTCCTTGCATGGGGACTGGGGAGACATGACAACACTTTACCATTGAAATTAGGCCTTCTTGAAGAGGAAAAAAGGCGGAGAATGATTTTTTTCTTTGAAGGGAAAAAAATGATTTCCAGACTCCTTAAAAATGCACTGTAAATTTATTCTCTAATGTTTAAAATTGTACACAACGTAATTTTCAAGGCACACCGCACACAGCACACTAAGAAAATATATAGGCTGAGGGAGTTCTTGAATGGATTTTATGAGATAAAATGAGAAAGTTGATTTTAGTTGGTGTTTTATGGAGAGGTGATAAAATCACCTTATTTTCCCAATAGATAAAATCTAGGTGATAAAATAGTTGTGGACCACTATGAGTTTCAAAAATGGTTGATTAAAGCCTAGTGTGATAAAATTTCGTAAATTGATAAAATAACCTGATAAAATCAAATAATCATTTTGAGTAGGTTTTAAAATTGGTTTTGTACTTTGGTCACTTTTTGAGTGAAATTTTTTTCGATAGTATCGAACGTTACATAATGGAAATCAAGTGTAGCGGTCGTGAATTTTCAAAAAATAAATTTCGACAAATAATAATTTTAAATTGCTTAAATAACACGGTCCAAAATTTTATTTTGGTATTTAAAATTGTGTTTCGTTCTTTGGTCACTTTTGTAGGAAATTTTTTGGGTGCCAAAAGTGACCAAAGAACGAAACCCATCTTTAAATACTCAAAATAAAATTTTGAAAAAGAGAAAAGAAAGAGGAGAAAAAGAATAAACGGAACCTGGGGTCCAAAAACTTTTGAGAAAAGAGAGAAAAGAAAGAGGAGAAAAAGAATAAAACAGAACCGGCCAAAATACTTTCGGATGGTCGGATTAGGTACTCAAACGGCCATTTTTGGATGGAGGCGTTCACCGCGGAGAAAAGAGTCGAATACTACAAGTCTGCCAAAGAAAAAAAAAGAAAAACCTCTAGTATAAAATCGGCACACAAAAATAAAATTTTTCCCATGAATTTTGTGTCCATTTTGTGTTCCATTTTTTCAAAAAAAAATTGTTCCAATGACGTAGTAAAGAAAGATTTTTCACACTGTGTGGTGTCCACCGGCGCCCAAATTTTCCCCACAAAAGTGACCAAAGAACGAAACCCAATTTTAGGCCAAAGTAGCCCTAAATACTCAAAATAAAATCTTGAAAGTGGAAAAGTACAACACGGCAGGTATAACTAACTGCCACAATACTAAAAAAAAAAATTAATTAGGAAAAAGGCAAAAACATTTATTACTCGTTTATCACTTACGTACTTTTCTTGTTTGGTGATAGCTGATGCCCATCACCTTTTTTATGTGTGGTTGAGCTAACAGATGTGGAGGGTGAGAGACCAAATCTTGATGTGATCAGCACAAAATCAAATTCAATTATTCAACCACAGGCACCCAGCTGGGATGGGAGAAGTAACAAGAAAGAACTCAAGTCGTATCTCTCTTGAGGAGGATGAACCACTACACGGTAGGGACCTCGGAGGGAGTTGGCGCAACCTACAGGATCCACGACCTTTTGACGTATTTTTTGACGGTAAAAGGGACTACCCCTAAAGTGAGGCACTCGCCCTAACCACTGGGGCAACCCCTGGGTGTGTACGAAACGGGATTGAGAATGAGATGACGTATTTTTATGATTCCGATGTTTGAAAGATACAAAAATATGAATGTGATTTCCAATAACATATTTAACTAGCTAGGAATAACATCTCCAAACTACGTAGGCTGTGTTTGGTTAGATAGTTTAATTTAGTTTTGATGATGTCATCAGGTGTAATGAGTGGAGAGAAATAAAGAGAGAAATGAGAGAAATAATGATGTCATCAAAATTTAAACTAAAACTAAACTGAGAAACGAACAGGACCGTAGGAATCTGATCTCTCCAATCCAAATCCTAGATTTGTGGCTCAATTCATTAAAAAAGGAAATGTGTTACTCTTGTTATTCCATGTTTCAAATATTTTTACTCAAGATTTTGGTCATCTAAACATAACCTTCGGAAATTAGGAAACCATAGTACGAATTTTCAGGAAAAGAAAAGGGCAAAGCCTCCCAATTCAAAAGGAGTCCACTCTGGTTGGATCATCTTGATTATTGATCCACACACAAGAACAGAGCTAGAAATTTTACTACGCAGGGGCGAGTCTAATTCAAATAAAAATTTTGAATTTCTTTTTCTATATAGAACTAGAGATGTTTTTTTTTTCTCCTTACTGGGAGACCACCACATTGGCACCCCTGGCTCCGTCCCTGCATACACAAATACAAGAAAAGTCTGTCCGCGAATATTTTGGTGTGTACATTCAGAGGGAAATGTGTTCGAGACTCTTCGATGCCCATGAACTCCAAAAAAAAAAAAGAGAGATTCACATGCACCAAACAATAACGTGACGACATATCGTATCTGAAAATGCCTAACATTGTTTCACAAATAAATACCATTCCTAAACTACAGATACGTATACAGGTAGATTATGTGGAAATTAATAAAGCTCAATACATTAGGAAAATAGGAGTATAAAACCACACAAAAGAATGAAGAAAATTAGACAGAAATTCACGGGTGACCTGGATTCAAGCCCAAGGGCCAGCCCGCTTGTTAACTTCAAAGTCTCAAGATTAGTTGAGATGTGCGTAAAGCCGTAAACTGACCCACACCATACTTTAAAAAAATGCACGTACAAAGTGTTTTTGGACCGGCTCGTGCGTAACTCAACATATTTTAAGGCGTGAAGTTAACGACTCGACAAACCTCCAGCGACCCAAAAATTTAAAACGTTTGGCCTTGCGGCATACTCCATATACAAAACAGGGGAAGAAAGGAGAAACGAACCTGGAATCGAATTTGGGTTGAGAGAAGCAAACCGTAGAGATCACCGCCGTCGCAAGCGAGAGAGCGGCGGCGGAGGACGACGACGGAGACGGAGAGGGAGAGATATTCAATGGCTTGGAGAGAGAGAAAGCCATTGGACTCGCCAATTCTTGCGGGTCTTTTTAATTTATACAGCACCCATGCATCTCAAAATAGTAATCTATCTCTGTTCTGTATGTATGCAATGCTGGCATAAAAATCCTCCGTATAAAAATGGATGGAGTACAGAGTATTTTATTGCTGCTGGTTTCCATTTTGATCGAGCTTCTATAAATAGGGAAAGTTTTTAGAGAGAGAGAGAGAGAGAGAGAAACATATCTCACCTTCCCAACAACAGGACAGAAGGAGCCGTGTGACTGTGCATTTTGTGTTCGGATCTAGTGCGGGAGACCTCACCCAATATGGTCACGTCAACTTACGACGTCGCTGTCAGTGATTGGGCAACTTATGCAAAACGTTTTTCACGACGGGATAATTAGTAGCTAGCCTTGTGAACAATCGACAGGCTAGGCGGAGCTATACAGGAGTTGGGGTTGGCGCCGTCCCGTCCCGTCCCGTCCCAAATTTCATATTTTGAAATATATTTTGCGTATTTTTAATAGATATTTTTTAAATTTAAATTTTTTTCAAATAATTATAAAGTAAAAATAATTTTTATTTTGAAAACACTAAATTCTAGTAAATTCTCGACTGTTTATATCAGCTTACACGTATCTAGACTAATATCGAGCTTTTGAAGCTGGCTATCGGGAGAGTTGTGACTCTTAACTCATCTGGTTGTATACTTATTGGCTTCCAAGAAGGAGGTCTAGGGTTCGAATCTATGGAGAGGCTTCGAATCCCCTTTAGTTGTTAGCCTAGTAAGAGCATCTTTATCAGGAGAACCAAAATTTTCACCAAATTTAACTTCAAAACCACCTTTTATAAATTAACAAGTCACTTTATTAAAAACTCACAAAATCAGACTCTCTATTTTAACATTACTATATTAAACTATTCCCTTCAAATCTATATAAAAAAAAATATTCTCCCTATAAAAGCTAACCTACCCCAATTCTCCTCAGAAAATTAAAGACAAGTGGACCACGTGTCAATGACCTGACCTACGCCAGTTCCCCTCTCTCATGTTCCCCTCCCTCTCTCTCTTGTGACGCACAGTACCCCAACCGGAAGAAATAATAAAAAAAGAAGTGGTGCGTGAACAGTGCCGCACCAAATTTGGTACGGTACTGTAGCAAAAATAATTTGGTGAGGGAAAGTAGAGAGGCTGATTTTGGTTGGTTTTTTGGGGTTTGGCTCTCCACTTTAACCTAAAAGTTAAAATGGGGAGCCAAATGAGATGCTCTAACACCCCTCTAATCTCCACTGATTATCGTGTGACCAAAAGAAAAAGAAGTTAGTCATCGGGCAAATATCTAAGAGGGGCCCAAGGTATCTTTGTAAGGCAGAAGATGACGAACATTGATTATGGAGTAGCCAACAAAAGAGAGCCATGCAATTTGACAAAGATATTTTTTCATTTTTTGTCCTCTGTATTTTTCCCTCAATTGTTTAGATCAGTTTACGTTTATCTCGACTAATATTGAGTTTAGATTAATTTACATGTGTATCTCGATTAATGTCAAGTTTTTGAAGCTAATTATCAGGAGAGATGTGACTTTTAGCCCATCTGGTTGTACACTATGGCTTCTAAGGAGGAGATCTGGAGCTTGAATCTATTGAGAGGATTTGAATCCCCTTTAGTTGTTAACCTTTTAACTCTCAAACCCCCATTGATGTCTATCAAAAGGAAGAAGTTTGTTATCGGGCAAATCTCTATGAGGGACCCAATGTATTTTTTTCGTTGGTGGTGAGAGTTGAACCTGTGAGCTAAAAAATTAGCCCCCATTATTTATTGTCATGCTCCTAATTGAGCTCGACCGAGCCCTTACCCGTCCCCAAGGATGGAGTCAGGGGTGGCGAGTAGGGGCTGTCGCCCCTGCTACAGTTTGAAAAAACCTACTACTATATAAACTGAAAAAATATGGTATATATCTTCAAATAATATACTCCGCCACTCCTTCACATATACAGCCCGTCCCCACTACGCAAAAATTCTGGCTCCGTCCCTGCTCGTCCCCTTTGAAAGTGTGGTTTTGTAGAAGTAACACATTACTTTTTTAATCTGATATTTAAATTTCATATTTTTTGTCATATAACAACACGATTTTAACTCCACTACCGGAGGTGTTCTAAAATCGTAAGCATGGCTTGCATACAATGTTTTTCAATATTATTTTGTGACGTTTAAAAATAGGTGAAAACGAAAGGAACAAATGAACGTTCAATATGCACGCTAGGAAAGATGAAAAAATGAAATGAATTGGGGATATACATTGACAAGTTTAACACTACAAATCGGATGAGAACTAACTTGCCAACTCGCATGGTGAGTCAAATTCAGCCACGGGAAGCTTGCGTGCTCCGACTCTCCCCGTCTTTAGGAGCAGTCGATCTGGTTGGTTCTGATTTTTCGGGAGCTTAAAGTGAAGATTAAAAATGAACCTCGTTTTATTGGATTATTGCAAGGGATACCGAATAAAGCTAGGAGGAGCCCCTAAAATTCATGGATACTGAAATGAACGGTTCATATTTACAGGAAAGAGAATTTTAAATCATTCATTTCTTTTTAGTTTTTGAATCTTTTCGGAAAAAGTTTTCATGTATCGTAACATTTTTTCCGCTGCAAAAGGTGAGATTGGTTGGGTCTCTCACATCACTCCCATGTGGCTTCTGTCAAGTAGCTCATTAATTCTCTTTATTTTTGTGGACAACACATTTTCTGTGTCATGCTTGATGTTGACATGATTTCCACATATGCTTTGGTTGGTGGTAATTAAATTCATCTGTTCAAACCAATTCTAAGAGGGAAAAAAATATCTTGAAAGCTGTATTTTGGAAAATTTCCTAATCCCACTTTCGCAAAATTTCCTAACAGCACTTATAAAACGGAATTCATTATAAAGATCTTGGACAAAGTCAAACTAATCATCTAAAAAGTGAAAAATTCAAACTAATCATCTAAATAGAGAATAAGAAACGCACAAGACAATTGACGTGTTTCACCCCAACCCAGACATGACCTGACATAAACAACGACACTTACTAGATTCATACCTAGAATTACTTCATTAGGCCTTTCTGATCTTTATCAAAGGGGCAAATCAAAGGCCACGTTGAAAACAGTCTTTGATGACTACCAATATTCACATTTCCCTCAATTATGGGAAGGTGACAAACATTATTGGTAATGTGTTTCCCCACCAATATGCACATTTCTCTCAATTGTCTAAAGCTTGAGAGTGACATGAGTGGTGTGTCACCATTCTATCCAAGGGCTTGTCTTTTTGACAGGATTAATAGTGAATAAGTATATGATTTTACCGAATATGCAATTCTATCAGATTAATAATAATCAAATTAATACTACCGCATATCTTGCGGTACAGTATATCGATCCCACACTTTGTCATATTACACATCCCTTATATTTATAATTCAGATCGTAAATATTCTAATCAGTACCTAGTTAGGTTACATATATATAGTCCAATCGAATGCTCATATCTGGTCAAATACACGGACACTGGTGCGGTATTAATTGCACAACAAGCAATGATGATTGGAAGACAAAGTTAGGAACACATGTATAGATGACCCACCAACTTTGGATTGATTTCTTACGGAATGAATGGTCCCATTTAGGGCATCCTTTGTTCCCCATTCTTCGTGGGAAATTGGTTACCACCACTTCCTGACAGTGATTATATATGGAAAAAATTAAACGTGTTAAAATTCGCCAAAAAAAAAAAAAAATTTACGGAAATACGTAAGATATGCAACAATTTGTAAAAAGTGCATTGGGAATTTGTTGACATTATAACTTAGTGGGCAGTTGTTAGCATGATCGTTCTCTTCCTAGCGAAACACGGATCCGGGGGCCTGTAGTGAGTGAGCTTATTACATGCGTGTAGTGAGCTCTCTCGGCCGTCCGGTCAGAGATTAACGGTTCGGATCGTTTTACACTTTAAAAAACACTTTTACATTTACTTTAACTCCAATTTTTTCGGACCGTTGATCTCGAATCGGACGGCCGAGAGAGCTTACTACACGCATGTAGTGAGCTCACTCACTACAGGGCCCCCAAGTTTGCAAAACACAAGGCTTTGAATCAATTTAAATCAAGTGAAATTCAAATCATTAAGGGCCTGTTTGGGCGCCATATTTTTGCATTTTTCCATTCTCTTTTTGCCTTTTGGCTGTTTGGGCGCTTCAGTCTCAGAAGCTATTCTCCAAAACTCATTTGCCATTTTTAACTTTAGAAGCAAAAACTCAAAAACCGGACAGACCTTCCTTTTGCGTTCTCATTTTCCCATTCTACTTTCTTGATTCTCCCCTCATTCATCTCTTCCTTATTTACCCCTGTTTTACCTTCATCCTCTCCACACAACACACAAACAGAGACAAGGAGATTTCATTGGAAATCGAGAGCAGAGAGCAGAATCGACAAATTTCTTCCTCGTAATTTTTGAACAGTGAAAACACATCTATGCACAGAATTTTGATTTTAAAAAAACTCAAGAAATCTGTCTAAAATTGGGTTTTCAACTTACCAATTGGAATTTTTTTATGGATTCTCCAGAAAAGCATCTCGGTGTCTCTATGGGATCTTCCGTGGGATTTTCTAGAAATTTTCTTTTGTGTTTCATTGTTCCTAAGACAGATCAAATGGGTTTTATTTCTCTAGCAGAGAGAGAGAGAGAGAGGGTGGAAAGATAGCAAATGGCTCAGGTAGAGAGAGGAAAGTAGGCATCACATGTTCATTTGGTCAGTGGCGGCTCTAGGAATTTTTAACAGGGTGTTCAGAAATTACCTTTAACTCTACTAGCTTAACCAATTAGTCGTATCTTCACAAAATTTCATATACTAGTGTGTATAATGTGACCTCAAAAATACAAAAACACGTAAAACGTTGTTGTTTTCAGTTTTTTTTTTATATTTTTACCAAAGCAAAATCAAACAGGAGCATAAATATGCTTTTTTTTTTTTAGGAAATTATGTAGCGAATACGTTTGCACGGATCTTTTTAAACATATGTTTTTATTTTTGGATTGTCTGCTCTATGAAAAACTACACCATAACAATACCAATAGATATTTTTTCCTCTCCATTTTTTTTTGTCATTAAGATGTCTATCTTGTTTTGAGATGGTATATTAAGTATTCAATTGTAAATCACTTGAATTGCAGTGTGTTTTGTTTATAGTATATGACTAAGTATTCAAACAAAATATTAGATAAAATTACTAGATGCAATATAAAAACAAAATAAAAAAACGTGTTCAATTGACCACATTTTCTTATATGTGGTGCCACCTATGATTGGGCTATAACGGGATGTAATTTAGGTTGTTCAAAGTAGACTGATTTGTTGGTGGGTGTTCATTTAATTTTGCACTGGGTGTTCATTCATATTTCGGCTGGGTGTTCAAAACATGAACTAACCTAAAATTTGTACACCTAAAATTTGTACAAATTTGTACATGTATTATTAGTACAATTTTTTTTTTAGGGTGGTCATGTGACCATCCACCCCATAGGGTGGAGCCGTCAGTGCATTTGGTGCTCCACTTTCTTTTCTTTGGAAACAACGAAATACAAAAAAAAAAGAGGGCAAAATGGTAAAAAATTAATTCAAATGAAAACGAGTGCAATTTTGTTTACCCTCCTTAAAAGAGGGTGAACAAAATCATATCTCCTATTGGTTGAAAACAAGTAAATGAGTGCACGATCTAAATACGTATCTATCTATACTCCTTATAAAAGTGTGAGGGGTAATTCTATTAACAACCCACTTTTTGCTAAATACATCCCATTGCTATATAGGAGTAGAATCCACTCTTGCAATGTGTTTTGTTTCGCAAAAAGTGGGTTGTCAATAGAATTAGCCAAGTGTGAGCGTTTGTCTACATTTACATACCGAAAATACCCTTCCTCTTCCCCTCTCAAAGAAAAAAACGTAGCCGTTCGAATATCCCAAACAACGTCTCGATGCAGTCCTCTTCAGAAACCCCAAAATTCCATCCCTCAAGCGCTTCAAGGGTCGTCACCTAGAACCATCGCCCTTCATCTTCTTCTCCGGCCTTCAATTCGATTTCGGGCCCTATCCTCGCGACATTCAAAAAAAGGCGAGCCCGGTATCCGTATTCAGCCATCTTCATGTCTACCCGTACTTCAACCATCGCCCACATCTCCCATCTCCGGACTAACTCCGTTGGGCTGCCCAACTTTTGTGTTTTTTCGGTGTTTTTTGTTGTTGTTGTTGTTGTTTTTTTAATATTTTGTTTCCCTCTCCTTGCGTGGGCTTTTTCTGATCAACTATGTTCTGTTCCGTATGCTTGACATTAAATCGTGACTGCTTAGTGGTGTTTTGGCTAAAGAAGTAAAGCCAACTTTTGGCTTTTTTGTGCTTAAAAAGCTTGTACTTTACACATGAGTACAAGCTTTTTAAACACAAAAAAGCCAAAAGTTGGCTTAACTTCTTTAGCCAAAACACCCCTTTGTTTTGTTGGCCTGCCCTGTTGCCCGCGTCTTTCCAAGTAATGCCAATTGGAAAAACCTACGGGTACAGATTTTTTTTGTACAGAAAATGTACAATTGCTTTTGGGATCCACTTTTAGGTCCCACACGAATAATCCAAACCGTTAAATAATTTTAAAATAATTTTTTCAATGGCCTTGCAAAAAATTAACTCAATTGGATATGTGTAACTGATTGATCCAAGACTGCAAGTTTTTATTCATAACTGTTTTGAATGAAAACTTGCAGTTTAGATCAACAAGTTTCTGTACGCATAGTTGCTCCCCAATTGGAAAATGGCAATTACACAGTTGCTTTTCTTTGTAGTTTTCTATAGCTGTGCGCTGTTCTGTAGGCTTGAAACTAGGTCGTGACAGTTTGCTTTTCGTTTAGGTTTTCGCCTGTCATCGGCGTATTTTCTTATGTAATGGCGATAACACAGCTAATAGTAATATTTTCTTCCTTCTCAAAAAAAAAAAATTAAAAATTCAGGATTTATGGTTAGACCTCTTTCTAAATGGATTTTCCCCTTTTTATGCTTTTCAAAACCCTTCGGCAAAACCCTTCGGTGCCCATTTTCGAAAGTTTTTGAAATAAGATTTCTTCTCTTCCTTTGGGGAACCGGGGTCCCGGCCATGTGCAGCCCGTGCGCAGTGTGGTGCACCACATCCGGCCGTCCATTTCGACAATGCACACTCGGATTTAATTCAAGCAATGAACGGCCGGATGGAGCACAAGCTATCATACAGTCAGACAAAAAAATAGCGGCAACACATACCGTATGTACTCCTTTTTTTGGCAAGTAACATAATTAACCTTTGTTTTTTTCTTGATAACTAGGTGTCCGGGCCTGCTTGGCGTGACCAATAAATCGAGATAAAAATAAAGCCTGTAAATCGAGAATTAATAAAAATAAAGCCAATAAATCGAGGAAAGACTGTTACTACCATTTTGACAAGGGAAAAAAGCTCATTATGAGTCTCAATAAATTGCCCACAACGGTTTTCCTTACGAGTCAAAGAAATTACCCATAACGCTGCGTGTCTATATCTGAATATAATGGCCATAAAGATTAATTTCGTCAGTATAAAATCTGCTCTCCAAGTCACAAAAAACGTATAAATAACCTTCTTAATTTCTTCCTTTTCAGACTCTCTGACATTGGATTTCAATGGCGGAGATGGAGGAGCAAGTAATTAGATCAGATACTTCTCCTTGTGTAGTGAATGATACTGATAAATCTGGAGGAGATCTCACTTATGAAGAACTTGAGCAAAGAGCGTTCTGGATAGAACGAGCTGCATCCTTTCTCGTGGTTTTCAATTGGGTTCTAAGCGACGAGTGGTGGTTCTTGTCTTTTGCCTACACCTTTCTTATCATCTCCAACTTTTTCTACATCTACATAAACCTACGGCGGCTGATTCGAGCAGAGCCTCATCCTCCTTCTGTAGCTGGTGATAATAAATCTCGACGAGGTGGTGGAGGAGAACTGATCAAAGAAGAAGACTTTGCATTCATGCTTGAACGACTTGCAACCATTTCTGTGTTCCACTGTTGGGTACTAAGTCATGAATCATACCGGCAGCGCTTCAGGAGATATGCCGTCTTGCTTTTCATTATCTCCAACATCGTCTACATCAAATCCTACTTCATTCCAGAGGTATACACTTATGTGTTTTTGCATGCTAATGCCAGTATATTATGTGAGTCGTGAAGCACAGAGATATGGACTCATATACAGATATACACGACGGAATACTGTTAGTATTCTGCTAACAAAATTCCACTAAACACCAAAGAATTTCAATTCCATATCAAGTGTTTTCTGAAACTTGCTATAGCAATTCCACTCAGTCGTATTTACCACAAGAATTTCAATTCCATATCGGGTGGTGTTGGTGATCCTTAGAATTAGTAACACCACTCACATTTTGGATTTCTTATGAATTCCGGTCTCCACCAGTACCACAAATTAGAATATATATAACATTAAGTATATGTATCCCGCATACCACAGGGGTATGTGACCAATCCTAATACTTGTCTGATTTTTAGAAGGATAGAAAGAGGAGGTATAATTTAATCATGCTTGTCGTTGCCGGAATCTGGCAACGATAAAAATGGAATGGACAGAGAGAGAGAAATCTTAACAAGGGAAAGCTAAACTTGATTTTTGCTTATAGGAATCAAAGGTACAAGTGAAAGTAAAAGACGAAAGGAATGAAATAGACGAGGAAAATACCGGGCAAGAGAAAGCTAAACTTTATTCTAGCTTGAAGGAACCAACGGAGGAAGAAAAAGCAAGGGATGAAATGAACAACAAAGACGAGGAATCGGAGGAAGAAAGTGAAGAATTCCATGGATGGGAGGAAGAGAGAAGCCAACTGATGTATGAGCTTGGTGCAGCTAGGGCATCATTCGAAATCTACCGAGAGCTTCTCCATGATTTACATTATCATCAGCCTTAATAATTATTACCGCATCTTTTTTTTTTTACATCTTCATGTAACATATATAACGGGGAAACAGTACATGTACTACAATACTTATAATGGGAGTTGCTTTAATAATATTTTCCAATACGAAGTGTTCAATCAATGGCGGTGGTGCTAGGTGGCTCAGAGTTGATTGGCCGTGGAGGAAGGACATCGTTTGAGAGAGATGAAATCCGTTCCAAATATGGTCTAGGTGGTCTAAGGCAGTCTAGGCATGAACGCACGTTCGTTCCCATTCTCATTCTAAAGCCAACAGTCAATTTGCATCCCATCAAAGCATTACAATTAGAACAATCTTGGCAAAGTTCACCCATATTGGAAAAAAATGCAAATCCTAAAGGGAACACCACCAACTCTATTATTTGATTATAACTGCAGATTCTCCCAACTAAATGGTCATACACCAAGCCAAACACCCTATTGAGAAGTTGACAATATCCTTCCACGCCATAAAGCTACATGTGCTTCCAAATTTTCACGCAGCAGTGTGATTCCAAGATTCAAAAACCGACACCCAATATTCGGGGGAAAAAAAAAAACCATTTTTTAAACCCGACTTGCTTAGAAACTCAAACTAATGTAGTCAACAATTTCTGAACCCAAGTTCAATATTATGCCCAAAGGACAAAGATAAATCCCTGAACACAATCAAATTGAGAGATAATGAAAAACTACCATTGCCAATCAGCCAAAGTCAAGGACAAAGATGAGTTCAATGCCGATTACCTTAAGCCGGTAATCTATATAACAAATGGAGGAAATCTCTCTCCCAGTTTCAATATGATGTCTTGAAATGGATTTCTAAATAGAAATGATTAGATGAAGACCTCACAGCGGTCCCATTTGGATTTAGAGTCTGTATACAACTGATCTAAAACTATGCTTAAGTAACAAATAAATAAGTAATCGAAGCATTAGGGGAAAAAAAAAGAAGAGGTAGTTAAATTCAATGGATTTGGTGTGATTACCTACGCATTCATTTTGGAGTGTCCCTAGCTTGCCACTCAGATATGGCAATCTTCTAGTTGTCAAAGAGTATTGGTGCTAGGCTATAGACAAACTAGGATTAAATCATAAATTTCAAACATGTTTTATTTAGTTGATTTTAAATTTGGCGATTTTATATTTTCAACTAATACCTTACAAAAATGATTAAAAGAAATACCTGAAAGCTTGTCCTTATCTCTTCCCTTATTTTCTTTTTGGATTAAACAAAAAAAGAATAGAAGAATAAGAGAAAGGCGAACAACCCAAACACAGGATCATATCCCCTTCCAATATAAATCTCTCTCTCTTCCTACATCATCCACTCACTCCACCACTCTCTCTACACTTCACTGTGACGAAATCATCGAGAAGGAGGAACAACAACAAAATCAACCCTAACTCCACCACTTTCTCTCTCCCCACGATGACGAAATCATCGAGAAGGAGGAACAACAACAAAATCAACCCTAATCAGATGGACCAAATGATGATGAGGAACAAGGTCGTCGATGCTGCACTGGACCAAACAATGAAGAACAATGTTGGTGCTACGAGGGACCAACCAAAAAAGAAGGAAGGCGATGTTGCCGTGTCTCGTTTTTCCATTGTGAACTTCTGTACCTCATTCCTCCAGAAATCCATGAGGGCCTAGTCTTTCTCATAGAAATATCTTCTGTTTCTTCCTCACTCTCTCTGGCTTCTATGGTTTGACCTACTTCCGTTGGTATGATTTCTCTGAGCCTCATCCTAACCAACTCATTGCTCTCTTCGGGTTAGCCGAAGACATGTATGTCTTCGGCGATTCAACCGTGGCCGCCGAAAACCATGAGTTTGCCCCGTATTCGTATCGGATAGACTTGAAAACTACTGGGAAATACATCATTCCCTTGATAAACAGCTCCAGTTGACAATTTTCAAATGGCTATACCATAGTTGATTACCGAGGCATACACACTCCTTAGATCTAGATCAATACTCTTATTTACTTGTTTATCAATTTTCTTATTAGATCTACACATTTTAGTAACTGTTTTGTGGTGTAAAATACAACCATTACTCTCAACCTCCCCATACCTTAAGCCTATAACATCTCGACGAAGCTTGCGGGTGGAATCAACTTCGCTAGTGCGGGTTGCGGCCTCTTGAACTCACGCCTCAAACACCTAGCTACAAAACTCAAACGATGCTCTCTGGATTGATACCTGGAACCAATTGAAAGGCTTCATTGAGTTCAAGAGGCTGCAACCCGCACTAGCAAAGTTGATTCCACCCGCAAGCTTCGTCGATATGTTATAGGCTGAAGGTATGGGAAGGTTGAGAGTAATGGCCGTATTTTCACCAAAAAACAGTTACTAAAAAGAGTAGATTTAATAAGAAAATTGATAAACAAATCAATAAGAGTATTGATCTAGATCTAGGGGTATATATACCTAGGTAATCGGCTATGGTATAGTCATTTGAAAATCATCCACCAAAGCTATTGAGCAAAGGAATGGTACATTTCCCAGTAGTTTTCAAGTCCATTCCATAAGGATATGGGGTAAACTCATGGTTTTCGGCGGCCACAGTAGAATCACCAAAGACGTACATGTTTTCGGCTGACCCGAACAGAGCAACGAGCTAGTTAGGAGGAGGCTCAGAGAAATCACACCAACGAAAGTAGGTCAAACATAGAAGCCAGAGAGGGTGAGGAAGAAACAAAAAGATATTTATGCGTGAAAGATGAGGCCTCATGGATTCCTGGAGGAATGCAGTATAGAAGTTCTCAGTGGGGAAACGAGACACATCAACATCGTCTTCCTTCTTTTTTGGTTGGTCCCTCGTAGCACCGACCTTGTTCTTCATCTTTTGGTCCAACGTAGCACCGGCGACCTTGTTCCTCATCAACGTTTGGTCCATCGGATTAGGGTTGATTTTGTTGTTGTTCCTCTTGTTCCTCCTTTTCGATGATTTCGTCATAGTGAAGTGTAGAGAGAGAGAACAAGTGGTAGAGTGAGCAGATGATGTAGGAAGAGTGAGAGACATTTATATTGGAAGGGGATATGATCCTGTGCTTGGATTGTTCCTCTTTCTCTTGTTCTTCTATTCTTTTTTTATTTAATTCAAAAAGAAAAAAAGGGAAGAGATAAGGACAAGCTTTCAGGTATTTCTTTTAATCATTTTTGTAAGATCATGAGTTGAAAAAATAAAATCACCAAATTTAAAAGTAACTAAATAAAACACGTCCTAATGGGAACACCACCAATCCTATTTAATATGACTACAACTGCAGATTCTCCCAACTAAAAGGTCATACACCAAGTCAAACACCCTATTGAGAAGTTGACAATTGATATACTTTGTTGGGAGATCCTCATTGCATGATTCTTCTACCCTTCCATGCCATAAAGCTACACATGCTTCCAAATTTTCATGCAGCAGTGTGATTCCAAGATTGAAAAACCGACACCCAAGTCTAATACCCACGTCCAATATTAGAAATAACCCATTTCTTAAACCCGACTTGCTTAGAAACTCAAACTAACGTAGTCAACGATTTTTGAACCCAAGTTCAATATTAGCTCAAAAGGACAAAGATAAACCCCTAAACACAATCAAATCGAGAGATAATGAAAAACTACCATAGCCAATCAGCCAAAGTCAAGGATAAAGATGAGTTCAAAGCCGACTACCTTAAGCCGGTTATCTATGTAACAAATGGAGGAGATCTCTCCCAGTTCAATTGATGTTTTGAAATGAATTTCTAAATAGAAATGATCGGACAAAGGCCTCACGGAAATAACATGGAGAGAAGCGGTTCCATTTGGAATTAGAGTCTGTACACAACTGATCACAGTTTTAGTTTAGTTTTAGTTTAGTTTTGTAATCATTACCCTCATTTCTCTCTCTATCTCTCTCCACTCATTAGCCCTATCTCCAAAACTAAACTAAACTAAAACTACTAAACCAACAAGGCCTATCATAATTTGGGGTGTCCCTAGCTTGCCACTCGGA
This sequence comes from Vaccinium myrtillus, assembly GCA_016920895.1. Classification (NCBI taxonomy): domain Eukaryota; kingdom Viridiplantae; phylum Streptophyta; class Magnoliopsida; order Ericales; family Ericaceae; genus Vaccinium; species Vaccinium myrtillus. The sequence goes on along the minus strand of CM029277.1, from coordinate 3,292,177 downwards.
TATGGCAATCTTCTAGTTGTAGAAGAGTATTGGTTCTTCATAGGCTATATAAACAAACTATATTTCATTTGCATTCCGAATTGGGCCAACTACTAAAATAGAAAGGCATAGAAAACCCCATTTCGTAAAGCCCAAATCACAAACTTGAACGTAAATAGGCAAACAGTTGAATATTGAAGAAATCAACTGAGCATATATACTTACCTCGAACTGCGTTAAGCTGTGGAATTTGAAAGGGAGACTTGAGGGGCTGATTCGAAGGTTCAGATCTTGGGCCAAAGACTCGAATAGCGCGATCGAACAACCCCGACTGGCCCGATAATCGAACCATGGAGATCATGGCTAACCACGCTGTTAGAGGGCGTGTTTGGTAACAAGGCTTTCAGAGTATATTTTTTTGATAACTGGGTGGTCCGGGCCAGCTTACGCGCACCTCGACTAATCCCAGGGTATATGTACGCCCCGCTACACACATAGACCGGGCAAAACCAATACCCCATGAGAACCATGAGATCTTGTGCAGGTGGCCCCAAGAAGTTAAGAAGAGTTGAACCCAAGACCTCCTCTTCCTTAGGAGGAGTCTTTACCAACTCATCTACCCCTTGGGGTTCCTTTCAGAGTATATTTTGCAAACACAGTTTCAGTATTTTATTTTTCATGTTATAAACCGTGTTTGCTACACGTGTTTTAAAAAAAGGCGTGTTTGGTAAGCAAGCTTTCAAATTGGATTACGATAAACTTCATTTTTTGGGTTAATCCGTCTTAACCTAATATGAGAGCATGTTAGCAAAAACGTTTTCAAGAAAACGTGGTTGCTGACCACGACTTCATGTAGTCTGGGAATAATGTTAGAAACACACGCGTTTTATTTAATAAAGTTATTAAAAAAAAACGTAAATTGGTTAATTAGCCGGTGAAAACGAACCGAGCTCTCCTGCAAAATTCACTGGACGACTCCTCTTTACTTCCATTGAATTCGGCAAGGAACCCACATACCCAATTTGTCAGGTAATTTACTTGTCAATTTTCCATCAATTCATTGTTCTGATCAGTTGTAAGTATGATCTTCTCTCCGGTCCATTTGCTTGCATTATTTGCCTCTCGCCGTAGTTACTTGCTTATTCACTCTGCATCATGTCATCTCTCGTTGATTTCTCTTTCGATTCGTATTTCCGGCAATTTAGCTGCTCTTGGGTAGAAAGAAAATGAGGGATAAATCTTGAAAATTCTAGTGTTGTGGGAGTATATGTAGTTTTGGTTTTGATTTACCAACGCGCCTACACGTACACACGCCCGCGTACGCAACATGCATGGACAGTGCATCCCAACCGTCCAAAAGCATTTTCGACGGTTGAGATGCACTGTCCGTGTATGTGCGTACTCGGATTTGCGTGAAGTAATTTTGTTGGTTTACTCTATTAGCCACACCAGGTAATTGGCCTATTTTACTAACGGAACGCTAGTAAATGCGAAGAGGATGTGGTTGACCACGGATTTGGGGAGCCTGTAGGGAGCATCCAGACCGTTCAAAAGTGTTTTGAATAGTTCAAATATGTTTGTTAACTTTGACCGCTAAGAGCTTATTTGCGAATTTGAACCATTGATTGCTAAGATGGACGGTCTGGATACTCCCTATAGGAATGAACTTGATTTTTGCATCAAGGAATCAAAGGTACAAGCAAAAGCAAAACGGAATGAAATAGACAAGGAAAATACCGGGCAAGAGAAAGCTAAACTTCATTTTAGCTTGAAGGAACCAACGGAAGGAGAAAAAGCAAGGGATGAAATGAACAACGCAGACGAGGAATTGGAGGACGAGAGTGAAGAAGTTGTTTTAGGCCCGTAATTTAAGCAAAAAAATGGGAGCCCATTCTCAATAGAAGTTGTTTTTTACAGTATATATAAACTTACTTGTAAAACACAAATTGAAAGGTTGCGCGCTTCCACATTATCTCTGCTTTCCAGGGTTCAATGCTTGCTACTTGCTAGGGGCTTTTGCATGACAATTTTTTTCTTTGTTTTCTACCTCAATATGACTCTTGCACCAATTATGTTAGTATAAATTGATAACGCTTTTTAAATGGTAGTTTCACAATGACAAATGAACTAAAATAATTTGTTTTGAATCAACAGGCTTCAATAAAAAATGCTTAAAACTAATAATTTTATGTTGTTAAAAATAGTATTCTTACAATTATAGACAATAAAATTAATTAGAAAAATGCATTCGATGGGTATAAAAACATTTAAAAGTTTATGTTCGTTAAATTATCAAGCTGAAATGCTATGTTTAATCTTTTTACATTTATTAGCCACTTAAATTATTTTTTTTTGATAAAAAACCAAGGGCCTATCTTTTAAATTCGTTTTAAGCCTCCCAAGTGTCAGGGCAGGCCCCACAACTCCTCACCTCAGACATCTCGACTTGAGAAAGTCTTTCAATGGTATGTCGAGTAGCCCACAATATCTTTATGGCCTACATCCATAAATGTAAATGCGTTTTCCAGTCCAAATTCGAGGTCATGAGTCATGACCCCTGTTATAGTATTTAGGAAAATGAAGAAAGAATAAATAGAGGACCAAAATTAAATAAAAACACTTTGTACAGTTATTTTACCTTAATATCTCGGGAAGAAACAGATTTCAGATAGTAGAGGACCCTATCAAGGTCTGAATAGACGTTGATGGCAGGTAGCTTATGTATCCCAGAAGCTGCAACCAAAATTGACACCTGAAATAGCAAAAAACAAAAAGGCATAACAGAGAAAAATAGCTCAAAGAATGTCAGATTTGTAACAGGGATAAAACAACATCAAAATAAGAGAACAAGGATAAAACAAAAACTAAAAAAAAAAAAAAAACTTGGGCATTGAAATGAACTATGTCTAATATCGTTGCCTAAGCATGCCACTCTCATTCGTGAGTTTTTGTTACAGTTAAATTTAAATGTTAGTTACTAAAAAGGAAGGCCGAAAAACAATAAATGTAGCATGTGAAAAAACATTTTCCCTATTTTTTGCCATATAAACAAACACAGAAACTATGGCATGGGTACCGAAACAGGAAGGGAAAAAAATTATGATAAGCTGCACAATTGAATCAACATCAATCACCCCATGCCACTGATTTTGTTTGGAGTTGTTTTTCTTGTTTGAGTTATTAGTATCGACAGGCTATTACCGAAATCAAAACACCAGGGTATACAACCGCAAAAGATCTACGAATCAATATCTTAAACCAGTGTAAGGAAGAACTTACAACAAGATATGTATTATGAGTAGCAGATTCCTTGTCCCCAGAATCATTAGCACAGACAGAGGGATTTACTTTCTTCCGCAACTCACTGTATGCTTCATCGAGACATTTCTCCCAGCCAGCTCCTATATACTTCCCAGTTTTTTCTACCTAAAATGAGAGGATGCAGAGTACAAAAAATTCATATTTCCGCAATAGATATCTAGACAACATTTTCACGAGATCATTTCTCCTCCTTCCCCGACCATATCAGGCCATCCCTCATGACTAGTCATGAGTTAATGGTCACTTCCGCAAGAGCAGCCCCAGAGAGGAACTATCTTCTTTGGTTTTTTAGGCTAAGGAAGGAATAATAATCGGCCAAGTAAGCATAAAATCTAAAATAGGCAAGATGAATCAGAAGAAATTTATTCACAAGTTCAGTTTTCTGTGAAACCTTGTACTTACCATAAACTTCAAGTTACACCATAGTCAATCATAACAATTGCAGTAGGAATTAAGCAAAGATGCAGAAAGAAAGAAAGAAAGAAAGAAAGAAAGAAAGAAAGAAAGAAGAGTGTAGGTCTAAGGTCAAAGCTTCTTGACGAAATTGAAAATCATAAGCTTGCTCCTACGAAATCATGGCTTGCACATTCTATTGGATGATAACAAAAGGAAAAACGTTCTAGCACAATGTCAAAGCTATTGAGATCATCCTAAATCCAATCTTTGACAGTTCTTTCAACAAGTGACTTTAGAGAACATAATTACTCATACAAACTCCAATCACAATTCCCTAATTATTATCATAAAAGCACTCATTTTCTTTTCAAAATTCACATCAGATTGCCTCTCTAGCTACTAAAGTTTCTACATGAAGAGAGATTCCCCAGGCTTGGATCTGTTTTGAAAACGCTGCAAAAAAGTGACCAAAAAATTACCTTAAACATACCAGCCTTGTCCATTTGAAAAGATAGGAAGGTTAAAAGCATACTCACTAACCCGATAAAATAACAAATTTTACTTATACGTGAGTAGGCTGCGAAACAGGACCCCGGATAATGGTATATGCAAGAGACAATATCTGCGGACAAAGGAGAGAGATTCACAAATTATTTTATTTTATTTTATTTTTGTTTTGTTTTGGGAAAAATGACATTTCAGTTAAAAACAAACAGAATAAGGAGGAAGAAGAATAATAACAAACTTGATAACGAGTGTAAGCCCCGCTTGGTATGTGATTGAGTAACAATCTCGCCTAGATCTCGCTCGATTTTCTCAGTATCACCATCTAAAGCAACCTAGGGTTTCAAATAAACAATCAGATGATCAAGCAAAAAGGATGCATATGAATCTGAGTATAAACCACAGAAATAGCATATTAGACGTTTCCAATTAATTTCTGCATTGCCGTACATTACATTCCATAGGCGAGCAACACAGAACAATCAATAAGAATTTTACTTCACTTTGATGCAGAAAAATACCCATCCGTAATGCGCTAAAAGCAACCCCGATGTGAACACAATAATGCTACATCAACCACGTATGTGAACCACATTTACTTCACGTACAAGACAATATGCTGCACAAATATGGTGTACAAATGCAGTCACCAAAGTATTACTCATGTATACATTGTCAATTGACCTTCGATGAACACATCATTCCCAGAAGCTTGATCCACGCAGGATGCATTGAACTTGAATTCACTGATGAAGTTTCTCAGATTTCTTTCAAACACACTTTCCTTAAAACATCAAAGAGCATAATGTCATATGGAAGGCTCAACTTCACCTGGGTTTACAGCAGCTCCATTTGGGGCATCATTACCTCGAAGGTGTGAAGAGACATCTCTGGGGCAGAGTAAGCTGCACAATCTTCTTGGTCTGTATTTTGCGCGTCCTCTGTTCTTGTCAAGTCATTCAAATGAAAACAAGTAAATGAGTGCACAATCTAAATACAAATCAATAGAAAAGTAGCAGCTAGAAAAATGTTCCACTGGAGAAGGCAAACTATATCCCCGTCTTAGTTCTGGTGGTAGTATGATTTATTTGAGCACAACGATATGGCATTTGTAATAGAAGAGGGCAAATGTTTTTAGAATACCCTAACACCTATGCAGTAGATAGAACAGATTCCGGGTTTGCTTGATCATGGTAATAGCAGCTCCCAAAATGTTCGTTCAAGGGTAATGGTAAAGTTAAACCTCAACTAGACAATCACAGCTGAAACTAATACGCTAACGAGAAGAGAACTAAAAAAACGAGCACTTCTCTATTTTCTCCAACTACTTGTATTGTCGTCATCATCATCTTTTAATATGGAGAGGGGCCAACCGGAGAAGGTTGAGAAAAATAAGGCACCTGATTCTATGAAGCTTACCTAGGTCTTTTGTCTTCAATGCATACCTCCTGAATGACTGAAACCTTGGGCAACATCACAGAATATTGCGGGTAAAAGAAGATGACATACATGAGTGGGAAGTCAAAGAAAACATAAAAGAAATTAGATGGAAGAATGACACAACGTGGACATGTCAATATGGCAATTTCCAAAAGATTAAAACATCACTGCGAACGGGTTCCAAGAGAGAGTGGAGAAATTGTGTAGCTACTAACCTGAAATGAAAAGAAATATCACAATAATCACACAGTAGAACTATCATTACGGGATGATAGATGCGACTCAGAAAAGGTGAAAAAACACACCTAAGAAAAGAAAAAAACCTTTACAAGCATTTTTAAGATGGATTTGAAATGCAAGAGAAAGATCTCACATCTAAGGCTTTCCCTTCATCATATATGAATCTTGGTCAAATCTTTCATTTCTTCTCCTACCAGTGCCTTGCTGATCTATAACGAAATATACTGCTACTAACAGATCATCACATCCTTGATGTGCAGTTACAATATTTACTCTTTTCTTTTTATGGAGACTTAAAATGATTAGATGGTTCCAAATACCAGATTATGACCATCTTGTGATCTTTTCAGCACAAGTATCCAAGGAATAAGAGTTTTCAAATCCTCAATACCCAGACTACGTAAACATAAACTTCCCATTTGTCCCCTTTCAAAAAAAAAAAAAAAAAAAAAAAAACTTCCCATTGGACAAAAACCAAGACACGACCTTAAAGCAATGAGAGATGACATGATGCAGTATGAATAAGCAAGTAACAAAAGGGACAAAGGCAAATAATGCAAGCAAATGGACCACACAACAATTTGGTTGTACAATCAAATTGTGAAGTAACCCCTCTGCCAAAAAAAATTCCGAAGTACCAAAAAAACCAAAGAAGTAACTACTCTGCCAAGATGAAACAAGCCCATTGGATCAATTGTATCTATATTCATCAGGATCCCGATACATGGGATCTCTCGGTTCAACAAACTTGACCACAAAATTACTACTCTAAGGGATTGATAAATGATAACTAGAGCAGAGTAGGCACATACCTGGGGTGCATATATACAACCTAGTGCTCCAACAAGGATTCCTTCCGATGTAAACCACCAACAAGATACTTGCAAGACTCGGCCTTCCACCATCCCCCGCACACAAAATAAATATAACATGAGAAAATATCAAAAAAATGGCAACTTGCTCCTCAAAATGTAGTTTGTACGAATAATAAGAACCATAAAGTTATTTTGTAGAGTGTATATCACTTGAAATAAGTGCATTCTACTTTGTAATCTATAGGAGCCTACGCTATAATAAGCCACAATCTGGTATGTGGTTAACCGGACTAGGGGATTCTGTAGGGAGCTCCCTATTAGGAGTATCCAGACGGTTCATCTCAACAATCAATGGTTCAAATTTGCAGATAAGCTCTTAGCGGTCAAAGTTAATTCTTAGCTGTCAAACTTAACAAACATATCTAAACCATTCAAAACACTTTTGGACGATCTGGATCCTCTCTACAAGCTCCCCAAATCCGTGGTCAACCACATCCTCTTTGCATTTACCAGCGTTCCGTTACTAAGTAAAATAGGCCAATTGCCTGGTGTGGCTAATAGAGTAAATCAACAAAATTACTTCCCGCATGCAAATCCGGGTATGCACATGCACGGACGGTGCATCTCAACCGTCAAAAACGCTTTTGCACGGTTGAGATGCACCGTCCATGCATGTTGCATGCGGGCGTGGGTACGTGTAGGCGCGTTGGTAAATCAATCCCAAAACTACATATACTCCCGCGACAGTAGAAATTTCAAGATTTATCCCTCATTTTCTTTCTACTCAAGAGCAGCTAAATTACCAGAAATACACGAATCGCAAGAGAAATCAACGAGAGCTCGGTTCGTTTCCAATGGAAGTAAATTACCTGACGAATTGGGTACGTGGGTTTCTTACCGAATTCAATGGAAGCAAAGAGGAGTCGTTCGGTGAATTTTGCAGGAGAGCTCGGTTCGTTTTCACCCTGATATAGGTTTCCAATTTTCCATGCTAAAAATGGGTTTGATCCAGTGTAGCCAAATCTATTTTCAGAAAAATAATTTCACTTAAATCTTCTTCGATTATGTACGATTCAATTCTCGATTGACATGATTCTTAACATGGATTATCTTCTTGATTAAATCTACAACATGAACTATTATGATCGTATTAATAATCATGTAATGAATCGCAATCGAGTAATTACTAGACCTCCTTGCAGTTGACCGTATTCTCCTGTAAAGGGGTTGGATTGAATGTGGCCAAGTCTATTTTTACAAAAATAAAGTCACACAAATCTTCTAAGATCATGTACTAAATTAGAACTAAATTTGTACAATAATTAACAAGATTTATCTTAATGATAAGATCTAAAACTTGAACAGATTCGATCAGATAAACACCCCTGGAATAAATCTCGAGCGACGAATTACAATTTGGGAAGCTTCAAAAGGGTCCCGACGTCGTTTTGTGGTACATGACATAGGTTCAACCTATGTCACGCATGTAAAACGACGACGTTTTGTGTAACTTCGCATCTATATAAATCCTCACCGTTTGACAACCCTCTCTGCCATCTCTCTCTCTCTCTCTCTCTCTCTCTCTATAGCCATGATCTCCATGCTTCGATTTCCGGGCCAGTCAGGGTTGTTCGATCGCGCTATATTCGAGTCTTTGGCACGAGATCTAAACCTTCGAACTAGCCCCTCAAGTCTATCTTTCAAATTCCACAGCTTAACGCAGTTCGAGGTAAGTATATGCTCAGTTGATTTCTTCAATAAGCCTATATTCAACTGTTTGCGTATTTACGTCAAGTTTGTGATTTGGGTTTTACAAATGGGGTTTTCTATGCCTTCCCATTTTAGTAGTTGGCCCAATTCGGAATGCGAAGGGTATTATTAGGATTAAATGAGCCTTTTGGTACTAGGATAAAAAATTTGCTGAAGCATTGATGAGTCTTTTTTTTTTTTTTTATCGGCAAATAAAATTTTCGTTCATCACAAGGATAAAAAAAGTGAAATTGGTGCGATAAGGGGAAAAAAAAAAAAAAAGAAGCACTGAGAGTGCCTCAGAAATGAAGCATTACTGAGTTTCATAAAAAGATTCTACGTAATTTACCCAGTTCAGTTGGTAAAAAGTTGGTTGTTGTACTCAACGTAGATCGAATGATTTGAATGGCAAATTCCCCCCCATCAACCAATTTTTTTGTCACTGGAATTTCCATGTAAACTAGCTTCCTCATTAAGAAAATAAATCAGGTGAAACGTAGTCCCCACCTCCCCTCCCCCTTTTTGGGTATTTCAGCATCTATAGTATAGTGGTTGTGAGAATGCTCTTCGGGGTCTATTGGTAAGTCATTCGGTTCATTAGTTTGAGAGGTTTCAGATTTGAAGTTTACTTCTAATTTTTGAGAGTTTGCTTTGGTTTCTTTTCCCTCACGCTTCTACCATTGGTTTTCTTTTTAAACTTATGACTTATCTATTTGTTTGAACAAAAAAAAAAAAAAAATAGAACTTGGCCTTATTACCCGAAAATACAGAAATTTCTCTATTTGGTTTATTTTGTTTTGTTAAATTGGTTAGAGATGTAAAATATCTCTAAGCAAGAATATAGTTTCTTTATAGCCTATGAAGCACCAATGCTCTTCTACAACTAGAAGATTGCTGTGTCCAAGTGGTTAGCTAGGGACACTCCAAAATGCATAGGTAATCACACCAAATCCATTGAATTTAACTACGATACCTTTTTTTCGTAATGCTTCGATTATTTATTTTTTTGTTACTTAAGCATAGTTGGAGATGAGTTGTATACAGACCCTAATTCCAAATGGGACCGCTTTTCTCCATGTAATTCCCGTGAGGTCTTCGTCCAATCATTTCTATTAAGAAATCCATTTCGAAACATCATATTGAAACTAGGAGAGAGATTTCCTCCATTTGTTTTATAGATAACCGGCTTAAGGTAAATTGGCTTTGAACTCATCTTTGTCCTTGACTTCGGCTGATTGGCTATGGTAGTTTTTCATTATCTCTTGATTTGATTGTGTTCAGGGATTTATCTTTGTCCTTTGAGCCATAATATTGAACGTGGGTTAAAAAATTGTTGACTAGGTTAGTTTGAGTTTCTAAAGCAAGTAGAGTTTAAAAAATGGGTTTTTTTCTAATATTGAACGTGGGTGTCGGTTTTTGAATCTTGGAATCGCGATGCTGCATGAAAATTTGGAAGCACATGTAGCTTTATAGCGTGGAAGGATAGAAGAATCATGCAATGAGGATCTCCCAACAAAGTATGTCAATTGTCAACTTCTCAATAGGGTTTTTGGCTTGGTGTATGACCTTTTAGTCGGGAGAATCTGCAGTTGTAATCAAATTAAATACGATTGATGGTGTTCCCTTTAGGACATGTGGTTTTTTCCAATATGGGTAAGTTTTAGTATTATTATTATTTTTTGGATCAGCACCTATATGGGTGAACTTACCAAGATTGTTCCCTTGCATTTGTTATTTGAAGCCTACTTGTAATGCTTTGATGGGATGCAAATACAATCAGCCTAATTGTAATGCTTTTGACTGTTGGCTTTAGAATGGGAATGGAAACGAAGGTGCATTCATGCCTAGACCATAGTTGGAACGGATTTCATTTCTCTCAAATGATGTCCTTCCACCACGGCCAATCAACTCCGAGCCACCTACACCACCGCCATTGCTGCAACTCTGGTAACCCCATCTAACTCAGGTCTGTGGTGATATCTAAATTTGTTTTCACTAATTTCACCCTCCATATTGGAAGTGTTAAATTATTCAAAACTCTGAGTTTTTTACCCCAAATGTTTGATTGAACACTTTATATCAGAACATATCCTCCGACTGGGGACTGTGATAGTCTTTGGTACAGTCTTTCTTAATGTCAGGTTAATCAAGTTGAGTTTTTTCTAATAGTAGGTGTGGAGAACCACTACCTTTTAACTTTGTGTGATTCATGAGATTTATTGCAACTTTAGAGATCGTGCTTAGGGGGAATAGATATTTTTGGGTTTTATGTTGTTTTGCAATATTGTTGGAAAGAGCTACCACAATAGGGTATAGAGTACACTGAACGGGTCCAAAATAAGCACAAAACATTTTAGTTTTGAGGGGGTAAGAAATGAGATCCTATGCATGTGGTTTAGTTTTGATGCATAACATTTCTTGGTTAGGTATTGGTCGCAAAAAAACTTGCAAACACATCTCATTTTGGCATACCACCACGGTACTGTTTTTTCATCCCTTGAATGAATTTTTTTAGGATGTTTGAGGATCATGTATGATTCATCTGGACCATTAGAACTTGTTCACTTGAGGTGATACTTTTAGCCTAGATGGTTTCCTGTTTGTTATTTCAAACTTTCCATGAGTTTAATGTTGAAGTGCATGATATTTATCTTTCAGCAAGTGATGTAATTTATGGATATGGATGGTGTCCCTTTGAATGACATGGTTCTTGATTGATTCACGATTTTGGTTCAAGGGTACAGATGGATTTGCACAATAATATTTATGCTATTTTGGTTCAAGAGCCATAGTCCCTATTTGTGGCTGGTATCAAAAGTTTAAATGGTAATAATGTTTATGCTATTTAGGTCGAAGGAAATAGGGCAAGAAAGATGATATATAGACCTCACTGCGGAAAAAGGATTTTTTGTCCATATGTCGTGTAGTGCTTTTAGGGGCAATTTGTAAGGGTGATGAAAGTTGCACTGGAAAAGTTTCCTAACACTTGCGGAGACAACCAGTACTCTTATTAAGGCATCTACCCCATCAGATGCAGTTGGCGAAAACAATATCAAGCCTTTGGGTACGGTCTTTCTTCTTTCACATTTTCTTCTACCCATATTTGGTTTGAAGATGCTATTGGGTTGGTTGTTTCATTGTATTCCTTTTGACTAGATTGGGTGGAATATAAAGTACAGTTTGTAAGCATTTTAACTAACTTATTTTGATTCTTTTTTCTTTCCCCTCTTACCAGGTAGACTTTGGTTGTTTTATAGAGAACCACAAGAAATTCCAGTTGATGGCGATGATATTGTAATCTCTTTTAAGCATATGTTCTTTGTAGCAGTGTTTTAAAACCTGAACCAAACGGGCCGGTTCGACCGGTTGAACCGCCAACCGGCCTATGTACTGGTCCGGATTGACTAAAAAACTGCCATATTTCAAGAACCGGCTTTAATTAAGAAAACCACTCAAGAAAGGCGGTCAAACTGGTCAACCATTCGACTCGTCCACAGGCCAGTTGAACTGGCCCAAGTAAAATTTGAACTAATTGCTGATGAAAGCTGTCTATGGGCCATCATTCACATGGTCTACGCCTAGCATTTGGCGTCCACAAACAAAGGTAAACGTTTCTTTCAACTATTTATGGACACCAGGATTTCCTCCTTTTTCACTCCTAGGCGACTAGCTGTATTAGGCAACTAGATGTGGGATTAACTACAATTCAGAATGTGTCTTCCTACTACTCCATCAATTCAAACTCTTTTTTCTCTTGAAACTCCTCTTTTACATCAAATTACTAGGGGATATATGTATACTTTAAACATTTTTTCATACATATATTCTTTTCTATGTTAGTTTTATAATAATATTAATAATTTTTTACATATTTATGACATCACGGGTTGATTCCGGTTTGACCGCGGTTGAACCGGTGACCCGTCCACCCAGTACCTTTTCCGGTTCGCTTACCGGTCCAGTTTTTAAAACATTGCTTTGTAGAGTGCAAGAGTTTCTATTCTTTCTTATCTTCTTTAGCTTGGCAATGCAGTATTAGGAGGCTTGGTAGCAATTTTTCTATTTAAAGGTTGAGACAGTAGGATTCTATGCTTCTTTTTGCTTAATGTGCAATGAGTTTTTTTCCCCTTTCGTTGGGAATGTAAATTGAGTCTATTTCTTGGTAGCAATCTCTCAATTATTAGCTTCTCTCGGCTTCCATGATTGTAGGCTTATGCCAATTAGCTACGGTACTTCATTGGTTTTCTAACATGAAACATCTTTTGTTTGCTAAATGCTCAAATTGCAGGATACAAAGTGATGTCTACATGAACTCATGGATGATCTACTCGCGATTCTACGTCATCAAGATTTACCAAGGAGAAGTCTAATAGCCTTTTTTTTCTCCATCTTTTTAGAGTCATTAAGGCACAGTTTAGTTGATATAATTCTTTCCCCAGTCTTTGGTTCAGTAACATGAAAGGTGGTATGAGGTGGAAATCAGTTGGCATAAGTTGGGTTATCTAGGCAGAAGGAAGCTTGAGGAGGAGAGGCGTTTTGTATATATACACGAATTTTCAACTCCTTGTATTCTCAGGGGAAGACCGTGTAGAAAAATGTTATTTATAGTGATAAATAGTAGAACGATAGCGATAGTTCATTAGATTGAGGTCAAATTACATTGCGCCATGTCTTTAGATTGGTGAATTTCTGGAATATTTTTGAGGGGATTAGAACTCTAAAAGTGAGAGGGTTTCGGTCACCTCTCTCTCTTCGACAACACTTCGAGGCTCAAAACTAGCTCCAAAATCAGGCACCACCTGGCTAAAAGCCCTAGCCTTTGCCATCGTAAACCATGCAAGATTTCCCATCACACCCTTTGCTCTCTTCCAACCCTCACAAACTCTCGTCCCCTCCTTGAGTTAAATCTTTACGCCCAAAACGAGGTTCCTCATGAGTTAGAACACCTTCCCAAGCCTAGAGTTTTTTGTCACTAACCTACCACACTGTATTCTGGATTCGTACTGTCGAATGGTCTACATTTTTAGGAATCCTTTGGACCAGTCCATCTCATTGATGTTCTTTTGTTAATTTACTTCACTGAATACATACCTAAGCAAAAAATGTGATAACTAAAATCATAATATATTCAATTTTACGACAAAATGTCATTCTACCTGGTGAAAAGAAATAACAAAATTAACCCTTTAAGCAATTAAAACATAACATAGAGGCCTCAAAATGGCCTAGCTTGCTATTGCAGTAGTTGTGGTAAGCTATTTGTCTTTCGCATAACCCATTTGCTTCATCAAGCTCTGTAAACCACCCGTGCCACCAATCTGCTTCAACATTTGGTTGGCTTTCCTTTTCAGGGCCTTTTGGCATTAACTCAGCACTAAATCCTGGAAGCATTGAAAAAACCTAAAAAGAAGATAATTTAAGCTTGAAAAACAAAGTTCCATGAGAGAGGTCGAAAGATTGAAATATCAAAATTGAGGGTAAATAATGTCACCAGGAGAGAAGCAACTGAGCAATTAAAATAAGGTGAGATAATCAATTACACTTTATTCCCTAAGGACATCAATTTTTCTTTAACGCCAAAAATGTACCACTGGACAACGTTCACATAAACCTCCAAACCTAATACTACTTAAACAGCCAAAAGCCAAAAAAATTCATGAAACATTTGCCTAAAACTTGCCTTCATGAAAGTCGCCTAAACTACTAAAACCCTATAATTGAAAAGTGCACCCTAAACCTAAACCCGGGGCTTTGATGAAAGTGTCTAAATAGCTAAAACCCTATACTTGGAAAGGGGCCTAAACCCACTATATCCTACATTAACTCTAAACCCCTAAAATCCAAAATTGGAAGAGAAAAATTTTTGTTCCACTCACCCAAAACCCACACATGTGAGAGAGAGAGAGAGAGAGAGAGAGAGAAGAAAGGGATGGGGCAATTTACGGGACACATCACAAAGTTGATGAGTGAGATTGTCCGTGGGGCAATTGCTTTTGTCTGCGGGAAATTCTTATCAAAATTGAGGGTAAATAATGTCACTTTGAGGAGAAAATTTCCTATCAAATTGGAGCAATTAAAATTTAAAACTTTGTATTGAATCCCAATTTTCTGTTAAAATAAAACTATGTATTGAAGCCCAAATGCCACTTTTAACATCTCATTCATATACAGAAAAAGTTGATTACTAGTGTTTTGCCCAGTCGTTTGTGGTAACTCTGAGTCCGGTTATCATCTTGTAGGTGTATAAAATGAGTCGACAAAACAATTATCGTGTTTGCATGTAGTTAACAATCAGACAAAACACAACTGCCATGACCAAATTTAAACAGTCAAAAAAGAAAGAGAGAAAAAAAAGCTTACATTAACACAAAAAGTTCAACTTATGAAACCTTACCTATGTGGCTATGTATCCCTATGTCAAGCTCAGTTACAAAAGATTACCTTTGTATCCATGCTGTAGCCATTCTGTACTTACAGAGAAAACAAACAGAATACCAAACATCTGGGCCACTTACGCCAGCATCTGAAGGAATGTTCGGGCTAGTTACTAACAGGATATAAATTCTCTCGCAGCAGTTACATTGGAAGTTCCAAGTTAGAAGTGTGTTTCTGAATGTGGGTAATATAATTTCATGGAAGAATTTTCATCTACAATTTCTCTGAGTGCGTTTATGAATATTTAGGAAAAACATCCGTAAAAATTTTCATTAAAGACTTCTGAACTAGCTTACAAAAGCTATTTGTTTTTATTGTGTGCTGAGGGATTCTTGGAGATGCTTCGGAAAGCGGAGCTGAATAATTCCATTCATGGTATAAGGATCTGGAGAGGAAGTCCATCGATCAGTCATTTGTTTGCCAATGACACGGTGGTGTTTTGTAGAGCCAACCGGAGTGAGCTGCATACCATTGCTTCCATTCTAAGTGATTACCATAACACGTCTGGGCAGCTCATTAACTTTCAAAAGTCCTCAATTTTTTTAGCAAGAACACTAGAGCAGAGTTGAGGAGTGATTTGAGTGCTTTGGTTAGCATTCCTGTTCTTACAAGCTGGGAAACAGGTTTTGCTAAAATCGGTGGCTCTCGCATTACTGGTTATATGCTATGCCGTGCTTTAAATTTCCCGAGGGTTTATGTCATCAAATCGAGTCAGCCATGGTGAGTTTCTGGTGGGGTCAGAAAAATAACAAGCGGAAAACAAATTCATTGGATGAAGTGGAGTAGATTGTGCAAGGCAAAGTTTAAAGGGGGTTTCCTTGGGTTTCCGAGACCTAAGTGAGTACAATCTGGCCGATCAAAAAAAAAAAAAAAAAAGTGAGTATAATCTGGCACTCCTATGAAAGCAGGGGTGGAGGCTTATGGTTTCACCCAAATGCCTCATGGCAAGGGTTTTAAAGAGCAAGTATTTTAAGGTAGGTCGTTCATCGGTGCTAAGATTGGGAATAATCGTTCATGGGTGTGGAGAAGAATCTGGGAAAACAAGAAGATCTTGAGTGCTGGGTTGCGATGGTCATTCGGCAATGGTGCTTCGGTTTGTATCAATGATGACCCCTGGCTTCCAAGGGCCGGGTCCTTTAAACCGAGAAGAACTGGGGAAGAAGATGGAATTATGCGGGTAAATCAACTCATAAATGCAGAAACAGCAACTTGAGAGAGGATGTGGTAACTCAACTTTTTGATTCTGATGACGCACGATACATCATGGGTATCCTGGTTTCGTGTACCAATAAGCCGGACACATTGGTATGGCACTTTTCCACATTCGGGGTTGTACAACGTGAGGTCGGGGTACTTGGCTGCTATGAACTTAGAGCAACATGGGCAGTTTCAAGGTGCTAATGATGGGAGCACCAGTTCCGAGGATGCTGAGGAGAAAAGATGGAGGTCCATCAGGCGACTCAACATCCCAAGGAAGATTCAGCATTTTCTTTGGCGATGTTGTCATGAGATATTAGCCACAAAAGGGATGTTTTATTGGAGAAAGATCATAACTGAACCAAGTTGCCCAATATGCGGAGGAGCTATGGAATCAACTGTGCATATTTTCTGTGATTGCCCGTTGGCACGGCAGGTATGGAGGCTCTCTGTAAATGTGGACTTTGGTTTGTCAAATTTTAACTCCTTTATTGGGCTATGGGATGCTTTGTTTCTGCAATGGCAAGGTGCGCCGAACAAAGAATGGCTTTTATGGCAGATGTGGAAAGGAAGGAACAAGGCTTGTTTCGAGCAACAAGTAACGCTGCCTAAGGTGATTGGAAAGTGAGCAGTTGACGGGCTCAACGAGTTTAGAACGGCAAACCAGACAGCCGTAGTCCCTTTGGCCACAGGGGTGCTTTAACTAAAATCAACGTGGATGGAGCATGGAAAGTAGAGACACTGAAAGGGGTTCTGGTGGTGTTGCTCGGAATAGCAGGGGAGAGTTCACTGCCTCAATATCGTAGAGCACCCGTCGATCCTTCTTTCTTGCCTCACGAAGCGTTGCTTTTTGAGCATCTACAAGCTTCACTTCTTCTTCTTTGGAATACTCCACGTATCCCACGTCTACCATATCCCATAGCTCTTGGGATTGCAAGAGCACTCGCATTTGAATGCTCCAATTCTCATATTTTTCCTTACCCAAGCGTGGAAGCGTAAAGAACGTGTTTTCTTTAGCCATAGAGTGCTTGGAATATAACCGTCACCGTCAAAGAAATCACTGGAAGTGAGTGAAAAAAAAAAACACGTTAATAGAGCATGTAGGTGCGTAAGGTGAGAATGGATCTCACTGCTGCAAATTCAGGCAGCACATGTACACTGCAGCAACGTCCGAATGGTACACTTTTTGTCAAGCCCGTCTGGCTCTGATGCCAGCTGATGGGAGGAGGAGATATTCACACACAAACAAACACAATTTTATTTGATAATACACAGACTTTTTACAAAGCTCTCACTCACGTCTCTCTGACTCTATCTCAACTCAACTCCCATGCCTTTTACATAGCATGTACACACATACATATAGCTAGCATAAATCACTCACAGCCACACAATCTCTCAACTACAAACACTTAATGCACCGTAAGATATAGATACAACCACTCTATGATTTGGGCACCCTCATAACTCTGACCCTTCTCTTTGTCTATTTGTTCCTTCTCCATTCACACACATTACATGCACATTTGATAAACTACTTTTACAACGCCTTAAATAGCCTCCCAAATCTGTTTATCCTCACACCCATAGTTGTTGAAACCTACGATACACGATACGTATACTACGATTCGTATTGTGTCTTTCTAAAAACGACACGTATCGCACCCGGTATCCTTTTTATATTGAAATCCTACGATATGATCGCGTATCCTATGATTTATACGCGTATCCTGGTTTGGTACATATCCTACGATTACTTATTGGAAAAAATTCGGACCTTATTTTAAGAAGCGGAACCCAAAACGAATTAATCTAAGTCATTTGATCTAATTATATTATGGCACTATTCAAACACTTGATAGAAATTCAACCTCAACATAGGGCTTGAATAGAGGAAATAACGATAATTCCGCCTGAATCATACAAGGCAATGTTACGCCTCATTAGGAGATTAGAGCAAGTTCACCCGTTATTATTGAAATAGTATTGCCAATTTTTTTTTTTTAGTTTGCTACAATGTCAAAAAAATAAATAATTTTGTTGGCTAACAAAAAGAAATACTAGGGAAAAAGAACAAGATCCATTTTGGTGAATGAGGATATACGCGTTAGGCACCATTCAACCAACCAAAAGAAAGAGAATTATTAATGTTTTTTCTTTCAAAAAGCATCACCAATAGTATATTTAAGAGAGTGCATCATGGTGGGTGCTATGCGGTAGATGTTATGCGCCGTGTTGTGCGGCAAAACTATGTTGTTTTTCTTATTTTTGTGCACACCTTTAAAACTTCCTAGGGCCTTGTTTGGAGGAAGAAAAAACCACTACAAAGTGCCTAAACCCTAAACCCGAAGTGCCTAAACCCACTGTACGCTACCCCAAAGAGCCTAAATCCCCTAAAATTGAACCCTAAAATTAACTCTCCAAACAGGGCATTTGGATGTACCAAGAAAATGAGCAAAACGACGTAGTTTTGCCGCACAATACGGCGCACAACACCTACTGCACAACGCCTCCCCTGGATTCATCATATAATAGCATGTGCCAAAAGTTTAAGGAAACTCTTATTTTCTTTCCATAACTAAGGTAGCAGAAAGCCTTAATGTGATAGACCCCAACTGGGAGTTTTGAAATTTTGCATCTTAAAAACATCTTTTCCTGTAAATGTAAGTATAGTTTGTTGATGTCATTAGGTAGAACTACTTTCTAATCGTATATTAATTATGATTATTGTTGTTGAAGAATAAACTAGATTTAGCATTTTAGCACAAGAAAAATAAAGTTCAAATAAGCCCAATTGACAAAGTTCAAAGATTAAAGATATTTTGAAGTAGATATAAATATCTAATTTCTAAAAGATCTATAATATCTATCTTCTAGAAATTCTACAATATCATTGTTAAATATCTAGATTTTTTGGTGAGAATTTGTTACATCTGTAATTTTAGAATCTACCTCAAAGTTTATCTTATATGAAAATATCTTTGGACTAGACCATTTGATGGAGTAGTATAAATAGGGATGGATTCTAACCATTTTGTACCAAGCCAAAAAAAGAAGGTGTAATATAAATACCCTCCTTCCCCACCCTTGCCTTAATTATTTCTCCCTCCTCCAAAATCTTGTCTAGCTAAACATTAGAAACTCCTACTCTTCCATCAAATGTATCTTAAGATACGCGATACGTATCCCGATACAATTTATACAATGAAAAAAAATGATACACGGTACGTATCCTGATTTGAAAACACTGCTCAAACCAACCTTATTAAATTCTTGGTGAATAGGTTTAACCTCACAACATCCCCCCCCTTAAATCTAATTACCCCACACCGTCTCCTGCCTTTGGCCTAGAGTACCGTCACTTCACCGGTTTCTGCGATATTCACTTGCTCATCCGCTTCTCCAAAACCCACTTGGCATGAGCATTTTGGTGCATTTTCGGAGTCCAACAATGTGGCTACTATCGAAGAACTCACTGGATGGCAGTATGGAAATTTTTGACATATCGAGAAATGAGACCTGGATAGTTATTGTTCTATTATTATTTCAACATGATTTCCTTTTTTTTTTTTGTTGAACTGGAGGGTAATTTTATAGATCAAAAACCTCGCCAGAGGCATCGCTATTACAGATGCTAGTAAGGGAAGGAGGAGGATTAGCCACCCAATCACTTGGGCAACCTCCTTTAAGAAATTGAGTTGCTAACCAATTTGCTGCCCTATTACAATTCCTGGGAATCCAAGAAAAAGAGGCATTGGTTGAACTAACAAGAGACCTAATATCATGGATAACAGCAGCACATTCCCAGGGTGGGACATTTTCCGTTGAACATAGCTTGATGATCCTCTGATTGTCACTCTCAATAGAGGCCAGTTGGTAGTGACTAGCCAAAGCAAGGGAAATTGCTAGTCTAACAACAAGAGCTTCACCTTGGAGGGGTGAAGTTGAGTAGACTTTTGCTATGTGGCCATCTAGAATGTGACCTCTGTTGTTTCTCAAGATAACAACAATTGCAGCATTGGGAGAATTCTTCTGAGTAGCTACATCGCAATTAAACTTAACCTCACCAGGACGAGGTGGCTTCCATCCTGACACCACAACTGTTTGGGGCTCCCTCCCATGAGGCTGAGGATTGATCCTATTATTCTGGAATTCCTTCCAAATAAAACCACCTTTGTTCACTGCCGCTATGGGATCAACTGGGACCGTGTTGAAAACCCAATCATTCCTTCCTTTCCAGATCTGTCAGGCTAAGCAAATGCTCTTACTCATGAATTCATTGCTGTCTATTGCTGAATAAAAATGTTCCATAATCTCGATGGTCCATTTCATGACAGACAAGATCGCATAGGAATCCACTTTGTATGTTAAGTCGCTTCCAAACCAAACTGTTGTCGTCCATCCACAACCAAACAAGAGGTGTTCAACTGACTCTGGTTGGAGGGAACAGATAGGGCAAAGAGGTGAGGGATTACACCTACGACGATGGAGATTCTCTCTGGTGGCCAAAAGGTTGTGACAAGCCTTCCACCAAAAATGCTTCAGCTTTGGAGGGATGTTCAGATTCCATATGAATTTCCAAACCTTGTCCGGAGGTTGGAAGGAAGATGAAGCTTTGGGAGGAAGGATGACCTTGGCATCTTCAAAGGCTACGTGGTACCCTGACTTAACCGAGTAAACACCATTCGGGTTTGGGTGCCAGATCAAGAAGTCCATTATACTAGAATGAGAGATTGGAATAGAGAGGATAGCTTCTGCTTCTTCCTTTGACGCTAGAGCTCTAATTTCCCTTTCCTTCCAAGATTTGGTGTTATGATTGATGACCTCGTGAACAAACTCCACTGGACAATCTGGAGGGCGGCCTGAATGAAGCTTGTAATCTTTAGAGGAGGGAATCCACTTATCATTCCAAAAGTGGATGTTAGAGCCATCACCCACTTGCCATCTAATGCCTTTAAGCAGAATTTCTCTCCCCTGAATAAGGCTAGACCAAGCCCAAGAGGCCTGTCTACCTTTGGGCGCATAAAGAAAGTCAGAATTAGGGAAGTATAGCCCCTTCATAAACTGTCCCCAGAAAGAGTGAGGGTTAATGGTTAGCCTCCACCCCTGTTTGGCAATCATAGCAATGTTGAAGGCTCTGAAATCATGAAATCCAAGGCCTCTCGTAAGCTTGGACTGCGTAGCCTTGGTCCATGAAACCCAATGAATGCCCTTGTTCTCCGGATCCCCTCCCCACCAAAAGTTAGACACATAGGAGTTCAATTTGTCACAGAACTTTTTGGGTAGAACGTACAAAGCAAGCCATTGCGTAGGACGGTATAGCCTGCACCACATGTTTGATCATGATCTCTTTCCCGGCCTGGTTAAGATTTTTTTGCTTCCATCCCTGAAGTTTGTGGAGAGTTCTTTCGAGAAGAAAAGCATAGGCTTCCCCTTTTGATCTGCCCAAGAAAGCTGGAAGCCCCAAGTACTTGACAGATTTGGACAACAGAGGCATCCCAAGAAAATCACTTAGTTCTTTCTTCAGAGCTTCAGGAGCATTAGAGGAGAAGTAAATCCCTGATTTGTTGAAGTTAATGAGCTACCCTGAGGCCATGTTGTAGGTCTCCAGAGTGTTCAGAATGTGGCCGCACTTCAATTTGTTGGCTTTGAGGAAGAGAATTGCGTCATCAGCAAAAAACAGATGGGACAGAATGGGGCATGAGGCCTTAAGTTTGATGCCAGATAGCCTCTGATCACGAATATCCTTCATCAACAGTTTAGATAACACATCAATGACCAGAAGGAACAGATAGGGAGAGAGGGGATCACCTTGGCGAAGGCCTTTAGAGGGGTTAACTGTTGCTCATTTCTCCCCATTGGCCACGATTTGGAATCTGACTGTTGAGACGCATTGCATAACCCAGTGAATCCAGTTGGCGTGAAAACCCATTCTCACCAAGTCTGTCTCTAAGAAATCACATTCAACACGATCATATGCCTTATGGAAATCCAAGTTGATAGCCATAGAAATCTGACCTCCCCTTCTATTGATTTTTCAGGTGATGAAATGCCTCATGAGCAATGAGAATGTTATCTTGAATAAGGCGTCCTGGGACAAACGGATTGTTGAGGAGAGATTATATTGCCAAGGATAGGTTTAAGCCTGTTAGCCAAGATTTTTGTGATGATCTTGAGCCTGAGGTTGCAGAGAGAGATTGGACGAAATTGAGCAAGCGTTTTGGGAGATGGGGTTTTTGGGATAAGAACAAGGTTAGTGGTATTGAATTCCTTTAAAAGGAAACCTGTTTCAAAGAAACTTTTCACATCCATAGTGGTTGTCTCTTTGACAGTGTCCCAGTAACTTTGATAGAAGAAGCCTGGATAAACCGTCAGGGCCTGGGGCCTTCAAATCCCCCAATTGAAACACAGCAGCTTCAATTTCCTCAGTAGAGATGGACCTGATAAGGGAGAGATTCATGGAAGGGGCGATGACCTCCGAGATGGCAGAGAGGGACGCATCCAAGTTCCTATGGGAGCTGTTGTGGAACAAATCAGAATAAAGACTACCCAGATGGTGGTTAATGTCTCCCTCAGAGCTAAGCCAAGAGCCAGATTCATCTTTGAGCCTAATGAGTTGATTCCGCTGCCTTCTTTGGATCATGGAAGCATGGAAAAACGAGGTGTTCCTATCCCCGTATTGGAGCCAACAGATTCTAGAGCGTTGATGATAAAACATCTCTTCTCTATCAAGGAGGAGTTCAATTTCGCTCTTGATTTGCTGCTGAAGAGGCTCAGAGACAGAGGTAGGGCTAGCAGCTTGGACATCAGCAAGTTGGGCTTTAAGAGCTTTTAATTTCACCTTATTGTTTCCAAATTCCATCTGGCTCCAATTCGTCAACTTGCCACTGCTGGCCAAGCTTTTGTGTGAGTTTGAACATTCTTGACCCCGGAGTGTGTTCGTTCCATGAAGAATGTATAATATCCTTGCAGCTGGGATGAGTAGACCACATAGCCTCGAATTTGAAGAGTTTTGGAATCCTTTTAAGAGGGACACAAAGGTTAAGAATGAGAGGACAATGGTCTGACCCCAGAATCACATCATGAAACACTTGGGCTTTGGGATACTTTTTCCGCCAAGCCACATTTGCCATAGCCCTGTCAATGCACTCACGGATATTAGCATCCCCACTTTGGTTGTTGGTCCAAGTAAAAGCGTTGCCTTTGAACTCCAAGTCCATGAGAGCACACTCTGAGATTATGCTTTGGAAATTCGCAATGCGCTTGCTGTTGACTATAGTGCTACCATGTTTATCCCAGACAGAGCTTATTTCATTGAAGTCACCAATACAAAGACTAGGTAATTGGCATTCTTTTGCCATCTTGACAAAGGCCTTCCAAAAGACAGTCATATCACTACTTCTGGGCGGTGCATAAACAAAGTTAGTGGCCTAGACAAAGCTGTGACCGTACACTAGAAGAAATCATAGCCCTAATAATGTTTTTGGATTTTTTGCGAATATCGATATTTACCTCATCAGTCCACCACAGGGCTAAGCCTCCAGATGTGCCCTCTGGATTGACATAGCAGTTATTTGTGAAATGGAGGCTCCTCCGGATTCTCTCAAGCACAGATTGCTTGTTCTTCATCTCCATGAGGAAAACCACCATAGGGCGATGGGTCGAGCACAACCCTTTGAGGATCTGGAATGTCAGGGGTCGCCACAACCCCTGCACATTCCAGCTGAGCATCAACATCGGTCTTGTGGCTGTTTAGGGCCAGCCACCACCGCCACATCAGAGAGCAAGGAGGGTAAATAATCCCCCAAAGGGCCATCAAGTTCCATGGTAGAGGATTGGGATAAAATTTGGACATCAAACAGGTTGAGGTTCTCCAAGACAGGTTTGTTTCTTAACTGGGATGGTTTGGAATTCTTAGGGTTTTTGGTTCGGGGAGAGTATTTGCGGGTAGAGGTGGGTTTGGGGTCATATGTAGGAGAAGTGGGAGGAGAGGGGGTTGGAGCTTCAACCATAGATTTAGGAGTAGGGGCGTAAAGCCTGAGGAGTTTTGAGCTGGGGGTAACATCAGGTTTAGGTTGGGATTTGCGTTTGATTGAGAGAGTTTTGAAAGCACTGGTGATGATAGTATCCGTAGAATTAGAGGTGGGAACTAGTTGGTTGGAGGGGGTGGAGTTGGGTTCCTCTTTGTCAACAGGGTTAAGGCTACTGGGTAAAATAAAGCAAACGGGTTGTGGGTCAAGTTTTTTGGGGCTGTCCAAAGGTTCAGTAACATAGTAGGGAGGGTTATTTGGGCTAGGAGGGTTGAGGTTTAGTGGTTGTAATGGGCTAGAGGAAAGGTTCGAGAGGAAGTGGTTTTGATTTCGGCTGGAAAGGTGAGCGGGAGGGTGCTCCAGAGAAACAAGTGTAATTTGATTGGGTTGGGTCATATTGGGGGGGCTAAGGTTTGTTGTTGGGCTGTGGGAACCACATTGAGAAAACGGGTTCGAATCCGGGTTACTTGGCCCCATCTCAGCAATGGATAAAGATGGTGGCAATAGTGGAGAGGGCATAATCGATACCTGGGGTCAGCTAATTGGTGACACGTGGCGTACTGGCAGTGCCAATCAACCCCAGTGATTTTGTCGGCCTTGTTTCCACTACGTCTGTACGATTTGCTTGGGGGTTAGTATTCACGCCCTCTGCAGTGTTGCGTAGGTTCCACGCTCCACCATTTCTAGGAAGGGAGGGCGGTCGTCGCCGTAGGAGTTCCTCAAGGCGGTTTTTAGCTTGTGAAACTTATTGTGAGAGAGGGGCACCAGGAATGATGGGGTTTTTTTGCTCGTCTTCATTTCTGGTCCATAACCAGAATATTGACCTTCATCTCTCCTGATAAACTTACAAACTTTGTTTTCATGGCCAATCCTTCCGCACGCATAGCAGAAGTCAGAGAGCCTCTCATATTTATACCAAATCCATCGATCTGACCTTGACTCAGTTTTCCGACGGAGCCAAAACCCTATCGGAAGGGGTGAGTCGAGACTGATCTCAACCTTTATCCGAAGGAAGCTTCTATTCAGAAGGAGACCTTCATTGGTGGCCTCTACCGCAAGGAAGTTGTTAAATCGTCGACCAATAGTCTCAGCATTTGCCTTTGTCATTTTATCCAGGGGCAGCCCGTGGACTTGAACCCAAAAGTGGCATCTAGTGAAATCAACATCAGCTACCACGTCACCCTCTTCCAGCGGGTGGAGAACCAGGGTGTTATTCATGATTGACCATGGTCCATCCGCCAGGACTTGTTTCTTATCCTCCTCATCTTCAAGCCGGAAAAGAAACACATTATTGGTCCATGGAACAATAGAAAACTCAAATCTGGTCTTCCAAGCACTTTGAAGGATGTTGGCTACTGCAAGTGTATTCAAGGTTTTGTGGTGAATGATTTTACCACCTCAGTATCACCAGAACCTTCCTCTAGGTCGAGGATATCATTGTCAGCCATGATAGTATGATGGTAATAGGCGAAAAGAGGGAGTAGAGAAGGTGCATATGGAAGAAGTGGGTAATGGTGTTGGGGAAAGAGAAAGGGCTAAGCAGAGGGTTTAATAGGGTGGATTGAAGAGGGTTGAAGCTAAAGGAAAAAAGAATGGTGAAAGGTCTGTGTAAGGGTTGAGGGGTGAGTTAGGGTAGAGGGGAGAGGTGGAGGCGGCAGGGGTAGGTCGGAAAAAAGGGAGGTAAGGGAGTCACACTGAGGACAAACACTCACCAGGAGAGAGAGGCTCTCATTCTAGAGAGAGAATGGTGGGGTGCTAGCTCGGGTGGGAGACCGTAAACTTGGACATTCAACAAGTTTGTTTAGGATCATCAACAAGCATCACAAGACAAGCACCACCATCCTCTTCCTTCAGATCTTGCACGATAGTCAATTACAAAAACTGATCCTTTAGCATCTAAACCAAGCATATTCACAATGACATTCGGCGTTTCCACCTTCCCCTTCCCATGGACATTGCCTAAATACCCTCGCCGTCGCTGGTTGCATGCAGATCTCCAAACAGGTATCACTCGCTGAATATATACGGTTTTCTTCATATCCAATACGGGGTAAGAAGATCTTACCCCCGCCACAGCTCACCCCGTAAGCGACAAGTTCGCCAAGATCCACCTCCTCTAATCTACCTTGCTCCCCTTCATCGATGATGTTGAAAACTTGAGCGTCATTCTCCCCATAAATATGTATTAAGTAGAATCTGGCATCCAACTCACTCTCAGCGATCCAACAAGTAAAAATCTGGCGGATAAGATCTCGTAATGGCGTTCTCCACCGCATCCCTAGTGAAGTCCAACAATAAAAATACAACCCACACTCCAAGTATATCCTAGGGTTGACCAATTTCAACGCCACTGCTCGTGATGCTCTCATGTTGTAGTCAAATTCATGCACGGTCCACCCTTCCCCTCTCCAAATGGCAACGAACACTTCGGGGTACCCTATTTTCCGTATAACTGTGGTGTGTTCTTCCATGTCGGGGGACCCTTGAAATGTCCCACTAATATAAACATTGAAACCCAAGTCAAGCTCAGAGCACACTCTGAGATTATGCTTTGGAAATTCGCAATGCGCTTGCTGTTGACTACAGTGCCACCCTGTTTCTCCCAGACAGAGCTTATTTCATTGAAGTCACCAATACAAAGACTAGGTAATTGGCATTCTTTTGCCATCTTGACAAAGGCCTTCCAAAAGACAGTCCTATCACTACTTCTGGGCGGTGCATAAACAAAGTTAGTGGCCCAGACAAAGCTGTGACCGTAAACTTGCATGAGCTTAACTTGGGTTTCAATGTTTATATCAGTGGGACATTTCAAGGGTCCCCCGACACGGAAGAACACACCACAGTTATACGAAAAATAGGGTACCCCGAAGTGATTGTTGCCATTTGGAGAGGGGAAGGGTGGACTGTGCATGAATTTGACTACAACATGGGAGCATCACGAGCAGTGGCGTTGAAATTGGTCAACCCTAGGATATACTTGGAGTGTGGGTTGTATTTTTATTGTTGGACTTCACTAGGGATGCAGTGGAGAACGCCATTACGAGATCTTATCCGCCAGATTTTTACTTGTTGGATCGCTGAGAGTGAGTTGGATGCCAGATTCTACTTAATACATATTTATGGGGAGAATGACGCTCAAGTTTTCAACATCATCGATGAAGGGGAGCAAGGTAGATTAGAGGAGGTGGATCTTGGTGGACTTGTCGCTTACGGGGTGAGCTGTGGCGGGCGTAAGATCTTCTTACCCCGTATTGGATATGAAGAAAACCGTATATATTCAGCGAGTGATACCTGTTTGGAGATCTGCACACAACGAGCGACGACGTGGGTATTTAGGTAATGCCCATGGGAAGGGGAAGGCGGAAACGTCGAATGTCATTGTGAATATGCTTGGTTTAGATGCTAAAGGATCAGTTTTTGTAATTGACTATCGTGCAAGATCTGAAGGAAGAGGATGGTGGTGCTTGTCTTGTGATGCCTGTTGATGATCCTAAACAAACTTGTTGAATGTCCAATAGTCTAATTTGCCAATATAGATGGGAATTTTCCATTGTTGGTTGTAGTTCTAACACATATTCTCTTTTTAGACCAGTGATGCTTTAAAACACAGTAATGAATTTCACAAGATCTGTTGGCACTGGCGTTCATCGTGTAGGCTTTTCTAAATACTCGTTTCTTTTTTTTTTACAATATGCTGTCTTTTGCAGTTGGAGATGCTTCCGTAAAACGATATTCAGTGACTATGTATATAGCACACGCGAACTATAATTTAATGAATTCCACTCAGCGTTATACTTAACAAATTCCCGAAAAACATAAACCGAGAGCATAATTTTTCAAAGCATTCAGCTGCCATTAGTCAACTACAAATTACCCTTAGTGCATCACAGTGAAAACGGGCAATGGTTTTAGCCTACAAGGAAAGTGATATACACTTTCCAACCAAAACATGCAAACATAGTCATACTACATAGCAAAATTAAAATTCAGCACTGTCCTGAGGATCCTTCCTTTGACTCTTGCGTTGCTTCGTATGCTTCTACACTTTCCAACGCCATTTACACACATGATAGCTAGATGTTCACTTTTCCAGAAATTAGAACTAGTCATAGATTCTTTCGCCTCCATGCCTGTCAAAGATCACTCCTTGTATTTTCCCATTGGGCGAGACCCCAAAAAAGAGGAAGTCAGGCGGTGCTATGTAGTGATCCTCTACAAACCTATTCATGCTCCAATGGCCTAGTTTGCCATCACGGATGGGAACTTTCCACTGGCAATTTCCAGTTGTGACGCAGATAACCTTCAATTCCCCGTCACGAAGAATGTAGTGTAATTTTTCTTCAAATACCTATGCATGAGAAAGAGATCAGTAGAATTAGTTACGATATTTTGGTGAATCTTTATTTTCTCTATTTTCCTCCTCGGGTATGCCCCTTGTAGGTTGTATATTCGGTTAGCCTTCTTCTATTTCAAGCTAATTTACCCCCAAAAAAATATTTTGGTGAAGTGGTTGTGAGAGGGAGAAGATAGTTATTCATATAGAGGCACCTCTGTTAGAGCAACAGTGGTCTGAAATACACATCCAAATTGTAGTGCTTGATAGGATCTTTGCATCAGCGAGGGCACGCACGAGGTTGATGTTATATCTGAAAATATATTGAATTAAAATTATAAATATAGTTTGAATACAGTAAAGGATTCATTGACATGAATCTCTGTAAAAGGGCATGAAAGCAACTCACAGGGAGGGTAAAGCACTTGGTATAGTATGCTGGGGTTGGTGTTCCAGGTTCGCGTAATTCTCTCAAGATTGTTGTTTAATACAGTGACATCAAGTACCACTGTTTGTGACAGCCATATACAATCTTATACCCTGGCTTAACCCCATGATCTTCCAAGAAAGTGGACCAGTTGTCCCTTGGGTTATGGTTAATCACATGTATTGGGTTATGGTTAATCACATGTATTGGCCAAACTTTAGAACCATTTTTAAGAGTATCCAAAAAACTGAGAGGTTCTTGCATAAAGAAGCGCTTGAATCCTAAAGGAACGCCTGCATAAGTCACCGAGAAAATGGTTGTTTTATTAAGTGGTAATCTGAAATCATATAAATGCAAAGTCTAGTAAAACTGGAAGGGTATGGAAGGTTACCGTTAGTTCGTAAGGATTGGGTTCAGGTATCTCCTTAACAAACCAAGATTGTTCGACCCCTATAAAGTTGTTATCAGCTAATTGCATTGGTAGAGGATTATATGCAAGGATTTTAAATTGAAAATTCTGAGGACAGGGGTGCTCACCTAAGTCACTGTGAAGCAAGAACGAGTAATAGATCACTGCTCCCGCTCAAGAGTATCTCCCATTGGGTAAATGTCCGCATATTTTGTGACAAAGGTAGGCTAGCATCTGTAGATCAACCGGCCTGTTCCCGCATCCATAGAGACAGCTGCAGTTTCTGATTTTCCAGTGGAAGTACGCAGGTAGAATACACCACTGTTTGCGAACAAAAGGATCAATATCCCGTACTTGTCTGCAACATATCAGAAGTTGGTGATTAGGATATTATACTGCATTATATTGTACTGCAATGTACATTTTAAATAGCGTGTTACTTTCTGTTCTTCCTGCAGTTGTCTAAGTTGTGGTGTCATTATTTCGATGTTATAGTGAATTTATAAGTATATAAGTTTATAGGAGCAGGCATCTGTTTAGGCATAAAATATGGAGTAGTAGAATATATAAAAACCAATGACCATTTCGGGAAAGTTTTCATATATCATAATTTGTTTAGGCATAAAATACGAGGCATGTCACTATGGAAATCTATCTAGTGTTCTTTTGGTCTTTCATAACATGAAAATGAGTAAGGAGGAAGGTTGTTGGCTGTTCTTGTAACCATAAATTATGTCCCAAAAAAAAAACCTATTTTGTTAGATAAATTGTGAAGTAAATTACTGAAGAATGCCCCTGTGGATCTGAAATCGAAAGACTGCCTCTATTATTTTCTCAAATAAATAGAAAAACGAAGAATCTGTAATAGCAACTCAAAAATCGAAATGAATGGAAGCAGTAAAGTATACCTTAAGCTTTTGTGCAATTAAAAAAGCAGACATAAGTTAAAGACATAAGCTAAAGACATAAGTAAAATTGCTGAGATGGAAGCCCTTAATAAGGCAAAGGATGTTCATAATCACTAATTGCTTGTATTGGTTTTGTTTAGGAGGTTGTTTCAGGTGTTTTTTGTGGTGTTGGCTTTTGGCTTGTGAGGGTTTTTGCTTGTGGGTAGGTTTGGGGGGTTTGGTGCTCTTTGGCTGTTCTGATTGTTTGATTGTCTTCTTGACAGTCTTCCAATCTTTTGGGTCTCGAGAGGCTTTTTGGTCTTCTCTTGCCCCTTTTAATCTTGTATCTTTCGATATTTGATTAATAAAATCTTTTTTGCCGTGCAAAAAAAAAGCTAAAGACATAAGTTTTAAGGTAAAGATATAATTTTTTTTCAGTTCAAAAAAGATATAATTTTTTGGGCATCTAAAAAGGCAGAGCATGGGCTTTTACAACTACTACTGCCTTCCTCGATCCACTGAAATTTTGAGTAGGTAAAAAGGAGGCCACAAGAGCATCTATAGTCTTGTTGCTTACTGTAAAAGTAAGTTTTGTTGAAGGATTAAGGGCATTAATTAAAAAGAGTTTTGCCTTTAGATGGATTGATATTTCTAAGCAGTACAATGGGACAATTTTCTTTAAGGACGAGACGATGGGCTGGCATTCCTGGGGGTGAGACCGAATTTTAGAAATCAATATATAATCCTTGGTGGTTAAGATCTGTGGTTTCGTTGAAGCTCAATATATTTCCTCTTTTCCTGGGAATTTCTGTTGACTCCACTTGAGGAAAGTGGAGCTCCTCCTTCAACAAATTTCTAAGCCATATAGCTTGACAAACACAAGACGTTGCTGCAACATATTCGGCTTCACAAGTAGAGAGTGTAACAATAGGTTGCCTCTTTGAACTCCATGCAAATGCCGTCTCTCCCATGAAAAATACAAACCCAGTTGTACTTTATCTATCATCCAAATTTCCGGCCCAGTCACTCTCACAATAACCCACAAGCTTCGAATCTTTAGAAAAAGAATAAATCAACCCAAAATCAAGAGTACCTTTAGGATAACACGGTATCCTCTTTGCCGCTTTGAAATGAGTCATGGTAGGAGATTTCATATAACGACTCACGAGTCCAATACCAAAAAGAATATCCAGCTGGTTGCATGTAAGAAACCTCAAACTCCCAATAAGACTCTTGAATAGAGTAGAATCCACCTTCTCACCATGTTCAAATTTTGACAATTTTATTCCAACTTCAAATGGGCGTGCCCACCGCCTTGTAATCTTCCATCTTAAACTTTTTGAGAATTTCCTTAGCATAACTTTCTTGAGATATAAAAATACCTCCATTCATTTGCTTCACTTCAATGTCAAGGAAGTATGCCATGAGCCCAATATCCGTCATCTCAAATTCCGTATAGCCATTACTTTCTTCAATTCTTCAAACATCTTGGGATTATTTCCTTGTCTTTGTTTGTATTCTTTGGC
Source organism: Vaccinium myrtillus (assembly GCA_016920895.1). Classification (NCBI taxonomy): domain Eukaryota; kingdom Viridiplantae; phylum Streptophyta; class Magnoliopsida; order Ericales; family Ericaceae; genus Vaccinium; species Vaccinium myrtillus. The sequence continues at coordinate 3,260,489 of CM029277.1, read as the reverse complement.
GACCAAACTTTAGTAAAGATTGATTTATTACTTAAGATGTTATACACGTAACAATCACATTCTAGAAATACAGAAAAGTGCTGAACAAAGAATTTTTTTTTTTGAACTGGAAGACATTTAATTTCATTAATGAAGGCCCGAAAGCCAAGCCATTCGGCAATTACAAGATTCCAAACAAATATGGAAGAGAAACCGATACTAAACAGACTCGGGCACGAGCACACCACAAAAGCCACGACGGGCCTGGGGCTCTAAGACTCATACTGCAGAGCAGGCGCAGATCCATAAGAGGGTCGATGCTTAGGGTCCTGCCCAAGGCTGAAAAGTAAGCTATGGTTCAATCCAAATCAAAGAGAGCCCATATGGAATCAACACTACTTCCTCAACACTACTTCCTGGAAATTAAAACCGACTATACAAAAGGAGAATAACAAAGCACAAAAAACCAACTGGATTGAGCCTAATAGAAACTGAGTCATCTCACTGAGTTGTCTCGCAAGGCACTGAGTTCCACCAAGTAATCCAAACCAGCTGCTTCTCCAGTTGAAAACCCAGATCTGGAGCCGCCGCCTCGGAACACCAGAACCATTATTCGCTGGAGGGGCCCGGGCCGCCCTAACGTCACCACCGAGTCAACCCAACCCCAAAACAAGGCAGGGGAACGGCCATGGAGCGAGAAGGTGGAGGAAGAGACGAGGGGATGGCGTGGAGGAACTAAGACGGAGGCGAGTGAGAGATAGATCTGACTTGTACAGGAGGCATGGCGGCGCGGTGGTGGGGCTAGGGCGGTGGGAAGGAGGGGCGGGGGGGAGGTGGAGCCACGAGGGGGCGGACCCCCAAATAGGCCGATATGAAGAGAGGGGGTAGTGGTAGTGATGGAGATGGATATCAGGAGGGAGTGGTGGAAGGATTGATGGAGAAGAAGGGCGGCTGACTAGGAGAAAACCCTAGAGAAAAACTCTCTTGTTAAGAGAGAGAAGCTCTCAAAGAGAGAAACTCTCAAATCAAATAACGTCTCCTGAACAAAGATTATGTGCTTTAGCTTACAGAGTACATGTTTCGTCATGTTTTTAGAGCGCACAAGTTGGGATGTACCCAAAGAATGTAAAAATTGTTACTCTGCCCTTAAAAAAAAGAGATCTTAATGCAGTCATGTAGTGTCTAAAATTATGAATCCAAATTTCGCAGTCGACACGCTGTAGAAGTGTCAAATTTGCTATTAGGAATGTCAGAGACACTGAAATGTTTCCGTCATGAAATGTCTGCAGCTCTGTGCTTCTTAGTTTGATTAAACCACACTTTGATTTTGTGTACCTGTAAGATGGAGAGGATCTAGGGATACAATACAAAGTACAAACCACAGTACTCATGGTGAGGCCGCTACTATTATTCGTCATTCTTACGACATGGGGAGGGAAGAATATTAATTTGATTGACCGGTTAAAGAACATAGAATATTGTAACTATTACAATCAATATTTCACCCATCCGTCTCAATAAAATGTGTGGTAGTCATTCAACCCCCCTACCCAAAACTATCTAAATCTAATTATAGTATGTTAATTATGATTCCACAATGGTTACCAATACCATCAAGGCATCAACCAAATAGAGAAAGCCCAATCAATATGGCTACTATAAATATTAAATTTTTTATTTCGGCAATAAATGGATGATGACCCCCTTTTTCCTTGAGAGATTTCCTTTGGATTCACATAATGCATATCCAAGTCTTATATTTTGGGTACGAATTCACATCTCATCTTATTGTCAAGTAAATTCCTTTTAAGCGTACATTATAAAAATCATCGATCATTCATCTTGTTGGATTTTTATACTAATTTTTGTTGAACTTTCCTCCCCCCCTCAAAAAAAAAAAAAAAATAGAAGCCCCAACGAATCTATTAGGATGTCAAAAATACTCCGGGTCGTCCGTATTCATGAAATCTTGAGTTCAAGCTGGTAACTTTTCTTTCTCTAATCATGTAATAATATCCTTTTAATTAGTGAAATTCTGATGCTGAGTTTGTCAAAAGATTTTAGCAACCCAGTTGCTAAAATTAACCATGATTTTAGCAAATGAGTTCACCGGTGTTAAAATCATGGTTGATTTTGTGAAAAACTTAGCCTGAATAGGACCGACCTTAAGTTGACTCTTTTTTTTGATTGGCAAAAGTCAGTGTTGTAGAATAATTAGATTGGCAAATGCATTGGAAGAGAAGTTAAAACTCTTGACTTCATTTCTCCTGAGACCTCAGTGCACTGTTAATGCCATTGAACTAAATGTCTCTCCGCAGTTAGAAAGTTGAGGGTCACAAAATAGTCAAACCAAATTTGCTTTCCCTCACTCCCAGCTCTAAAGATGGAGAAAAACATAGGTGTCGGCTGGATATTACGTGGCGGTACAAGTGTGCATCTTGGTCGTTTAAAAGTATTTTGGACGATCCGGATTTGAGAGAGAGAGGGAGAGAGGGAGGGGGGGATCTAGACTATTTTGGACCGTCGAGATGCGCGCACGGGTACCACATGTGCGGTACCCTTTTGCCCCCAAAATTTTATCCTAAAGATGATAAACTAGCATACTAAAGATAGAGCAAGTCAACTTCATACCTCAAACTATTGTACTCAAAATACGGTGAGTGAGATATGTAGAGGTCAGGCTTACAGAGGTGGTCTATTATTTGGTGAATTCCCAATTTGGTCTGTTCCTATTACCGTGTACCTTTATTCATGGCTCATCAACTTTAGTATATTGTTGGCGCTGTGATTAATTAGGCATATGAATCCATCATGTTCTTAAGTACTCCCTTAATCGAATCAATTTGTTCTTGGAAATTCTTTTGAAGCTCGTTAACTTTTTAAAGTCCGAATAAGCTACTATTTGGCTCGTTTGGATAGCTATATAAAACTTTAAGCTAGTAGGGATTGGCTCTTGTACAGTTTGATTAAACCTAGTTTGAGATCGACTTGTCTTATAAATAAACTAAGCTCAATCCATTCGCCTCGTTTATCACCCTAAACCCGGATAGATGTCAAAAAGTAATTTCATGATAAAAAGAAGGGTTTTCTTTTCTGAGGTCTAAAGACTCCGAACCTTCCATTATTTACAGAGTTAGTTACAGCTAACCATTTCCTCATTCGGGCCATGCTGGCACGGCACGGCCCGTTTGACACCTCTAGACACGGCACGACACAAGTCAAACGATTAAGCGGGCCGGCACGGCACGACACGATTAAGTAAGCGGGTCGGCACGGCACGACACAATTAAGTAAATGGGCACGACACGGCACGACACGAGTCAAACGATTATGCGGGTTGGCACGACACGATTAAGTAAGCGGGCCGGCACGACACGACTGATTAAGTAAATGGGCCGGCACGGCACGGCACGAATAAAGAAAAATGGGCACGGCACGGCACGGCATGGAACGATTAAGTAAACGGGTACGGCACAGCACGGAGCACGGTTGGCACAGAAGAAAAGCGGCACGGCACGGCAAACCATTTCCTCATTTGCGCGCTCTTTTTCTCCTGTACTCTGTCATCTCCCCTCTATGAACTCTTAAACCCCAAATCCTCTCTCTCTCTCTAGCATAGTTGAGATGGCTGTTAGTAGCAGTAGTGGTACAACAAGGGAGCTTGATCAGACGCCAACATGGGCTGTTGCTGGGGTCTGTTTGGTCATCATCATCATCTCCATTGCCTTGGAAAAAGTTCTCCACAAAGTTGGAATGGTATTTATGATCATTCAATTGCTTAAACCCACATAAGAATTCAGCTATTTGTGCTTGAAAGTCGAAATCTTTTCTGTAAAAAATGAGTCTATTCTCAGTTTAGGATAAAATCGTAAGCCCTGTTCTTTTCCGGATGGCTTTTCTTGGTTTTTATTTTTTATTTTTTTATTCCTCCTTGTTTTTTTATGAGTTGATGTTTTTCCTGTTGTAGGCTAGAAAAAATTTCTAAATTGAATTGGGGTTATTAATAGAGGACAAGCTCAGTTTTTCTCTGGAGCTCTTTTTTCTTTTTATTTTACTTTATTGAGTTAATACGACTTTTTTTCCTTTTTAATTAGGGGAAAAAAAATTAGGAAATCATGTTTAGTTGTTGTTCTCATAATGGATTTTGTAGTTTTGTTTTGGAGATTGTTTTTGAAAGAAAAATTAGTCATTTTTTTTATCTTGTTCATTTCTTAGAGAAATGGTTTTCCAGAATTTGGAAATAAATTTCCAATGTTTTCTTGAAAATGGTTCTTTTCCAGAAAAATACCCAGAAAGTGAGTTTCAAAATCTGTCAACCAATCAAAATTTTCTATTTTTCCTGATAATAAAATAGAAACCAGAAAACAAAACGATACCAAAGAGAAATTTTTATCTTTCAAGCAAGTTTCTTACTTTCAAGCAGTGAGTTGGTTATCCTTTTGTATGGCTTCTTGGTATATTTTGTAAGAGCATCCTCATCTGGTATTGTAAAACACTGTTTTTGACAAATTGTTGAGCCAAACCCCCCAAAAATCAGCCTCTCTACTTTCCCTCAACAAATTGTTTTTGCTACAGTAACACTACTTCCCCAACGAATCACTGTTCACGGGACAAACCTTTTTTTATTGTTTTTGCCGGTGGGGCTCGATGGGGACGGGTGGGGCTTGATGGGGACGGGGGAGAGAGAGGATCACGTGGAGAGGGAGGAGAGAATTGAAGGCTGACGCGTGGGCATCCGAATAGTGATTTGGACAAAAGTCCTGGCATCCGCAACTCCCAAGGTGGGGAGTGTAGCTTTTTAGGGGAAATGTATTTTTTTAAATAGATTTGAGGGGGAATAGTTTAATATAGTAAAGTTTGGATAGAGAGTCTGATTTTTTGAGTTTTTGATAAAGTGGCTTGCTAAATTGTAAAAGGTGTTTTTGTGGTTAAATTTGGTCCAAAATTTGTTGATGCTGATGAGGATGCTCTAAGAGCATCCTCATCAACCTCTTTACTTTGGCCAAATAGGTATTTTGTTGAGTCAAAGTGGAAAAAACATCCCAAAATCAGCCTCAATAAATATTTGGCTAATTTGCAAAATTTATAGTTTTGCTACAGTAACTCGGTATTTGGGTAGTGATACTGTTCACAGGCTACCGAGTAGTTTAATGGTTTCTCTTCCCTGACGTCTTTTCCTCTCTCTCCGTGTCTCCCCAGGCAGCCCCACTCACTCTCTCCCTCTCTCTCTTTCAGAACACGTGGCGGATTGTAAGTGCAGGGGAGGATATTTTAATGACTAAAAGTGGGGGGTTCCATCCACTTCCGTATGCCATTCCCCAGGCGGGGAGAAACTTTTGGGGGGGATTTTTATTTTATTTTTTTGTATAGATTTGAGGGGAATAGTTTAATATAGTAAAGTTAAAATAGAGAGTCTGATTTTGTGAATTTTTGGATAAGTGGCTTGCTAATTTATAAAATGTGTTTTTGAGGTTAAATTTGGTGTTTTTTTTTGTTGAGTCTGATGAGGATGCCCTTAGCCTGTTAATTGCCTTGCTTTCAAATTTATCCAATGTTCTGATTTTATTTGTCTATATGCTTAATTCAATCAGTAGCTGAATTTGTTGGTTTTAGTTTCTTGGATTCTTCTATTTAACAAAAAAAAAAATGTTCTAATGTAAAAATCTTATTTCAGTGGTTCACAAAAAGGCACAAGAAAGCTCTATTTCAAGCTCTAGAGAAGGTTAAAGCTGGTAAACTCCATAACTTGTTCACACTTATGACTCTACTTTTCAAACTTTGTTTCCATATTTTGTTTATTTTTGTTCAAATTTTCTAGTTGGGATTGTCTAAACCTGGAAGATGATTTACTTTTGATTATTGCAGAGTTGATGGTTCTTGGTTTCATTTCGCTACTCCTGACATTTAGTCAGTATTACGTTGCGCAAATATGTATTCCCTATAAGATCGCGAACACTATGTTGCCGTGTCCCGCGAGGGACAAAATCGGTACTGAGGGAAGGAGGCTTTTATGGTTTGAACACAGAGTCTTAGCTGCTGGTGGCTATGGTACTGCATGCAAGGCTGTAAGTGTTCCCTAATATTGCGGTAATAGTTGAGAAGTAGTAGTAGTAGTAAAGAATGACAAGTGATGATAATTTATGGGCATCTTTCTAGATGCCTTTTTCATTTTTGCCTTTTGCCTTTCCCCATCGACTCATTTTCATCCAAGGCCATCAACACGTACCAAAACCAAGTCTAAAATTTTACAGAGTTAGTTACAGCTAACCATTTCCTCATTCGGGTCATGCTGGCACGGCACGGCCCGTTTGACACCTCTAGACACAGCACGACACGAGTCAAACGATTAAGCGGGCCGGCACGACACGATTAAGTAAATGGGCACGACACGAGTCAAACGATTAAGCGGGTCGGCACGACACGATTAAGTAAGCGGGCTGGCACGGCACGACTGATTAAGTAAATGGGCAGGCACGGCACGACACGAATAAAGAAAAATAGCACGGCACAACACGACTAAAAATGGGCACGACATGACATGGCACGATTAAGTAAATGGGCACGGAGCACGGTTGAGACGGAAGAAAAACGGCACGGCACGGCACGGCGGGCACGTTTGGCACCTCTAATGGGACCACGCTAATTAATGATTTGCTTTTGTTTCCTTAATTTCTTAAGTTCCAAGTTTTAGGTGGACTATCACTTCTTAGATGTGGAATGGAGTTGAATTTTTGTTTCTCTAAGTGTGTTTAATTGTGTATATATGCATCTTTTGATAGTTATGGACTTATGGTATAGTTTCAATCGGTTATGAATTGATTTGACAATCTAGGTAAGTTGTGTTTATCACCACAAGCTTCGAATCTTTAGAAAAAGAATAAATCAAAACAAAATCAAGAGTACCTTTAGGATAACACGGTATCCTCTTTGCCGCTTTGAAATGAGTCATGGTAGGAGATTTCATATAACGACTCACGAGTCCAACACCAAAAAGAATATCCAGCTGGGTGCATGTAAGATACCTCAAACTCCCAACAAGACTCTTGAATAGAGTAGAATCCACCTTCTCACCATGTTCAAATTTTGACAATTTTATTCCAACTTCAAATGGGCGTGCCCACCGCCTTGCAATCTTCCATCTTAAACTTTTTGAGAATTTCCATCTTAAACTTTTTGATTAACTTAGACATTCTAATAGCAACGACCACCTCCAGCCCTTTTAGTCATGTAGTGTCTAAAATTATGAATCCAAATTTCGCAGTTGACACGCTGTAGAAGTGTCAATTTGCTATTAGGAATGTCAGAGACACTGAAATGTTTCCGTCATGAAATGTCTGCAGCTCTGTGCTTCTTAGTTTGATTAAACCACACTTTGATTTTGTGTACCTGTAAGATGGAGGGGATCTAGGGATACAATACAAAGTACAAACCACAGTACTCATGGTGAGGCCGCTACTATTATTCGTCATTCTTAATCTATTATGACATTTATTCGTCATTCTTAATCTATTATGACATGGGGATGGGAGAATATTAATTTGATTGACCGGTTAAAGAACATAGAATATTGTAACTATTACAATCAATATTTCACCTCCGTCTCAATAAAATGTGTGGTAGTCATCTAAATCTAATTATAGTATGTTAATTATGATTCCACAATGGTTACCATCAACCAAATAGAGAAAGCCCAATCAATATGGCTACTATAAATATTAAAATTTTTATTTCGGCAATAAATGGATGATGACCCCCTTGTTCCTTGAGAGATTTCCTTTGGATTCACATAATGCATATCCAAGTCTTATATTTTGGGTACGAATTCACATCTCATCTTATTGTCAAGTAAATTCCTTTTAAGCATACATTATAAAAATCATCGATCATTCTTTTTGTTGGATTTTTATACTAATTTTTGTGGAATTTTTCTACTAAAAAAAATTAGAAGCGCCAACGGATCTATTAAGATGTCAAAAATACTCAGGGTCGTCCGTATTAATTTGATTGACCGGTTATTTATCATCAACCAAATAGAGAAAGCCTGAACAATATGGCTACATTATTTATTAAAAATTTCATTTTGGCAATAAATGGATGATGACTCCTTGTTCGTTGAGAGTGATTTACTTTGGATTCACATAATGCATATCCAAGTCTTATATTTTGGGTACGAATTCACATCTCATTTTATTGTCAAGTAAATTCCTTTTAAGCGTACATTATAAAAATCATCGATCATTCATCTTGTTGGATTTTTATACTAATTTTTGTATAGAATGTCAAAAACTCCGGGTCGATGTTGGCCGGATAACCTAACCAAATAGAAGCCCAACGAATCTATTAGGATGTCAAAAACTCCAGGTCGTCCGTATTCATGAAATCTTGAGTTCAAGCTGGTAACTTTTCTTTCTCTAATCACGTAATCATATCCTTTTAATTAGTGAAATTCGGATGCTGAGTTTTTCGAAAGATTTTAGCAACCCAGTTGCTAAAATCATGGTTGATTTTGTGAAAAACTTAGCCTGAATAGGACCGACCTTAAGTTGACTCTTTTTTTTTTTATTGGCAAAAGTCAGTGTTGTAGAATAATTAGATTGGCAAATGCATTGGAAGAGAAGTTAAAACTCTCGACTTCATTTCTCGTGAGACCTCAGTGCACTCTTAATGCCATTGAACTAAATGTCTCTCCGCAGTTAGAAAGTTGAGGGTCACAAAATAGTCAAACCAAATTTGCTTTCCCTCACTCCCAACTCTAAAGATGGAGAAAAACATGGGTGTCGGCTGGATATTACGTGGCGGTACAAGTGTGCATCTTGGTCGTTTAAATGTATTTTGGACGATCCGGATTTGAGAGAGAGAGGGAGAGAGGGAGGGGGGGATCTAGACTATTTTGGACCGTCGAGATGCGCGCACGGGTACCACATGTGCGGTACCCTTTTTTTGGACGATCCGGATTTGAGAGAGAGAGGGAGAGAGGGAGGGGGGGGATCTAGACTATTTTGGACCGTCGAGATGCGCGCACGGGTACCACATGTGCGGTACCCTTTTGCCCCCAAAATTTTACCCTAAAGATGATAAACTAGCATACTAAAGATAGAGCAAGTCAACGTCATACCTCATACTATTGTACTCAAAATACGGTGAGTGAGATATGTAGAGGTCAGGCTTACAGAGGTGGTCTATTATTTGGTGAATTCCCAATTTGGTCTGTTCCTATTACCGTGTACCTTTATTCATGGCTCATCAACTTTAGTAGATTGGAGGCGCTGTGATTAATTAGGCATATGAATCCATCATGTTCTTAAGTACTCCCTTAATCGAATCAATTTCATGATAAAAAGAAGGGTTTTCTTTTCTGAGGTCTAAAACCTTCCATTATTTACAAAGTTAGTTACAGCTAACCATTTCCTCATTCGGGCCATGCTGGCACGGCACGACCCGTTTGACACTTCTAGACACGGCACGACACGAGTCAAACGATTAAGCGGGCCGGCACGACACGATTAAGTAAGCGGGTCGGCACGGCACGACAAGATTAAGTAAATGGGCACGACACGGCACGACACGAGTCAAACGATTAAAGCGGGTCAGCACGACACGATTAAGTAAGCGGGCCGGCACGGCACGACTGATTGAGTAAATGGGCCGGCACGGCACGGCACGAATAAAGAATAATGGCACGGCACGACTAAAAAAGGGCACGGCACGGCATGGTACGGAGCACGGTTGGCACGGAAGAAAAGCGGCACGGCGGGCACGTTTGACACCTCTAATGGGACCACGCTAATTAATGATTTGCTTTTGTTTCCTTAATTTCTTAAGTTCCAAGTTTTAGGTGGACTATCACTTCTTAGATGTGGAATGGAGTTGAATTTTTGTTTCTCAAGTGTGTTTAATTGTGTATATATGCATCTTTTGATAGTTATGGACTTATGGTATAGTTTCAATCGGTTATGAATTGATTTGACAATCTAGGTAAGTTGTGTTTCTCACATTAATAATTGTAATTATGCTTAGTAGGTCTATTGCTTGTCAGGTATGTGTATTACGCATATCATTTTGGTTTTGGATTTGTCAACACCACTTATTTGATTTATTTTCCCTACATTAGAATCTTGCATTGTGGAAGTCAAAATATGTCCAGCTGGATGGCCTATTAGCAATGAAACCAAAGTTCTCTTTCAAAATTTGGATTATGGAGAGGGAATCCTAGAATTCCGTCTCTTTTTTGGGTTTGGAAAAGTTTGGATTTTCAAGAGCGGGAATCTTATGATATGTTGGGAATCTCTTGTGATAATCGGATGCGGGGTTGCTAGCCTTTGCACAGCAGTTGCAGCGCACAATCACAGCCGTCCACAAGTGTTTTTAACGGTTCAGATTAAAAACAAATTGTTCGCGCGGACAATTCTTCTCTTTTGTTTGAAATCTAAGCCGTTCATCCAAGCAACGGATGACCCGGATTGCGCGCAACAGCTACTGTGCAGAGGCTGCAGCAACCCCAGGTCCTGTGATAATCATCCTCGTCTTTTGAGGTTTTGGGTTACTTATAAGAAAACTCATTTAGTTGATGAAAGTCTAAACTTGTCTTTAAGGAACTTTTTGGAAAAGAGCTCATATTTATAAAAACTCCATGCTTTGAAATTTTCAAAAACTAGGTTTGCTAAAAAAAAAAATTACGATATGAAAACAATAGGGGCCTCTTTGAGTTTGTGTGTTATCAATGTACCATTAACCTGATTTTGTTTGCTCACGTTCAACTTGGGAAGCCCAACGAAATGAATATTCTAATTAAATCATGGACCTGAAAGTGTATACGTTTTTGCGCACAAAGTTACCTCATGAATTCTGGCCCGTTTAGTACTAGTATTGATTTTCTCTGTCTTTGTATAATTGTCCATTTTACAATTATTCCGGCGTAAATCGAGAAACAGGACCATGATGTGTGGCCTTAGTGTGCACACCAGGGCCACACACCAGCACCCCGTAAATCATGCCCTGATGAGTTGATGGAAAAGTACGTCTTGTACATATACTAATTGGAACACAAGACATTGTTTTGTTTGGTTACATGAGTGAAATCAAGTGGTGTTATTACTTTTTAATGAAGAATCTCAAAGTCCTATCATAAAACGACTATGGTTAATCAGATATCGGATGTCCAGACAAATTTACTTGCATGATTAAGAGGTATACATTTCACCTAATTTCATTTGTCATATTAATTTGATTGACCGGTTAAAGAACATAGAATATTGTAACTATTACAATCAATATTTCACCCGTCCATCTCAATAAAATGTGTGGTAGTCATTCAACCCCCCTACCCAAAACTATCTAAATCTAATTATAGTATGTCAATTATGATTCCACAATGGTTACCATAAACCAAATAGAGAAAGCCTGATCAATATGGCTACAATATTTATTAAAAATTTCATTTTGGCAATATATGGACGGTGACCCCTTGTTCCTTGAGAGTGATTTCTGGACATAATGCATATGCAAGGTTTATTGTCAAGTAAATTCCGTTTAAGCATCTATATTATAAAAATCATCGATCTTTCATCTTGTTGGATTTTTATACAAATTTTTTGTTGAATTTTTCTAATAAAAAGATAGAAGCCCCAAAGAATCTATTAGGATGTAAAAAATACTCAAGGTCGTCCGTATTCATGATCATGAAATCTTGAGTTCAGGTTGGTAATTTTCCTTTCTCTAATCTTGCAATAATATCCTTTTAATTAGTGAAATTCTGAATATGACCGATCTTAAGTTGACTCCTTTTTTTGATTGGCAAAAGTGATCAGTGTTACAAAATAATTAGATTAGCAAATACATTGGGAGAAAAGTTGAACTCTTGAGACCTTAGCGCACTCTTAATGCCGCTGAACCAAATATCTGTCGGCAGTTTCTAACTTGAGTTGAGGGTCACAATAATAGTCAAATAAAATTTGCTTCCCAGCTCTAAAGATGGAGAAAAACTGGACGCGGTGGCTCTACTGAGCGTTATGTTCGGCAGGCCTTGCCAAGCACAACGCTCAACAGGTTCCCTTAGTTCGGAAAAAACTTGGGTGTCGGCTGGGTACCACGTGGCGTTACTCAGCGCGCATCTCGGCCATTCAAAAGCGTTTGGATGGTCCGGGTTTTAGATAGAGAAAGAGGAGAGAGGGAGGGAGAAATCTGTGCCGTTCAAGCTTACAGAGGTGAGTGAGAGATGTAGAGGTCAAGCTTACAGAAGTGGTCTATTATTTGGTGAGTAGTTCCCAATTTGGTCTGTTCCTGGTACCGTGTACCTTTATTCATGGCTCATCAACTTTAGTAGATGAGGGGGCGCTGTGATTATATTGTCCAATTTTAGTACAAAAACACACACAAACAAAAGTAATTAGGCATATGAATCCATCATGCATGTTCTTAAGTACATTCTTGATTAATGATGCGGAGCGGGTCGAGTTAATATTTCTCGAGCGTTAAGACGGTTCTCGGCCCAAAAGGCACCAGTAGACTTACAACCCGATGTTGGTGAAAAGCTTCAAAAAGCTTAGGGTTGATTCGGAACAGGCCACAAATTAACACCCATCGCTACGCCCGACGTTTTTCAAGATCAATGTGCGCAAGCAGAATTTTGAAAGTTCTTTTGAAGTTAGTAGGGATCGGCTCTTGTATAATTTGATTAAAACTAGTTTGAGATCGACTTGTCTCATAAAATAACTAAAGCTCAATTCATTCGCCTCATTTATCACCCTAAATCCTGATAGATGTCAAAAAATAATTTCATGATAAAAAAGAAGGGTTTTTTTTCTTTCCCTGAGGTCCGAAGACTCCAAACCTTCCATTTTTATAGTAGTTAGTTACAGCAAACCATTTCCTCATTTGCGCGCTCTTTTTCTCCTGTACTCTGTCATCTCCCCTCTATGAACTCTTAAACCCCAAATCCTCTCTCTCTCTCTCTCTCTCTCTCTCTCTAGCATAGTTGAGATGGCTGTTAGTAGCAGTAGTGGTACAACAAGGGAGCTTGATCAGACGCCAACATGGGCTGTTGCTGGGGTCTGTTTGGTCATCATCATCATCTCCATTGCCTTGGAAAAAGTTCTCCACAAAGTTGGAATGGTATTTATGATCATTCAATTGCTTAAACCCACATAAGAATTCAGCTATTTGTGCTTGAAAGTCGAAATCTTTTTTGTAAAAAATGAGTCTATTCTCAGTTTAGGATAAAATCGTAAGCCCTGTTCTTTTCCGGATGGCTTTTCTTGGTTTTTATTTTTTATTTTTTTATTCCTCCTTGTTTTCATCCGAAAATCATTAATATGCTTTATGAGTTGATGTTTTTCCTGTTGTAGGCTAGAAAAATTTTCTAAATTGAATTGGGGTTATTAATAGAGGACAAGCTTAGTTTTTCTCTGGAGCTCTTTTTTTCTTTTTATTTTACTTTATTGAGTTAATACGACTTTTTTTCCTTTTTAATTAGGGGAAAAAAATTAGGAAATCATGTTTAGTTGTTGTTCTCATAATGGATTTTGCAGTTTTGTTTTGGAGACTGTTTTTGAAAGAAAAATTAGTCATTTTTTTTTATCTTGTTCATTTCTTAGAGAAATGGTTTTCCAAAATTTGGAAATAAATTTCCAATGTTTTCTTGAAAATGGTTCTTTTCCAGAAAAATACCCAGAAAGTGAGTTTCAAAATCTGTCACCAATCAAAAGTTTCTGTTTTTCCTGATAATAAAATAGAAACCAGAAAACAAAACGATACCAAAGAGAGAAATTTTTATCTTTCAAGCAAGTTTCTTACTTTCAAGTAGTGAGTTGGTTATCCTTTTGTATGGCTTCTTGGTATATTTTGTTAGCCTGTTAATTGCCTTGCTTTCAAATTTATCCAATGTTCTGATTTTATTTGTCTATATGCTTAATTCAATCAGTAGCTGAATTTGTTGGTTTTAGTTTCTTGGATTCTTCTATTTAACAAAAAAAAAAAGGTTCTAATGTAAAAATCTTATTTCAGTGGTTCACAAAAAGGCACAAGAAAGCTCTATTTCAAGCTCTAGAGAAGGTTAAAACTGGTAAACTCCATAACTTGTTCACACTTATGACTCTGCTTTTCAAACTTTATTTCCATATTTTGTTTATTTTTTTGTTCAAATTTTCTAGTTGGGATTGTCTAAACCTGGAAGATGATTTACTTTTGATTATTGCAGAGTTGATGGTTCTTGGTTTCATTTCGCTACTCCTGACATTTAGTCAGTATTACGTTGCGCAAATATGTATTCCCTATAAGATCGCGAATACTATGTTGCCGTGTCCCGCAAGGGACAAAATCGGTACTGAGGGAAGGAGGCTTTTATGGTTTGAACACAGAGTCTTAGCTGCTGGTGGCTATGGTACTGCATGCAAGGCTGTAAGTGTTCCCTAATATTGCGGTAATAGTTGAGAAGTAGTAGTAGTAGTAGTAAAGAATGACAAGTGATGATAATTTATGGGCATCTTTCTAGATGCCTTTTTCATTTTTGCCTTTCCCCATCGACTCATTTTCATCCAAGGCCATCAACACGTACCAAAACCAAGTCTAAAATTTTAGTCTCCTTTAGATATTTGGTAATCAAGGCATTTGATTCTATATTTGATGCTCAGTTTGTAAATTTGATCTGTGATGTGTTTTCAGAAATGCAGACAATACATTAGCATTTGAAATTCATTCCATGTTGTTAACTAGAGTTTAAAGAGCTTAGTCAACTGGATTTTTATATGAAATTTTCATCGAATTCACACGAACTGAACATTTACATACTCTCATGTGGTTTGTTACTAAATGAGTAAACTATCCTATGATGCAAGTAAACAGTTTATTTTGGAACTTTTTTTAGACAGTAATGCTTTGTCGTGTCTTTTAAATCGCTAGTTTATACATGTCAGGAGTATCTTTAGATGTTCATGACTTCTAGTGATCGATTGATGAAAAATCTTAAATAAGATTGTGCATACTTGGTTCAACTGAAAAAATCAGTTCAACAACTTGCCATTTTGTCAGCTTAAGACATGCAATTCAGTCTTCCTTAAATCAACTTGATTCTTGCCAACAGGGGAAGGTACCACTAATATCTGTCAACGGACTGCATCAGTTGCACATCCTAATTTTCTTTTTAGGTGTCTTTCATGTGATATACAGTGCTGTCACAATGGCGCTTGGTAAACTGAAGGTAACTTGAAGTGCCGTAATCTTCTTTTCAACGTGTTTCCGATTACCGTGTCAACGATTTCCCATATGAATTGCTGATATAATTTGAAGTTATTGTTTTTGTAATTGAAAAGTTTGGATGATGGTTGTAAGAATGCAGTATGCCTGTCGCTAGCATTTCAATAGTTAGCCACAGTACCAGGACCAAAATCATTTTGAAATTGACGATAAACTTGAATAACTTGTCCTTGTTTGATAGAAACAATAATGTTTTCAGATTCGCGGGTGGAAGCAGTGGGAGCAAGAGACATCATCACAAGACTATGGATTTTCTGCTGGTATTATATAACGATCAAAGAACAAACTCTTTGCGGTCTAGTAGTTTCATAGGTTTGATTTCTTAGTTCTCAAATCTTTCTTGCTCATTGTTCTAATTTTGTCCGCTATGGGAATGTGCAGATAATTCTAGGTTCAGGCTTGCTCACGAGACAACTTTTGTGAGAGCACACACTAGTTTCTGGACTAGGAATCCCGTCTTCTTTTACATCGTGAGATATAATTCTGGCTTTCTCGTTTTCATGTGATCTTCTCTATATTAATGAAGTATAACTTGTTTAACATGTTGAGACATTCTACCACATTCTGAAAAAAGCTAGGGATTGTTTATCACTCAAATCAGGAATCATCGTGTGATGTATTCGACGTGCAGGGATGCTTCTTCGTGCAATTTTTTAGGTCTGTTAACAGGTCCGATTACTTGACCTTGCGCAATGGATTCATCAATGTGAGGTTTCTATGTTGCCAAATTCTTTATGTAGTTTCGGATTTCCGATTGTCTTTATTTCTTCTAATCATACTGCCTATGTAGGTCCACTTGGCTCCTAGAAGTAAATTCAACTTCCAAAAGTATATCAAAAGATCATTAGAGGATGACTATAAGACCATTGTGGCAGTCAGGTAATATTCTCGTATACGTTTATGATTCTTCTGGAGTAATTTGAGGTTTGATAATTTGATCTTTCCTAAATGCAATAAGAATATTCACTTATAAGTGCGGACACTCATCAGACACGTCTAGACACCCACAAGCACACAACCAAACGTGTCCTACCATTTCTCCAAAATTTTGTGAACTCTGGAACTTAGAGAACTGTAATCTCTCCATATTCTCTAATAAGCACGAACACTCATCAAACACGTCTAGACACCTATCAGACACATATCCAAACTTGTCCTACCATTTCTCTAAAATTTTGTGAAGTCCAAACAAAACACACACATAAAAACACATTATATGATAGCTTGCTCAGATTCCATTGATAAAAGTAAAAAGAATGGTATTTTACGCATATTCTCCTCCTTTTGCCCTTTAGAAATCAGTGTCGTGCTATATTTTGTTATTGAAATTTAACTAAACAGTAACTGGCACAACATATAACAATTCCTTACCTTTCTACATGATATAAGAAAAGTATAACAGTAAACTAGTTGATGTTTCTTCATGGTGTTGATAGTCCTTACCTTTCTTCATGATGTTTCTTCAGTGTCTGTGTCGTGTCATGTGTCGGTGTGTGCTTCTTAGGTATTTCTGTTCCTGACTCCTGAATTGATGTTTCTTCATGGTGTTGATAGTCCTGTATTGTGGGCATCATTTGTGACCTTCTTGCTCCTCAATGTCTACGGTGAGCATTCTTTTTTCATTGGGATATCCATTCCAACTAATATTCCTTGCTCCCCAGCTAATTTACAAAATAAACTCATCTCTTTCAGGGTGGCAGGCTTTGTTTTGGGCATCCTTAATTCCTCTATTTGTAAGGAATCTCTTCTGAGCCATGTATTTTGCTGATCTACAATTCATTGGCCACACAATGTCTATGCACTCTCTGTGACTGGTTTTTGTGTCCGTAGAGTTACTGTATGTTTGTAGATTAATATAGAAGGCGAGCATTGATTATGTTATTGGTTTTCCAGATAATCTTAGCTGTTGGAGCAAAGCTCCAAGCTATTTTGACAAGGATGGCTCTCAAAATCACAGAAAGAGTTGCAGTTGTTCAAGGGATTCCTCTTGTACAAGGCTCGGACAAGTATTTCTGGTTAGGTCGCCCACAACTAGTTCTTAATCTTATCCACTTTGCATTGTTTCAGGTAGGCTATGTCCTCTTTTATAGCACTTCTCGTTTACTTTTTTCCATAACTTAGTGTCCAGCCTAATGGACATACTAGATGTAGTAATGCATTTTGCGGCTCAACTTTGAAAATTCGGATGGGAGTTTTATTTTCCCCCAATGTTCTTTTCGTTTTCTGTTTGCATATATCGTTCATTTCTTTCAGATACACGTGAAGAAAAGATAGATACGACCTGGGATGTGTTTGGTTCATTCTTCACTTACTGACAAAATTTGTTTGCTTTTGTGCTACTTGCAGAATGCTTTCCAGATTACATATTTCTTGTGGATATGGGTAAGGATTCTACACATTCATCTTTCCAATAAACCAAATATGTTGACAAATGTTCGACGTAAATAATATAGCAATTGGCTTTGTGTGCAGTACTCATTTGGGCTGAAATCTTGCTTCCATTATAATTTCAAAATTGTGATTGCCAAAATTGCCGTAGGGTAAGTGTTTCTCCCACAATTTCTCTCTTCTAAGAGTCTAAATAGCTATTAGCTAAAGTTTACTCGGGAACACTGAAATTGACCTTGAATTGTTTGAATGAACTTGGTTGAGCTCACAGGTTTGGAGTGCTTTTCTTGTGCAGCTACATTACCCTCCCACTGTATGCCCTTGTAGCCCAGGTAGTCGGCATTGATAAATCTTTCTTCCTCTAATTTGTGACAAACAAAAATGTTTTTCATTTTTTTTTGGGTCAAGTAGACTTTATTTGCACAAGTCTTGGCTGATGCCGATCCCTATGTAGCATAGAATTTTTTTTAAGACGGTGATGTGTCACCAATGGACATATACCATTTTGACAAGAAGGTGCTACAATGTTAAAACAAGAACAATTACATGTTTTAGGATTAATTTTAACTCTTTTTATGTGGCTTTTAGGCTTTCCACTAAAAGTGATTGAAATGATAATATATATGCACATACACGCCATATGTTTCGTATACAAAACCACATTCTTTTACTGTCTCCCTTGCATGTGATCTTCAAATTTTTTGTTGATGTAGTTATATCATGTTTGTGTCGCGTCGTATGTCTGTGCTACTTAGCCAGCTCCTGTAGTCAAGGGTTTTATGAGGAGCCACATTTTTCACCCTCTTAGCAACTAACATTATTTCCAACACTTTTAGCCTAGCATTATGCTATCAAGTTAAGAAATCACTCCCATGGTTGAATTCACAGATGGGCTCACACATGAAGAAATCTATATTTGATCAACAAACAGTCAAAGCTCTTAAGAAATGGCATAAGGCTGCAAAAAAGAGAGGAGGGAAGTCCCCTACCCATCCCACCCTAGGTGGAAGCCCACCAGCTCCATTAAGTACACAATTGCCCTCCTCCGCGGGAGCTACGCTCCCCCGGTTCAAGACTACCAGTCACTCTACCCGTTCCTACGAGGACCATGAACCGTCTGATTTCGAAGCAGATACATCGTCGCCCACAAACTTGTTTGTGAGAATTGATCATGATAGTACAGAGACCGAAACAAGTGCACGCCCACACCCCGGTGAGGAAAGTAGAAATGAGAGTGACTTTTCATTTTCAAAGTCTGCTGCCCCATTGAATTGAAGATGACCATCCTGGTAATTCTCCCACTTCATTCCCAACCAATTATTCCATTGTATGATTCCATGTATTTTGAAGAAATATTACTGTTGGAATAATGCAGCTTTGATATATGTAGTGAATTAAATGTGGGATGTGTCTGTAATTATTTACAAGTATTAATCAGATATGCATCCAATTCAGGGTGAGTGCTACAACATAATATGTCGATAATTGAAGTAAATTTTGTTGGTTGTACTTTTCAGCTTTCATAATCAGTTCTGCATCAACACTTTTCAGTTTATAACAAAATCGTCGTGTTGATAGTTTATTTTTAGCAGAAAATGATATTCTGAGAAATTAAAATTTCCAGGAAAAAAGTTTTGAAATTCATCAACCAAGCAAGTGTTTCAGAAGAGTTATGCATAGCAATTCTGAAAACAACCAAGATAAGCATTTAGCGCCAAGACTTTGATTGAACAACAAAAGGGTACACCAAGAGAAGCTCAACCATCAAAGAATTCCAAAGATAAATTCATGG
Organism: Vaccinium myrtillus; assembly: GCA_016920895.1. NCBI lineage: Eukaryota > Viridiplantae > Streptophyta > Magnoliopsida > Ericales > Ericaceae > Vaccinium > Vaccinium myrtillus. The sequence continues at coordinate 3,241,081 of CM029277.1, read as the reverse complement.
TGGCTAACAAAAATCTTTAGGAATTCAGCAGAACAAAAAGAAACAATCTAGAACAAAAGCTCAAACCATGAGCAAATAAATCGACGATCCTAACCTTTTGAAAGATAACTTCTGACTGCATCTGTGGTTCCCATCCTAAAACAATATTTTGCAGCCTATTCTGCAGTTCATACTCCAGAAAGAAAGCAATCAAAACCAACCAAAATTTTTAAGCTCCTGGCTGAGTCACTTAGTCATTTGCAACATCAGCACCTTGCTTTGCACCAACAGCAAAGAATTGAGTAATGACTTCAAGCGGCATTCCCTTAGTTTCAGGAACCTTTAAGTAAACAAAAAACCACGCAATGGTGCAAACAATGGCGTAGATGCCAAACACACCCTGGAGGCCAATTGAGGTGAGCATCACAGGGAGTGAGTACGTAACAATGATGTCTCCGATCCAGAAAGTCAGTGCACATATGGCGATACAGACGCCACGGACACGGGTGGGGAAGATTTCAGCGCAGAGGATGTTGGGAATGGGACCGAAGCCCATTACGAAGCAGCAGAAGTAAACAACGACACTGACAGTTGAGATTGCTGCATGGACAAGGGAGCCCATGCTGATGATGTTGCCGAGGACTAGTGTGATGAGTGAGAGTAGTAACACAGGTAATGTGAATAGTAACAGAGACCTGGATAGGAAGAATTTAGAGTCAAGTCATAATGTCTCCGTTTGTATTTTGTGAATTTGGAAGGCCAGTGCTATGTTTGGATTGAGGATTTGTAGAGGAATTTGTGTAGGGAAAAGAAAATATAGGAGAAGAGAGAATCATACTGCGTTAGTAATTGTAGAAAAAGAAAATTACCTTCTGCCTGCAACATCCATTAGTCTCATAGCAACACCGATGCTTGGAAGCATCAACAAAGTTGTGACGCCACTTATAAGCAGAGATGCAGAGTCTGGACGAATTCCCAGATTTGCTAGAAGCACTCCCACGCCAGCTTGCTGGAGAATTTGGGGAGTGTAGTAGAGAACACCGTTTATGCCAGAAAACTGCACATACAGTAGGATTAGCCACAAGAATCATGGGATCACGTGGAGTAAATAAACAAGAACAAATCCATATGCTTTCAGTCAATCTTTCAACCAATTTATTGAAAATTAAGCATGGGCATGCTTCGGGGTGTAGTTTCCATAATCCAAATGCATGTTGGATTCATCTCCATCGAAATTTCTTCTTCTGATGCTTTCACAGAGGATACTAAAAGTAGGCTAGACTAAAAAGAAAACGAAACAACTGAAGGTAAATTAGACAGAACCACAGCAAATATAGCAGAAATAGTTTGAAGCAAAGAGCAAGAATCGATTAAAGCAAGGGTTTCCTAAAATTTCCAATTCTTGCTTGCGTGCGTGCATACTTAAGAACATAGAAGAATGATTGAGGTTAGATTTTCTTTCGAAAGCTCAAACCAATCTTTCATTGGGTAGAATTTTCTGGGCAAATAGAGCAGAAATCAGCATTAGGCACAGCATAGCATTAATCCAACTGAACCTAGGTAAGTGATCATGAAAGTATGGAAGATAGATATTAGTTCAAATGATAATGGGATCCACTAGCTAAACGCCAGCAAGATCAGTATAGAAAGCGATCAACCTAATGCTAGAGCAACTAACAGGAAAATATGAAAATAATCGGAGCGCAACATTATACCTCAACTAGTACTAGTACATATTCAATAGCCTATGGAGTGTGATTAAGAAGGAAGTGCTTAATTCATTTATTGTACTCAAGAATTTCTGGCAAAGCCAGACACAAAACACCATACCCGGTATCTTGCTATTGTGTGATCATCAAAGAATCACAATTTTTCCATATATTATTGAACGTCAAAAGGAGATAATTACTGCAACTCTTTAAAGCCAACTCAGAAATAAGAATACTTTTTCCTCACATTTGTGAAGAGATTCCATCAAACTTCAGGTTGGCAAAAAAGTGAAAATTATGACAGGAGGAAGATAGGAGTTATATCCTTAATTACCTGCTGAAGTATTTGAATTCCTACACCAACAACTAATGCATGTTTGACTCCTGGTTCAAAAAGATCAGCCAAACCTGGCCCTTTTGCAACGGCTGCAGCGGGCTGTTTAACGTTCTCTGTTTCACCTGAAAACTGGGTAATCAGATCCTTGGAAGGAAGAGCAGACTGGCTCACAAGAGCAGAAGCATGAACGAATTCACTTTCTACTTGTACATCACCACCACTGAGCGAAAGAACGGATCCGCGGCGGGAAGCAGCGGCATTCTCCTGGTGCAAATATATCCTTTTAAGGCCTCCCCGCTTTTTGTTCCCATCTTCACCTTTTTCATCCGACACTTTATACGCCAGCTGCCAACCGCCACCAATGTCCATCCCACTGACTTGTTCATTGGAATTGATAGGAGGATTCTCAACATCAGTATCTTGACGTGAAAGTAACGGGCTACGTAGATTGTCATCAGATTCAGCACCCGAAACGTCAGATCTGTCCCTATGAAATTGAAAGGCCTCCGCATCTTCGGTTTCGATCTTATTACCTTGATCAGCCATATTGAACATGCTACCGAAATTGGGAAACAGCATGCTCGTTCTTCCTCCAGCATCCATAAGGTTCTCGTGCACGCTTCCGAAGAGAGTGACCATTGGATCCTTGAGAGAGGTGCTCGGATTTGCCATGCTACCGGTGCGGGAGACGAGGCCAAGAGTACTTTGACCCGTTACTGGTTTTGCAATCCAAGAGACTCCATCTTCGGTTCCGTATAACCTGATTTGATCTTTCTCTGGAGCTTGTTCATTGTCACTGAGCTCGTTGGCTGGCCCAATTATGTACTCTTCTATAGATGTTTCGCCTCCACTGCCCAGACCTTCGACCAACAGAGCCATTTCACCTGAAGATAACACCAGAAACCTCAATGATGTTTTTAGCTTTTGTTTTGAATCTTCAACAGTGCTCCAATATATTCCATCTTTTGCTCATGAAGTAGACATTGCATGCATCTTTTCAATTGTACACCTAATCTAATTAATGATATAATTCCTATATTACTTGTCATTAAAAGACTTTCCTTTCTTTTAAGTTCTTGTGCTTTATGTTGCTTTACTTTCCAAGACTTCTATACTGACAAACCACAAATGACCGATCAAACTATCATATGCACAGAAAGAATGAAGTGGGCTGTATTTAACTTGAGAGATTACTGACATGTGCCTTAGTAAAGATACCAGATTATGACATTAAAGTGATTAAACAGATATAACAACTAGGAAATCTTGAAAAACAAGCTACAAATTATCAAGATAATGAGATTCCTGAATATCTATACAGATTACAGACTACTTAAATTTTCCTTCTTTCACTAGGAATTCCAGAAACAAAGCATATCATGCATTTGCAGGCATAGATACGGATCCTTCAACAATTTCAAGAATAACACTAGGATGAACTTAGTAAGTAGGAAAGAATTTCTTTGCCAGTTTATATGTCCAACTTTCCATTGGTAACTTTGCCAACCTTCCTATTTGGACGTGTTGGTGGTTATTGCCATATTAATTGAGCCAAGAATCATAACCATGAGAACAAATCAAATTTAAGGTGGCTGAAAAGTACCGATGCAGAATGTAACTTTTACAGAAAAGGTAACAAAACCAGCCCAAGGTTAGCTTCATTATCATGAGGTAAGAATTATTTTGAAGTAACTTCATTAGGGAAAACATCTTAGGGGTATGGGTATCGGTGAGTAGTACTTACAAGTATGCGGGGAGGTTTTTTTGTACTAGTCATGGATGCATGAAAGGCCTTGAAAAGTGAATTAGTGTCTTCGTTTGTGTATACTTTTGTGTTCTGAGTTATGCAGAACAAGCTCAGACTAGAGGAAATAACAAATGCAGAATGTCTAAGTATATACTTCAGTATCTCCATACAAAATAGTGGCAAAATGTAAATAGACTGTTCACAATTCGACAAAGGAAAAGACATTTTTCACAAAGAAAAAAGCATAATTGTTAGAACCTGAGACATCATCTCTTCCGCGTAGACCCTGCAGTACCCGTTTAGCCTCTACCATCCTGCCTTTACTAACAAGCCACCGCGGAGATTCAGGCAGATATGCAACTGTCAAGACAAAATAAACAATAGAAGGAATGGAAAGAACACCAAGCATCAGACGCCAACTTGGTGAATCCATTAGAGACATTCCAAACACCATGCAATACGACAAAAACATTCCAACACAGCCAGTGAACTGTGGCAGTGTATTCAACAATCCCCTTATTTCAGGTGGGGCCGTCTCGGATATGTAGACTGGAACCAGAGTAACGGCTAGACCAATTCCAAACCCATCCAGTAGCCGTGCTATAAGAAGAATGTAGACGTTTGGAGCCCAGAACATTACCAAACCGGAAAGGAAATAAAGAACCGATGAAATTATAAGCATGGGACGTCGACCATAGGAATCTGATACAGGTCCAGAGAATGTTGTTATAACTGTGGCTCCAATTAGTGACATGGCTACAATAAGCCCTTCGATTGTTGGTGCAGATTGCAAATTGAATTCCCTCTTGATGTACAGAACGGACCCTGCAACAGGTCAGATGAGTTTATTTTAGCTATGAGATTTGAGACCTAGCTTTAAATTGGTTTGTAGGAAACACTAAAGCTGTTTTTGGATCTTGGGTATTTTGAGGGAGATAGGACAAATTAATTGAAGCAAAGGCTAAATTTTTTCCTTTTTCTTTGTCTGGTTAGGCCATACAAAGAATAAGGTAGCTGCATTGATTTCTCACAAAATCAAGTGTGTATTTATTCCTTAGGAATTTTGATTTCCTTAATGAAGTTTATGTTTCTAATATATAAATATATAAGAAATAAACACATATATTGCATCAAAGAACAGGACAATGAGAGTGATAAGCAAAAGACATATACCTGCAATAGTTGCATTGTCCCATCCTTGCAACAAATTGCCAATGGCAGCAGCAATAGCAACAAGCGCAGCTCCCCTCATCATTTTGCTAAACTGAAAACTTTGATCTGAAAGAGTACTTGAATTACTGGTTGGACACTGTTGATCCTGTTTTCACTTTGGTCAACTGTTCATAACCTGTAAACATGAAAACACCAAGTGTTTGTCGATCATAGCCGGTTAGACCCGTGACAAGAGAATCTGGAGCAAAAATGATCTCATATTTCAAAACCCCATGGAGGGATCAATGCAAGTTTATTTGCAGGCAAATGATACACATATACATATACCACGGGATCCGGATACTTAAATCCTCCATCAATCATTGCATTTATGGCCAAAACTAAACTCCCACTAGAATGTGTAAACCAAGCTCATATCTAATGCAACCAATCAAACAGACCGATATGGAAATTTCAAGAGACGGAGAGAACTCTGAAAAGATAGAGACTTGGAATTCAAGAAAGAAACCAAACCCAGAAATTTTCAATCGCATGTTTATAAATCTTCATGCAGACATAAACACAAACACATTTTGATGGCCAAAGAAAAACTGTAAATCCCTTCTACAATTGTGAATTTCTAACATGTTAAAGTAGTTTTCTCAAATAAAAAACAAGCCTTTCTGAGATATGATGACATTTTGAGCGTACCAAGAAGAGTTCAGCCTCCAGCCTATAATCTCATCGTCCCATTTTTGCAAATTGCAGAGAAACTCAAAAAACATTTCTGAGAGAGAGAGAGAGAGAGAGAGAGGAGGGCTTCTTATACAGATCTGGGTGCATGAGAGGAATGAGCAAAGGACAAAAAAGTTTGATTGTGAAAAGGTGGGGCGTTTTTTTGAGTTATAGTAGAAGTAATTTTCTATTTCTGGGGGACGAAATGAAAGAGAGTGACTCTCTCTAGCTGCCAAAATCAGGAGAGAGAGAGGTGAAGAAGTGGTGTGATGGACGTAAAACCAGTTCAAAACCGCGAGAAATGTGGTTTCGCTGATCTGTTTTCTCGTTCTCATACTTGGTCCAGAGTTTATAGTACCCGAAAATGATAAGTGGAAAAGAAAACATGAAAAAAAAAACATGAAAACACATTTAACGAATGAGATCCGTCCGGTGTACTATTCTCATTTGTTAAGTATTCTTTTTAACATGACTAATTTCCGGATTTCTTAGGATCTGACAGTCGGGCAATAACATAGTGGAATATGTTAACAGGTAGGAGTAGGACGGGACAAATATTAATGTGCAAAAATACAAAGGTATACTTCATCGAAACAATGGACCCTATACTGAGGGGGTACGGGTCCCTACAGTGAGGAGCTCACTACAGGGTTGTAGTCAGTCCAGCCGACCGTCCATCTCGATAATGAACGCTCGGATTTTAATCCAAACAATAAACGCCTCAAATCATTTGGAGTTTAAATTAAATCCGAATTGTCAGTGCCGAGATGGACGGCCGGATGAGATTCACTACAATCAGGGTCTCCGCTTATTTTCAGAATCTTTTGAATTTGAGGTCAAGTTTGACAAAAGGTTTAGGTATAGCTAAAACTATCAATGGTGGTGATTTGTCTATATAATTAGGGTGATTCTATCTGCAGCCCTGTATTTACTCCGTGTAACCCACAAAAAACTCCTCCATTTCCATTTATTGTGTGAAGACCAAAATGCTCCTGAACTACGTTTTTTTTCAACATTCATAACCCGAAATATGTGAACTTTTTCAACATTCATACCCCGAAACATTCCGAAAAACGATACCGGAGAAATTCACATGTTTGATTTCACAAATTTCGACATTAAGAAGCTGAAAATATGGTTATATTTCGACATATTATTGTCGAAAACAACAATATTTTATCCACATGTATCTAGTTCGACATTCGGAAGTTGAATATAGACATACATTTCGACATGAGGATGTCGATGTCGAACATAGACATGGTCCAATTTTTGAAAATTCGTCCTTCAATATAAATCGACATGTTGTTGTCGAAAATGGGTGTGTATTTCGACATTTAAAGTACGAAGACTGGTCGCGAGGGTAGTTTGGGCAGTTTAGGTGTATTTTGTGGGTTGTATGGAGTAAATGATGGGTTGCATGAAGAAAATGAAAAAAATAGGTTACACGGAGTAAATAGAGGGCTGCAGATAGAATCACCCTATAATTAAAGTGTTCCATTGTCAACTTTACCATAAAAATTGGTGATGATAAGAAATAGGGTATGTAACTTACACCAATCTTTACTAAGCTTTCAAACAAACACATTGCGCCCCTAATCTTTGAATTAAATTACACCGACATCTCTCGATTAGGAATAACTTAGCTCAATAAGATCCACTCCGTTAGTGTTCCGTTTAATTTATGATTCTCCTGGGGAAAGAAACTTAAAAGGCAAAATGGAAGTTATACAAGGTTCCTTTTTTTGTTTTTTTAAGCTAAGTAAATTAAAATCCACAAATCAACGAAAGATTAACAAAATCGATCTAACTGAGCTAAGTTATTCTTCTGCAAGAAAGGCCGGTGTAATAAGTTGAAAAATTGGGGGTGCAATGTATTTGTCAGAAACCTCAGGAAATAACCCTAAAAAATCCGCTGTTGAGATAATAGTTGCAATAACTATACATGATACTATTAATATTTCCACAACAATAATGAGCCAAATAGCAAATCCACTCCTGGAGATACTCTTACCTGTTTGGCTGTATTTCCCATCAATTTAAAGATTTTAATTACTTCCTAAAATTAGTGAGGAAAAATCCAAAATCAGTACCCATTTTTCATTTGAAAAATAATATGATTTTCAAAAAAGAACTAAATTATGGACAGAAAGGGTACTAGTTTGTCCACAAAGGGCTATTATAACTTGGTTTTAATGCTTACAATCTCTTTGTGTGCTGCAATATTGAATTTGTTTTTTTTATTCTAAGTACTCAATTTTAACTCGAACACTAATCATCATGTGAATATCCTCTAAGCTTGCAGTCTTTCTATTCTCATTTTCAAGTTGTTTTCTTTTTTTGTGTGAACATATTCCTATTACACACCCAGGGGCTGCCCCAGCGGTTAGAGTGAGTGCCTGACTTTGGGGGTAATCCTCTTGGTCAGGAGTTCGATTCCCCGCATTGTTACAACCCCACTAATCCTCTTGGTCCAATTAGTGGCATGTTGTAGGGCTGTTCCTCGGTTATAAAAAAAAAAACATATTCCTATTGAAACTAATCATGGGGTTGTAATAATGCGCATTGGTGCGCAATTTTTTTATTTATTTATTATTTATTATTTATTTATTTATTTGAAACAGTCAATTCATATCATGAAAAGCCATCCGGCAAAGATTACATCACTGAATACAGGAATAAACCAAAACTACCAAAATGAAAGACTCGAGCTGCTGAAAAAGCACACAGACTTCCAAGCTCATAGACACACCTGCTGAAGCAGACCCGCACTAGGTGCCGGCACAGAATTCGTCCTCGATCTAGTAGTAGAGAATCCAAAGGGACACCCAGCTCAAACCATTAAGCATAAAAACACGGATGAAATCTTGAACAAAAAACACTCCGCGCAGGGAGGTATGCAAAGCACCCGTAGAGGGGCTAATCAAACCACCTAAAAAGGGGTAAAAAAACTAACGAAAATGAAAACAGAAATAAAAAGAACCCCTGCGAAAGAGAGTGTCGCTGGAGGCCGCCGCACCGGAATCAGATGACTTATTTGTCGGGGACCTCATGCCAAGCCATCCAAGCTCCAACTTCACCAGATCTGGCCCACTACTAATCTCCCCTAACAGTTCTGACCCGAGGGAGGGTGGGGAGGGTGAAGAACGCAGAGAGGAGCCGGGGGGGGGGGGTGTAGATGGGTGAAGAAAGGTGAGGGGAGGAGGTGGGTGATCGGTGAGGAAATTCCCTTAGCCGATTCCTTGATTGGGTTTGTGTCCATTCGGTTCAGCCCACTGCACGTATCAACGAAGAAGCTGTTCAAAAATTAAGGAAGTCAGTATTACAGTAAATAAAGGGCCCACAATTCGACCATCCACATTTTTTTTTTACCAGACATCAATCAATTAATATTAATATATTCATACCCTCTAGAAATGTGTTTTGCCTACAAAAGTCTTCAAACCCCGAAATACTAATTTTCTAAAATTTTTCACTTTTTAATATATAAAATAATGATATGACACATTATTACCACTTCTTACAGGTCCAAAAAATGCGGCACCCTCTTGCTACTCTCATGCCAACTGCCCACTATTAGTAATTTGCTCCAATAATGCTATAGACCCGGAAATGTAACCCTCAATTGACCCCGAAAGTGTAAATTAACGGCCTAGATTCACTTGAAGTGAATCTGAGTCATTGATTTTCAAATTCTAGGTAAATTCTGAATGTATTTTCTGTGTAAGTAGCAGTGCTGCTGAATTTGCCCCACCTTCATGGCAATTGCATTCCCTCCATTCCCTCCACGTAGATATCAGAATTTTTTAGTATCCAACAACTAATGAATTTCAAGTTTCCGTTTTCTTCTTTAAAGATAGTTAACTTGATAACTTTACTCTTTTTTGCATTGTGATTGTTTTCCCCTTCTATTCTTCCATGCCGGTTTGAATTTTCTGTAAACTATTGCTCCATTTGCAACACTAGAATTGGGTGTTTGGGAGTTGCAGATCTGCTGTCCCGAAGACTCTGTTTTAATTATGTGTCTCGTTCATCCGAGCAATCGACGGTTCAGATTCGCAGATAAACATGTATGACTCAAATTTGTTTGGTGTGAGATGGAATCCGAGCCTTTAATTGCTCAGATGGACGGGAAAGGGAATTCGAGACAGCGGATCAACTTCCGTTGTGTGTTTGGGTATAGGTTTGAAGGATAATTTTGGTTAATTCTACTCAGATAGTTTAACTTCATAAATGGAATCATAGTTCTATATGTTCCCGTGCATAGAACGGACTCAACGCTAATAGAATGTTAATACTAGTCTGGTAGTTTTTGTTAGATTATCACGAGAATCAACCTCCTGTCTGTAAGGATTTGAACCCTAAACCTTACGTTCTTTTGGAGAGAGAGAGAGCGCGTTACACAACTATTGACCAAACTTCAACGGTCAAGATTCAGCGGTGTAGATTAGCAAGGATCCAGAAATAGGAAAACCGAATCAAAAGTTTCAGTTGTCAGATCAGGTAATTTGCGAGGTTCCGCAGGTGTCTTATGTTTCTGTCCAATGATCTCATGCAGTTGTTGTCTTTTTTCTTGCGTCATTTTCAACGTCGGATTCTCCAACGTTGTCGGCGCATCCCTCGATATCCCCATACTAAAAATTGGAAGTTTTCCTTCTTCTTTTTTTTTTTTTTGCGTTATTTTTCTATATTGCCTCAATTCAAAGAGTTGATTGAAAACTTCAAATTACTACAGAGAAATTTTAAAAATTATACACCAAAACTGTTCCATGCATGTATTGATTCAAAAAATGACTCAATTTTTTGTAATGTGATAAAATTATAAGATGGAGAAAGTAGAAAGGATACACGTTTAGCTCTACCTCATCGAGTAAACAACTGTTGCCAAAATTTTAGAAATGTATTTTAGAAAAATATATAACAAAAAGTAACGTGACGAGAAAAATTATGTGGGAGGGAGTAAAATGCCTGAGCTTAAACGAGTAGATTTAGGAATTTCATCTTGAGGACTTGTTGTAGAAATATGAAGGGTTATATGGAGAAAAGTGAAAAGAATTGAGCTACAATGAATTGAGATTATCTCAAATTAGAGTTCCATTAATGCTTTTGTGTTTTAAATTTCAGATGCACATCGTCATTCTTGTCAATACATTCCAAACACACCGATATTGTGGTTGAAATCTGCCTGCATTCTACATGCACTGTTATTGTTACTCTCTCTAACAAATATGACTTTTTATAGCATAATTGCTAGCTCATTCTTTTAGGAATGCTAAATAGAGAAGCAATGATAGCATTCTTCGAAGTTAAAACAAAGAAAAATACAGAAAGCTTAAAAAATACTACTCCCTCCGTCCCTATTTAAGCGATGATGTTACTATTCCAGCTGGATTCGAAAGTTGTTTATAATTTTCAATCTATATTACATAAAATATGCAATATGGATCTTGTTTTATAGAAATCAATGAGTTCTAAAATACAATTTTTTCAAAAGTACATAATATATTATAGATTGAAAGTTATAGACAATTTAAAAATAAAGTCAAAAAGTAAAAGTGGTCACTTAAAAGGGACGGAGGGAGTAGCATTTTATTAAATCTGAATACAACATTCTCCCAAAACTACAATCCAGGCGCCAAGTATTTGCGCCTAAACCCCCCCTCCCCCTAGAAATTTCTTATCCTTGTCAAGCTGGCGCCAAATCAGATCTCGCAATCGCTCTCTCGAGCTCTCAATCGCTCTCACGACTCACGTTATTTCTCTAATAGCATTCTTTTAGGGATGCTATAATAGGGAAGCAATGATAGCATTCTTTGAAGTTAAAACATCAAAAAAAAAAAAAATACATAAAAAAATAGCGTTTCATTTAATCTAAATACAACATTCTCCAAAAACTACAATTCAGGTGCCAAGTATTCGCGCCCAAATCTCCCTCCCCCTAGAAATTTCTTATCTTTGTCAAGCTGGAGCCAAATCAGATCTCTTAATTGCTCTCTACGAGCTCTCTATCGCTCTCACGTTATCCATTCCCCCTCCCCCGCCTCGTGAACACCACATCTGCTAGCACTCTGTCCCCTCATCATACTCCGCACCACACCTAATCGTTAAAGCCCGGTTTTATCTCGAACCTCTTAGCGTACTCCTCCAAGTAGTTTGTGAATTGCTACTTGGAAGCGTAGTTTGGAAAGTCTTACGGGAAGGGGCATGAGTGACAAACAATTCACAGGTTTCTTCTTCTTCTTCTTCTTCTTCTTCTTCTTCTTCTTCTCTCTCTCTCTCTCTTGTTCTCCTACTATCTATCGATGAATCTCTACTTCTAATCTCTCTTGTTCTTTCTCTCTCTCTCTCTCTCTCTCTCTCTTGTTCTCTTGTTCTCCTACTATCTATCGATGAATCTCTTCTTCTTCATCTTTGTTCTCCTACTTCTAATGTCCCACATCGGCAATTCATAAGATAATGAATTGGAATATAAAGAAACGCCCACCAACTACTATTAACTTGAGGTTAATTTTTTGAGCCATGTGGTTAGGTTAAAAATTAAGGTCAGTTGAGGCGGGTCGTTACAGGTGATATCAGAGCACAAACTCGGGCTACAAGGTGGGGGCCACCTCTAGAATCTGCATGAGCCATCTCTTGAATCCCAGAGTTGGAACAAAGTGCTATGCAAAACTAAGTGCCACACCATGGCCACCGGGGGGAGGTTGCTGGGCCAATGCAACGAGGACGTTGCATCATAAGGTGGGGAGATTGTAAGAGTCCACTGGGGGGGGGGGCTAATGTCCCACATCACCAATTCATAAGATAATGAATTGAAATATAAAGAAACGCCCACTAACTACTGTTAACCTTTTGAGCCACATGGTAGGTTAAAAGTTAATAGGTCAGCTGGGGCGGGTCGTTACAGAAGAAGAATTAAAGGTATAATTGATCGACCAATTACACCATTGAGGCAAATAGAACTCGAATTGGTGCTAGAATCGATTTTCTAGGGTTTTAATCTTGAGTTGGCAATAGCAGGTTTGTTCCTTTCCTCAAGTTCTCTTAATATCTAATCGATTAAAACTTATCGATATGGTCTTAGATACATTTCAAAGTCACTGCCTTTCTACATTCCAAACCTACCATTTTGTCGTTAATTAATACCTTCAAAACATAATGTCCAGTGTCGATCACTGCCGTTGAGACATTCCAAACTTGCAATTACTGTCGCTAAAGATACATTCCAAATTCACTGCTGGTCTACATTCCAAACCTACCATTTTTCTCGTTACTACCTTCAGAACATATTATCAAGTGTCGATTATTGTCGTTGAAACATTCCAAAACAATTACTGTCGCTAAATTTCCACCTTCCAAATTTTTCGTATGTCGTTACTGTCACTACTAAATTCCAAACACACAGTACATTGACGACAATACGATTATTAATTGACAAATGCCAACTCTTCTATACTAGTTAGGTTGAGTTTCTCGTTTTTAGCACCCATGATTTTTAGTGCTTCAATTTCTTTTTAACTAAATGTTTAATTTTTCCCTAACTGAAGTGTTAAAAGCAAAATGAAAATAACTTTTAGCAATAGGTGCTAAAAATGGAAAAACTCACCCTTAATTGATTATTATCTCTCCCTGACTTATATGTTGTGTTTGGATGCCGGAATCTTGACTAGGAATAAAAATATGATTATCGAGAATCAAATTCAAATTCCTAGGAATTTTCTTAGGTAGAAATAGGAATATGATTACTAGGAATCAATTTCCTAGGAATTGGATACCTGGAGTAATTCATTTTGGTGTTTGGATTAATTCAGTAATCGTACGCAAGAAATAATTATTTTAGAAATTTATTAAAGTCAAACATTTTATTTTCTTAATGAATGAGCCAGAAATCTATGATTTTCATAGGGTAAAAGGGGGATTAGATTTCACTCAGCTTGGAAATGTGATTCTTGGGTTGAATATGTCATCAGGAATTACATTATTATATATTCCTATTTTTTCCAAACGTCGGAATCATAAAAGCATGACATCACATTCTCGTTTCTGTCTCTTTCAAATGCGGGAATATTCATGGGAAGAAAATATCACATTTCCATTCTCCCTCAAGATTGACGCCATTAGTAAAAGAGCTTCTTCTTGACCTTTCAAAGTTATTTTCGATCTTTCCAGATCCTAAACACTGCTTTTAGGGCTCAAAGTATGGCTGATAAAAAAGGTACAACAAAACAAAGCAGGTGGAGACTAGAGAGGAAACCATGCATTATCCCTAAGTTGACTCTCAGTCTCTCTCATCCCTATAGAGAGGAAGCCATACATTATCCCTAAGTTGACTGTCAGTCTCTCTCATCCCGTTTACATGTCTCACAATTGGCAGTTCAAAGCTGCAAATGTAAACATAAAATGACACCCAGAAAATCAGAAAGTTTCATTAAATTTCAGGGTCGCCTACAGTTGAAAAGTAATTGCTGGCCTTCCTTGTCTTTATATATTCTTGCATTTTTCCTTGTCTTTATAAAATGATTTCCTTGTCTTTATATATTCTTGCATTTTTCCTTCTTCCTCAACTACTATGCATTATATTTGTGGCTTTTTCTTTATTTTTCGCTCCGGAACAACCATAATTTTTCCAAGTGAAGGTTGTCCGTTGCTTTGCCCCAAAATTTCGATATGTGAGTCTGGGTGCATGACAGCCTTATTTAAGTTTTAAATTTTTTTAGGATCAATGTAGTTTTTTTTCTCTTTCTAAGAAACGTCAAAACTATATAAATTTGTCTGCCCAACATCTTTCAAAGCTGTATAAATTTATATATAAAACTCCTAATCTGGTTATGGTAAATGAAATGTGTATTCATGTAGAATATTTCCCTACTGAACTTTTTTTTTTTTCTCTCTTAACATTTTATACAAATTTTACCGCTTTATTTGAAATGAAATTTTGCAAATAATGGTGCCCCTCACAAGTAATACAGATGATAATAAGAAGTTTCAGTAAAGGATCGATATAGCATATGGCTGTTGTAATGTTGGGGAATAAACTCAATTTCAATTTATGTATAGCATATGTTATTTCTTTGACGTGGTATAACAAATTAAAAACAAATTACCATGTGGACAGTGAAGTACTCCAGGTATATAAACTTCACAAGAATAACCCTGTTCGTTTCCCAGTTTAGTTTTAGTTTTAGTTTTGATGACATCATCATTTCCCTCATTTCTCTCTCTATCTCTCTCCACTCGTTACACCTGATGACATCATCAAAACTAAACTAAACTATCTAACCAAACACAACCATGTACTCAGCCCAACACGGTTTAGAAAAGGGCAAATTCTGCACTACACATCTCACTTGGGCGAGCAAGACATGTACTCCTTGAATCCACCTTACGCCATATATATAGCAGAAAAAAGAATCTGAAGCAGGGTTCAGGAATAGGAGAGGGAGAATGAAGCTAGAGATTACCCCTTTCGAGTAAGAGGTATGTTGTCCTTAGAAATTAATATTATTTTCACGTAGATTTATATGAATGATTTTACAACAATTGCATGCTCCGATCCCCTAAGTCCCCTTGAATCCACCTTGAGTTTATACCATTTGTATAGGTGAATGATTTTCACTCCCTTTTTCTTATAAATAAATGCATTATATTCGTTTAGTGGAAAAATTACACATGAAAGTTTTACTAAAAGACAAGAAATGAAATGCATTCATAAAAAAAAAGTGTGAAAATTATTTCCCTTTGTATAAAGTACCCAGTATATATGTAGTACTTATAGATAACATTGAAACTCAACTTTGAGCCTCTCACACTCCATTTTTGGTTTCTAATTTCTGCTCTAGTTATAGCTAGTTTAAATCTCCTCTTTAATATTTTTCCTTTGCCTTTTTCTTAAGAGTGATTTCAACAATGCCTTCATTTTGGGGAGCCAAATAAATATAGATCTAGCAAGATCCTCCCCATTTATAGCCCTTAACTATAATATCTGGTCTGTTGATTTATTCATGCCCATTTTTGTAATTTCAGCATGAGTCTTCCATTCTATTGGAAGCATTTGACTAACAAGGAAAAGGAGTATAAGAAAGCAGAAGAAAAGAAATCCTTTCACAACTATCACCTTTGTGGTAGTTGGTCAAGACCTCTGTCTCCTTTCCTCCATTTGAGTTGCTAGGGTTTCTCTCTCTCTCTCTCTCTTTCTCTCTCTCTCTCTCTACAAAAACATGCATACCAACCCTAAATGACAATGTATGAAACAACCTTCTTTTCCACCCCAATTTGAAGCTAATCTCTTAAACAAAGAGTCTCTCTCTCTCCGTTCCCCTTTCTCTCACACACACATACAGACACTAAGAGAAACCCTAGATAAGGAATGGAATGGTCAGACATATTCGAACCAGTTCCTTTTCCATCACAATTTGGAGTTGAAGATCATAACAAGCATCCAGTAGATTGGACTTTTGAAGAGAACAAGGTGTTTGAGAATGCCTTAGCTGAATTTGGCCTTGACTCGCAGGCCTTCTTCGATCATGTGGCATCTAGGGTTCCATCTAAATCAATGGACCAGATCAAAAGGCACTATGCATGCTTGCTTCAAGATCTGGAGATGATTGAGGCAGGCCTTTCTCCAATGCCCAGATATGAAACACCTCATCATCGTGATCATCATGTGGAGGATTATCAAGGTGGGGGAGAGGATACCAAGAGAGAGAATATGGGATCTAGTTCTGAACAGGTCGCCAAAAAGACCAGCAGTGGAAATCCGAGGAAGAGAGGGGTTCCATGGACCGAAGAAGAACACCAGTAACATTAATCTTCTTTACCCCATTTGAGTCTTTTCATTATTGGAGAGTTTACGGTTTTAAAACCTGCAGTTTGGTGTCATTTCTGTTTTCTATTTTTCGTCTTCTTGTTTAATGAAAAAGTATCAAAACTTATTTGACAAATAGATTTCAGAAGATTTTATTTGAAAACACCAAATTTTGGAGAGAAAAACACAACAAGAAATGTTTCCATATTTTTTAAAAGTGTTTCAACTCAAAATTGAACCCGATGGGTGTTTAATTTTCAGAAATAATTCATATAGAAGTATTTTGCAGAAGTCTTTAAACTGTAGTTTCAAATCTTTTTCTTGTCATGTTTTCCAAAGCTGCTTCTGAAATTGATTGTTTTCTTATTGAACATTATTAGAAAATGACATGTATATATAGATGGTTGCATGGTCTTGGTAATTTTTTTCTTGATTTTGGCAAACAAATAGGAAAAGGGTGCATGGTAGGTTTTTATATAAGATGAAACTGATCATCTTATTCTTGGTGCACATATAATCATTTTCTAGGGTTTTCCCATCATCATTTAATCAACTTCTTTGGATTCTTAATTCTTACCAATGAATTTATTGAGTGTTGCATTTTTCATTTCAATGCTCCCCTTGTTTTTCAAGCCTTTTCTTTTCTTTTCTTTTCCGGTTCCTTTTTTTTTATTATATATTTATGAGTCATTGACATTCAAGTTCGTGGATTGAGTCTTGAGTTCATACTTTCCGATTGTTATGAGTTCTCTTTTTGCTTCTTCCTTGTTTGTTTCATAGTCCTTTAATTGTTCTCATCTCCTATGAAATCGAAAACGACACATAACAAAATTTGCTTGATTTTTGTTTAAATGACTGTGGATGTGTGTGTTTGAACATGTTAATTATTACTAAGCATATCAAGAATTAACCCTAGCTAGGAAATAAAATCTATGTATTTATTTATTTTAATCAGATTTAAAAAACTATGTTTCTTTTTTATTTGGCGTAATTAGTTTTTGTTTCTTTCTTTTTTTAATCGGATTCGTATTCTAAGAATATCAAGAACCCTGCCGATAAGAAAAGAAAGAATATGAAGAACACTAGCTAGGACATGAGAAAAATATCCATCTAATTTCTTCATCTATTTTCTATGTAGGGTAAATGGTTTTTAGAATTTTTCAAAGCTTATTTCATTTCATGCATATAAAATATGTGTTTATCATAGTTTTACGACTAATTGAAAATCCAAAATATGATTTCGAGGTAAATTTTTACCTAAAAAATACAGATATGGCCTCCTTGAAGGATCTCGAGAATTAAAGATGATTAATTTATACTCGAAGAGTTACTGTAATAGACTTACGACTAGTTTCTAATATGAACAAAAAATCTCTCCAACTCCTTTAATAGCTTTGTTAATTGTTACCTTATCTCCATAGTTGAATATACTTTCCTATTTGTTGACTTCTTTTTTCTTTCTCACCTGCAATTTAATGAATTATTTTTTGTAAATCTCCATTATTTTAATTTTCCTTTGAAATCTTTGTTTGCTTGTCTATATATATTATTTAGAATTATTACATTTTTATTTTTCCCATTTATCCCATTTCTTCCGCTGGCTTTAATCTCCAATTTCAACTCATTATCTGAATTTTCCTTAAATTTTTATTTCTTCCATTTTTGCCCTTGTCCATGCAGGTTGTTCCTCATGGGACTAAACAAGTATGGCAAAGGGGACTGGAGGAGCATATCAAGGCACTACGTTGTGACCAAGACCCCAACCCAAGTTGCCAGCCATGCCCAAAAGTTCTACCGGCGACAAACCACCACTACTCCAGCTGACCGCCGCCGGCCGAGCATCCACGACATCCAAACAGTCAACTCCACTTTTTTTCCATACCCTCCCGAGATGAACATAGATCCCATTATAAACAATGAAGCAATTCCACCCCAAGTCCCTATTTCCACCCCATATGGCCCAACTCCCATGAACAACAACTTCAATAGCCATGAAGGACTCATGACCAACTTTGGCACCGATATCGGCCCCAGTTTTCACCCGGGCACCTCAACTTTCCCTATTGCCAATTTCGCGACCAACCAAACCCTGAGTGCCAACCCTTCTGCATCAAACCCTATCCCTTACCCAAGGAACAACCCCTAGTTGATATCAAAGTTTCTTCCTTTCAGCAGTTCTCTGGATGCGGTTTCTTGTCCATCCCTTGCTTTGTGCTTTGGATGTGGTTTCTATCTCGATGAACCCTTTTTCGAGTTTTAATAAAAAATATTTGCCGATCAAAAAAAAAAAAGTTTCTTCCTTTTTTTTTTCTCCCTTGTTTTTTTTTTTCCCTGGTTTTTCTGGAGTCGTGGCCTCGTGGGTCAGAAAAAGCTTTGTTGGGCTTTTAGTTTGATTACTGTCTTGCTTTTAATGGTTGGGAATACTATAAACTGTAATAAGTAAATGGTACATGTTTCTATGGGCTATATATATACTCTCTATAATCATCCTCGGATCCTCCCTGTGTGTTAATAACGTTTAGGAAAGTTTTATTAAATCTTCTTGTTAATAATGTTGCATTCAATCTTCTCCCTTTAAACGGGAAAGAAAGTTTTTTTAATCATAGAGACTAAAAGATAAAATAGAACAATAGGAAAAGAAATGTATTGAGAGAGTTTCAAAGAGTACATAAACTCTACTATTACTGCGACGTAACCTACCTCTTAGCCACTCTTTTTTGAAAACAAAACAACAAAAGAAAAAAAGCAGGACTAAGATGTATTGATGTATTGGGTGTGCCCTATACGGGCTAGGTGTTTTGAGTTTTGCCCATTGAGTGTTTATTGGTCTTTGTCCCATTGAGTGTTTTTTCCCCTCTCTGCCTACTTCATGATGTACCCATTGTCAAGTTTTGAAACAATGAGAGAGAGAGAGAAAGAGATTGCCGATCAGTCTGAAGAAGAAGAAGAAGGAAAAAAAATGAGAGAGAGAGAGAGAGAGAGAGAGAAAGAGGAAGAACGCTGAGGAAAGAAAGGATAGATTGTGTACAGTGACTAGGTAAAATTAACTAGGCATTGTTGATGGACGTATTTTGTAAAGTCACTATTCACTCCCTTTCCCATATTTTAATCATTTTTTCCTCTCTCTCTCTCTCCACATGACCGTCTTTCTCTCTCTCGTTCTTACCACCAAACCCATTAATTAAAGGATAGGGAAGATAATAGAGAGGAATTGTTGGAGTTTTGAAAGAGGCGTGGGTTGGTAAAATGAAAAATATGCACTGTTCACTACTATTTTTAGAGAAAATTTTACTTAGGCTGTTGGAGATGGCCTAAGATATGCTAGGTAAAATAGCTAATTTGCCCTAAACGTCTCTTTGGACGTAAAGATTTCATGCGAAAAGAGAAAAAAAAGATTATGGTTTCTAGTCAAATCATTCATTTGGATTGAGTATTTTGGTGTGGAGAAAAAAGTATAAAAATGAAATACTATATTTGATTGGGCTCTTTCCCT
This sequence comes from Vaccinium myrtillus, assembly GCA_016920895.1. Lineage (NCBI taxonomy): Eukaryota > Viridiplantae > Streptophyta > Magnoliopsida > Ericales > Ericaceae > Vaccinium > Vaccinium myrtillus. The sequence goes on along the minus strand of CM029277.1, from coordinate 3,221,128 downwards.
TTCTTCCTTTTCACCCATTCTCACCAGAAGTGGTGAGATTTGGTGAGAAAGAGCTCCCCTATTTTATCTCACCCTTTCTCACCATCCAAAAAGAGGCTCTAATCCTAAGGGTTGGTACAGTTTGATGGTGGGCTTGCCCCTCATACAATTGACTAGTATATGACTCTTAGGATCATGCATGCCTTTGACTGGATCAGAAATTAATTGAAGTGTGCGGAAGCTTGTCCGGACACCCCGGACACCTGGCAACTTGTTTGGATGGGTGTAGTCCATGACACTTTTTGGGTGAGTTTTGACTACGACATTTTTGGTACTCTTGGACTACAAATTATCAAATCAATTGATGCATATGAGGAAAATAATTTGTGTGAGAATACCGAAACTACCTTTGTGGAAACTCATCGTTTATGTTTGTCCTCTAAGCATAACGTGCAGTGAACCCCCGGAATCAGCTGACCTTAAATTTGGACCGCCACCATTTGGACTGGGCTACAGCTACTCAATCTTGAGTTACTAATAGAAATACATGAAGCCCTAGTCCATCGAACGCCGGGGTTGGATTTCACTGACCCAACAAAGCTTTCAGCCCACTTTGTTGGGCCTGACTTTTTTCTGTTAGTGAAAACCTTTTTTTTGGAAAGCCCATCTGGCCTTTGGTGGGACTTGAGAGCGAAGATTCTGAAATCGTGGGCCCTCCGGCAATTAGCAGAAAGTCAAAGCTAAACTTAACTAGGGTTAAGCTCAGAGAAGTAGTTAGGGTTAGGGTTTGTTTGGAAAAGTTTGAACTGCCTACCTTCCACTTCCCTTCACTCGGTGTGGCGGCAAAAGAGAGAAAAGAGAGAGAGAGAGAGAGTGCAGACAGAGAGTCTGCAACTTCAAGCGCGTTCAGGTTTAGGGTTTACCGGAAAAGAACGCCGACCGGACCAGACTCTTCTCCCCTTCTCTCTCACCTGCTCGTAAGCTCTCTCTCTCTCTCTCCACATGTATATGCTTATGTATCGGCTTGTGTAAAGGTAGGAATTCGAGGGACAAGAAAGGCTTCCACTCTATGTCTATGATAATCTGATGTATATACCTATTACATATTGTGTGTGTGGAACTAAGTTGGTGAACTACTGAATTGTTTCGTTTAAGAAAAAAATGTAACAGTTTTAATTGAGCTGATCATTTTGACCCTTACTCGGTATTTGTATGAGTAACTGTTTTGATATTTTCGTCAGTTGCAAATTCTGATAGTGGTAGCTTGTTAGATTGTCCTGCTTAAATTAGAGTAATAATCACGACTGATATTGTGTATTAAAGGAGTATTCCAATAATTACAACCCATTTCCATGGTATTATTAGTTATGAATCTTTTGAAACCAAGTAGCTTTTTCAACCCGATATTTTTGAAGAATTAGTACTCCTCTCGCCAAGATAGAACGTCATTGCTACTTTTATGAATTGATATAGGTATATGAGAAGATATACGAATTTTCATTTGAAATTCTTTTTTGGCAATCTTTTCCCCCCGAAGTATATAGTATTAGTAAGAAATTGTTGGCTTCCCATTTCGGGTTTGTGCACTTATATTAGATTCAAGACATTCATATCACATGGAAGTTTTAACAAAACCAAAACATTCATATCGCATAAAAAAACGTTCCCCCAAAATAATGAAGTAAAAATATGGATAAATGTCTGTTCAGATTCGGAAGACTTGGGAATATATTTCAGGATTTTCACGTTCAATTCAAATTGCTTGGATTACACACTTTCACAATGCAAGACATGCTCTGAAATCTGAATTCAGTGATAGGTATGACAAATGTGCCGGGGAACTGCAGAGTCGAGTAGTATAGCATACAAGTGGAGGTTTAGGTTATAAGTGTTTCAATTTTGCTGCTGTTTTCCTTTTGGCAGGTTTAGCATTACTTCCTGTTAGAGCACCATGGGAGTGGAATTAGCAGCTGGGAAGGCAGGACTTACTGAAATGGAGGATGTTAATTTCACTGATTTGGAGGTTGTATATCATGTTCGCGATGCCTTAAGATCATTCACCATGGTAAGCATTCCAGAAAGTACAGATCGCTTGATGTGAGATGGTGAATTTGTTTTTTTCCCTCCTTCCTCGGTTATAACTACCCCTTGGGTTATTCCTGTGTTTGGTCAGCGAAATTGAGTTTGTTACTGTTTAGGACACGAGTTTTCTGATATACTAGTAGGTTGATTGAATATCAGTCATAATATGTAGAAGCATAGTATGCAGTTATTTTTAGGCCAAAGCCTTAGCATGTGCATAATCCTGAACTTTAATGGCTTAGGGTGACGGCGACAGTTATCAACAACTAATTGGGGTTCTCCATCACTCAAAACATCTTGCCCCAGATGAAGTGGCACTACTTGTGGTAAGTTGTTATCATCAAACTTATAAAATAGTAACTCCATCATTTTCGTCATTTTCATTCTCTTTTTATTTTAATTTGTTTTTGCTGCTTGGCAGACAAGTCTAAAGGCATTGTCAGGAGCAGTTTCTTGTTTTGATAATGTTCACCATGAGCTTCTTTCTGCTGTAAGTGGCTATTGTGTGAAAACAGGGTCTTTCTGCTGCATCTTGTATATCATTGAGGTTGACTATTCTAGGTTCTAATACGAGTTTGCTCTCAGATATTTGGAATGAGCATGTGGAACTACAGTCCTGATGTGATGGATGCATTGGTGGAGCTAATAATAGCCTTGGTATGTGGGTATCTTGTATTACAGGCAAGGTTTTATGTTAGATTCCTTATAATTTTATCTTATTGAATATTAATTGGGTTGCAGGCTGCTGCAAATGGAAAATATCTTGAATCTTGCTTGGAAATGCTTGTAAGCAATTTTATGCCTCCAAATTCTTTCCTAGAATTATTGAAGCAGCCGCGTGGTCTTGCGAGGAAGGACCATGTTCTTGATCGTGTGCATTCTGCGCTGGAAGACATTGCCGATTTAATACCTCTTGCACCTATGAGACTAAGGCAAATTGTTCACCAGAAAATGCCGAACACTTACATCAAGGAAGCTGTGAGTTCGAATACATCTACCGAACTTGGATTTTATTGGCTTTAGTATTAGATTCGTCATTCCACTTTCCGAGCTTATTGGATGTTGCTGTGCTATATTATATTTTCATTAAAGCCAGTAATCAGAAGGCTATCACGATGATAAATTATGTGGGAATTGTGGCACTGTTGAACACTTGTTTGGTTGGCCCACACCCAAACGTAGAATCTGATGGGGGAGACTTTTCAGTCATCGCTGGATTTTCGTCTGTATTTTTGTTCCTATTTTGGTTTCTATGCTAGCAGTCATGATTCTTCCTCTGTAATGTGAGTGATTTGTACCATTAATTGTCATTCACATACCCACGGAGAACACTTGAACCCTTTTATATCTTGCTCTGATTAATTCTCTACTTTCGTTTTGATAGAGTTTTTGTGTACTATTTGTCTGATTATATACCCATCTGTTCTTATAGTTGATCGTTGTATATGTGGAGAACATGCTAAGATTGGAGAGGAGTGCTATGGGAGGAGTTGTTGGGGACATGATGCTCACAGCCGTGGTGGATAAGCTCATAGATTTGGATGTGAGTTGTTCTCATGTTTTTGGTACAACACCGTGTGGTAAGGAGTTCCACTTACAATCTTAAACTCGTTGGGGTATTTCTTACAGGTGGAGATAGAATGGGAGGATATTTTGCAGGATGATTCTGGTAAAGGAATATTTGAAATGGAGCTAGAAGATCTGGAAGAGACTTTAGATGATGCTGATCAAGACGGTGATGAGGTATGTTTTTTCCAAATTAAACACTTACCGGTTGCTATTCTACATCCTCTTTAGATGCAGGTCAAAGTTTTAGACGTGTGCACAAGTGAGAGTGATCAGATGTTGGCCTGTAATTATGATAGACTTTAATGGACTTCTGGTCCACTCAACCTCTGTTTTGCAATCAAGTAGCATAGTTCGTCTCATGTCCTAGAATTGCTAGTTAAATAGAACAAAACAATTTAGCCGTGACTTGGAAAAATGCCAAGCTCCAAAACTCCGTTAACTAGTTGACTTAATTATTGGCTTTATTACTGAAAAGTTTTGAACATCACTCTTTTTTGCCAGTTGTGTGGAAGGATTTACGGCAATGCTTAAACTGTTTAGTTGTCACCAAAGTTGTTTCTTTTTCTTCGTGGTTTTTTTTTCCCCTTCATTCTAGCAAACTCCAGGCTAGAATGAAGAACATGTATATAGGTTTATGCCTTGGAATGATAGAGCATTCCGAATCCGCTGAATTTGATAGGATACTGGAAATGTGCTATGATATTGCTGGTCAATACGATGGGGCGATGGGCTAATGTGCTAAGGTATTGTATTGGCTCTGGACAATGTTCATATCAGATGGAAAATGATAAAAAGCAAGTTGTTGCTGTATTGTTAAAATTCCATGAGAAATGACACTACACAACCTGCTTGTTGAAATGGTTAGACCTGTAGATTCTAGATGGTGTATTTTGTTTGGTTTCTGCTGTTCTTAACATGTAATCTGTTCTTCAAGCTACCCACAGGCCACATGTCTTTCAGCAGCCACATACTGTATCAATTTGTAGAAGCACATGTTTCTTGGCAACTACTATTAGATACCCCATACCGAACATCACATCATTTAACAATATGGGAAATCCGGTGCTTACTGCTCAATGCCTATAATGTGCATGGTATTTGATAAGTGTAAGGTTGTTACCATGTGACTGGTGAAACTACTCTTTTTGCAAGTATATCAAGATGGATCTTGGCCCACCATGGTTTAGTAAATATGATTTTCTTCGCAATTCACTCTTTCAGAATAACTCCTTCCTAAAAGCTGTTTGCTTGATGTCAAAGCAATCCTACATTTTGCTTAGTGATTTGCTCCTTTTTCTATGATTGATTGTGTTTAGTTTTCTTGGGTTAAAAAGTAAGGTTCTTTTGGTGGGTGTTGAATTTTGATTTGCTGTAAACCTTCAATTTCTGGCAAAATGTGGATCTTAAGACGAATTTGTTTCAGTTCCTGCTTTTATAAGTTCTGAACTTCTCAAACCTGTTTGGGTATTCTGCCTTCATTTTACACTAAAGCAAAATCTCTTTACCAGCTTACAAGAGAATATTCAAGTGGGAGAAGTTTCTGGGGGAATGTAAATGCCGAAAAATTAGATAGCTTGTTGGTGCTTATGTTTCAGCATCTCAATACTTGTGCTAAAGATGGTCAGTTGGCTAAAGTAAGCACATCAATTTGTTAATTTGATACTGAGAGTTCCTCTTCTTGTACAAGTGATTGATATTTTTCTCTTTTCATTGATGCCATAATTAGGTATTTGAAACTTTACTCGAGTCCTTTCAGATTACTGTCTTGAGTGCTTACAAGTCAAAGTTCTCTCAGGTACTCATTCCAGGTGTCATGTTAGATATGATTTGCATGCAATAACTGTCGTATTAATCACATTCACAGAATCTGCTGGCATCACATTTCAATGGATTTTGTTGATACCATATTTTCATTTAAACTACGTTTATTTACTTTTTGCAGTTTGTAATGTTCTATGCCTGTTCACTAGATCCCGAAGTTTGTGGCACAAAATTCGCTGATATTCTTGCAGACATTTTTCTGAGCAATTCATTCCCCCCTTTCAAGAGGTAATGAATGAGAATTTTGTAGTTTTCTAATGCTTCTGCCCTTGTTGCATAGCACAGGGCCAACTTACTAGTGGGATACATTTTGTTATTTTGGTCTGGATGTTATGGTAAACTTTGCTACTATTTTGCAATGGTAGAGTTTGAGATCCCAATATTGATTTTGAGTCAACCCCGCTAACCTCCCTTGCCTGCAGGGATGGTGTCCGTACCCATTTATTCCACTAACTATTGCCTTGAGCGTGCTTCTGTGACTTCCATACCGCCATTATGCCACAATAATCGTGAATGGTCATTCTTTGTCGGATTCCACTCCTAAACATAGGGTAGAACCATTTTGATTGAGATTTGTAGCATCATTCATGTAAATATAGGTTAAGATCGTTGAGACATGAGCTTGTGATATAGCTACGCCTAATTCCAGACCGGTTATTGCAAATGCTGCACTTCCACGGTATGGGAAAGGGATCATGGAGCGAGGCAGAGAAAAAGCTACTGGGTGAATGGTTTTCAAGAGGGAGAATGGGTGAAATGGGTTCAGAGGAGTTATTTAAGACAAGCTTATGTAGCACAGTCCACGGAATGAAGTACAAGATTTCCGCGATCACGAAACTCGTAAACAAATATGCTTTGTTCCCTGACTCTTCTATCTAAAAGTATAAAGTACCTGTGTCGGACACTCGACACTCCAATTTGGGTATGGGATTCATGTCCGATGTATTTGGTTGGACACTCACCTAGAAAACATATTTTGCAAGTTGAACTTACATTGAACTATGCATATAACTCTTATAGAATGCATGGAATGCCCTACCCCACATTGTATACACCATTTTTCCTAGAAACCAAAAGAACTACATCGAGGTGTATGGATATTTTGCTGTGTACCCGTGTCTCTGAGATGTGAATTTGATGAATCCGACACTTAGACATGTACCCTCATCCGACACTCATACCCGAGTCCATGTAACATAGTCTGTTGTACTCTTTCGATCGTATGCCTGGAAATTTTGATTTCTTTCTTGGTTTCTTCAACCATGTTTGGAAAAAATAGAATCTGGAGTAAGAACTGGAATTAAATCAGTTGTCGTTCTTTTGTGCTTGTCTATAATGTTGCTAATTCTTCTATTGCTTCTGCTGCAGGATGAGTGCTGTTGCTTATCTTGCTAGTTATTTGTCCCGTGCAAAGTTCCTATCTGTCTCTTTTGTTGTAAAGATGGTGCAAAGGTTTTAGTTTTTCCCCTAGCTATTCAATCTGTCCCTTCAAATATGGGAAGTAAATGTAGATTTCTGATACATTGCCATTTTCTGCATTTGAGGTTTTCAGGCTAGTTGGTTGGTGTTGGAAATATTGTGAAAATCAGGATGGTGATATCAATCCAAAAGCTCACAGAGTTTTCTATTCTGGATGCCAGGTATGTTATGATTTGACATCTAGGTATGAACTGCATACCCAAAATATAACTTTGTTTCGAAGATTCTAGAGGATATGTCAGAGAGATACTGGCGCACTTCTCTCAGAAAATGCATTTTTGTTTTTGAAGATTTGTGTTCATGGAATCTATATAGTTTGGTGGTTGCGCTGAAATTCACACATGATGATGATGGAATGTATACGTTGAATGATACTTGGTTCTTATTCATAATGGGATATCCTTGATTGGGATTGCAATCAAGCCTGTCGCAAGGGAAAAAATTCATGCCGGTGTAGTGTTTTCCAGTTGGTCATGGTGCATAAAAGTGGGAAGCTTTTGCCGTTCATTTCCATATGACTGGAAATTGGGTCTCTATGATAAGTTGATAACTTCTGATATAGTAGCACGAACCCCGAATGTTTTTATGCTAGATTTAGTTTGCAGAATTTGATTGTTAACTTGCTAGCTAAGCAGTATAGTTTCTATCTAGTTCGGAATAGTTGCAAGTTTTCTGATGTCATTTTCCGGTTTTGCAGGCCATCATGTATGTGTTATGCTTTCGTATGAGATCAGCAATGGACATTCCTCGTCTGAAGTCTCAATTTTTCCTTATGCCTATAGAGGCAATCTTGAAGCATCCATTGAACCCGTTGAAGGTGAAGCACCCTATTCTCTCTCTTCTAGCAGACCTTTGAAATTACAAAATGCATTTTCAGCATCTGTAAAATTCATGGCACATTTTGTCCACATTGTTGTGAGACATATCCAAGCACATAGACTATCATGATTTCGTAATTTGCTTATCGGCTTCTTCTCACCTTCCTCTTTCGTGCAAGCTACACTCTTATCTGTTTTTACTGTCTTCTGGATAGGTTTGCCTACCATCGATAGTGGAGGAATTTCTCCGGCAGGCAAAAGCTGCTCGACTGTTCACAGTGTCGGAGACCTTTGTCTTTAATGATCTGTTGGAATCAGAACTTTCCAGAGCTTTTGGTGGGATGGAAAGGCTTGACATGTTCTTCCCATTTGATCCATGTTTGCTAAAAAAATCTGACAGGTAATTCTTATACTAAAGTTTCCTTCCTTTAAATGCTTTTTTAAAGTATCATTTTCTTGTCATTTTTTTTATTACCAGGATTTACGTGTTGTTAAAAAACTGCTCATTTTAGAGGTGGGTCTCTGGATGCAATAAGTGTTTAGTTGTTCTCACGTCTTTTGGGTGGGTTTGAATCCAATTATATTCGCCATACCCATTTGCAAAGTGGCTTAATTTTGTTGTTTTTGAACCTTTAGTTTCAGGTCAATTTGTTACCCTTTTTATTCGTCCCGGCAAGGGGAATCAGCTAACCAAAAAAATTGACCCGAAGCTGAAAAAGTTTACTAAATAGGAAAATTAGCCCTCTTTTTTCTTTCTTTTTTTATCTTTCAACTAACTTTGAATTTAAGATCGTGACGCTACAGAGGTAGAAACAAGATTTGACAACCTTCTTGTGGTTGCTTTTGTATAATTCTAACTTTTCCCTCCTTGCCTTCCTCTTTTTTAATGTCCCTGCAACTCATTCTGGGTACTATGTATAGGTTCATCCGCCCAAACTTCGTATTTTGGTCAATGGTTAGAACTACTTACGACGATGACGAAGAAGGCAGTAGTGAGGAGGATGTTTTTGAGGATTTTACGGGTCGGAGTGGGGAAAATGTCGTAGATGATGCAATGGCTGCGAGTTACGAGGAACATGATCTCGATCTTGACGAGTTCGACTATTCAATGACCAAAATGTCCATAACGCCCAAGAATTCTTTGAATTACCGGTTTGGAGGTGAATTACACCGCGGTGCTATGCAAATGCCCTCAAGAATCCGGCCCTCCACGAGTCCAGAATCCTTGTGATGCACAAATGGCTTTTTACCTTCATTACAGGAAACCCAAGGAAATGGAATTTACGCGGTCCATCAATTCGGCGACGAATTGCTCCTCTCTTGAGAGATGAAAGGGCTGGGCAGGTGTAAAATTAGTGTGTGCTGCAGTTTCTCCTGCGTTATGTGTAATTTCAACTTTGAAATGTTTTTGATCCCTTTGTCTTTCCAATTATATATAGGTAAATTAAGCAAAAAGCAATGTAATATTTGCTGGAGAAATGTGAGTTCACTGCTTGTATGATTAGTATTATTCTTTCGATGTCATGGTTGCTTTAGGCACCAGATATCCCTTCTGAATGGAATATATATTTCTTCTCAAGTACTATCATTCTACATGTTTATCCCCATTCCCCAATTCCCTATTCGAAAACAATGTTATGATCTAAACGAATTCCACATTTTGAAATGCACTGGTGTTCAGTCTCTGCCAACCCTTATCTGTTCAATTTCTTTTCCATTTGGAAATACTCTCTCTCTCTCTCTCTCTCTCTCTCTCTCTCTCTCTCTCTCTCTCTCCCTCCTGTACATAGGGGTTTGATTTCTGCCCCTTTCCATCAGATGGATTTTCTGCCATTCAAATTAAAGCTAAACCTTGAACGAAAAATGGGGAAACCAAAGTCTCAGTTATTGGCGTTGTCGACAATTTCTTCAGCCCTAGCAACGGTAATTTGAGAACGTGTTTTAGCAAATTAACATGGTATAGATGGAACTTGTTTTAGGAAGGTTAAAAAAGCGGGTTTTTCAACCATGATTTTAGAAAGCGTTTTTTGCCAGACGTTTTCAATTAAATTAACTGGAAAGTTAATTATGCCATTAATCGCTGCAAAGGCGTGATTTCCAAACACGTTTTCGTAAAAGCGTGTTTTGCAAACACGTTTTCACGTACTTTTGGAATAAAGTTAAAAAACACACGTTTTATTTAATAAAGTTAAAAAAAAAGCCTTAAATCGGTTAATGAGCCCATGCACACGTCGCTCTGTGGGGTTTACTTTGGAGTCCCACATGAACAATTTGAGCTGTTCATTAATTTTTAAAATATTTTTTCTAGTGGGTTGGTAAAAAATCAGTTCAATTGGATAACTAAGTTTTTAATCTAATCTTCATTTTTTGATAAAGCTAAACAGTGAATCCAAGTGCGGAATGTTGGATCAAGCTAAACAGTGAATTCAAATGATCTGATTTTTCATATGGCAACGCGAAAACATATTTTAAAATTTTTAAAATTAATGAAAGGCTCAAATTGTTCATGTGAGACCCCAAAGTAGCCCCACACGAATAATCTGAGCTTTTCATTAATAAAAATATGTTTTTGAGTGTATTGGTAAAAAATTGGTTCAATTGGATAACTAAGTTTTTAATTTAATCTTTAATTTTTTATTAACTCTAAACAGTGAATCCACCTAAGGAATGTTGGATCAAGCACTTAAAGTTATTCAATTGATCTGATTTTTCATACGGCTAATAGAGAATATATTTTAAAATTAATAAACGGCTCAAAATGCTCATGTACGACCCCGAAGTGGCCCAACAGAGCGAACTATGCACTTGTACTTGCTGAAAAAAGTTTACAGAATATATTTTGAACTAACAATAAAACAGGATCATTACCTACACCTCTAAGCTCCATTCCCCTTGACTTATTTAAGCGACTTATTGCACTTTTTGATTTCTTTATTAAAAAAAAAATTCACATTTATTAGTATTGTATCAAACTTTTTAAGGAGGAATCGAAAAAATACAAAATTATGACCAAAACTCAAATAAAGATAACCCCAAAAAGTGCAAAAAGCGCCAAAAAGGGAACGAGCCCTCATTCAACCTGCATTGGGCATTTGTCACAAAAAGTTGCTGCCAAAAAACTCTCATGTTATTATTGTTCAAAATCAGGTCCATCTCTCAGAGCATATGGTTCACAAAAATGTGCATATCACCAAACAACTCAAGTTTCAGTCCCCTTAAGATGCTCCTACAGGATAGGTAAAGTGCCACCAAGTAGCTTCTGCAATGCTTGGTTGAAGTCTAACTGCAGGCCACGCCTTTTAATCTCAACGGCAAACGCAAGCATTCTACTATTTACACATCCCCATCGGAATTTTGGAACAACTAATAAGTTGACTAAAAGTTCAACAAATCTCAGAGAAAGAAGAAAAGTACAATGAGCTAAATCCAAAACGCCAATCATGATTAGAACACTAGAATTCTGGGATCAACATGAACACAAAGCGATGTCTGATTTTGATACGTAGTACTACTTGACTTACTAAATTGATCTAAAAGCGCAATCTACCCACTGTTATGTAGTACCTCAGGGTCACCCGGAAGGGGAAGGGAAATACTTGGTTTCTAGCTTACAATGCAGCAAAGTACCAGCCACAAGTTACACAATCTTCGAGGTTAGCACAGCACAGCACAACACAGCACAGCAAGAGAATCATGCGTTCGGCGGGGAAAAGCCACATTTTTAACAGTTGCTGGTCTATTTCCAAGGGAATGCGGTCATGCCTTGTGCATTGTTGCTATTATTATATGCTCCAGTACTCTGATTAAGAGGGCTTCCAGGCCCACCGCCAGAAGACTCACTCAGGGTCCCACGAGATGCTGGGCTTCCGCCTGCTGATGCTCCATGGTTGACCCTTGGTGGAGCAGCAGCTAAAGGCTCTGCTTGGATTGGTGCTTTTAACTCCTGACCTGGAAGAAAACAACCTATAACCACCTGCAAGCAACAGAACAAAATGTAACCGACTTAGACATAAAATTATATTTCAACAAGATGTGCACTACACAAATCATAGAGGTGTGGCATCCTTACTGTTTACAAGACTTCCTGTGAACAGTGAATGTATCCAGGATACATCGAGAGATGGCAGATTCATAAAAAGTCAAGTTTTAAGAGAGATTCCTCATTTTTTACTTTTGATCAAGGGGAAGAAGTGAGAGGAGATACAATGCTTTCCATGATTTTTACAAAAGAATAGATCTAAGAAGAGTTGAGGTGGGTTAGGTCTTGACACCATAATGCTTAAATTCTCCAAGCTTCCGTAGGAAAAAAATTAACATTCAAAATCAGGCCAAAGCATGTAGCTGCTCAAGCTTGGCTTGTTACCAAGCCCTAAGCTAGAGCTTAAGACTAGAATCTGCAAGCTAAGGAAAGTTCAGACCATTTGAAGCTGTAAAATTCCTTCGTCTGCCAGCGAGAAACAAAATTGACTCATTAACGCAGCTCAGAAAGGTTAGATTATAGTCTGCACAAGAGTTTGTTGTCTAGAATTACTGATTAGTATTCTGATTGCTACTAATAGTTCAGCGGCTTTTGACATAGTCAGAAACAGCACATGTTTTAACGAGATGGGAGAAGAAGAAATTCATGAAGAAAAGGGATCATACATGAAAGGGCATATGAATTCCAACTCTTGAAATAAAATCTCCTTTTTTTTTTCAGAACTTGCAATGAATTATCTACAAATGATAAAAACCCAAGGAACAGCTCATGTACACCATATATTACTACTGAAAATGGTTTAAGAGTTACCTAAAAGAGCGGCATCTTTATGATATCTTATTGGAGCTCAGAAAAGAAAGTCAATACTTACTACATGGACAATCATAATAAAAGTTACATGACTAGGAAAGCTAGAAATAAATACAGGTTTACTCGAAGAAAAACAAACCTGCACGGGAGCAGCTGCAGTTAGAAGCCCTGCCACACCACCACCTAAGACGCGACCATCTGGACCAGCCAAAAGTACACTCAACCCACCAGTTCTGCTGCGCTGACCGCCACTTTCGGAGACCATATATGAACCAGAAAGAGAGAGGATCTCAAAGCGGCCCTGAATAAGCATTAAGAAGTATGCTTGAGCATATAAAATGTTTTAAGAGGTTCAACAATGATACACCAGCAAAAAGAGAAATGAGCTATGAAGTCTTTAGAGCAGCAATCAACGGCCACTTATTTGGGTTGAACTTAATACAGTCGGGTACATGATCGAATGTCATCTCGACAGTGCAACAAACCAGAGAGACCCACGTACATAGTTTATCAGTGAAAAGTGAAACCTTGCCTGTCTCCGAAGGCATCCTCTGCTGAACGCTTCTAGTAAAGTTGCAAACTTAAAAATCTTATATTTGCTCAGAGTTTTATAAAAAGAATCAAGGTGAATCCAACCATCCCACTGGTGTCAAATGCCTTCCACTGATTTCAAAGCTTATGTTACCGAGACAGAACCAATGGAAAGAAAGTGTTACTATCTGCCATTCATGAGAACAGATGAAATAAAGAGATGGCTATCATCTGCATTGACTTGACTCAACAGTTCAACATTGAATATTTGTCACAATGATAAATAAGTCACAAGGACAAGTCACCATCCCCATAGCGGTGCAATAATACACCAGCTTGACATGTAGAAATTGAATAAGGTAAAAAGGGAAGTGAAAAGTATAAAGGAGAAATCTAACTGATATGAGGAGGTTGGAATAAATTAGTAGGGATTTGAACCAAAATTTATATGCAGCGATTGTGTTTTCTCCAAATAAGAGAATAATTTGACTATTGCTTAAGAATAGTTGAAAATATGTCCGCCTTAGCATTTTAAATGCGATCTTGAAATAATTGTCGAACCATATCGGAGTTCATATTTTGTCCATATAAAGTGACCACAGCATGTTTTCTGACCTAAATAAACCACAAGGAAATTTTTTGACTTCAAAGTCTTCCTATCATCCTGTGCTACACTGGATAGGAGCTCCCTTGCCGTATACAATTTATAAGCAAATCAATCACAGACGATTTCAGTTTAAGAATATCACCTCATACGTTACACTTCCACCCACTGTTGCTGCTTGACGGAGCGTTACATTAGATATGGTACCGTTAGCTGAAAGAATGCTGATAGCTTGTGTGCCACTTTGAGAAAATGACATTATTTTGGAAGACACATCCTGAGAAACAGAAGAATAAATGCTAAATTATAGCATTACCTTTCGTAATCTTAGAGTTCAATGAAATAGGCAAATGGACCGCAGTGTTCTTTCTTCTTTAAAAAAAAAAAAATAATAATCTTCAATTTATCTGCTCCTCCAATTTCAACACACTTATATCACAGTTTCTCAAGTATTTGAAACATTAAATTTTCGTCTTCGTAGCATAGCATGTTGGTAACACAAATAGAAGTTTTTTTTTAAATGTAAAAACAATAATGAGATCTTATAATATGATAGCTGTGTGCTTATTATTTATTCATTGGTCACTGAGCCAATATTGTTAATTTCTCGATTCTACCCATCTACAAATAAAAAACAAATTCCTATGAGTTAAAAAAAAAAAAATTACTAAAGAAGAACCGTTTTCCAAAAATTAAATAAATAAGCAAGACAAACCAAAGGAACGGACTAATACCTGCATCCCAATCTTAAGATTGGGATGTAAATTTCTGGCTAAGAACTCAATAACAGATTATAACTTCATCCCAATCTGTTTCTTCACTTTCTGACTTTTGATTGTCCCAGAACAACTGTCTATGTTGAAAAGTTGATGAACCAAGTCACACAATTCCCTTTCCCCCCGTCATTTTAGACTTTTGAGAAACAATGTTAAAAGCCAAAATGCAATTTTGGAAAGTTGAGGCTATAGAGGTGCAATGAGTATCCCAAAATGGACAAAAAAGTTGGGGAGGGAGCGCAAGATTTCAAAGCACAAAGTACTCAAGTAGAAAATCTTACATAAAAACATGATCAAAATCAAAACAAATGCATCTCCATATTCGATGAGGTGATGGAATAAAGCTTAACTCCATATATCAGAAGTTAAGATAAACACGCAGGTAGAAAAAGGATAAAAGTAACAAAATTCCAGTGTGGATGGTCATAAACGAATTGTTGAGAATAAAGTATCGGGCCACCTATGAGTACACAAAACAGGCACGTGAACGTAGTGGCCAATAACTTTTTATTGTATGAATGATTAAAACTGTTTAAAAATACTCACATCAAACGAACACCTATCATAACAATAAGGGTAATTTACACCAACCTCCCCTAAGGTTTCCGACAAAAATACTGTGCCCCCAACCAATAACTTAGCTCAGTTCATCCAATCCATTAGTCTTTCGTTAGAATTTGTGGATTCCAAGCAACCGACCTTAAATTTTTTTTTTTTTTTTTTTTTGTGGAACTCCCATTTTGCCCTTTAAGTTTCCCAAGGATTCCATACCAAGGAATTAAGACTTTTGGGGACTAAATTGGTTGGAGAGGAAATTGAATTTTGTTTTAAGATCAGTAATTTGGAATGCACAAATCTGACGAAAGACTAATGGACTGGATCTAACTAAGCAAAATTATCCCCATTCAAGGAATGTTGGTGTAATAAATTGAAAGGCTGGGGCACAGTGTATTTGTCAGAAACCTTAGGGGAGATTAGTGTATATTACCCAATGATATCCTTATCCTCGCCGGTACATACGAACAAGCAAGTTAATGTATGAATGTAATCCCAAAAATCCTTTCAAAAAAAAAAACGCATGTGTCCCCTCACACCTAGCCCTGTCCATAAGATTAACTTCTTGTAATTGTGAACAGTTGGAAAAGCATTAAGACTCCAGACTAATAATACCCAACAAAGAGAGAAATCATAGAGTATCCTAAAATGGCTAAAAACTACGATCTGGATCTGATGAGTTATTCCAACTTTCCAATTCTTAATCCCTCCCAAAATTTAGATGCTCTTGCGCTTTCAAGGAGCTGTATAGAAAACTCACACCCACTATTTTGTTACTACTTCACCAAACAGTTACGTGTCCAATTTTGGAAATTATTATAGGAAAAATACATGCACACAAACTCACCAAAATGATTTTAAGTGGAGACAAGGTAGGACTTCGTTACTTGAACACCACAACGATTTTAAATAAAAATTCACTAACTAAGCCCCACTTTGAAAAACCAGAAGCATGCGTTCTACCTGATTTCACTATGCAATCACAGTATTTGACCTTCAGTTAATCACCTAGTCTATGTTGTCTTGTCCTATCTAAAAAATTTAAGCTGAAAAGACATTTGGCATATATGTATGCAAGCAAACTTTGGCCACCCAACAGTCCAACAGATTTGTAATAACAATGACATCAAAGGTATTAACTGAGTCCTAAGTCCTAACAAGTCTCACGTCCATTACCAACTATGACGGTGTAACCATGGATTGAGAATTAGAGGACCTATGCAAGTTACTAACATGAACTACAAAATGTTTTGTATACGAACTCTATGAGTTTTACATTTGGTGCATGCCGTCTGCTATTTTTACCTGTTATAGAAAGTACTGAAATTGATGGCATATATAAAAAGAAATCTGCAATAATAAACTCATGGAGGAGGAAAAACTAGTTGATCTAGTTGCATGATTATAAACTTACTATTTTCTTCACCTTTTGAAACAAACTTCTAATATGAATTATGTAAAGCAGCCACAAAAAACAGCAAAGGGAAAACGAAGAGATTGATGACCACCTCTCCAGCTGCAATTGTGATGACATGTGGCGTAAACCCAACCCCTGGTGACCACCCTCCACCTGCAAAACAATAATCCCACTAGATCTCAGTACAAAATTAGTTGCAATGCAGCTGCAGTAAAAGCACGGAGGTTGGATTTGTATTTGACAATTTGAGAGACTATTAGGTTTGTGCATGAGCACACGAATTTAGCATATAGAATTTTTTACCTAAAGTTTACATTGACTATCCGATAGAAAATGACAATTAACACCTGAAATTAGAATAAGAGTTCCTATTTTCTTTTCAAATGAAAAAAGTCCAGACAACTGAAAAAGGACAACAAGAAAAGATGAAGAAACAAATAACAGTTGCAACGAGAAATCCTATCTGATGTATGTAACATTGTAAGCCTCTATCTCAAATGAAGTTTCATTCCAGTTTACCACTGTTATCTTTAATCTCTTTTTTCTTCTCAAAGCAATGCATTTTCTATGAGATGTCACAGAACAAATCAACAAAGTAAATACAAAATAAAGTACATATAGGCAAAACCAGAATAAAGCTAATGAGAAAACTTTGAGATCTTGCAATCTTTTCCCAACAGTAACTGCGTAATATCATTGATGATACCATAAAAGAAAACACACATAAACCACAACCACGACACATAATCCTACGGAAATGTAAAACACTTCAGAATTCTGACTCCCACTTCCTACAAAGAAA
Source organism: Vaccinium myrtillus (assembly GCA_016920895.1). Lineage (NCBI taxonomy): Eukaryota > Viridiplantae > Streptophyta > Magnoliopsida > Ericales > Ericaceae > Vaccinium > Vaccinium myrtillus. Next base: position 3,203,906 of record CM029277.1, on the reverse strand, counting down.
ATAATGAACTCTCTCCCACAAGGTCCAACTATCAAATGACCTAGTAGTTAAAGATACGAGTCAGTAACACAAAAAGATGTGTACATAACTACATATATAGATGAACCATGCTACAAGCACAATAGTATGCACAACATGTCAGCGTGGCACTGCTTCATTGCGAATTGAAAATTATAAATCTAATTAATGACAACAGTGCCACGTTGGCATGCTGTGCAAATTGTTGTGTTTCTAACTTTCTCTGTCTACATTAAAAAAAAAAATGCAAGTATAAATAGATGCCTACCCTGCCTACCCAGCTGGCTAACCAGAGGAGTAACATGCTGTCTATTCCCATGCTGTTTATTCCCAGAACCACGCGGCCTGCCCCTTGCCTTCTTCCCAGATCCCGATGAAGCAGCCACTGCCGCCAACGGAGCAGGCGACGGGAAAGCAGCAGCCTCCGCCCGTGGCGGTGGTGGCGTCAAGCGGGGAGTTGCCACGGTACCATCAAGAGGGTACTTCCTAGGCCGCCCTCGCTTCCGCTTTTGCTGTTCTCCCACTGTGGTGGGAGCTGCAATGCTCGCCGTCACGGCAGAGCCGTTGCCACTAGTACCGGCTTGGTAGGCGTGCGTAGGCGTCGCCGGAGCAGAGGAGGGCGGAATCATGGGCTTGTACACCGCTGCGCTATCGGTGGTGGCGAAAGACAAGTTCATGTTGCTGTTGTTATGTACAACACCAGTACTACCACTACCACCACCACCGTCGCCACCGGTAACTGCACCGTACGATTCCATAGTCGACAATTTTCAGACCATAAACCCTTGCCAAAGTTCTACAAACACTAAAACCCAAGACCCAGAAAAAAAAATCTGTAAAAATATAAAGAATAGAACAAGTAACAGGGAAAGTGATCCGAGATCCTGCTAAAAAGTCTGGAAAACAATTTGGAAATTTGGCTCAATTCGCTCTAAGATTTCAGTTTCGAAAATTTGGTATATCCTAACTTTTTCGTTATTTCCAAAGTGAGCTTCGAAAATTTGTGAAAATTCTAAAACCAGAGAACTAAAAAAGAAACAGAGATACCTCAAAAACCTAGAATTTTGACAAAATTTGTGAGAACCCTAACCAGAGAACCAAAAAAGAAGAAAGAAAACCCTAAAAAAAACCAGACTTTTGCAAACCCTAGACAGGAAACGGAAGATTAAAGAGAAATTCTTGAAAAAAAAAAAAGATAAAAAGTTGTAACAGATTGGAGTAACTGAAACCAGATCGAGGAGAAGAGGGAAGAACAGGTGGGACACGAACCGTAATTGATTTTACCGAAGAAAATCAAAATCGAAAAAAACAAAAGAAATTTAACCTTTTTATCGAAAAGAAAGCCTCCTATGAAAAATATTGGAAAAACCGATGGTTGCTTTAGGAAAAGGAAAATTGAGCAGAAAATAACGGAAAATTAATAGAGGAGAAGAGAGATAAAATGGGAAAAAAGTAAATTTCTGGCTTCCTATTGGGTTTTAATAATCGGAATTGATTTGTTTAGAAATTTTCGAGGGTCCAATTGTACTAAAATATTATTGATCAGATATCAATAAATAAGATATCTACGCAAAAGTAAATGGATTCTAATTCAATATGACTTTTGTAAAAGATAAATATGATCGAAAACCCGACTAGTATGTTATTGACGAGCTTAAAAAAATACTATTATTGAAATAAGTCTAAAAAATATAACGATTTGAGATGAACCTCCTCTTTTACGAGCACCGGGTTCGAATGCCACAAATGTTTCTAATAGTAACATTTTTTTCCTAGCTTTTCAATTGCTATCCGGAATTTCAAAAAAAAAATTTCCTCACCCCGAATTTATTTATTCACTATGAGTTATTTAAATGTCTCAAAATGTTCGTCCAATTAATTTTTGGATGGACCAAAATTTTCTTGTTTTTTTCTTTTTTCAATTAACTATTTAAAAAAATGGAAGGATAAATTAAAATTTTCAACTTTTTTTTTGTGTGTTATTATTACGTTTCCTTAAAAGTTAAAATATTATAATTTCAAAATTTGATACCAAAGGGGTAAGAAATTATAAATTAAAATCTTAAAATCATTAGCCTTACTTCTCCACTCGCTCGAGCCGGCCAAACCGCGCCAAACTGTTTTAGCCGGTCAAAAAAATGCGCCAAACTGACGCACACTTCCGCCACTCCACGTCCAAAAAACCCTAACTTATTAGGGTTTATGAGGTTTTGCTGATCCTCTCACTTTCTCCCTCATCAACAAACCACAGACAAAAATCATCAGAGTCCAATGGAAATCAATTTTGGAGAGCTTCCATTCGACCTCGATTTCCACCCTTCGAACCCTATCCTCGCCGCTGGACTCATCACTGGCGACCTTCTTTTGTAAGCTCGATTTTTTTTATTTTTCTTTTTTATGGAATTTTACTTAATTACGTTAATAGAATGGTCTATAATCAAATTGATTTCGTGATTTTTCAGATACCTCTACAAAGCCGATTCGCCACCTGAGAAGTATGTACCGATTTCCCTTTTTTGTGTATCTTACTACGTGTTTGGTCTAATTCAGATATTTGCATAGTATCAAGTGATGAGAAAGAGTGTTTTTATTTTAAGTAGGAAAATACCACAGACACACACCCAAATACAGTATGCACCTTGAATTCTTAACATTTCGGATTAGTGTAATGAATTTTTAGAGAATTTTTTTGAATCTGAGATAGATGTTATGAATTTTTATGTTTTGGATTAATTTTATGAATTTTTTTTATGCGAAAGTTATGAATTTGAGAATGATATGATTTTTTTTTATCCCGAATGTTATGAATCAAGGTACACACATGTTGTAGCATTTTCCCCATGTTTGGATACCGAATTAAGTATGGAATGGCGAGAAAGAAAACTTTCTTATATAAGCAGTTTTGTTTGTCATCAAGAATGGTGAAATATGGTGAAAAACGGTGAGGAAAAGAAATAGATTGGTTGCTTTCTTTTTCTTTCGAAAAAGGCGTGATTGGACATTAAAATGAGAATGAGGAAAAACTATTTTTTCTACTCATTCGAACATGGGAAGAGAATACAATTAGTTCTTTCTCTTCTAAGTTTTCATCCACATAAGAGACCACAATCCTTCTCTTGTACTTTTCTTTTTTCACCTCCTACACCTAAAGGAAGGAAGTTGTGAAAATGTTGTGCTCATGTTGAGTTGTGATTGTTTTAGGCTGTTAGAAGTTAATGCCCATAGCCAATCTTGTAGAGCGGTGAGATTTATCAACGATGGTCAAGGTAATGCATCAAGCTGTCGATTGTTGTTAATTATTTCTTGGATTTGATTGGCTCATAAACGTTATGTATGAAAGCTGCCCCTGAATTATCCTTTGTCTATTTTCAAATAGCAATTGTCACGGGGTCTCCGGATTGCTCCATTCTTGCCACAGACGTCGAAACAGGATCCTCAATTGCTCGGCTTGAAAACTCTCATGGGTGGGAATTTCAAGGCTAGCTTATGTAAATTTTTATATAATTTTCTGGATTTTCCCCCCATCGTTAGGCCTTATAACTGTCACAGCTGACAAGTTATTGTGTGGGTATGCAGGGCTGCTGTCAATAGGATAATCAACTTGACCGAGTCAACTATTGCATCTGGTGATGACGAAGGATGTGTTAAGGTATTCTTTCTTCAATTAGCATACCTTGGCTCCTTTTGCATGTTTCCTTGATTATTATTTGTTCATGTTGAAAAATTCCATTGTAGCAAGACTGAGCTGAAAGCTAATTTGGACTTGTTATTTTGCTGCTACAATAGTCTCATTTTCTTTCCCTTCATCAAAGAGTATGTGGATTGAAGGTTGCGATTGGGTGTCCATTCTCGAAATATCATGGAAGATTAGGAACGTACTTTCAGAATATCCACACCTTTAGTTCTATTGGCTACATGTGGTTTGGTAAACAAGCAAGAGAGGTGGCTTCTATGAGCTTTTGGATCCATATTCAAGGGAAGGATGATACTCTTAGTTTTTATGTCATCCGAATGTTGAGAACATGCACAATGAAATAGTTAAAAAATGATTGACATACATGAAGCCTGCTTTCGTGGAAACATCAGTAGTTTTCATTTACTTGCTCCCAAACTACAGTACCATGTTAAAAAAATTTATGTTCCTTCCCCTAGCAAAATCAAAATTCTCTCATGATGGTGTTTTAAACCAGCGAGGCATATTTTTGTCCAGACTGCGTAAGTTTAACTTCCTACAATGGGGAGTAGGGACCTTATAGGGTACAGGAGAAGCTTATATGTATAATTTGTTTGCTTACTGGTTTATTTCATAAGTTTGACTCTAGTGCAGGTTTGGGATACAAGACAGCGGACTTGCAGCAGTTCATTTCATGCTCATGAAGACTACATCTCAGATATGACTTTTGCATCTGATTCCATGAGACTATTAGCTACAAGGTACTCTGCACCGTCTTACATCCTATATTTTTTTTTGACAAGTGGTATGCATGTTCAATGATGGTTTCTCTAGTTTTTCGATCTGTGTGCTTCTGTAATACTCCCTCCGTTCTTAAATGACTTTCCACTACGGTAAAACGAGCAATTTTGGATAAAAAAGCAAAGTACTTCCGTAGGTAATTTTTAAATTTCTTGATATCAAATTAAATATATCAATTAATTTTTTAATTTGGTGTCGATAAACACAAAAGAAAAATCTATCCTTTTTGGAAGTGATTTTTCTTCTGTGTTTGTGTGTGTCAGCACTGTAGTCAATCTATCCTAAGGCTATTAGTAGGTGCTTCTTTTGCCCCCATGCTGCATTTTTTCCACTTCAAATCCATGTTAAAGGACTTGATGATATTTACATTTGATTTTATTTGACATTTTTTGCTTTATTTTCTTTTACCTCCTAAGTGGAGATGGGACTCTCTCTGTTTGCAATCTTCGGAGCAGCAAGGTATTGTTGTTGAATTTGTGTGTGGTTTCTTTGATTCAAGATATGTCATTTGCATAGATTTTTTTGGCAATTAACGTTTGCTTCATTCATTGGATCCATCTTTCTGCATGCTAATTACAGCTTCAAACACGATCTGAATTTTCTGAGGATGAGCCTCTTTCTGTGGTAATCATGAAGGTAACTCGTCAAATTTTTCGTTTGAAAATTATTCTCTCTTCGCCCAGCCTGCACTGCATTAATGTTTTATACAACCACATTTCTGGCAACACGTATTATGCTCACGATAATGCAGATGTGTTCTCTGTCAACATGTATTTAGAAATATAACATGCTTCCAGACATCAGGTCTGGTATCAAGTTGGTGTGCCATCATAAATTTTCTTCTCCTGGCGCTAAACCAACTTTTCTGTCATTATTTTTTCTTTTTTTAGGTTAATACTATCATTAATTCTTCTTGGTCTTCTACTTCCTTACCGAACGTGGTCCTGACTCCTGACCAAAAATGTCTTTTTTGGTAAATGACACAAATGCGTTTTCGAGGAACAAATAGATTCATGTGGTCGCCGAAAGGATCAATATTTTCTTGTCCAAAGGATTTGTTATCTGACATAAAAGCTTCAAGCCTGCAACAAATATAATCCTTTTTTTGTGCTGAAATTGAATCTGACTTGTCTTTGGGGGTTTTGGGGACAGCTTTTGTTTTGGTTTTTTTACTTCTTTCCCCTTCGAGTCATCCTTTTTAATCTCATGCTCATATGTGTCCTGAAAAAATGATAGAGAGCACTAAGCTTTCTGAACTTATTTTATCAAAAGCAACAAAACTTAAGGGAAGAGAATATTTTCATAAGACCATTTATTAGTGTTTTGGTTTATCTGTTTGGTATTTCTTTGCTGACTACTAATTTCTTAAAATCAGAATGGTCGAAAAGTCATATGTGGAACACAAAGTGGAACTCTACTATTGTATTCGTGGGGATTTTTCAAGGACTGCAGGTGATTCATTTTAATCTATATATTTTGTAAGTTCTGCAAAATGGGTGTAGATGAGGGTCTTGTTCCTACCCGCATGAGATTCTGAATCACTAATAATGTTATGATTTCATTATTCGTACTTCTCACGTTCTTTCTGTTGGATGGTCATTCTTGTTTTTCAGTGATCGCTTTGTTGATCTATCCCCAAACTCTGTTGAGGCATTGTTAAAGGTGAATGTCTTAATCTCTATTTTCTCGACTCTTGAGCTTAGTGAGTTTCAAATCAGTTTTGCGATGTGCTCTGTTCTTCAAAATAATGACTCTGTACTTCTTGTCTTAGCTTGATGAAGAAAGAGTTATTACTGGATCTGAAAATGGAATCATCAGGTGCGAAACTCTCTCTGGAGAAGATGATTCGTTTTCCATTACACCTTTGATACCCTTTTGGTAGATCTAATATCCTCTTATTTTGTGCTTTTAGCCTGGTTGGCATATTACCAAACAGAATAATACAGCCTATTGCGGAACATTCGGAATATGCCATTGAACGTCTTGGTATGGTTTTCTTTCTTTTCAATCAAGAAATTCAAAAACCTTTGTTAATATTTGAAGCATTACGACCTCCAGATGTCGCTTGGACTTGCAGAAATGTGATTATATTTGGGGTGGTATGCTTATCCAGATATAGTTTATAGACTGTATTACCACCATGGTAAATTTTCACCAAATGGTACAACGACTGGGGTCTATCTGCATATGGTTATACCCTATAATATGCTATGTTATTGGAAAATGTTCTTTTAAACTTGTTCACTGTTACTTGATTCTGTCCCTGCCCAATTATTTCTTTCTGATTTAAATAAAAAAAAAAAACAAGTTGAAGCGTTTCTTACTCTTTTTATTTGTGTGTCTGAGCAGCATTTTCTCATGATAAAAAGTACCTGGGCAGCATATCACATGATAACACTTTGAAGGCATGTGGATCTCTATCCCTCTCATGTAGATTTTTTTTAATCAGAAATTTCTCAATGTACATTGTCTTCCTGTAGCTATGGGATATGGATGATCTACTGCGAGGTCCTGCCAATACTCGAAATAGTGATGCAGCTATTGCAGACAGTGATAGTGATGGGGCTAACGAGATGGATATGGACGATAGTGTTCCAAAATCTTCCAAAGGTATGTCTTAGAGTTTCAGAATTATCTGTCAATTTCCCTAAAAATGGGGAAGATTGATATATGGTAATTCAGAATAATAACGTGTCTTTCAACCATAAGCCTTTCTCATGATATGCCCTCGGCAATATTAATACTAGATACTAGCAATTGAAAGCTATTAGCAATCACCTAATAGAAGAGACCTTGGGTGGGGATGTTGTCTTCCCGAGCTTAAAGTTGTGTGCGAGCAGACGAGTTTTGGACCAGCAACAAGAGGTCCCAATCCATTGAGCAGTTTTTTGGCTTAAGTTGCAGGGAAACATGACTTCCCTAAAGCTAGAACTTGCAATCTTTATTGTTCAATTTCCGCTCATAGTAGCGACTGGTACTGTGCTGATTGTAACTAGAACTGGAAATTGTTACTTTTAAGCTATCATTTGTAGATAAATTCGAGCAATGCTCTACACCTTTTTTTTTTTTTTGAACGGCAGCAATGCTTTTCACCTGATACTTAGCACTTGTGGGTTTCCCTGTTGTTAGCTATTCTCCATCCTTTAAAAGTTTATATTTTATGTTTAGCTCGTTGGAAGAACTAGGATTCCGATCCACCCATGAATTAGTTATCCAATTTCTGCATTTTTCATGGTTGTTCGCTCATGTTATGTACTTCCATAGAATTTATCAAATGGCCAAAAGGGAGAGATATATATCGCAAACCCATCAATGATTTTTGTCCTTGCAAACCACGGAAATGCACCTACCAAATTATGGACCCTCACTCCCGTACAGTTGCTTGTAGTAGCGACTGGTACTATGCTGGAGATTCTATAACTTGACATGTAGGTTAGTTGCATGCATGCACATGTTTATCAAGACCCAACTTTTCTGGATTGCTCATCATGTATGTATGTATGTATGTATGAGCCAACTAATGGTGGCATATTTATGTTAATTTACTTGTCATTACTATATGTGTCTTGTATGGTTTTCTGCTCTCATATCAAGTTATATGCAAGCCACCATATTTGATTGATGTGCGTTTAAGCGCATATACGTGCCTATCAATATTGGTTTTACGTTCTTGTTTTGGCTTCGCAGGGACCAAGAGAAAAAGCGGGCAAGGCCTCAGCAGTTCTAACAATTTCTTCGCAGATTTATAGTAAACATCAGCAGAGCTCTTTCACAGTTTGTAACAAGATATCAGTAGTATTCTATTTTGGGGGGTTTCATTTTTATGTATTTAATTATTTTTCTTGTTCCTAGAGGATTTCGAGATTCCTTCCATTCTTGAATAGCAGATACTTGCAGTGCACTGGATTTAAACTTGTCTCTGCACTGCAAGCGAAAATATGAAAATTGGTTTGGGCCCTACTGTGTTCCATTGATCTGTTATCTTGGTAATGTCTTGAAACATACTGAAAATTTGAAACTAGTGTGTCTGGCAATAGTTTTGTAACTGTATTTTGTGATGCGCGACCGTTGGTTGTGAGTTTGACCTAATGGAACAGGAGTGTCAACACTTTTCGTGGTGATTTAACTCATTAACCCGCTAACATCTTACCTTGAGAAAAAACGAAGAGAAAATCTGGCAATCGAATTTGGTTGGGAGCAGTGGAAACCAAGAGGAAAATTTGCTAATGGCAAATGCATGGTACGTTAGAAATTATTCAACGAGTAATGCTAGACATCGAGACACAGATGTGTTGTTGATACCTAGTGGGTGGTGGTTTTTCTCATTTCCAGTAGGTCAAAGGGATCAAGGCCCAGTAAGAGAAAGAGATGTGTTCGGAACTGTCTGATCCAGGTAAATTCCGGGTAACAGTTTGAATTCCGTAGCATTTTTGTATTCAACAATCCGAGATAGTCACAGAATGCTCAACACTATTAATCATTATACAATCAAGAAGAGCCATGTAGTGCTCCCAACACTTAACCATATTGTGGCAATTAGAACCATGGACCACATGGAAAATCAATTCTTTCAGACCTTTAATAATATTCCTAATGATGAATCCATGACATCTGCTAAAAGCTATGAGGAGGACAACAATAATCCTTTTTCATGTCTGGCTGGTCTCATGACCCATATGAAGATGATGAACTCAATGATGAAGCTCCTATTTTAGGAAATTTTTGGGATAACATTATGCTATTACCTATACTCTTGTTGAACGTATGAAAAAAGAAACACGAAAAGAAGACTAATTTGTCATCCATGACGCTCACTAATTTGGCACCCAATTATTGAGGCCTCAGACACCAATTAAAGGGTCATCCTATTTTAGTTTTGATAAAAAGCATGGGACGATGGGATCCAGTGTTGTACTCGGCATTTGGCACCCAGTTATTGAGGCCTCAGACACCAATTAAAGAGTCATCCTATTTCAGTTATGATAAAAGCATTTGACGATGGGGCCTAGTGTTGTACCCAACATCTTTTATCTTGTATTTTCATTTGCATTTACATCTGTAATACCTAGTGGGTGGTGGTTTCTCTCATTTCCATTAGGTCAAGGGATCAAGGCCCAGTAAGAGAGAGATGTGCCCGGAACTGTCTGATCCATGTGAATTCTAAATGACAGTTTGAATTTCGTAGCATTTTTGTATTCAACAGTCCGAGATAGTCACATAATGCCCAACACTCTTAACCATTATACAATCATGAAGAGCCACGCATTCATTGTAAGGAACATGTTTGACGCCCTTAGGCCATCTCTAGTGGTGGGAGTTAAAAATGTGTTGTTATATGACACAAAAGTGTAAAAAGTGGGTCCCATTTATGTGTTGTTATGACAAAATATGTTGTTAAGTTAATGGGTGTTGTAATGGTTTTGTTTGAGTGCTGTTAAAATGTAAAAGAGTACACAAATATATTTGTATATATAGATATCTACACAAAAAGTACACAAAAAGTGTAGCAATGCCCAGCTTTTCTTAAAGAGTAGCAATGCACCATTTTTCTTACTTCTTGCACTCTCTCTCTCCTTCCGTCTCTCTCTCTCTCACCAATCTCTCTCTCTCTCTCTCTCTCTCTCTCTCTCTCTCTCTCTCTCTCCTTCCTTGGGTTACTTGCACAATCAACTTTAACCTCTGACCTAACTCATTTTCATCTCTTACACAACTTAACTATTCCTTAGCTACACTATTATGGACAAACAAAACGAAAATGCTAACTAACTGTCCTAACTCCCGACTAATTTGAGCCTTTAACTTCACCACTAGAGATGGCCTTAGAGTATTCTAACACATAACCGAAATGGAAATTGGAAAATGTGCATCACAAGGTGTAATAGGTGACAGCTGAAGGCGTCGTTATTCTCAGATTTTTTTGTTTTTTTGTCGAACAATAAGATGTTAGTACTTAGAAATTACTAGTTAGTGATTACAACAGGAGTCGAGCACCTGCTGCACCTCTTCCGTGCGGACTCGGACTTAGGACCTAAAGGAGAGTAACGAACTAACCACACCGGGTGTGATGTTATATTTTGTGAGAGATAATAGCCTATGTTTACCGTTCGCTTCACACCTACTCAAACCTCCAACAACTTTTATTACAATTCCCATAAAGAATCGGAATCCTAACAAGCACAAAAGTAAAACAACATATCTCCAGATGGGGCATCGTATATATATATATATAGTTGCTCGAGAAGCCAGCCCCAAGTTCAGCATCCCAAAAATCCAGCAGAAAAAATACACGGACGCAAAATTCTTGCTCCCCGACAATCAGTAAATCCAGCCACCGATCGATCAGCTAGAGATATGCACATAAAACAACGAGGATCAATGAATCGGACCATCGTTTTCCATTAGCAACTGATTCATGCAGAATTTACCGGGGAATAGAAGTATTCACTTGGCTGTAATAGATTCTGGCCTCACTCCCGCATCTGTCATCTCAAAATGAGGCTCGGAGGGAAACACGAAAATGGAGGATGAAGCAACCGAGGGTTGAAACCCAGCTGAATATCTCACAGAGGTCACGGTAACTCTGGGAAGAAGTTGAGAACCCGAGGCCAACGGAACGACCTTGTAACTGAGAATATGCTCAGACCTAGGCAAAATGAAAACCCTATCATTGTGGGACCCAGATAACACGAAACTCTGAGAATCTGCCAACAAGAACTTGATCTCCTGAAGCAAATGCGTCCGATTCTGAATCCTAACAAAGTAAGTGAAGGGGTTGCCAAGGACGGCATGAGGTGGACAATCCAACTTCACAACCAGCGGCGGCGACTCCACTTTAATATCACCAAGTCTATACTTGGTCACAACTTCAGAATCAGCAGAAGTAGAATCACCATCTCTTCTCCATCTCAAGCAAACTGTACCCATCTTAAGCGTGGGAGTATTTACCTCAGGAGTGACTGCGAAAACCTTCTTGAACCCTTCTCCCGGCACAAGGAGTGAAGTTTCCAAAGGGTCCGACTGCCGAACTGTGATAGAGTTCCCACTATCGCTATCATCCTCTGCCTCGATAAACATTGACAGTAACCGCAACGGCACTTCCGCATTGTTCTTCGTAGTGACAATAAGTACACTAGTTTCATTTAAAGGAAGTGATGGCATTTGATCAGAATCGAGACCCGCCTTGAGCTTTGAAAGCAATAATGGGTCCTGCCTGAAAGGCAACATATAGTTATGGCTAAATACAACAGCGGTCTTGCCTTCTATCTCCAAGCTTTTGTGGACATGAACTTTTTGGGTGCTTTGGTCATCGCTATGTGGAGAGTATCCTAGGGAAACATAGAGCATGATCGGTTTTGGGCGATGCCATCTAATTTCTAGGTTACAGGACCATGAGTCTCCCTCATTCAGAAAGGGAACAGAAATCAATCCGAAAGAGTGCTGAATTTTTCGGATCTTCTCTATTCCAGATTGAGATTCGTCTTCACATTGAAGTCCAGATATGCCACGAAGTTCAACATGAAGACTGTCCGCAGAAGTAGGGTCTACTACTTCCCTTGGGCTGAGCAAGCCACCACCTCTGGTATCCACTAAGTTAATCTTCAGTTCGCCGGAATAAACAGAGTGGGCCATAGCTGAAATGGTAACAGGTACAGCAAAATTTTCACCGACTAATGCGGGGCCCGAAGTGCCTAGTTTAACATCCACTTGCGGGTCTGGTTCTTCAACCTGAATTGCCTTCTGAGCAGAGAATGCAAGACCAGGATCTTTGATTGGAAAAGTTTCCATACGGTCCTCGAATTTCCAAAGTGGTAAGTCATTCAAAGCAGCAGGGCTTTCGACCATGCAACTGATATTGAAGTAAGGTCCCAGTCTTGCGATGACAGAAATGCATTCAAGCTTTCCACTTTGTTCTGAAACAAACGAGTTATTATGTAAGTACAAGGAATGGGAGAATAAGAAAAAGTAAGTACAACGGTTCATGAGAGCTTTGGATGGAGAGCAAGCAATAAGACATAAGCATGTAATCATACAGTTGGGTAGACAAGGAAGGTGTTAACCACCAAAAGTCAATAAGACCGTGCCCATGTTTTTTGATCAAAACTCCAACACATCCAGTTAGTGGCATAATGCTGGGATTGTACTATATGAAATCGGAAAAAAAGAACGAAAATGAAACCCAGCCATGAGTTAATCATGACAAGAATAACTTGCTTACCAGATTTGATGTCATACGTTATCCGTAGCCATTTATTTGTCGAAAGCACCAGAACGGGAGCAGTCTCAACTCTTTGACCCATCATACCATCGGAGATTTCATCGGACTTAGGTCTCTGGCCATTCACAACTGTAAAATTACACGCAGATTGATTGAACTGGATATCCAACTGATCGATATCTACAGAATGTGGTAACTGTGACAGAAGCGATAGTGTAATCGAAGTAGATACCCCAGGCTTGACTATCTGTTCGTGAAAAGCAACTGATGCAAGAAGTACCACTCTAAGGGGACTAACAAGATCTATGTCAAGACGAAGGGGTTGATCACCAGTTACTTTGAAATTATTGCTTCCTTTATTTGATGCCAAACCAGTTTCTCCTCGGACAAGCTCAAACACTTCAGTGTGTATGATTTCTCTCTGTGCGACAGTTGCAGGGCCAGCGGGTCCACATTCCTTGAAACCTAAGGATTGTATGCCGGCAATAGATGATACTGGCAATGCAGCCATTTCAAGGGAGTACTCCACAAAATCCTTCATCTTACCAAGATTCTTTGAGCACTCTCGTAGATAGCCCAAGACCTCCCATAATAAATTTACCCAGCCCTCTTTTCTATAAGTACTTGCAATACTATAAAATATCTCCTTTGCATTAGTGTAGTCATTCACTGCAAAGTATTCCCTGGCCATCTCGAACCCACAATAAGAGGCCATCCTCTGGGCATTGAAATTAGTGTATGATTCAAAAGACCTTTTCAGCAGTGCCATTATTTCAAAAAAATCCTGGAATCTCTTCCCTTCAGCTAAAGCGTAACGGACATATTCTTCATCAGTAAGACTGCATGGCCAATAGGAAAATATCAGCATCTTAGTGTATATAAAATAAAAACCAGAGGATATCATTATGGATAACAACTAGACTTACGGTTGCATAACATATGTATCCCCTTGCTCAAGTAAACGAGCAAATTGGCCCACATAAACAGAAGGCGCAACAGATTCAGCATTACTGTCAATGTCAGTAGCTGTTTCTGACATTGACAGAGTAAGTTCCAAGCAAGATCTTTTCTCCTTCAAGTACTGAGCAGCTAACTGTGGCAAGAAGAAATGATAAGAAAATTATACATTGGAAATCTGAAATCTTCTCACCTCTAAAAAAATCAATCAAGGCTATGCACCCCACTATTAAGTTAATAAGGAGGGAGGGTTGTGCCACAAAGTTTACATGGGACCCACTATTAAGTTAAGAAGTGAAGCTGCGGAAGGATTCTAAGTTTCTAACTACGAAACCTTCCTAACCATTTGCTCCTGCCTTCTCGCCTGAGCTCACAAAAGAGTGTCCAAATGTAGTCTGAGGTAGTTGAGCTAAGTGATGATACTAACTACCACTGGCCTAAAGATAATTGTTGTGCAGTGACCTTTGTAGGTCACTCCATAATCCCAAACAGGTGTCCATGGCTGCTGACGCGCATGGAAGTCCCTACAATGATGAGCGAAGTACACGTAACAATAGCGTGTGTGAGACCCATGGAAGGATATTATAAGCCTAAGACTTGTTGAGAAAAGATGACAGTAAATAGGAAGGTTAAGCATGTGAGCCGTGTACCTGATAATAGTAAGCTGAAGACAACTCCCATTCACTCACTCTATCCGTAGAAACTAATACTGGAGAGGATGTGTTTTGGATAGAAGCGGCGCTCGTCTCCAGTAACTCGCCAAAAACTAAAAACTGCCTGCTCAACCATTCCCAATGAAGAAAATTAACTTCGGGCTCTCCCAAAAGCTTCTTGTAAGAAGCATTGTGTTGGTGGAACCATGTGATTGCTTCTACAACCTTCCCACCATGCAGTAGCAAGGTTGATATCTTGAAGTGCAATTGCTCTGCAACAGTTTTTATCTCAACTAGGCGCTGAATTGGGGGTAATCTTGTTGAAGTCCCAATCATCTGTATACAACAATAGAGCTTCAAGGCACATATAAAGATAAACTGAAGCAACCATAAAGACGCAAAAATTGGCTCATGGAGATAACAATATTTTTTATGCAGCTTTAGGCAATTTTGCTGTGTTTTGGAGTTTATAAACTCTAAACTTAGAAAACTCAGAAACCATGCATGCAGCTTATTCCCAGAGCCAAAAAGTAGAGACTATAGTCTCAGTTCATGCATGAACTATGCTTCCTGTATCATTTCAAAGCCCAAGATACACATAAGAAACCTCTAAATGCTCTTCTATTCGTTACTGCACACAAGGGTCATGTCCAAAATATGATCATCCAATCAAGACTGAGGATGAGGCTTCTTGAATGGTCTTGGTGCAAATCAGGTGCAGAGACAGGAAAGTATTTTCTGTCAGTAGGCCATCTGTATAGCACTCCGAATGACTTAATTTTGCAAATAACTATCTAGCTCTGACTACCACATGCACTTCTTTACTCTTAAGCAATACTGTTAGTGTTTTTCGTTATAGAATTCAAAAGGATGTGCCTCAGGCTAAGAAGCACGGACACTAAAAGAAAATACTTGTGATGACTTGAACGGGATGTAGCAGCTTTTTTATTACTACTATCTATTCGATGGATAAGCTGTCATTAATGAAAAAAATTCACCACAGGGAAGCTCCATGATAAAAGCAAAGGTGCAGCTGAGGCCAGCAGAGGGTAAAACTCAAATTAACAAGACTACTTAAAAGACAATCTATAGCTAATACTCCCTCCGTCCCAATTTAAATGCTCCCTACGGGGAACCGAAATTTTTAAGAAGTCAAAGTCAGTACACTTAAAATAAAACAGAGTTCCAGAATTACCTTTGACTATTTAAAGTGAAGCACAACTTTTTCTTTTTTGCGTTAAATGAAACTATTCTCGAGAATAGTACACAAATTGCTATTGGAATTTACTCCTTGTATCAATTGATTGTCCGTTGAGTAAGAAGGCTCCAAATGATTTTTCTTTTCGTTTTGGTTAGAAGTACATTAACCAATTGGCGGGAGTTTCTCCTGGACCAAAATTTACTCCTAAAAAATTGGCTCCAATTGAAAATTTTTCATAAATTTCTGTCTCAAAAATTTTGGCTCTGTCTCAAAAATTTGCTGGTCAATGTTCACCAGATTGGATGAATGTTTTTTGAAAGCTCTCTATTTCTTTTGGACTTCTTTGATGGTGAATGAGATTGGCATGTTTTTTTTGTTCATCCGAAAGGGGCAGTTAGGAAAAAATTGCTACTGTGGTGTGTAATTTTGATGCTTTTGGTACATTATGTGTAATATTTTGGCTACCCAATCAATGCCTACTAGTCCTTTTTTCAGAATTCAATGCAACATTGGAGTTTTTGTTCGGTTTTGTGTTTTACTTGGAGTAATTATTGCCATTTCACAGTCAAGGGGTAAAATTGGAAAGTTCTCCTGCTTTGGTGGCTAATTATAGAAAGGGAGCATTTATTTTGGGACATCCCAAAATAGAAAGGGGAGCATTTAAATTGGGACGGAGGGAGTATGAAACAACTACCTCACGCAACGTCTTGTATGCATCCTCATACATTCTCAAAGCTTCAACCCAGTCTCTCCGGAACTCTGCATAGACAGCAACCTAGCAATTCATACTGTTTAGATAAGCATTGAACAGTGCACACAAGCTCACGTAGCACAAAATGATAAGTAGAAATCAAGTAGCAGTCAAGTTATGGGCACCAGCATCTCGTAATGTCATCCAGAAGTGAACAAGAAATATATATATTTTTGTATCCATGGAGGTACCAATTTATAGGAATGAATCATGTTTAAGAAGTGCACGCATATCGTGCATAAAACGTGGAATATAAACCTAAATCCATTGAATCAATCACTTAATAAAGGTTATCTTAACAGAATTGATGCAAAGATTCTAACCTAAATACATGCTTAAGGAAATGTAGAACCATCTAGCTAAGAGTACCATGTCAGAAAACTGACCACCCTTGCATTATCTATACTGCAAGTCTTCAAATACTGATAGAAACCACTATTAAGGCCTTCATGGTGGGTTTTTCAAGTGACATGTATGGCGGATTACATAGATAAGTGCAAACTTCCACTGCAAGTTTTTGGTCAGCTCAAAGGAAATTAAACTATAATTTTGTTTATGGTTAAATATTGAAACAGAATATACAGAAAGTACTGCAATAATGCAACCTTAAAGCCTTTATGCACCTACGGATAGATGAACAGAAGTCGATGTCCAAACCTTAAAGCAATAGCGGATACTCAACTCTACAGAACTGAGGCTCTTCCTATCAAGACGTGTTTTGATCCTACGTCCTTCATCCCTATAATACGTATTTGCTAATTCTGAAAATGCGTTCCCTAGCCTGCAAACGATTGTCAATAGGTTAACAACCTCCTGTAGCAAATAGCAGAGGAGGGGAATAAACTTCTAATCTGAACATTATAGGAAAGCTTCATGCCTGTTCAGGGACTGTTTTAGCTCCAATGGATTGTTTAGGTCAAAGGCAATAAGGTACTTGGAATCTACTTCAGCACGCTTTCGCAGAGCAATCATTCGATCTTCACTGATATCATCTGCATCAAGGACAGATCCATGATTCTATCTTTGAAATAGCTAAATGCATACCCCTATAATTTAGGGATTATATCAGAGATTACTTTTGCAATATACAATGTTTTTTATATTTGGGGGGTTGCAGCCTCGACATTCGATCCATAACTGTAAAAAAGTAGGACAACTTACCCTTAGAAGTAGACTGCGCAACCAAAACCAGAACCAGTTTGATATTCCTTCCTTTAATTACAGCTCTGCCCACATATGCATAACCACCATCACACATACAAATCCATAAAGGTAATCAATTGAATTGAACTCAATCACATCGTCATAAGCAAAATGCGGTCACATACATATTAAACGTTAACACACCTATATTTGCTATATATCACTGTTCAGGGTACGAAAGTCCAAAAGCGGTAAGGGAAAATCATGACCATAGGTCGGTCTTTTCTCATCTCTTAAGATACTTCGAAATTGAGAATCATGAGAATCGTCCAACCTGTAGGGGATGGCTCAACATCAAATCTCATCTCCAGGTGCAAATCTGGTATCAATCTCGGGTTGTTAAGTATGATATCAACCAAGCTCTATCTTAAGCGGGGCAAAGTCGATTGATCGCCCACGACACAGGATTCCGGCTACTATGTTTGCGACCCAATGTGGATAATGGGTGTCTGCAAGATTTACCATGTGCACAGGTATCGCATGTAAATTAGTCCTACGGTTTTTCATTATCTGCACGTGGCCCATTTTCCTAGGTGCTCATTTTGCATGGGCATTTAGTTTAATGTTTCAATTCAGAAGACTTGGATTATTGTCAAGAACTCGCTGAATCCATCATTTGGGCTCACAAGAGCAACCCCAAACCGTTGGTGCCAAAATGGAATTGCCAAAGCAAATTTTTTTTTTAACTCACTAAGTGTCAAAAAGTCAAAAAATAGCAATGCTACTGCACCGGTTTGGTGCTATTGTGGCACAATCTTAAAACTAGACCATTAGATTAAACCCATTACCCATCAACTATTGGAAAAATTGATGCCGACTTTGGCACCAAGAATGGCATTTTCAATTGAATTTGGAACAAGTGTGGAGATGGTTTTGCCATTCTTGATGCCAAATTTTGACTTTAGCACAAGGGTAGAAGACTTGCTCTGATAAATTAAGAGTTGCTTCTGCTACAAAGACTAAGAGAAAGGAACAATACAGATCTTAGGAAGCTATAAACAGACGGGAAAACAAGGAACGAAATCGTACTTGAGGTTTTCGAGGTCGGTGCAGACCTGAAGCCACTGAGCAGGGTCGCCAGATACATGATCAGAGCTGAAAAGGGCTGCAACAACAGCTGGAACCATAGTACGGTGCTTTGAAAGCCAATCTCTTTTCAAAATGCCATTGAATTGGCCTGAATCAGATCCCTCCTTGTGTCTCTTGGCGATAATAGAGATCTTCGAGAAGTCCGGTAGAGCAAGGGTGTTTATTGGCGGCTGCTCGGAGTGGAGGTGAGTCGAGATTGCCGTGTGTAGCTCCGGGCATCCCACCACCGCCACCAAGGCCACCGGCGGCGTTCGAAGCTCTTCTGGATACTCTTCCATCTCCCTCTCCCACCCTCTCTCTCTCTCTCTCTCTCTCTACAAGTGCGTATACGTATACATGTACTTTGAGAGGAACTCTCTCTCCTTTGACACGAATTATGGGCTCAACCATAGCTTTTGTTCGTGAGGCCCAGTTTTATGTAAGTAAAGGGAGCTCATTATAATTATCAAAGCTTGCATGGGCTTAGATCTGGGCCTAGAACAAATCCAGTAGTCCACAATGGAATGATCCAAATAGAGAGAAATAGGCCCGTCATTGTTGAGATTCTGGAGGAGAGACGCTCCTTACGGCCCAGTATTGTAAGATAATAATATAATATTACAAGCACCGCATATAAGTATCTTATCTGTAGCTTACTCACTGTAATTTGGACTATTAATTGTCGAGATGAACGGTCGAGAGTGGACTAGAGAGGCTTCTCTCAAGGTGGACTGCAGTGAATCTTGATCTCCTCGAATATCATAAGTAGTTAACAATATGAAAAAGGTTGAGTTAACCAAAATCATATCCGACTAAATAAATAAAGTAGTTAAATGAACCAAGATACTCGAGCTCAACCAATGTGACGTTGGGGGCTCATTGCCTAAAATATTCACATTTTGAGCACATTTTTTAAAATCTTTAAATTTCTACATCAAGTTTTAACAATTCCATACTTGGGATAATAAGCTAAGCTAAATATTATTAAGCTGCTAAGGTCTCAGGTTCGATTCCCCTTGTCAGTACTATTAAAACAATCAAGTTAGTCAAAAGCTCATCGCCCAAGCTAATAAGAAAACCAAGCTTCAATAAATTTTGAAATCTTGTTAAGAGTTGAAGCCCAACCTTGAATAACCCATGCATACTCGATTGATTTGTAGCTAGCCCAGTAGCAATTTGAAAATTCAAGCTCACCCAACTTTCGATGGATTAATGCTTGAATTCCAACGGCTTCGACAATCTACAGCTCAACGTTTTTTTTTTGGGATCGAACTCAGAAATTTTTGATTACTCAAAAACCGCTCAAAGGGCTACAAACCCCAAACCGGAGCCCATCGAAGGGTAAAACCCCCCGATAATCAGGTTATCCATGCGGTTCGGATGAGAATACATTGAGTACAACAAAAGACTACCCACGAAAGGGAGCAAACGTTGAGTACAACTCAACGTTTAGATCATAACATTGTGAAGGGAAAGTTATTAATCAGAGCATCTCCAACCCACTCATTTTCCTTCAAAATGAAGAACCGAATTGACATATCAAGGGAAAATTTTGTAATTTATGTCCACTTTTGTTCAAAAAGTTGTACTTTTTGGAGGGACCCATCCTTCTTTTTGAAGAATTGGTTCTTCAAATTTATTTTAGTTCTTCAAATTTGAAAAACCAAAAGTAGATTTGAAGAATGGATGTAACAAAAAAGAGGATGAGTCCCTCAAAAAAGTACAACTTTTTGAAGAAAAGGGGTATAAATTACAAAATCTTCCTTTGATATGTCAATTCAGTTCTTCATTTTGAAGGAAAATGAGTGGGTTGGAGATGCGATGTAGGATTCGAGTATGAATTGGATGAACACTACAATGAAATTTAGAACATACAAAAGGCAACATCGATCAAGCCAATAAAAATTTCAAAAGTATTATCATCAATATCATCATATATATAGTTTCGATCAACCTATAAGATCATAAAAATATGATCGAAATAAATAAAATACATGCGTTGTAGTGCATCCTTTTTTATATCAAAAGAAAAATGTAGAACCTAGCATTGCATCTATATGCAAAAGAAGTACCTATATTTCCGAAGTACCAAAAAAAAAAAAAAAAGAAGTACCTAAATATGTGCTCGACGCTCTTTCATGATGTAAAATGTATTTTATAATCTTGGTAGGGCAGATAACAGATTTTTTAGAATTTTTAAATTTTTTTTACTATGTTTATAATAAAAATTTGAAACTTGGGTAGGGCGGTCGCCTCGACTAAACCACCCTTGCATTTGTCTTTGAAGAAGTCAACATTTTATCTTAGTAGTACTGGTGAAAACATATACTAAAACAAATAAAAAGATGGACATCAATATTATTATTGTCAACTTTAAATAAAAGTGAACATAACAAACCAAAAATTATAATAAACGATGTTTGCATCTATATGCATTTGTCGTTGCTTTCTTTTTTTCAATTTGTTGTTAGGTTTCTTCCCTTTTGTGTTGATCTAACACCTTAATGCAAACAAAATTTGAATAAAAGACAAAGTTTGAAGTTTGGTTTTTCTTTATTTATAGCTCCATTTAATCTAGCTTTGGACTATTAATTGGGCCTCCTTTAATAATTAAAAAATAGAAACACTAAAAACTTTCAACATAATGAAAAAGTAATTAGAAAAAATCTAATGGTGGCGAACCTGTGTAATTTAAGAACAACTTTTTCTTCTAATGTAATGATTTTTTTTAATTGTCATTCTTTTAATGTAACTTTTTTTTTTTTAAATTCTTGTGGTAGCCACAACTCCCCTTATCTCCATCCTTGATATTTGATTATAAGTGGGGCCAATTCGTACAGAGTTTTACTCCAACTTTAATTGGATTCTCCGTAATTGGATGGCAGGATTAAGATCTCAGGATCAGTCGAGGTATGCCTAAATTTGTATCTCTGAACTGCTCTATGGTCCACATTGCCAATCTTAGTTTGTCATGACAATGACCATGATATAAATTCGTAGTCTATTTTCATTCATTAGTCAATAACCCATGCACAAAAGTAACAAAAATTGAAAACAACATCTGTGGTAGGTTAATATCGTTTGTCCTTATTCAAATTTTTTTTGAATTTGTTAGTTTTACGTCGATTTTTTTAGGTTTCTTGGCTCGTCTCGACGAGAGGAATCTAAAATGTATAAAATTATTAACCAAATTTGAAGTTTTGTGAATAAAGACAAAAAAAAAAAATCCAAAAATCGGTTTTTTGGTTTATTTTTCGTCTTTATTCACAAAACTTTAAGTTTGGCTAATAATTTTATACTTTTTAGATTCCTCTCGTCGAGATGAACCAAGAAACAACAAAAAATCGACCGAAAACTAACAAATGCAAAAAAAAAATTGAATAACAACAAAATAAAAAACCATTTTGGTTTTTTCAGCCAAAGGAGACATTAATTTGCAGGCTTTACGACAAGGGTCATGGTGGACCAACTATTTCAACTAAAAACCTTAATTAATTTAAAAATGATAAGTACATTTTTTTATGATTAGTGCATCATTAGAAGATTACGAAAAGTCTACTAACTTGAGTTATGAAAGCGTCTAATCGGAATGTCAAGGTGACAAGGTGTTTATAAGAAAATTGAATTGTACAATCTATATTACAACCGAGAGCGGTTTTTGTCTCAGTCATCGTATTACATTTTATCTCTCTCCCTGTCAAGTCATTCCTCTCCCTCTCTCTCTCTATCCTTTTCCTCCATCGGCCCACCACGCCCAAAATTTCGAACCACATTCTCTCTTTTCTATTTTTCGAAATTCAAATCACATTCTCTCTTACTACCTCCTCTCCTTCCCCCTCTCTGAAATTCGAAGGGCCATAAAAAAATGGGCATGGGGGTACGGGCATTTGCGTAGATTGCTCAAGTCGTGCCTTCAGGCACATGCACAACATGCACTAGTATTAATACCGATTTAAGAAAATTGAACCTTTTCCACTAGCACGACGTCAGACAAATACATGTTCGAAATGTTGACAACCTTCAGCAAAAATTCAAACAAGGAGTGTACGGGGCGGAGCCCTACGAGACAAAGTTTCGCAATTTGTGTGCTCCTAAAATCGAACAGGATTGCAGTAAAAACAATACTCCCTCCGTCCCTTTTTAAGTGTTTAACTTTCCATTTTGGGCTGTCCCTAAATAAGTGTGTGGTTTGAAAAGTTAATGGGTAAAAGTTTGTACAATTATCATTTTGCCCTTTTGAAAAGTAAGTGGGTAAAAAGTTAATGGGTAAAAGTGAAGGACAATTTTGGAAAGTAGATGTAAAAGTTGATGTAAAAAGTGTAAAGTGGAGGAAAAAGTTGATGTGAAAGGTATAATGATGATGCTTTTTTAATAAGTTGGATTTACGAAGTAACACATTTAAAAAGGGACGGAGGGAGTATTTTTGTGTTTTGGCCAGGGAGATATAGTCATTGGCCTTATCTATTTATATCGGAGCTGCATTATAATTATGGTTAGAGCGTTTCAGTGTAAACACGAGAAGAGGTGAGATAAAACTTTTCTAAGAGAGAAGAGAGAATACTTTATCTCTATTGAGTCTTCATTATAGTGGACTAGTGTGGCTCCCGTGGTTTTTGCTCGCATTAACGTTTTCCACATATATCTGGGTGTTTTTCTTGATTTTGTCTTTACGCATTTTTCATTTGCTATGTGATTTCTGTAACTATAATTTTCAAGATCTATGGAGGTGTTGTAGGTTCAATATGTTGTTCAATTCCCAAAACTTCAAAGTATGTATCCTAATACAAGCTTTGTCCGGAATCATCCGATTCACACATACATGTGTGCATTGAACGGTTCTGAATAAAGGTCGAATTATGTGTCTAAAATTGTGTTACTAGAATTTTCTTGAATAGAAACTTCTTTTCTTTCACATAAAAATAAAAAAACCACGATATGTGTGGTGTGGTTGAAAATGACATTTTAGAAACACTACACATAATGTATGGATAAAATTCGAAGTAGTTGGACAAAATTCAGAGTCATAATAGATTGGGTTAATTAGGATTCTTTGGGGGTGTTCCGCTAAGGGTGTTTTTAGAGTAAATTGATTTTTTTATGATTTTTAATATGATGTATTGTAAAAAAATGATCTGTTTTAGTTTTTGAAAAAAAACTGTTTTTTTGTGAGTGGGACACTACCTTTGTGCATGGTCAAGAAAATACAAAACAATACTAGAAACTTATTAAAATATATTAGTACAATAGTCAAGACAAAAAGATACTGCCCTTACAATCATGCACAAGTGTTTTAAGTATCTTTTTAGTTTTCAAAAAAATTGTTTTCACTCTGGCGTGAAGCCATGAACAAAATTAACTATGTAATCCTATCTTAAAAAAGTAAAGGCTTATTTTAGCCTAAACAGGTAAACATATTTTTTCCTTTTTGACTTATTAGGGGGGAAAGCAAAAAGTTTTTCTAACTTATTTTGGCCCAAAATACTGTAGAAGTTACTTATTAGCCCAAAATAAATGACTTAGTGTTTCAGCCGGGAGATTTTAGTCATTGGCCTTATCTATTTATATTGCAGCTGCACTATAATTATGGTTAGATTGTTTCAGTGTAAATACGAGAAGAGACAAGGTTAGAAATTTTTTTTTGAGAGAGGGGACTTGTATTTCTATTAATTCTTCATTATAGTGGACTAGTGTGGCTTCTGTGGTTTTTGCTTGCATTAACGTTTTCCACGTATATCTGGGTGTTTTTATTGATTTTGTTTTTACGCACTTTTCATTTGCTGCGTGACTTCTGTATTTTCAAGATCCGTAGGGCATTGTTGGTTCAATATGTTGTTCGATTCCCAACAAAACACAACTTCAAAGCATGTATCCTGATACAGCTTTGTCCGGAATCATCTGATTCACGCACGCACACATACATGCATTGAACGGTTCTGAATAAAGGTCCAAAACTGTGTCTAAAATTGTGTTCCTATAATTTTCTTGAGAGCATCTTCACTCTATGAGAACCAAGTTTGATATCAAACTCAAATTTGAGTAAAAAAACACCAAAAACCCACTCCACTCCTTCACCAAATTTGATATTACTCAAATTCTTCACCAAATTTAGTGAGAACCAAACCCAACATCAAGTTTTGAAGGCCATCTTCTCCTCTCAAATTTACAACAATGTCATTAATGAGGTTTTTAATTACTCAAATTTATGCCTAGATTTGCTTTTACCCACTGGAGTGCTCCATACCAAATCAAGTTTTTTTTTTAATTCAAATTTTTACTCAAATTTGGGTAAAAATCTGGGTAAAGGGTGGAGATACTCTGAATAGAAACTTCTTTTTGTCCATGTAAAAAAAAAAAAAAACTCGATATGTATAGTGTGGTTGAAAATGACATTTTAGAAACACTAAACATAATGTATGGATAAAATTCAAAGCAGTTGGACAAAATTCGCAGTCGTAGTAGACTGCTGGTTTAATTAGGATTAATTCTTTGTGCATGGTCAAAAAAATACTCTACAAAACAATAGAAACTTATTAAAATATATTAGTGCAAGAGTCAAGACAAGAAGACACAATCATGCACAAGTATGTTTAAGTATCTTTTTAGTTTTCACAACAATTGTTTCCATTATGGCGTGAAGCCATGTACAAAATTAAAAAGTGTAATAATTAGTAATCCTGCTTATGGTATTGACCAAATCCATTACCAAATTAAAAGTCCAAAACTTGGTCAAAATAAGTTTCCTGGTAACAAAAGAACAAAACTTGCTTCAACTTCCAACCGTGTGATCATTTTCTTATTAGCGTGTATCATTCATTTGATTTTAATTTGGTGTATTATTTGTATCACTAGTGTGTCGAAATTAATGTCTTTTTCTAATTGTATTAGACGCACAAGATAGACTCTAATGCAGTACTAATGAAGTTACCCTCCTTCTAAACTAAAGTGAAGGAGGGTAACTACTGATCTCCATCATATTTTACTTTACAAACTACTGATAAATCTAAAATGAACTTAGCATTTTTTTTCCAATAATCGAGACAAGTCATTTTCACACAATGCATCACATAAAAAACTGTGAAAAAACATTTTATTCTAAAAACATCCTTAATTAGCGGAACACCCCCCAATAGTAATAGTTTCAACTCCATCGAATAATTTGTCGGTTGCGAGGGTGTCAACCTAGTTGGAATGCTCGTTTTTCATTGTGATGCCGTTTTCTTAGGTTCTCTTTAATCTTTGTAATTCGTTTCCAACGATTAATAATGTTTTCTTTCGCCGATTAAAAAAAAAAACACTCCATCGAATCGATCATAAACATAAAGTCTAAAATGACTCCACTATTCTACTTTTATGTATTTTATGCTTGGTTTAAAGGACGATGCTAGGAGTACCGACAGAAAGCGGTCCGCGGGACCCACTTTTGCCTTCCGCACGAATAATCCGAACCGTTCAATAATTTTAAAATAATTTTTTGAGTGTTCTGCAAAAATATCAAGATCTTGGATTCTTAATGAGAAATTAAAATATTGAATCACCCACTTGTGCATATCAATTGAGCTGATTTTTTATAAGGACACAAAAAATTATTGAACGGTTCATATTATTTGTGTGACACCCAAAAGTGAGCCCCACGGGCCGCTTTGTACAATTTCGGTACCAATTGGGTCGTTACCCATATCTTCATCGTGGTTTAAATGCGTAAAATGAAATTAAAAATTCATCTGCTACCTATAAACATGTGATACATTAAAAGTTAGTACTATTTCAAATGTGACATCGGGGAATTAACAATCATAAACTTGGTAAATAAAAAACATTTCTAACTATACTTTAATTGTCATCGATTTTCTAAGTTGTTCGTCATATCAGGTAATTAATTCTCTCAATTTTCTGACTCGAAATCGAAGTAGAAATACTGAGATTAATTCTACCACATTCAAACACGACGGCTACATGTAATACTATCTTGTAGTGGATTAGATAAAAATTAAAGCTCATTTAATGGAGCACCTTGGTAGGTCAATATTGAAGGGTGAGAATTTCCGGCAAGACATGCACAAGAACCAACACGAACCTGACACGAAGTTAGCGGGTTAGGGTCGGTTATTTCTGACACGAAACACGAATATGACACGTCACAATAACACAAAAAACTAAATAGGTTGGGTTCGGGTATAGATAATTCTGACACAAATATAAAATGACAGCATACGAATGCGACATGATACAACACGATGCCTATCCCTAGGTCAATCCTTATATGGAGAAAAGCTATGATACACCTGCGAGCTATGCAGGCTTTGAGATATTTTACCAAATTACACTTTGGTAAAAAAAAAGCTCCTAATATGGAAGAGTAATTATGCATTGGAAGAATAATAGACACATGAGGTTTAGGTGTGTCGACCGTATTAACATATCATAACATAATACAATACACACCCTTATTTAAATGCTAGGGTTTAAATGCTAGGGTATGTCATGTTATACACTCTATTGAGTCTACCTTAGATTGACAATATTTGTTAAAAATATGTAACATTTGAATGCCAAATTCATTTAATGCCCATTTAATTAGTGTTTGTGTCCAAGTTGGCGTATCAATCCTTAACTGTGACGACCCGACTTCTTAAACACCTCAAAAAAAAATTATCCTTCTCATAACCTCAAAATAATACAACAAATTCACCGAAAATTACAATGGCATGGAAATTCATAAAATGACAGCACTAATTTCTCCAATATAGTCTCTCAGAGCCAATCCTCCAAATAATTCATCTGCTGCTGCTGCGGACCTGAAAAGTATGATTTTTTGAAAACTTCATAAGCTAAAGCTCGTATGAAACACCGCATATCTTATAAACACTCTAATCATGGATTTAGTCAATGCCGAGCAAAAAGTTCAAATCATACTTTTCAGTTACTAAGCAATAAAAATGTTCTTAGTAACAAGAGAATAAATCTTTCAGTTTGTTTATAGAGTGAAATCCAGCTTTTATTTTTCAGGATCAAGCAGAAAACCATCGTGATATTAAAATATCACCTTTCATAATACTCGTCGATTTCACACACCTTTCATGGACATATTTCGACCAGAATAAAAGAGGAGCGACCTCTTGCAATAAAAGGTAATGACGTCAAACGACCGAGATACCTGGCCCGCGTCTCCCAGCCTTATAACACCAATCTGCTTTGTCTGTTTAAAGTCCTCAAGCATGAGGTGTACTCCAAATGGGTTTCTAATCTGTAAAGATAATCCAGTTCAAAAAAAAAAAAAATCTGTTAAAAAATCTTAGAAGACACATGCACACATACACGTGGTATCATCCAAAGCCTAATTTTTCTCATCCTATTGTGACCAAATATATATGTTAGTCTAATATTATGTGCTTGTAACACTAAGATAAAAATGTGGGTTGTTACATTAACGATATCAAATTAATTACAATACCAACTTAAAAAACATAAATCGTGACGAAAAATATATATATATTTCTATGCAGATATTATAAGTTTTTATAAAATTTAAAGGGTGTATACCGTACATATTCTAACTTAGCTAGGTATGATATTGTGGTATATCTCCCAAACTTTGATCGTAGAGAGGAAGTTAATTGCACATTTATCAATCAAGATAGAGAGATAGGAGTGATTTTGAATAACTATTTCTTGATAACAATCCTAATTGACTAAATTTGAATCTCTCCCTTTTTTAGCATTATATATCTTTCAATCCTTTTCTACAATTACAATTTGGACAAAGAAGATAATTACAGATATTATTACTGTAATAGACAGGTCAATTTAAAAATGAGATTCTTGTAGAGTAAACTCTTTCGCACAGACAAGTTTTAGTAAAAAACTAATATTGTACAAATGTCAGCGACGCATGTCTCACATTTTAACTGCTAAATTAACCGGCAAAATACAAAAAAAAAATAAAAAAATGAGATTGACGGCTGAATTTTCCAATTGATTTAATGAGATAAAATCTAGTTTTGATAAAATCTCATTTTTCTAAAATTATTTGAGCATCCTAGATTTTATTAAAACTACATTTTATATCCTAAAATCAGTAAAACTCAGCAATTTCAATTTATTTAGATGGGTACTTCATGCCATTGAATGCTGGCTTTTACAGGTGATGAAATGAGTTATTATGACTGCGAATGGACCTTCGAATTAACTATGTATGCTGCATAATATCTGATATCCCAATAAATGCATTATTAATATTTTTTCTGAACATGTGCATAAAAAGGATCCGTAGATATCTGATATGAAATCCCAATATCCCAGGAAATGCATTATTAATATTTTATACTTTTCAATACACTTTTTTTGAACAGTGTTGTAAAACGGGTATCACATCAGGATCATGCATTGAATTGCTTTTATGTCAAATTTTTTTTGTTTTGTCTTTTTGGTAGGGGTGCTCACGGTCCGGATTGGCATGAATCCAATCCTAATCCGCGAGTCACGGTTTTTTGAAAATACAATCCGTGTCCGATCCAAAAGTCTCACGGTCCGGATTGGCATGAATCCAATCCGAACCGCGAGTCACGGATCGGTTCCGGATTAATCCGCGGATTTTCAACTTATTCGAAAAAAAAACAACAAACAAAGGCAGTAAGGCACTAGCACGTAGCAAATGCACTAAATAGAAAGTTGGAAACCCCAATAAAAAGCAACAAACTACAAAGGCAGTAGAGTGGAACACAAATACTTAGTTACATCAAAGTCCAACATAAAAAACAACAACTGAGTGAACAATTTCAAAACACAAGGCAGCAAGCAATCACTCTGGAATCAATTTCAAATCACTTCAAATGCAAGGCAGCAATCACTCTGGAATTGGATCAAGTGAAACTTTTGTAGAGATAACAATGTAACCCATTTCATATAAAAATATCAAATTAACCATATTTATATAACTATAAAAGTCATAAAATTATATATATATATATATATATATATATATATATATATATAATTTTATATAATAAAAATCTCACGGTCCGGATCGGTTAATCCACGGTTTCAAAATCAAAATCCGTGTCCGATCCAAAAGTCACGGTTTTTTATTTTTTGAATCCGTGTCCGGACCATTAATCCACAGTTAAAATCCAAAAGGTACGGATCGGTTCAGTCCCGACCGGATTCACGGTTCACCGGTTTTTTTGAGCAGCCCTACTTTTTGGTATCAGACGACAAACACTTTTGTGTGTTCATTACTTAATTGTGACTTAATTAAAGCTTTCGTCTTCTTTTTTCTCAAATATCCTATAAATAATTAATACTTTCAGTTTTGACAAATGAGTTAAATCCGCTTAATTTGTTTTCATATGGATATAATTAATGTACTTTCACTTAAGCTTGCGTCTTCTTTTGCAATGCGTGTTTTTACCTTTTGTTAAGATGTTGACTCTAATGGGTACGTAGTTTGAAAATTTTTAAGACAATTTCCCAATCTTGAAGTCCCGAATAAAACTAGCTTAGGGTAAAAAACTTAATCCAAATTATTGGTTTTTTGGGGTACAAAAAACCAGAGTGCTTTGGGTAAAAATCTTTAGCTGTCCGTACATTCCCCTTTAACTACGAGCTAGGTCAAAAGCCAAATCTTGCTGAAGAAATCTTTTGATAATCATGTCTCATTTATAGAAAGTCTTTCTTTTGTTAATGTATTTTTTTTTCCCCTTCATTTGGAACTATTAGTTATGTTATTGTCTACTGGGCTTAGTTTAGTATTGTGGACTCTCATATAACTCTTGTAGTGTCATGTTTTTATTCTCCTCATAGTGAATTTTTTTTTGTTTTGTTTTGAAATGGCGAAAAAATGAATTTGATAATTTTTTAATAATGTTTGTAAACATTGAACAGACCCTAGCTAGGCATGATGACGTCACAACGAGAGTGAGAAACTTGACAATCATTCTACCCGCGCTCTTGATGACTTGGAGGAAGGTTTTTTCTTAAAGGAAGATGATGGTTTTGACCATGGTAATTCTCTTTCTCTGGAGTTTTAATGGCGGGGTCTGGAGAGTTTTGGCTTTTTCTCTAGCTCTTTGGTTTTTATGTCGGTTGTTTTATTTTGGAGTTGGGATTGTTCTTGTAATTCGTGGTTTCTTCGGTCGTAGGTGAGCGGTTTGGTTTAATTTTAGTGGGTGTAGTGGTCCG